>CM019172.2:5308149-5908149 GCA_009739505.2 Apolygus lucorum
GGTGAGATCAAAATACAACTTGTGGTACCAACTGAAGGTGAATCGAGACAAGTTTCTTGAGGAGCCTCTTGCCAACAATGGGGTATTTCGGTGGGTCTGAAATTCAGGTTTTTGACCTCAAATTTGGATTTAGCACCCTTGAAAACCTAAATACTACAACTTTAAGCCCAATGATACTATAACATGTAGTAGAAAAATTAATTAAAGAGATCACACGTTTGAAAAAGGGCCGCTACAAAATTTGTAGCCTTCGGGGCCTTCAAAAATCCCAGAGCTCTTTAAATAAAGGCAAGAGTATAGTGTGTGTGCATTTAATGCACACACACTATACTCTTGCCTTTATTTAAAGAGCTCTGGGATTTTTGAAGGCCCCGAAGGTTCGGCATCGCTGCAAGAATCCGAGCCCCAGCGGAAGGTCGAGGTATACCTGCGCGACCCCTCCGCCCGTGAAACCCCCAACCCCCCAACAGTTTACCCTCTTCTGCAAATGCACACTTGATTCACAAATTATTTCGATCATCCCATCACCAAAATCGTGATCAGCGAGAAAAATTGAACATATCGAGTATAAACTCGAGGCAGGTACGATTAAAACTCAGCAGCCCTCTCCCGGCCAATCCACCCAAACGAATTACGCCCTCTTCGCCGAATTACAGGAAATTTGGACTCATTTTCATCAGAATAATTAGTACGTTACGAATTTAAATTACAAAAAATGTTCACCGAACGATAAATAATTAAATTGTATGTTGATAGAAGAGGAAGAAGGAAGAGGGATGATGGGTTTTGACCGCGAAGGGTTGTGAGTTGAGACCCCAAGGTGAGCACCTTGCAACGTTGCCACCTCTTGGCAGGGAAGGGGTTTTGGAACCCGCGGTCCAGAGCTCTTTAACACCTTCAGACCGGGGCTCAAAACCCAGATTGTCCCCAGGACCTAGGAAAATTTTGGAACTTCACAGCAAAACAGTCGCACTGATGAAAACCGGCATTTTTGCGTAATAACATGCACTGATATCCGAAACCGAAAGGTTGGGACGGTAAGGTGGGTTCATTCTGAAGCGATTGAGACCAAAAAGAGCCCTGTTGGGGAAAAAATGAACTATCCAGAGCGTTTCGAAAAATGTTCATGGATCCACCGAATCATGAGTTCATGGATCCACCGTGGAAGCAGCCGTACCAGGCGAAGGTTTCGCGTGGATCCAGGGTGGAAGCAGCCGGTCTGAACGTGTTAAATATAGGCAAGGACTACGCCGCTGACTATGCCGCGCCTGTGTGAGTGGTGTTATGTAGTATCCACGAGGTCCTCCAAGGGTTTCTGTGCATGGATACTTTTTTCAAAGACAGTTGGCTAGCTACGTCACGATTGGCTAGCTACGTCACACCATTCAAATCTTCAACTTTCCTTAGCTTCTCTGATTTTTTAAAAACATTTTCTCGGCGAACAGACCGGATTACCGTTATTCCTGAGCCATACTCTTTTGAAAAAAAAAATTGACTGAAATACCCCATTTGGAATAAACGTAGGTAAGTTGAAGAGCCTACAGCAACAACGAGCCAACTCAAAAATTGTCATTTATGAGAATCATTCTTTTCAAACTCGTTTTTACTCGCATGATCCAGTGGTGACGCCAGAAACTTCCAGTACTACTAGTTCGTATACTCTTGCCTTTATTTAAAGAGCTCTGGGATTTTTGAAGGCCTTGAAGGTTCGGCATCGCTGCAAGAATCCGAGCCCCAGCGGAAGGTCGAGGTATACCTGCGCGACCCCTTCGCCCGTGAACCCCCCCCCCCCCCCCCAACAGTTTACCCTCTTCTGCAAATGCACACTTAATTCACAAATTATTTCGATCATGCCATCACCAAAATCGTGATCAGCGAGAAAAATTGAACATATCGAGTATAACCTCGAGGCAGGTACGATTAAAACTCAGCAGCCCTCTCCCGGCCAATCCACCCAAACGAATTATGCTCTCTTCGCCGAATTACAGGAAATTTGGACTCATTTTCATCAGAATAATCAGTACGTTACGAATTTAAATTACAAAAAATGTTCACCGAACGATAAATAATTAAATTGTATGTTGATAGAAGAGGAAGAAGGAAGAGGGATGATGGGTTTTGACCGTGAAGGGTTGTGAGTTGAGACCCCAAGGTGAGCACCTTGCAACGTTGCCACCTCTTGGCAGGGAAGGGGTTTTGGAACCCGCGGTCCAGAGCTCTTTAAATAAAGGCAAGAGTATAGGTAGTTTTGGTTGTTACCACTAGATCGGGTGAGTACGTAAGAGTTTGTAACGAGTGATAACTCATAAGATGACAATTTTGGAGTTGGCTAGTTGTTGTTGAGTCTTCAATTATAAGTAACTGAGATAGAAAAAACACTTAATTGAACATTGTAGGAAGAATGAAGGTGGACAAGGACTCCAGTAGTTCTCGAAACGTAATGGATTTGCCGAAAGTTCAAAATGAGTTGCCAAAAGTTCAAAATTCAAAATTGCCGAAAGTTCAAAATTGGTATGCCAAAAGTAACTTCATGATGATTCAAAATCTCAAACTGCCTCAAAGATCCATCTGTGGTTTCCACTCAATGTAGTAAAATGACCTACTTCTTGAAGTGAAAACAGCTCTGATAACAGTTTTTGTAACTGAATTACCTGAGGATTAGGCACCTATTTAACTACATAAAGGAGACAGAAGGTACTTATTCCAACAATGTGCTTCAGAGCCTGTCAAGGTAGCGGAAACATTGTTTTCACTTTTCAAGAATAAAAATTAAAATCTCTAATTCATGGAAAGAAAAATTACGTGACTCCTCTGCTAATAAAATTCTTCTTTATTGGAGACCGGTTTCGGGTCATAACCCCATCATCAGCCCAGAGACTATCATATTCAAGCAGAACCTCCACGTTCAAAAGTTGAACAGCCACTGAACATTATTGAACATTGAAAGCTCAACAGTCCCTGGACTGATGATGGGGTTATGACCCGAAACCGGTCTCCAATAAAGAGAATTTTATTTGAAGAGGAATCATGAAATTTTTCTCATCATCAAAAATCAGTGATCTCTATAATTTGAATTCCCACTCGCATTTTACTTTTTAGACCCTCCTGGACAATTTTGGTTTCGAAAAACTAAAAGAAGTTACTGTCCGATTTTTATGAAATTTTCTAGGATTTTGCAGAATGGCAAGTAGATGGTCCCCTATAAAAAAAAAAAAATAAAAAACGCTGCAAATTATTACACAATGGTTTATTATTTTTCTATATAATCGTCTATAAAGCCACCAACCATCCGGAGATTAGACCTCTTTTGCGATTCACACTCGTGTTTCTGATTTATCGTACGTTTATTATTTTGATTAGTTTGAGGGGGGTTATAAAAATTTTTTGCGATACGATCACATAGGCTTATTATTAGAAATAATAAACCAAAAATAAAAAATACCGTATCCGAATTGGTACACAGCATCCTCTGTGCATACGCAAATAATTTAAAACCCTTGAAACAGCCGTAACTCCTAGATTTTCCCTCTGAATTCGACGTAATTTTCAGGAATTATATGGATGAGACCCAACTCATCACAATCAGTTCAATGGTAGATACTGAGCATGCGCAAACGTGAAATTTTTGTAAAAACCTTAACTTCTAATCCAAATTTGATGAAAATTCGAGATTGAAGTTTGAGATTATCTTTACGAGGAAGCTATGTGCCACTCCCATTTGGCAGACTCCCCCCCCCCCCCCCCCCTTATTCTGACGAATGGTAGTCCTCTTCTGTGTTGGATTATTCCTTTATTTATTATTTGGGGTACACATGTATAACTGATTCCACAAATCTGTTTTATCTGGAAATGTTATCATCTCGTTTCATTCCTTCTCAGATGTGGTTTCACGTCAAACATAGGGAGTGAATTTAATCAAGAAAATGCATTTCACGCTGACTAATGTTGGTAGATTTGAGGATTACCTGATTGTGTAAGAAATATTTACTAGTACCCGGTTGGTGTTTTTCAGTTTATGAATTCGCGATTTTCAAACCTTCCTGGGTCAGAATTTAATCGTCGGATGAAAACGCAAAGTGGTGTAAATGGGATCTATTACTTGATCAATTATCAGTGTTGCCAACAAGCGGCTACCAAAACCCCCTGAGCCAACCTCGAAAAAACCCCAAATCCCCCCAAAAAAGAAAAACCCTAAAACTTAAGGATGAAATAACAATATCAATGAATACAATGCATTTTTTTTTTTTTTTTTTTAGTAGTAGATTGTAATTCATTAATGATTTGAGGGCGGAGTGGATCTTGAAGACAATGCAATTATTGTATTAGCGATATACGTTTCAGGTCATACAGGTTTTGAAAAAAACATTAAAAACATTTTTAAAAATAAACTAGTTTCTTCAGGTAGGGTACTTTTTTGTACAAAAAATCAAAATGTCAAACAGTGAGGTCGCATTCGACCCCCATCTCCAAAACCTTCTCAATTTCTTCAAAACTTCAAGTTTGCTAATAGTAACGAGCGTAAACGGACGAATAAACTTATCAAACTATCAAAGTGTGTGCTTGCGAAAGATCAAAGATCGAAAAAAGTTTGTCCTCCAAAACTCCAAAATGGGGAATTTGCCTCAATTTTAGATTCTGGAATTTCAAGGCAAATCCTATTATAGGGCCCTAGAATAACGTTTAACACTAGGAATAACCAACGGAAAAAAATTACCGTAGGAGAAAATGACAAAACAAGTGAACCTCTGTTACAAAACACCGCGAAAATCGAGGAATATTGTTGACGTCATACGAAAAAAAAAAACGACGCGAAAGCAATGACAACAGACAGAGTCTCGCACGCCACACAAAACGATCCAGTGAAATGGCTTCTCGAATAATGTGATTCAAATCTTGAAACTAAATAAGAGAAGATGAAGAATAATAATGCTTGATAAACTAGTAGATAGATTCGTATTGTAAAAAAGTGAGTAATACTGTTTCTTTTGGTCAATTTTGTGTCTGGGTTCTTCCTGCCAGTTCGTGGCGCACTCTTGTGCGCACTACTCGGAAGGTAAAAGTTCGTGTATGTTCCGCTTCTGTGGTAAGCGCCACAGAACCTCCTTTGAAGTCAGATTGGTAGAATATCCGTCACGTTTCAAACATGGCTGCCTCTTACACATTGCCACCACATTTAAAATTTCCATCTTCCTTAAATTCTCTAAATTTTTTGGATGCGTTTTTGAGCAGCTCACTATGGTTTTATTCCATAAAAATAAACCCTCATTCGAAAAAAAAAAAAAAAAAATGTGAGGCAAATTCCCCATTATAGTCCCATTGAGCCCACGATAGACATTGGTAAATTCGGTGAAGTTTTTCACTCCATTGAATATATATATTACCTGCTGCTATTTTAATTGCTGATTCATTTTTATTCTACCCAAATCCCCCCGACTCGTCGGTAAAAACCCCAAAAGATTTCTCCCCCCAAAATCCCCCCGTCAAGAAAAAAAAACCCAAATTTGGGGGGGAAACCCCCAACTTGGCAACACTGTCAATTATGGTTCATTAGGATTATGGCTCTTGAGAAGACCAGGGAATTCAATATTACCACCCACCACCTCTTCGTGGACTTCCGAGCCGCATACGACAGCATATGTAGAAGCGAACTATGTAAAGCAATGAGGCTCATTGGCGTTCCGGAAAAGCTCATCAGAATGGTTGAAGTATCGATGAGGGACGTCAACTGCCATGTAAGAGTGCAGGGCGAACTGTCTGAGCCCTTCCAATCGACCAAAGGGCTCAGACAGGGGGATGCATTAGCCTGCATACTGTTCAATGTGGCGCACGACAGATCCATCAAGGATGCTGGTCTGAATCGCAGAGGTACTATATTCAGCAGGTCTGTCCAGATATTAGCCTATGCAGATGATATTGATATAATTGGCAGGAGTCAACGAGACGTGAAAGAGGCTTTCCTGGTGCTAAACCGTGAGGCAAAAAAGCTGGGACTTGAGGTTAACGCACAAAAGACCAAATATATGATTGCGGGAAGAAATCCGAGCCAGACTGGTGACCTTGCAGTTGGAGAATTCACGTTCCGACGTGTGGATTCCTTCCCATACTTGGGATCACTTGTCACTTCCAGCAACGATGTGTCATCAGAAATTTCTGCTAGGCTCATTGCAGCAAACAGATGCTACTTTGGTCTGGTGCGGCACTTCAAGTCAAGAAATGTGTCCAGAAGCACCAAGGTACTCCTGTACAAGACTTTGGTACGGCCAGTCCTCACTTACGGCTCAGAGACGTGGACACTATCTGCGGCAACAATTAGAGCAATTAGAGCCCCGAAGTATTTGAGCGCAAAATCCTGCGAAGAATCTTCGGACCTGTGAGAGATGGTGAACGCTGGCGAGCCAGGTATAACCAAAAAATTTACCAACTTTTTGATGACCAACAAATAGTTGGATTCATCAAGTGTGGGAGGCTCAGATGGGCTGGCCACGTTGCTCGAATGCCTGACACGGAAACACCTCACATTGTCCTGAGAGGTGGTCCGGGTGGAAGACGCCCAAGAGGAAGACCGGGTCTCCGTTGGCTGGATGGAGTCGAGGAGGATTGCCGGCAAATTGGTGTCCGTAACTGGAAAACGGTCGCCCAGAACAGGACGGAATGGAGAAGGCTGCTTGTGCAGGTCAAGGCCCGACATGGGCTGTAGCACCGAGGGGTAGGTAGGTAGGTAGGATTATGGCTCAACTTGATACTGGTTCATTAAAACTACCCACAGAAGGTTATTCATATGATAGGTATGTACATTCATTGAGTAGGTTTTGTAGTGTGACGTCATGAATGTAGGATCCTGGCAAGTAGAATCCCTTCTCAACAGTTGGGGGCCCGATTTTGCTAGTCTAGTTCTGATTGACCATACGCGTTCATATAATACGGATGTCTAGTTTTAGTTTAGTTTTTTTCTTTCTACCGATTGCAATAGCTCACATTTTTAGTACGGTTTCTCTTTCTACCAACTTGTTAGTCCAGATTCCCCTCGGACGTTGTATCCAGCCCGAATAATCTCAATTTCTGAACCAGTTTCTCTTCTCTTTTTATTATTTGGTTTATTATACAATTTGAAAATTTTAGAGATTTGAAACGTTGGTAGAATTGTGATTAGTTTCTAGCCTCGTGGATCAAAACGTGTGATAGATTTGACTGGCCACGTGACTTCTCCCTTTGCCTTCCGCATACGCTGTGTCCACGTGCCCTTTCCCCCGAATACACGTGTATCGATCCCTGTTGTTGGTGTGGTAGGTTAAAAGAACTAAGATTTTCATTCACAAACCCCGGAAAGAGTAAAATTATGGTGTAGAATCAGTTTCAGACTTATTTCTTTATCAATTTCCTTGACATATTTATTATGATAGTGTAATTTATGTTGAAATGTTTATTATGATAGTGTAATTTATGTTGAAATGATTTGATTTTCCTAAAACACCAATTTCTCACGTTATAGCCGAATGTTGCTCAAATTCGGATGGTTGTTAGAATTTGATTCCCAGAAGATCGCATATGAATTTAATTTCATTTTTTTCGCTTTTGGATTGATTATACTAAAAAATCATAATATTCTCAATCGTATTGTCAATTTGATCGCGAAATGATCCATTTTGCGCCAAACAGTGATTTGTCAGTTGTTCTCTGTGGGGAAGCTATACTTCCCATGGACCTGGTAAATTATAATTATTGTGGTTTTAATTCCAGAAAAAAACTACCTCTTACCTAAAAATTGTAACTCTTGTTCTGCTAGATTTGAATTTCGTCCATTTTCTTACTCTAAATTAAATTTTTATTCAATGTGAGGACCTTGCCGTTGACTAGAGGTTTCGAACTACCTTGACCCGATTCTTTCACCACCTCACGAATGACTTCCGTTCTTGTTTCAGATGAAAAAGAAAAATATGATCCTACAGGGTTTCGGGACTCGATCCTGGTCGGCCTTGACAAGGCTGGAACTGACCTTGAGGCGGTGTCGAAGTTCTTAGATACCGCTGGCTCTAAGCTTGACTACCGCCGATATGGCGAAGCACTATTTGACATTCTCATTGCCGGCGGATTACTTAGTAAGTTGTCATTTTTGTTGTTATAATATTTGAGGGAGAAAGAGGGAAATTCAACCAATTTCATTTCATTTAAAGTCGATATTTGAATGCGTTTTTTAGGTGATTCATTGTTTTGTTGTCATATTCTTGCTAAATATGCATTTTCAATATGAATAATTTATTGTTTAAGATAACTGGTCGATCGTTGTTGAATAAATCTATTAACGGCCATACGGTAAATTAAACCTAAATATTACAATCTTTTCTGTGTTCTTATTCATACAAACTACGAAATTGACAATATTCAGGAGGTAGGGAGTATAATAACTTCATAGGTCTCTGTTTATGCTGGATGGTTCCGATATTCAACTACGAATTGTTTATCAACAATCAAGGGTGGTAAAAAGACGAAGTTGATTCTAAGGAGAATTATAAAAACCTTGAAGGTCTAAAACTTTCAAAGTTGAATGAAAACCGCTAGTTTCTGATATCTTTATTTGTAACCTTTGCTCCTGAAGGCATGAAGAAGGTTTATACTATTCAACACTATGCTTGAACCAAATGAAGACCCAAGGGGAAGAACGCACAAAGTCCAATTTGAAAATTTTTCCAGAATTAGAAAAACAAAGTTTTTTGCAATGAATTTTCTTTCCTTTTTTTCCCTTCAATGAGGAATTTCACCGAATTCTGTTTGCATTTTTCCTGAATAGTTAATGGTGTGGGACAGATGAAAATCGGGCTGATTTCGGAAAATAAGTCTCCTGTTATTTTTGGGAGACAATCAAAATTTTTGATTTCAAAACTACCTGGGAAAACGGACGTGAAGCGGGAACGCTCGCTGATTGGCTGTTCGGATCGCCGTCTCCTCCCAGTGTTGCCCATTGGGACGACGAAATCGTGTTTTCTAAGAGAAAAGTTATCAAACAAAAACAGGGGGAACCTAATTTTCCCCATCTTGCTTTTTCTATTTTTTTTCTTCAGTTTTTCGATTTCGAACTTTACCTACTGTTTCGTGAAATTTTGCATCTGAAGACTATAGATTTCTCGATCTCAGCGCTTCAAGCGGCCATAAATGAACTATTCCAGGATGACGTCATTTTCCCGGTTTTTTTAAACATCCGTATTTCTACACTGTTTTGTTTATTCGTGAATTAGGAAGTACGGGCTGAAGGTTTGCCTTAGGAGGTTTTTCGAGGTGCTGAATCCGATTTTGGGGTCAAAAATAGGAAATTCCGACATGGTGAAATTCCTCATTGTATGATATAATTCGATTCATATAACGTTTATAAATTATGTTTCTAGTTGAAACAAAAGTCCACATCTAACAGATGGCATCTAAATCTCAGTTTCGAAGAAAAATTGGACTTATTGCATTCTTCCCCTTGGGTCTTCAAATCTTATCTCTATTCTATGAACTTATATCATCCATGACCTCACAAGTTCGATGCTTGTGCCAAATCCGATCTCTTCTCTGTGCCGATGCTATCGATGACGAGAAAACAAATTTTCAATCGTTTAATGTCTGAATCTTCTATAATATGAAATTGAGTAGGCTCGTAATATCCACGACGTGTCTAGGTTTTCAAATGTTAGTGAAGAAATGATGTCAGTTCTGCTCTTAAGGCAAGTGGGTCCGTTCGGAGGCAGTCCTGAACGGTTCGGAAGGGTTTGGAGGAGTCCATTCGTTACTATCCTCTTCCCATTTCAGTTCCGGTTTGGTTCCGGACTGCCTCTCCGAACAGACCCAGAATGAAGAAAATTGCCAGCTGATCTTCACCATTACATTGTTATGCATTGTACATAATATTGTACGTAATAAAAATATTGATGAGTACATATTTCGAAATTCAAATCTGTCTGTCCGAATTGGAACAATTTCAGTCTTAAGATGCATATATTTTTAAAGTGGCGTACAAAAAGTTATTTGGTGAGTAGGATTATTCTGGGAAACCGGGCATTCTACGCCAACACCAACCTTTTCAAATCAAAACTGCTGTCCAGGGCACTTAAAAAAAGGTTATACCTGACGCTGATTAGACCGGTGGTGTGCTACGGAGCCGAAGCATGGACCCTTTCGAGCACTGACGCCAACAAGCTAAGAATATTTGAAAGAAAAGTTATGAGAAGAATGGGGAATTTGCCTCAATTTTAGATTCTGGAATTTCAAGTCAAATCCTATAATAGGGCCCTAGAATAACGTTTAACACTAGGAATAACCAAGGGGAAAAAATTACCGTAGGAGAAAATGCCTAAACAAGTGAAGCTTACAAAACACCGCGAAAATCGAGGAATATTGTTGACGTCATACGGAAAAAAACGACGCGAAAACAACTCCGACAACAGACAGTTCTAGCACCGCCACACAAACCGATCCAGTGAAATGGCTACTCGAATAATGTGATTCGAATCTTGAAACTAAATAAGAGAAGATGAAGACTAATAATGCTTGATAAACTAGTAGGTAGAATCGTATTGTAAAAAAGTGAGTAATATTGTTTCTTTTGGTCACTTTTGTGTCTGGGTTCTTCCTGCCAGTTCGCGGCGCACTCTTGTGCGCACTACTTGTAAGCTAAAAGTTCGTGTATGTTCCGCTTCTGTGGTAAGCGCCACAGAACCTCCTTTGAAGTCAGATTGGTAGAATATCCGTTACGTTTCAAACATGGCTGCCTCTTACACATTGCCACCACATTTAAAATTTCCATCTTCCTTAAATTCTCTAAATTTTTTGGATGCGTTTTCGAGCAGCTCACTATGGTTTTATTCCATAAAAATGAACCCTCATTCGAGAAAAAAAAAATGTGAGGCAAATTCCCCATTTATGGGGCAGTATACGAAAGGGGACGCTGGCGAATCCGAAACAATATGGAAATCGAGGCGATTCTCGAAAATAAAGATATTGTACGTTTCATTAAAGCCAGTCGGATTCAGTGGCTTGGACATCTGGAAAGAATGCCTAATGAGAGACCCCCTAAGATGATTTGGAAATCAAGGCTTGAAAAAAGAAGGCGGCAGGGGAGACCAAGAACACGATGGATGGATGACGTGGAAAGGGATCTGCTAAAGATGAATGTACGAAACTGGAAGAGCGCCTGGGAGTTAGTTGGTTACAAAAAGTTATTTCCTGCTCCATGGCGAAGCTATTAGATTGAGTGTACAAATCATTTGTATGTATGGATTTCGGAAAAGGAAAAGGTGTGTTCAAATTTTACTGGATTATCAACTTTCGGAAACTAAAAATGAATAATGTTTTACTCGAAAGACGTGCTTTTTTGATCTAATAATTTCAGAAATGCAGAACTTAACATTTCAACACCAACCTCTCCTGACCATTTCTTCTCTTAGAGGATTTTCTGCTTCATCTTTCAAGATAGCTTATTAATATTCATTAAAATTATTATGGTGACCAATTCTTTCGATTTCTTCTGTGTTTATTCACTTAACCGTTCGTTTCAACCATCCCGAACTTGGATAATTGCTAATTAGGTACTCCATTATCCAGTTGTGCATGATAAGTAATACTTATCTTTCACTCTCGGAGTTTCGGTTGTCAACGAAGAAACAGTGAAGACATGATGATTGACTATAGTCAGTTCTGCTACTGAATCAGAATGAAGAGACATTGCCAGCTGATCTTCACTTGCCTTATTTTGTGTAGGCATTGAACTAGTGCCTCGACCCCAAAGAAGAATAATTAATGGCTGATTGTCAGACTCAGTCTAATTGAAAGTTGCCCAAAAATGAGGTAGTTTGCCTTGAATTTTGATGATCCAGAAAAACCTCACAATTCAAAACCCTTCTTTGAACCCTTAAAACTGTATAACTGAAATTTTGTTATGTGAATTCTCCTGTTAGTTCTCCATGTCGGATTCTAGAGTCTTGGTTATCAATAAGGTTGAACGATGAAATGGTTTCTTTTTCAGTCCCCGGTGGTTCGATTGCTCAAGACGGGGATAAAACAAGCAGAACACAATGCTGCATCTTCGATGCTCCTTGTGACATGGCTTCTCTACACAACTATGAACAGGTGACTGCTATTCATTGGTCAATAATTATGAAATATCTAAGTAATGATTGTAGATGAATCCGCGGATCAGGGTGATGGAAGCCCAAAGCGCTGAAGCCTAGTGGCTTATTGTGCTACTCCGCGGATTCTGTTCCTAGTCAGAGTCCTAGCCCTTTGGTCAAGGCCAGTAGCAGTTTGGCTAGGTTTGTTCTGGGAAAAGCCTCCATGGGTGTAGGTGACCCGAGGAGGTGAAATCTGCGATTTGATAGCATTTCGCAATCGAATATTATGTGGGAGGCTTTTTCTTCGGCCTCTCCACACAGCCTGGTTGTATTCTGATTTACCCCAATGCAGTTGAGATGGAATCGGAGTGGAGTGAAGCCTGTTACCAGGCCGACCACTATCCTGACTTCCTTGCGGCTTAGCCGCAGCAGCTCTTCTGTGGCGCTGGGGTTGGGTTGGGCCACCATACGCTTACTTAGAGCATGTCCTCTAAGGTTTGACCATCTACTAGTGGTTTCATTAGTGACCCACCGGTTTATGGTCGCCCTAAAGGAAGATTTGGGAATGCCGATGGCTGGCTCTGGACCAATAAACGGGGTTAGTGAGCCCCTTGTGGCCAGCGCATCTGCTTTCTCGTTTCCCTTTACTCCGCTGTGTCCTGCCACCCACTCCAGAGAAGCCCTGTTGTGTTGCGATAGGAAGCAGAGAGTCTGGAAGCAGTCCCACACTAACTTTGAGTTGATGGAGGAAGCGGCTAAAGCCTTGATCGCAGCCTGGCTGTCCGAGAGAATGCGGATGTGTACACCGCGGTGTCCCCTCCATAGACTTTCCCCAGCGCAGACCCTAATTGCAAGAACTTCAGCCTGAAATACTGAGGCATACTCTCCCAGAGGAGTTGAGTGGCTCCATCTGGGATTAGTCCCGTAAATTCCAATCCCTGTACCATTCTCCATTTTGGATCCATCTGTATACCAGAATAGGTCGTTGGGACAGCATTGGGAGATTTGCCGCCCCTCCGATCTTATGATTGATCTGAAGGGGTGTTTCTCGGCGAAAGTTCTAGGCATAATGTCCGCCACCATGTCAAGCATGGGGTTGCACAAAAGGCCCAGGATTTTGGAGTGACCCTGGAGGTGTGACTCCCTCCACGTTCCATTCCATTTCTGCCTCAGGGCTGATCTAAGTAATGAATCGTGAGTCGTAATCATTCAATCCCACTGTTCTTCTTGTTCTCAGGTGTTCACGAAACTTATGCGGCGATACAAGTACCTTGAGAAGATGTTCGAGGATGAAATGAAGAAAGTTCTCGTGTTTCTCAAAGGCTTCACTGAAATTGAAAGAATCAAGCTCGCTAGAATGACCGCTCTCTGGATGTTGAATGGTGCAGTCCCTCCTACTGTTCTTCACGTACTTAATAATGTAAGTTTTTATTATTCAGTGTATGCAAATTTGTCTTAGTTCCCTGAGGATTATTGATGCATGTTTTTATTATTTCTTAAGAGGTTCTATATAATAACCGCGAGGTTAACCGTCTTGAAACTGAACTTGAAAGCAAGAATACTATTTCCAGTTCGTGATCAAGGACAGCTCGATTGCATTCTATCCAGCCCTGTGCAGTTGCGAATGTTTTCTAAACAGATCGATTGTGTTATGTAATCGAACTCTAATCCAGATCGCAACTGAATCGAATGAGACCACCTCCATATTCGTAGCATTTATCAGAATTTGGACAAATTTACCTCAACGGTGGATTTTCCATGAAGTGGAATTTTCCATGATGAAAATCGAGCAAATTTCGTAAACTTACTCAGGTCCCCGGGTGGCACCTAAAAATAAAATCATAACCAGGTGGAGGCGGGTCGGGGGCGGCCAAGCTGCAGGTGCCAGCTCATTTAACCCTAGGAGGTCACACATAAGTTTTTGTGACATGGAGCTCACACAGGGTTACAAATGTACCCCAACTTACAAAAAATTAAAATCTTGTGTCTGTTGCCATTTTTAAATGAAATTATTGTTGCTTAAAATTTTATAAGCATCTAAACAATGATAAAAATTATTGGGGGTTCAAAAAGATAATAGTTATATTTTTTATTGGAAAATTCGAAATAAAATTTGTTCGATATGGAATGACCTTTGTTACTTTTGATTATGCAAGTTTGCAATATTCTGAGTTGGAGGAAAAAATTGGCATCCAAATCCAATGAGTAGTTTCCTTATTCTACCACCCCAAAGATCACCCTTCTGTGATGCACTTGAACCCATATTCTGCTACTTCTGAGCGTTCCCTTCTTCCCAATAAAGGTCATGCGCAATATTGTTACGTAAAAATTGTAGTGGGGTAAAAAGGGCGGTTCTGGCACAGTTACTAGGCATCTCGGCAGCAGTGATCTGTGGTGTCGTGTAATTTTTTTTTTTTTTAATTAACTCCCCTCAAGACAAAATGTCTTTTGTGACGGAGGGGGCACGCCATAAATGAAAATAAATAAATAAATCAAATATTATGGGGAGGACGCCCAGGACTCACCCGACGCCGGCCCTAGGGATGAGAGAAGATGAGGAAGGTGGGGGAGGGAGAGAGAGAGATGAAGGGAAGTGCCTCTATAGAAAGACCACCAATTCAAATATGAGCCTAGCAGGACGCGGGTGGTGATACCACAGAGTACGCCTACCGAGATGCCCAACCCACGAAACTCCGTGGCACTTTTCCCACACCACACCCCGCGCCATGACAATGTTGCAGCCATCACCCTGATGTTGTTGGGTGCCACTCCTTTTAGCTCCGACACTGCTTGCCGTAAATCATTTCTATCATACTTCCTTATCTTGGCCCGCCAAGTCTGCTCCATGTCCAAGCTGCCATTGACAACTTGGACATCCAGGATAATGCAAGACTGGTCGGGCTTGACGGCAACAATGTCAGGCTTCTTACCCTGGTCACTTGGCATGTGATACAATCTCTCCCTCTCAACATTCCAGCTGCTAGATGACAAAGCACCTGCTATCTGCTTGACAACCCCATCATGACGTAGAATGCGGCCACTGTGAGTACGAGGACACTGCTGCACTACATGATACAGGTGCTCATTTCCACTCCGACAGGCGCGGCAAAGGGGTAGGGTTGTCCCGCGACTACCTCTCGAACACCTAACCGCAGTTGGCAAAAATGCCACGCGGACAGCGTGAAAGTGTCGGTAGTCGCGGGCCCCAATGCCCTCCAAAGCCCAATGAACCCATTGGGATGAAATGGGGCTTTCAGAGCACTGTCAGAGTTCTTTACCATCTACTGAATCATGCAGCGCAGCAGCAAACTCAGCAGACGAACTGGGTTTTGGAGCAGATGGTGTTGCTCGGTCGCACCATGCTAACTGCTGCCTGACAAAATCAAGATCAGCAGCAGCACGGGCGACCTCCCAGCTCGACCCTTGAAGGGCTAGCAGGCGCTGGCGGCGCAGAGAAGGGATACTTGCAGAGAGAGACACAATGCCAAGACCACCAGATTTGACTGGTGCGTGAATATAGGCACTTGGGACACCAGGCGCGAACCTCAGCCAAGAGCGCACAGCAGAGCGTACTTTGCGATCTAATTCCTGCTGCCTCCCCGCCGTAAGCCTGCCAAAGATTAACCCATAGGTCAGCTTTGGCAGTAAGCCAAAGCCCATGTCAACTTGCCCCCCTTCCTCAACCACCCTCCAATTCCGTATCAGTGCTCTGTGGTGTCATGTAACCTCCGTGGCAACCATCATGCTACCATCTACCAATTCATAGGGGACCATCCTCTAATTAGGATGTAACCTCCGTGGCAACTCCACCCCCCTTCCACCACCTTCTACCAATTCATAGGGAGTCATCCTACCAATTCAAAAGGGACCATCCCCAAATCATAGACCGACCTCCAATTCTGCATCACCTGTGGTGTCATGTAACCTCCGTGGCAACTCCACCCCTCTTCCACCACCTCCTACCAATTCATAGGGGGTCATCCTACCAATTCAAAAGGGACCATCCCCAAATCATAGGGGACCACCCTCCAATTCTGCATCAGCTATGGTGGCTCGGAACAGTGAGGATCCAAAATTTACCTATAACGTTTCCAGGGATTCACACTGGGGTAAATTTGTACCCCAAACAGTTTGAAAAAACACACTGGGGTGATTTTGTACCCCACCAAGAAAATAGACGCGAACCACACGAATTCTCAGAGCCACCTGGACTCGGGATACTGCGTTTCCCGCTCACAGGGGTACCAACATAATTTACGTGGGTCCCATTCGGGCGGGGAAATTTTTTTCGCGGATGTGCACCCAAAAATAGGAACAGTGGGGTACAGCTGTACCGGTCCTAGGGTCAACACACTTCCCGACTTTTTGCAACCAAAATTACTATGAGAATATTTCTCTCACCCCAAAGATCCCTTAAGGCACCGTTTTCATCTCTTTTCTACCCTCGCGACAACCGGACTTGGTTATTCCGGAGGGGGAGCCAAGAGTATCCATCTGTATTCTTAAAACTTCGGCAACGGTCGATTTCTCTATAAGATAAGGGGTGGAAATCGACCAAATTTCGTACACTTACTCATGTCTCTGGCTGGCAACTAAATATAAGTCAAAACTAGGTGGAGGGAAATCCCAGGTGTAAAGAAAAGTGGGGGCCAAAACCCACTAGAACAGAGAACACTGGAGTACATGACTCGATTCCCTAATTACCTGCACATATGGTCAGATGGCTCCAAGAATGACAGAGGAGTAGGTGCTGCCAAAGTATGATTTGATGAACATTGTGAAGTGGGAGTAAGAAGGCTTAGGAACGCATCCTCCATATTCTGGGCAGAAATTAGAGGGCTGGAAATGGCAACAGAACATGCTCTCTCATCCTTGCAACTCCAACATCTTACTGATTACAGACTCAAAGTCAGTTCTTGAAGCATTGTACGGTGCAGATAAGGGTGAGTTAACCCCACCACACCTACTTCGACTAAGAGAAAATTTGGTAAGACTGATGGAGTCTGTAAATGATGTGAGACTGATCTGGAACCCCAGTCATGTTGGGCTAGAGCATGACAGAACAGCCGACAGGGAAGCTGTTAGAGCAACAACACTTCAGGAAAACCTGGGAGAAAGGATGTGGTATATGGACGGGATCAAGGAGCATAGAAGCAAGAAGGAAGATCATTGGAGAGTGGAGTATGGGAGAAACGAAGGAGCTGGTTCATGGACGAGAGCAATCATCACTGATCCATTAAGGAATCCATGGTTTAAAACATTGCGGGGGACAGTAGAGGAGACAACAAAGGCTAATAGAATAATGGTTGGTAAGGGGAGGGGAAGCTGGTATGAGTTTTTGATGGGAAGATACCACACTCCACTGTGTGAGAGATGTGAATATAGAGATGGACCAGAGGAAGGAAAGGAGGATATGAGGCACATCTTGGTGGAATGCGCTCATTGGAAGACAATAGTTGATGAATGGATGATGAATCAATGAATGACGGCGTTTATTTAATAAAACAGGGAAGGGATAGGACCATGGTGGTCCTCTCTTCCTCCCCCCCTGTACAATTTAACAATTTTTTTTTACATCTCGCAGTCGTAAAACTAAAATATTTGTAATACAAAATGACCATGAAAAGAAAATAAATACATCTTACTGATGATTAAAATAGTTATAGGAGTAATACAATTTATTTTATTTCATAGGACTTGAGCAGAATTTTCTTATATGCGATCTTAAAACTATTTACGGATATTGATAAGTTGAACAGATTTACATTTTCGTTATACAATTTGATAGATTGAAGTAGGAATGATTTGCTAAATAAAATGGTTTTGTGGTGGGGAATTTGAATAGTGGAAGCAGAATTACGTGTAGTTAAGTTATGAATGCTGTCTAAGAATTTATATTCGTCGAAAAGATAAGAGGGCTTTTGGAACTTGAGGAGTTTGAAAAGTAAGGTTGCCATTGTCAGTTTTTTTCTTTCAGGAATTTTTAGCCATCCAAGTTTAATATAATACGGCGTGACATGTACGTCAAGCCTTAAGCGAAAAATGAAACGAATGACCGCGTTGAGTCCTTTTTGCAAAGTGTCCATTTGTTCACTACTCAGATCACAGTATGCTAGGGAGGCATATTCAAAGTACGGGACGAGTAACGATTGTGCCAGTTGTGACCTCACGTGCTGCGGAAAATCAATTGCTAATCTCCTTAATTGGTATAGGCTTTTAAACATTTTTTTGCAACTCTCAGTCACCTGGATGTTCCAGTTGAGAGTATCAGTCATGATTATCCCAAGGTTCTTGAACTGGTTAACCATTTCAAGCGTTGAATTCCCGAGCACGACTTTTGGGACTGAGGAGCGATCCATTTTCGTCAATAACTTGGCGTTCCCCATTATCATGGCTTTACTCTTACTGGCGTTCGTGACCATACCATGTTCGGAACACCATGAGTCAAGGCGGGCGAGATCTGAGTTAACTTTGTGAACCGCATCGTCTATATCGTCAACTTTACAAGATAAATATAACTGAAGGTCGTCTGCGTAGATACAATATTTACAAAATTGGAACGTACTTAAACTAGAATTAATGAATAGCGAGAAAATTAAGCCACTCAACACGGACCCTTGAGGAGTACCAATCACGACATCTCGCGATGACGAGAGCGTACTGTCAGGGGCTTTTGTACATTGCGAGCGTCCAGTCAAGTAAGAGGCAAATAAGGCTACTATTTCGCGTGAAAGACCCATAGATTTCAAAATTGCCAGTAAAATATCGTGTCTCAAAAGGTCGAACGCACGGCTAAAATCTATGCCCACAAATATGGTTACCATTCGATTGTCCATAGCTCTCCTAACATCGTCGAGGACACGAATGAGGGCTGTCTCCGTACTATAGTACATTTTGTAGGCTGATTGTCTCTCGTTGATAATATTGCGATCAATTACGAATTGATTAAGTTCTCTGTATAATATTTTATCGAATACCTTGCCAGGCGCGCATAAGATTTTGATTCCACGAAATTCACTTGCTTTAGATGGATTATTGACTTTTTTTAATGGGATCACTATTGCCTTCTTCCATTGAGTTGGGTAAAAGTGGATTCGCAATGCTTCATTGTAAATGTGGCATAATATGGGGACGATAACATCGGCTAGAGTATAAAGGATTTCAACAGAAATACCATCGGAACCAATTGCATTGGACTTCACCATGAATAAACATTCACGTACCATATCCTCTGTGATCTTGTCAAGTTTGAATTCTGCACCACTTACATTCATAGAGCTATATTGCTGGATAATGGAGGAGGCGTCAAAACTTGGTGCGACTCCCACAAAGTGCTCATTTAACTTATCTAAGGGTACAGGTAAAGTACGCAAATCGTCTCTACGTTTACAGAAACCTAACCCACGAACTATATTCCATAAGTCAGATGTTGAACGGTTAGAACAAAAAATTGCTTTGAAGTGTCGAGTTTTCGCGTTACGCAGTGCTTGTTTCACTTCGTTCCTTAATTTACGGTAGACATTCAAATTGTGGGGGTTCTTATTTTTACGATAAGTTTTTCTCGCCTGGTCTCGTACTGCCATGAGGGACCTAATTGCATCAGAAATCCAGGGAGCAGGCAAATGTTTCGGCTTAATTTTACGTAGGGGACAATGTTTGTTGTATAAGTTCAAGATAAATTTATTAAAGAGTTCAACTTTCTTGTCTATATCAGATTGTTGAAAAATTTGGTTCCAATTTAAATTTAGTGCATCAGAGATGAAATTTTCTTCAACAAATTTGCGTTTGTCACGTACCAGCTTCATACTATGTTGCCATTTGGGTGAACACAGCGTTAAGGCACAGTAAATCATATCATGGTTAGACGTACCCAGACATTGGCCAAATTTCGAAACTAACTCAAGATTATTAACCATGATAAGGTCAATGAACGAACTAGACGTAGGGGTGTGGTGCGTATTATTCAGTGGCAAAAGATGCAAATCACGCTTACTCATCAACGACTCAAGCTCGCGTTTGTACGATGAATCGCTGGACATATCAGCGTTGAAGTCGCCCAGAATGATTAGATTGCCATGGTTCGCTAAAAGATTTCCCACAACATCAAACACTTCAGGAAGCCTAGGAACCTTTGGAGGTCGATAAACAACGCCCACAACGAGGTGGCTCTTCCGGCATTCTATGTCTAGAAAGATGAATTCTGGGCTCTTAGAGTATGCAGATGGTGAACGAGCAAGCTCTTTAAAGTTCAATTTATTATGTACAAGTAGTGCCACCCCGCCCCGTCCCTTCTCAGTTCTATCATTGCGCACCCACACATAGTTACCAACATTTATAGACGAATCATTTATTGCAGGCTTAAGGAAAGTCTCCGATAAGGCTATGATATCCAACATCTCATTTTTTGTTATTTCTCTTAATTCATCCAAGTGTGAGACCACTGATTCTACATTTAAATGGGCTATTTTCATGCTTTTACGAAGGGGCTCCAGTTGCCCTGTTATAATTGTGCTAAATGTCATTGAGCAGTTTTAAAAAAAATTATCAAGTTGCTTAGCAAAATTTAAGAAACAGATAAAAGCCCAAACAGATATTTCAGTGCTTTTCATACCTACTTTCTGCTTATGACGTTTGAATGAGTATCTTGTCCAATACATTTTGTAAATAGTAGTATTATTTTTTTTAGAAAACTTACAGTTGCTCCTTGAAAATGAGTACGAAACAATAAATGGAAAATAAAATAAAATAAATGTCAACTTTCTATCGGAAATTCCAATAGACGATTCAAGAAAAGACAGATCTGACACTTTACAGCGAATTACCTGGATACTTAGACGGGAAATTACTAATGGCTGGGCTGTCCGTTTTTTGAAATCAACTCATCGAAGTCTTCAATTTTTTTGATCTCCACCGGAATTGATTCCTCGTCTTTCTTCATCAATATTCTTCCATTCCTGACCCATACGAATTTGATGATGGAGGGAGGAGGAGAGTTTGATGGCACGAGGGAAGAGAGGATGACCAGGATGCTGAAGGAATCACTTGAGAATGGAGCTAGGCTGCTGGATTTGGTGGACAGACTGAAGAGAGGAGGACTGAACTGGTGAACAAAGTATCAATCATAGAAGAGGAAAAAAAAGACAGAACAGAAAATTTGGGTGAAAAACAAAGGACAGAAGAAATTATATGACACAACGAGAAAAACTAGGAGGAAGGATGGAGGAAGAGGGGAACAGAAGGACTCAAACCAACAACGAAGGAAAATACATATGGTCTACAAGGGAAACATCCCACGGACAGTTAATAGATCAAGAAGAAGAAGAAGAACTAGGTGGAGGTTGGTTGGGGGCGGCGAAAATGGAGGCGGCAGGTCATTTAATACACAACTTGGTGCCACCAAAATTACTATCAGAATCGTTTCTCTCAGCTCAAAGAGTACCGTTTTAACCTCCTTTCTACCTTCACGACATCAGGAATTGGTTTTGCCGCCTCCACCCGACTCTGGAAGTGTATTGAATGACTACCGCCTCTGGTTTCGCCGCCCCTGACTCGCATCAAATTGGTTTTGACTTCCTTTTTAGGTGCCACCCGGGGACCTGTAAGTGTACGAAATTTGGTCGATTTCCTCCTATCACTTCATAGGAAAATCGGTCGTTGCCTATCGAGCAGGCTACATGTCGTTAAATTCGTCTCCTACTTTCGTACCTGATCTCTGAACCGAGCTAGAACCAAAAACTTGATAAATATGCGTAAAACAATACGTTATTATGAAAAGTCATGTCTTATGCGACTTGTAGCGGTGATGTTAACAATGTCTATTAAAATTACAGCTGTCATTTTCTATGTAATTTTGGCACTGCATCTATTGAAACCACTCCCACCTTAAAAGCGCGTCTTTGGATCGAGCTAAAGCCAAAAAAAAAAATACGCAAAATAGTCGTGAAAACCCCGAAAACACACGTTTAACCCCTGGTGTATATAAACCCTATGATGGACTCCCAGTGTATAAAGGGTCTGATAGACACGCAGCAACTGTAAAGTTGTTTTTTAGAACACATGATAGGTTAATTAACATAATATGTTAAATATATTATGTTAAATATTAAAATGTTAAATATATTATGTTAATTATTATGTTAATTATGTAAAATATAATATGTTAAATATTAAATATATTATATTTCGTCAAACTAACATTAGTTAAAACAAAGTAATTAGACTTACTCCCAAGTCTATGGAGGTCCCAAGGAGTCAATTTGATCGCCAACATGCGAATTCGAGTCCCCCCCCCCCCCCCCCCAATGATCCTGCAACGGTCTAGGTGACAACATACAAAAACCCACGAAATATACAATTTCTGGTGCCCTGGCACCATGGTGGCACCATTAAATTGTTCCATGGTGAAACAAAGAACATTTAATTCATGAAAATCCAGAGCTATATTGATAATGTTCCCTCAATTTCATAGTTGTAAAGTAAAGTAAACAACCATTTCAGGTTGGATTTTCGTCCGACTGCCATTCCTGGCGTCGCGGACGTCATCAGCTGTCTTCCAAAGGGAAGATCAGAATTTGTTCTGATGATTTCGCTCATGGCTTCCCATTGGCCTCACCGCCCTGGGTTGGGACGAGGGGGAACTGCGTCCGACTCGCCCCGAAAATATGCCGCGGAGGCGGGCTTCGAACTCACGGCCCCTGCAACCGGTTCGAGTCCCGTCCCCAGAAACATACGCCGTTGCTCGATTGTTCCATGGTGAAACAAAGAACACTTAATTCATGAAAATCCAGAGCTATATTGATAATGTTCCCTCAATTTCATAGTTTGGGTACAATTTAGTAAGCTATCAAGGAACCAAAATATCAAACATATTGTTTAGTAATGCATGCATTCCAGGGGACGTCCCATTGGATGAGTATTAGATCAGTTTAACCAGTTGTTAAGTGATAAAACTGTTTCACTCGATGTAATTTATTTATTACTATATTATTATATATTATATTTTGTGAATATTATCCCCCCACTCGCTCCCTCTCCATGCTAATTTCAATATTCTGGTGAAATAATATGAAACTCGGAATCTGAACAAAAAAGAATTTCGCAAATCGGTTGGAAATTGAGGCCTGGTACACAGGTACACAAAATTATGCCCGAAAACGTACGTTTTTTGGTTGCCTGTGTACAGTGTCTTAGGGACTTGGTGGTTTTCAGAAACTAGGGAACAAAGTACTTTTCTTGGTGGTTAGATCACAGCAGAAGGTTTGAAATGGAACCTTCTACAGAGGGGGGACAAGGCACTGTGCGCCTGGGATATTCAAGATGCTCATTGCTGTCAACATACTTCATTGAAATTTCCCTCTTGTCTGTCAGACACTTTATACACACCTTTATATGCCCATCGTCTTTTCGCATTAACTTCAGACAGTCAGATAGACAAACAGAGTATTTCTCATTCAATAGTTTATTCCAAATTCACCGTTAGTACAAATCCCAACAACAACATTTCATCCCCGAAGCAAATCCTCCTTTAAATAGTACATCTTCGAACGTATTCTTAAAAATATTAATGCGGGTGGTTTATTTTCAGGAGCATCTTGTGAAGGATGGTTTAGCCATAGATTTTCTCTTGGAACTATTCTCAACTTGGAAGCAGGAAAAGGGATTGTACAGTCTTACTTCGGGCCTGAAACGCGGTGGCCTCGAGGGAAGGTAAGATTCTTTCCAAATCGTTGTAACTTTAATCATTGTATACTGAGACCCTGTTTCACCGGATTAATTAGAGTTGGCCCTCGGAAGAAACACCCAGTTCAGTCTCCGTATCTCTTCTTAGTGCAATTCCAGTATAGTGAAGACACGAATCAAGTCAGTTCCACTGCTGAATTAGAGTGAGGGCACTTGATGAGCTGGTCTTCTCCACTAGCATTTTGAGTTTAGCTCGTTTCCTGTTGATAACTGGGTTGCTTTGGTAGAGATGACGCTATTTGAAGCAAAGGCAAAGGTGAAAATAGCTGGAAAGATTGGTGAGGAATTCACCATTAGGACAGGGGGACGCGCTCTCGGCAACTCTTTTCAACGTGGCATTACAGGAAGTGGTCAGAAAAGTTGAGAATAAAGGGACCATAGTCAACAAAATGTGGCAGATTTGCGCATATGCTGACGATATAGCTGTGCTAGCCAGAAATAAGCAAGAGTTGAAAGCAGTCGTGGAAATCTTAAACGCTGAGGGTCGCAAAATTGGTTTGAACATAAATCAAGAAAAAAAACGTCTGCCAAGTGGGTGTGGCACATAGCTTCCTCGTATCCATAACCCGATTATATAGATGATCCGATGCATAGTAGTTAATCTGAAAACACCAATCTCTAAGTACCTTTCACTACCCCCATAGGGGACCATCTACACGCTAATCTGGACAATCCTAGAAAATTTCATCAAATTCGGACGAAAAATGTAAGTACGGTGTGATTGGATCAAAAAATTTCTTAGCTTGACTGGGATTCGAACCTGGGACTCCAGGGTGGAAATCCAGAGCATTGCTCACTGATCCATAAAGGGGATGGTAGAATGGGGTTTGAGATCCTCAGGTCACACGCGACTGTTACGGCTGTTACAAGGATTTTACGTTTGCGCATGCGCAGAGGCTACTGTAAATTTTAAGGCCTTGATTTTCATTGGGACTATCTACAACCTAATCCGCGTAATCCCTGAAAATGTCATCGAAATCGGGCAGAAATTGTGGAATTTATGGCTGTTAGAAGCAATTCACGTTCGCGCATGCGCATCGGCTACTATCAATCCGGGGGTGATGATTTTCATAGGGGATCATCTTAACTCTAATCTGTAACATCCCTGAAAATTTCATTGAAATCGGATGGAAAATGTGGAAGTTACGGCCGTTACAAGGAAATTCACGTTTGCGCATGCGCATTCGCTTCTATCAGTCCGAGGAGGATGATTTTCATAGGGGACCGTCTACACACCAACCCGCACAATCCCTGAGAATTTCATCGAAATCGGATGGAAAATGTAGAAGTTATGGCCGTTACAAGGAATTCACGTTTGCGCATGCGCAGTGGCTTCTATCAATCCGAGGATGATGATTTTCATAGGGGACCGTCTACACACCAACCCGCATAATCCCTGAAAATTTCATCGAAATCGGACAATAACTTCGTATAGTTATGCGCGTTACAAGGAATTCATGACAGACACACAGACAGACAGACACGGAACCAAAATTGTTCAGAAAGGTCTAAAACGCAAAACGCTAGTGAAAATTTTGATTTTGGAGAACTTTTTTTTTCGTCCTTGAAAAGTGAAAACAAAGCTTCCGCTACCTTGGTAGACTCGGAAGCAAAAAGTATCTGTTCATGAGCGCAGACCCCGGCCACGATCATAATCGACTTGGTTATTTGGACGCTCAGATTCAAGGAAGTGAATACTTTCACGTACCTTGGATCGAGTATTACCAGTACCAACACTATGACAGCAGAGATTGATCGTAGGATTATTCTAGGAAACCGGGCATTCTACGCCAACACCAAGCTTTTCAAATCAAAACTGCTGTCCAGGGCACTTAAAAAAAGGTTATATCTGACGCTGATTAGACCGGTGGTTTGCTACGGAGCCGAAGCATGGACCCTTTCGAGCACTGACGCCAACAAGCTAAGAATATTTGAAAGAAAAGTTACGAGAAGAATTTATGGGGCAGTGTACGAAAGGGGACGCTGGCGAATCCGAAACAATATGGAAATCGAGGCGATTCTCGAAAATAAAGATATTGTACGTTTCATTAAAGCCAGTCGGATTCAGTGGCTTGGACATCTGGAAAGAATGCCTAATGAGAGACCCCCTAAGATGATTTGGAAATCAAGGCTTGAAAAAAGAAGGCGGCAGGGGAGACCAAGAACACGATGGATGGATGACGTGGAAAGGGATCTGCTAAAGATGAATGTACGAAACTGGAAGAGTAAAGCCTGCGATCGAGATGAGTGGAGGAAGGTTGTTAGAGAGGCCAAGGGACACATCGTCCTGTAGCGCCTGGGAGTTATTTAGTTAACTGGGTTGCTTTACTTAAGTTACTGGGAAGCTTTGTATTCGTGCAGCAGGAAAAAAAATTGTGTTAATATACTAGATTTCCTAGCCAAACAGTACGAAAACGCACGATTTTAATGGAATTTTCAGGATTTTTTTGTTAGTCTCCCTAATACTTGAGCTAGGCTTGAGCGCTACCGGTACTACTTTGAATTACTATTTCTGTTTTCATAATGATCGTTGAAATTCGGGTGGTTTAGACCCCCGAGACGATTGGCTTTTGAATTTATTGAATCTATGCTCGTTTAAAGGAGAAAAACGTAGAATTTCCCGTCTCAGGCTAAGACAATACGAAAAAAAAGCTTATGACATTTTCATTGGAGTTCTTGGAATGTCCCCTAAAACAATCGTTTTATCACGATGAATTCTCCCGATTAGTTTCTGAATCATTTTACAGCAATTCAATCAACGTTTCTCTGAGAGAACAGCAAAATATTTGAGGAATCGATAACAATTAGGTCACGCATTTTGAAGAATGATATTTACGTTTGGTTTCCTTAAATTTGTTTCGTTTTTATATAACTATTAAATACAATATTCGTTTAATTTATCAATAAGCCATTCCTTCGTCTTTAAAAAATATGTGAGGGATCTTTTCTAGTGGTGAGAATAGGAAAGGTAAATCTGTTATGAGCGTCACTAATGGGAAAATTTCTCGTTTTCGCAGACTTTTGGATTTTTTCCCGACCAATAAACGAACTGAAGAACATCTCAAATCGTCTTTTGAAGAAAAGGGTTTGGCCGAGTTGGTCAAACTTCACTTGGCGCAGGTGAGTTGAACACAAACATTTTTGAACTCGTTTACTCATTAGTCGTAGATTATTATTTTTTTTTTTTTTTCACTGTCCTCGTCTACTTTAATCTACGTTAATCTTGACCTGAATTCTGCTCAACGATGCAAAATCCCTCCTAAAAATTAATCACCCTCGTAGTTCGTGCCTTATCAGGGAGATGGTCCACATTTCCTGAGATTCCTCTCGCCTCACCGCTCGATCCTTCCATAGACTCATTCCGCTGATGGAAAGTTTGTATCCTCAAAGTCATCACCTCCAGTACCGTTACAGCCATTTTTTCGTATTTCTCGCGGCGACATGGATGAAACAGAGGACGCCTTTTTTACCTGAGCGACTCGTTCTCCCATATTAGGCGTGTGCAAGGCACCTTGGAAAAACTTCGCTGACCCATTATCTTGAATGGAATACTTGTGGCGTAAGCTCTCCGTGTGAATATTGCTTAGCGATGCAGTTGGGTCCCACAGTGCGGACATGCGGTATTTCTGCAGGTCCGACTCTGAACTTGTAATTGGAAAGCACTTGGCCACATGATTCCGAGTAGTCAACCGTACAAAAATGATTTTGATTGGTCGGAGGAAGGGAAGAAAATGACCAACCAACCCACAACCATGAACCTACGATCCATAATCCTACTTCCATGATGAAGTTGGGGAACTTTTACTTCCTACCAAGTAGAAGTAGTAGTCATTATCCAAACGAAATATTAAGCTTCTATAGCATTTTCCAGTTGAATTAAACCTTTTTCCAAAAGAATTAAACCTTTTTCCAAATGAATTGAACCTTTTTACGAAACAATTAAACCTTTCCCCAAATGAATTAAAACTTTCCCCAATACAATTGAACTTTTTTCCAAAATAATTAAACCTTTTTCCGAAACAATTGAACCTCTCAAAAGAAGGGGATGTAATAGAAAATAAATAAACGACGTAGCGACCAGTGAAATGTCAGTGAGCATGAAGGTGACACCACTGTTGAATCCCTTCCTAGTTGATATCACCTACTTTATCGTAGGTATGCGTCGTCTTCTTCTTCTTCCATTGGCGCTACAGTCCTATGTGGACCCTGGCCTCCCGTACGACTGTCCTCCATGAAGCTCTATCCTTCGCGGCTTCGTCTGGATTCCTGATCCGGAGCTTTCTTAGGTCCTCGTGCACCCCATCTCTCCATCTCACCGGGGACGTCCTCTTCTTCTGGTCCCATCCATTCTATGATTGTAAACTTTTTTTGGGATCCTGCTGGTATCCATTCTTTGTACGTGTCCAAACCATTGGATCCTCTGGGCTTTGATGAAACGGACAATGTTCCCATGGTCAATCAGCTCGTCCAGCTCATTGTTGGTGCGGATTTTCCACTCTCCCTCAGCAAACCTTGCACCGAATATTCTCCTGAGAATTTTTCTTTCAAAGACTAGGAGAGAGGTTTCATCCTTGGCTGTAAGTGACCACATCTCGGCTCCGTACGTTACCACTGGTCTTACAAGTGAGTAATACAGTCTTAGTTTGGACTGTCTGGAGAGAAGGCGCGATTTGAATAGCTTGATGCAGCTGAAGTAGGCTCTATTGCCAGCGTTGAGGCGTTGCTGGATTTCACTGGATATATCATTTTTATTACCTGTGATGGTTGTGCCAAGGTACTTGAAAGTTGTACGCCCTCAAAAGTTGTACCATTCAGTGATACGTCCATGGATCTTCTAGCGGGATCAGTGGACACTGCCATATATTTGGTCTTAGATGGGCTCACAATTAGCCCCATCTGCGCAGCCAGGTTTTCCAATCTGGAATATATATCTTCCAAGGCTCGCAGGTTTCTAGAAATTATGGCAATATCATCCGCGTAACCGCATAATTGTACTGATTGTGTAGGGCTAAATTGAATAGCACTGCTGACAGCCCATCACCCTGTCGGACTCCACCACAAGCCTCAAAAGCTCGGCTAACTTTATTTCCAATCATCACTCTTGCTTTGGTGTCTTGTAGGGTCATACCAATAAGATTGACCAACTTTTGGGGGATACCAAAATGGATCAAAGCTTGGATAAGTTTTTCTCTTGACAACCGATCGAAAGCCTGAACAAAATCTATGAACAGGAGATGGAGGTCGATGCTATACTATAGGTATGCGTCGTCTATTCCTCCTTGATGACCCAACGTCGTTTGACCAGAGTTTCTCCTAGCCACATACCACTTTGTGCTGTACCTACGGTTCTGTTCGAACGAATGATCATGAGTGCAAGCGATTCTAGCTCAAGTTCAATGGGGTATTTCAGTCAATTTTTTTTAATTTTTTTTTTTTTTTTTTTTTTTCAAAAGAGTATGGCTCAGGAATAACGGTAATCGGGTCTGTTTGTCGAGAAAATGTTTTTAAAAAATCAGAGAAGCTGAGGATAGTTGAAGATTTGAAAGGTGTGACGTCCAACTGTCTTTGAAAAAAGTATCCATGCACAGAGAAGAGATGAAACCCTTGGAGGACCTCTTGGATACTACAAAGTACTACTCACACAAGTGCGCGGCGTAGTGTGTGTGCATTTATGGCGGCCCGCTTTTTTTTCAAACGTGTGATTTCTTTAATTAATTTTTCTACCACATGTTATAGTATCATTGGGCTTAAAGTTGTAGTATAGAGGTTTTCAAGGGTGCTGAATCCAAATTTGAGGTCAAAAACCTGAATTTCCGACCAACCGAAATACCCCATTATTGTTGTTGAGAGAAGGTGCGGAGCTGTAATCGAAAGTGAATCAAGTTCATCAGAATCTACTATCGCTAGTCAGAATGCTACTGTTAATTTCTGTTTGTGTTTTCATTATTCATTGACCCTTCGTTATTTGTTCAGGCCTTTGTTGTTCACTTTTCTGCAATTCATTCAACCTAATTCATGATTAAACTGTTTCGCGATTCATATACTTGCAATTCCTTATTTTCCCGCTAAAGGTTTAATTATTTTGCAAAAATGTTTAATTGTATTGGGTAAAGGTTTAATTCTTTTGGAAAAAGGTTCAATTCAACTGGAAAATGCTATATTAAGCTGCTATTAAGTTTCTAGCTAGAAGTAGGCATTAAACCCCTTTTTTTTCTCAGAGGGACTTTTGAGTGTTAGTTCGATTAAAGTGGCTAAGGATGGCCATGTTCTCGTTGAAGGAATGAAGTGCACAGTCGATTCAGATAGCAAAAACCTGTCCAGGTACTGCACCTCATCCAAACTTGGTGCTCCGTAAGTTGAGCCGTGAGAACGTGCATCCATCACCCACAGAGAGACAGACCGCAATCCCCTTAAAAAATTAATAAGATTAAATTCAACATTAATTGTGAACAAATTTTTCGTAGCTAGTCGCTGATTTTCGTTAGTCAGAATTTTTAGGTTTGCCCCTCATGAATCCCGAGCTTGAATTTAGGTTTGCTCTTCTGTACAGTATTGATTTCATAATTTCAATTTCCTTTCAGGCAAGTCAAGAAGCAAAGCGCGATCTCCAGAAAGACTTGGAAGAAAAGTTGGCTGACGGCCTGCCAATAAAAGAACTCATTACTGAAATTAGGGATTATGCTGTTAAACACTGTATCTCGGAACAAGACATCATCACATTGGTTTGTACCAATTTTTCTCTACAATTTACAAGCTGAGTTATATGCGAGACTTGTTGTTCGTAAGGTCCTTATGGTTTGCGGGAAACGTATAAACCAGACCGACTTGTTCTTGATCTCTGCTAGTTTGCTAGTAAAACTTAGTGTTGGTAGCTCAGTGTAGTAACCAGGTCTTTGAGAACGAGGGTGGACGCCAGAAACGACCTTATCCATGCAAGCATAACTACTAGGAAAGTAGTTGAGCAAATTAATAATTCTTCTCTGAAAGAACCTCTCTCAGAAAGAATAATTTCACCGGGAAAACAAATTATCCTCAAAAGAAGCCGATAGTCCATTTTAAATGCTGTAGTTTTCTGTTCTTAAAAATGTTTTGCACACAGTTCCAACAAAAATTTGTTCAAATTTTGAACATTTTCAAAAAGTGGCCTGATAGCCACTTGCAGAACTTTCATCAGAATAAGAATCCGTTTGCGGAATTTTTCTAACTTGATCATACCCGTCGGATTCTCGATTCTACGATGTGGAGCGGGGGCGATCATGGGCTGGGGGGGGGGGTCGAACGCCCCGCCGCAGTGGGGCCGGAGTGGAAAAAACTCCATTTTTGCAAAGTGACTAAAAAAGAAATGTAATGTGGTTTTCTCAAAGTCTATTACCTGTAGAATCAGGGTGTGAAGGACCTTCAATGTTTGAAAATTGTTTTCACTGCTAAATGGGGGCTCAAACCTGATATTTCGAGATTTTAAGCACTTTGAGAGTGGAATTTGAAAATTTCCTAACACGTTCTATGTGTTTCAAAAAAATTAAATAAAATTATATGATGTTGGATATATATGTAGTATCTCAAAAAAATACTAATTATTTTTTCATAACATTTTAGCTTGAACATTAGCTCCAGATTTGGGTTTTTATAGCGAAATACAACTTTAGAGGAGTGGAAAAACCGAGCTTCGCCTTCCTTCGGTTTGGCTCATTTTTTTTCTTGAAAATCTGACCATTATCAAGAAGCTGTAAAAATTTCATAGCCGTATTTCACCGAATTTAGATGTAGTGGGTTAAAATGTGATAAAAGGCACACCAAGAACGCCGTCTCTGCCGTCACCGCAGCTTCAGAGTAAAACCCTTCTAAAGGTTGTAACTTCTACATTTTCCTCTCGAAATCGATAAAAATTTCCAGGGATTGTGAATGTTGATATGTAGAATGTTCCCTATGTGGTCGGATCATCTATACAATCGGGTTATGGATACTGGGAAGCTATGTGCCACAGCCATTTGGCAGACTTTTTTGTTTTATTTTTTATTGGAAAACAGAATGATGTAAATAGCGACGTTTTCGTAAAATATTACTGCTAAGAGTCAACAAGGTTCTGTTTGAACAAACCAGGTTCTTCGGATTGTCATTCGCAGTAGTGTGGTCAGTTCGTACTGTCATGACATACCTAGAACATGTCATCGTTGAAAATCTCTTATTAGGATTTAGCAAACGTTTAATTTGGATTCGTTCCAATATTCGATCGCTTACTATCCAATTTTCAGAGGTTTTTATCACTCAAAATTTTGTCAAAATTAAATATATAAATATAAATTTACACATATATATTTACATATATATATTTACATACATATATAAAGAAACCTCAATTCAATCATCACTATCGTATCCTATAACCCGTGAAACGAAGAAAAAAAACAAAATAATACACACCCATCGCCTGTAAAACCGCTTTTCTGGTTTTTTCACACGCTTTTCCACTTTGAGTAACATTATTTTTTCAAAATTCAAGATTTACTACTAAAACAATAACTTTAAACGTCAGAACACATATTTTTCTAATGTATTTTCGTATTCGGAATCGAATGAAACCATTCCCAAGACGATACAGTGATTCGTTCAAAAGAAAATGACTTTTTTCCGCTTTTTGGCCATTTGGCCCCATTGTGCGCCGCCCGCCCGACCATCTCATTCATGTTTTGCTAGTATGCACCCTTTGGTCACTATTCTTTTTCCTGGCCACCTAATAGGTAGCTACCATCAACATTTTCCTTTTCCAACTTCTCTGTCTTGAGGTTGATCGAATTGGGCGAAATTTCCATAAAAAGCAAGACACATCTATATACATAAAACACCTCGGAGTACTACGGTGTACTTATGCACGGAGGGGTCGTGGGAGTGTGGAGAGTGTGGAATCGGAGGCGGGATGAGTTGGAGGGGCGGGAGGGGGAGGGATCGGAGGCGGGAGTAGTCGAAGGAAAGCCTACTTTTAGTAGGCTTTTCAGCTAGTAGACAAATAACCTATGAGAAAGATTCTGTGGTAATTGGATTCAGATAATGGTTTGCACTACTAAATTGTTGGTTCTAAAATTGTGATAATTTCAGTTCACTGTACATGGTCTAGGTAGGTATCTAGTTGTTCACACAGTTCACACCGTTCTAGTTGCACTAGCTTTAGAAAGTTTGAGGAGCATATTATTGTCGTTTGACGTTGATTTCCAAATTTTGTGAACAGCTAATGATGATGAAAAAATAATTAGTTGCTAATTCACTCTGCAATAGTGTTGAAAAATGAAAAAACACCTATTCATTATTTACCAAAAATTCGAGAAGAGTTCAAGGTCGCACACCTTTCTCATTCGCTAGCAATCCCGGTAACATCGTCGGGCACTGTTGACGTTCGAATACTATAGGTAGTAGTACTAGGGTACGGCGTTGATGATTTTACCCCCCATTTCCGAAAATCTTTTGCACTAATTACTAAACTCGGGACATTTAGCCTTAACCCTAGAAAGTCATCCATACGTCGAGTCGACGTATTACCAACTTCAGTTGCGCTGTCTAACCGACAGGAGCGCTGCAGGAGTTGGGAAGCTTGATTGCCTAATCAGATTCTTCTTCCACCCATTTCGTCCAGAAAAAATTATTCTGACTAAAAATAATTCTTATGTTCACTTGATATTTGAATTTACGATACCTAATAGTTGGTTTACCAAAGTCACCTATTGATTAGTGCTTCTGATTAATCCAGAAATAAAGGTTTGTGTTATTGATATCACAATTGGTAAATCAACATCTCCTCTCCTTGGACAGGTTGATTATTATTGTATTAGGAAGGGAATTTTGAATTCACTGGTACCAGGTTGTTCGTAGAAAAATAGTAAAATGTTTCCAAAAATATACGTTTCATTTCATTGTTGTTATACCTGTACGATGTGTGCCTTCGATGTCGACGAAATTGAGCTTCTAGATGACTTTTATCTGTCGCTCATGTTGGGAGGCTTTCTAGGGTTTACAGATTCTGTTCTGTAGTGATTTTTAGATGCTTTGTTGGATTTTCCGAATTCGAAAAGATCTAATTCGTCTGACTCCTTCAGATCTGGGTAACCGTGATGTCTTTGGCTGAGTGGAACAAAAAGGAAGAACTCGTCGCTGAGCAAGCTCTCAAGCATCTCCAGAAATTCGTGCCCCTCTTCAACGCATTCACGGACACCACCAAGTCCGAAATGGCGCTCCTTCTCAAAATTCAAGAATACTGCTACGACAACATGAACTTCATGAAGATATTCCAGAAAATTATTCTTCTGTTCTACAAAAGTGAGTTCTCTTCAAAGAAAATCAGACAGAATTTTTGACTAATTTTGAAAGAAGATAGTTTAGTTTTGGTTATAATATAACTATAAACTATAATAAAATACTATATAAAACTATAACTATATAAAACTATATAAACTATATAAAAATATAAACTATATAAAACTATATAAACTATAACTATAATAATAACTATAAACTATATTATAGTTTTGAAGTATAAACATGATGGTGAACTTGCAAGTTTAATAGGGGTATTCATGGTCTGGGATATTCGACGTCGAATATTCGAATTTGGAGACTCGACAAGAGTCAATGCGCCTGCGCTCCGGCTCATTCGACGATTCGATTTACCACGGGCTGAAGGCGTCGTAAACCGAGATTCGACGTCGAATCACAAATGTGATACTAGCGCTAGCGGCAGTTGTACGAAGCAACTATCATAACATCAACAAGCAGATATTCTAGTCCTTTCTTTCAACGACGCCTTTTGCTTCCTCACTACCGAAGGTAGGGAAGCTTTGTATTCGTGAAAGAAGTGAAAAAAAAAATGTCCTCCAAAATCAAAATTTCCACTTGCTTTTTGCGTTTTAGAGCTTCCCGAACAATTTTGGTTCCGTGTCTGTCTGTCTGTGGTCAATCCTTGTCCCGGGCAAAACTATACTAACCTGTGGTCCGATTTTGATGAAATTTTCAGGGATTGTGCGGGTTATGTCCTAGACGGTCCCCTATCAATTTCAGCACCTTCGGACCAATAGAAGCGAGTGCGCATGCGCAAACGTGAATTTCCTGGAACCTCGGTTTCTCGGTTTCTAATGAACCGATTTTGCTCAAATTTGGAGGTTAGTTAGGGACTAACTTCTAAGAGACACCCTATAAGTTTCAATCAAATTGGTCAAGCAATAGCCGCTGCGCATGCGCGAACTTTAAATTTATTGTTACAACCAAAACTCCGCAACTATTCAACCAATTTCGATGAAATTTTCAGGGATTGTGTGGGTTAGGTCCTAAACGGTGGATAAAATAATAAAATTCTACGTTTAATTTTAAACAAAACTCAAATTACGAGTATATAACAAATTAATACCCATAATCCTAATACGTACACCTATTATAGTTTTAGTATTGAATAATAATAATCATTATCGTCATAACTTCGTAGTTTTATTTTATACGGACTGATAGAAGCGACTGCGCATGCGCAAACGTGAATTCCTTGTAACGGCCATAACTTCTACATTTTCCATCCGATTTCAATGAAATTTTCTGGGATGTTACAAACTAGTATTTAGATGGTCCCCTATGAAAATCATCACCTTTGACCTGATAGTAGCCACTGCGCATGCGCAAACGTGAATTTCCTTGTAACGGCCATAACTTCCACATTTTCCACCCGATTTCGATGAAATTTTCAGGGATTATGTGGATTAGGTTGTAGATAGTCCCCTACGAAAATCATCATCCCCGGACTGATAGAAGCGACTGCGCATGCGCAAACGTGAATTACTTGTAACAGCCGAAACTTCAACTGTCCCCCAGGGGTCGCGGGTTCGAATCCCAGCCGAGGCTAAGTATTTTTTTGATCCAATCACATACATCTACTCACTTAATTTTTCATCCGAATTTGATGAAATTTTCTAGGATTGTCCAGATTAGCGTGTAGATGGTCCCCTATGAGGGTAGTGGAAGGTGCTTAGAGATTGGTGTTTTGAGATTAACTACTATGCATCGGATCATCTATATAATCGGGTAATGGATACGAGGAAGCTATGTGCCACACCCACTTGGCAGACGTTTTTTTTAATATTTCTGTTCCTTTACTGCTTACTAATTGTACCCAACCTTTGAAATTGAGGAAAAATTCTCATTATACCTCCGGATTTTCATGAATTATTCTATGTACCACCATGGAACTAATCGTGGTGCCACCATGGTGCCAGGACACCATAAACCGCATATTTCGTGGTTTTTATTTGTATGTTTCACCTTGAATACGGATGTGAACCTCGACGGATTACCTACTAAAACTAATAGATGAAAGTTCAATGTTACGACGTATTTGCGCTTTGGTGCCAGACTGGCACCATTGGTGGTGGTGGTGGGGGGGGGGGGTGAACTCGAATTCGCTTGTTGAGTGTCGTAGATCATGGATTTTAAAATGCTCTCCAGATTCGAGGCTCCCATGCCGCTAGAAATGTTAAGGTGGATAATGATGAGAAGCGGAGGGGGGGGTCAGTATTTCTTGCCTAAAGTAATAAAATTTATTACTTTAGGCAAGAAATACTGACCCCCCCCCCCCCCTCCGCTTCTCATCATTATCCACCTTAACATTTCTAGCGGCATGGGAGCCTCGAATCTGGAGAGCATTTTATTTAATAAATTACATAGAGTGAAACAGTTTTATCGCTTACCAACTGGTTAAACTGATCTAATGCTTATCCAATGGGACGTCCCCTGGAATGCATGCATTACTAAACAATATGTTTGTTTTTTATTCCGTTTTCCGTTCGTTTAATTTATTTTTATTCTGTTTGAACTGGGGTTTTTCTCGATTAAATGAGTGGAGCTGAGGAAACACGCGACCTGCGGGAGAAGTGGAAATGTTGCTCAACTGCATTAAAGCGAGCATAGCACACATTCTCCTTTCTAGCATGGAACATGTTTGATGGCCAAAATATGCGTTCAAAATTGTGTGACGGAAGTAGCAAGGGTTTTTCTTTGAGACAAGACTCCTCGTCGGTAGGTACCTATTCAGAAGTCTGAAGCATGATTCTTTTTGACATGGATATGTCTTAGTTCTGGGAGTCATTCCAAAATGTTCGACACACAAAACAATGCAATAAAAAATTGCAACGTTTTCATGCAACTTTTTTTTCTGATGCTTTTCACGTACAACCAATCGTTCCTAGGGAAAACTTCCTCATTTTCCACCCCACAAAAATCGTTCACCACTCATTGGAAAGCTCTCAATTTATTAAACATGGTACACGGTCCCTAATATGAATGTACCTGTACGGAAAGCTGAATTATGCGCATGTTTACTAACATATGATCGTGAGTAACAAATGAGATGTCAACATGATCGTGAAAGGAAAATAGTTATCGTCATCCAACAGATCCCTTTGAAGCGTTACGGAGGCAGGGTCAATAGAGAATGCTGAAGTCGCCTGAGTGGTCACTGATCAGCTGAGTGAGCTCCAAGGCCATTTCCTCTCCTGTTGAACGCAGGGAGCTGACATTTGAGAGGGCGGGTCAATGGAGAATGGTGAAGGCGCCTGAGTGGTCACTGATCAGCTGAGTGAGCTCCAAGCCCATTTTCTCTCCTGTTGAACGCAGGAAGCTACATTCGATTAATTTAAATTGCCATCATGAGACATATCCATGTACAGATGTATCTGCATGCAGTGTAGATACTCGTTTCGCTGAGTTGACTCAAAATGTCGAGCTGGTTTTTTTGCCCCTTTCCTCTCTTCATTGCCGAAGAAAAGAGATATCGAATAACTAAATGGTTGGGAAACATCGTTTTCAATTCAACCCCTTTTTGCCACTTCAAACTCCACGAGCCTCAGTTCTATGAAGGATATGACTGCATTACGTCCGTTGGAGAAGACTGTAAATTGACAGCCTAACCTAATAATGTTGAACCAATGTCGAATTTGCGCTTTTCTACTCGGGTTTTATTCGATTTGTTTAATTTTAGCCCTAGATTTTTTCGTTCGTGTACTAGGAACTTAGTTAAAGGATTTTATTAGGAACCTCTGGGATATTCTCATTTTTTAACTAAAAGGAAATTAATGAACATGCAGTTCTTTTTGTCACTGACTTGGTTATCGTCTGATGCCGCAAGGAGCGCTACGTACAATTCGATTTTCGACGATTCGACGGGGGAAAATGTGGGAGCCTCATGAAACCCTCGAGTTACCGCAGTTTCGATATCCGACGATCGAATCAGACCATGAATTTCCCTATTAAAGTGCGCCACAATCTTCTTTGGATGGCTGACAGAGTCCTAGCTTGCACAAAATACATATAATTCACTTTGTAAACCACTTATCGTTGACTATAGTTAGATTTATAACTAAGTTTAGGCAGGTTTGTGATAAATTACAAAGTATTCTTGAAATTATAGTCATTTTCTATGATTTTGCTCCAAAAAATTGTGTTGATATTAATCAGTCCACCTTCTTAACCCATCTTTTGTATTTCCCTTTTCCAGAGGAAGTCCTTTCCGAGGAAGTAATACTCAAGTGGTACCGTGATGGACACTCGGTGAAGGGAAAAATGATGTTTTTGGAGCAAATGAAGAAGTTCGTCGAATGGCTACAGAACGCTGAAGAAGGTGAGTTGATTTTTCAAAATACTTATTGAGATTTTCTCAATATTCTCACTAACTGAGTACGTTTTCGTTTGAATTGGGAATCGAGAGTGTGAATTGGTCTAATCGAAAAATTTTCGAATGAATGAATGAATATGCTTTTTATTGTCATTATACATGAAATGTATATAACAATCGTCAATAATTAACAGTTATAAAATCAAACAATGGTAAAAATAGTCCTATAAAAAGTAACATGTCATAAAGTAGGTAATAATGTAAAAACTAATTTAAAAAAACCCTGTGTTGTTGCCTGTAAAGTCGGTATACGGGCGAAAGTTTTACGTGACAACGACTTTGAGTGGTAAAATAATTTTAATGTTAATATTCATTCGTATAGTAGTAAGAAGGATAAAATAAAATTCTTTGTCAAGTTGCACAGAGTAGGTATTTCCCGTAGGTAGTAGGTATTTCCCATGGGTGGGGGGGGGGAGTGAGTGCCAGGGAAGGGGGGCGGGGCGCTCCCGCTTTTGTGAGCGCTGGTGAAGGGGAGGGGCCGCCCGCCTTTAGGGAGCGCCGAGCTACACCCCCTCCGTGAGCCCCGCAGTTTCTTGAAGTGTCTCCCGGTAAACCAATTTATAAGACGTTATCACGTCAAAAAGAGGAAACCGGTCATTCAATGTAAAAACAAGACAATAATAAAGATAACAATTGCGTGATGCGCTAAAGCCGCAAAAAGCGGTGCGGGGTCAGAGGGGAGCCCCACCCGGGCCCACCCACCACGGTGGCGTCCCAAAACCAAAAACGCAAACGGCTCACGAAAGAATCGCTGGCGATCCGGCGTATGAACGCAACATAGATGCATTTCACAACATAGATGCCAAATTTGGCCGTTAGTTACGCACTTCTTTCGGAATGTTTCTGTATTGTTTCCTCAAATACTGTTCTATGTTGGAGTAATGCACGGATATTAGTGTCATTGCGCGTATAAACGAAAATTCCTTTATGCTTCTCAAAATTGGATGGTTTCTCGGTTCAGGCTCCAATATAACCAATTATTTTCATCGAATTTGGATCAGGAGCCTCAACTGAAGGTAATAAACGAATCGAAGGTCCAATTTTGAAGAAACTTTCAGGCGATGGGCCTTTGTGAACCATCGATTTCGTAATCGCTCGATTTGCTCCAATTTGGAGCGTATCTAGTTGATGTTAGTTTGGAATATCTGACGAGATTCGAGTTGATAAAAATCAGCCACTGCAAATTTTCAGAAAAATCTTCGTAAATGGGGGGAAGACAGGTTGTCCGCTTTGAATTGTACTGATCGACTAAGTTCGGAAATGGCCAAAGTTGGCCACATTTAGTCAATTTTCAGTGATATTTTTGAGAATGGGTTATTTTTAATCCAAACTAAACCACATTCTGAGAATTTTGACACCAATTTTTTTTTTTTTAAATCGGAAAAACCGTTTATTCAGTCAATAATTACTGTTTATTTATTTTTAAAGTCGTAATATAGTAGAAGGGATCTAGAGAGATCGTAAAATAAAGACTTTTTTCTATGATTTTTCAAAGTTTCGAATGTTTATGACGTCACAGTGGGCTGGGGAGATGCCCGACGAGTGGAGTATTGCAGGCATCTGCCCAATACATAAAAAAGGCGATAAAATGGTTTGCTCAAACTATAGGGGTATAGCCTTGATGTGCACAGCGTACAAGATATTAACTTGTTGGCTAAACCAAAAGCTTGTAGAACACATGGAGCGGGAGATAGGCGAATACCAGTGTGGTTTTCGCCGCAATCGATCCACAGTGGATCACATTTTCACACTTCGCCAGACACTGGAGAAAACGTACGAACATAATGTTGATCTTCATCACCTTTTCATAGATTTCCAACAAGCCTACGACAGCATTCTCAGAGAAAAGCTTTATGAAGACCTGATGACTCTTGGTATTTCCAAAAAATCTTGTGCGTGTTGTCAGAATGACATTGCAGAGCGCCTCATGCAGAGTCGAGGTGTTGGGGTCCCTAGCCAGGAACTTCCCTGTGAACACAGGCCTACGTCAAGGTGATCCACTGGCCACAACCCTTTTCAATTTTTCTTTAGAAGGCGCTATTAGGGATATTCGCACTAACCCAGGTGGAACTATCCATAACCGGCTCACCCAACACTTGGCATACGCAGATGATGTTGATATCATGGCACGAACAATACCTGCACTTTCGTGAGCAGTCGAGGAGTTTGAACGGCAGCAAACCAAAGAGGCTTGAAGATAAACTAGAAAAAGACTATGTACATGAAGACCTCCAGAAAACCTCCTCTGACGCAAACCACCTCTCGGATTGGGAATCAGGATTTCCCTGTCTGCCATGAATTCAAGTATCTGGGCGCCATGATAACGGAAGACAACGACGTAACAACTGAAATAAAAGCACGTATAGCAGCCGGTAACAGATGCTTCTGGGCAGTACAGAAGGCTCTGAAATTCCGAGGACTATCCCGTCGGAGTAAGATCACAATTTATAAGACCATTATGTTCCCAGTTGTCACGTACGGCTGTGAGACATGGGTCCTGACTTCCGCAAATGAAAGACTCCTCAATTGCTGGGAGCGCAAGATTTTACGTAAAATCTTTGGCCCCATTTACGAGAATGGAGAATGGCGAATCAGAAGGAATGATGAGCTGAGACACCTGTATGGAGAGCCCGATTTAGTGGCATTCATCAGGCGAGCCCGCTTCAGGTGGTTAGGCCACGTAGAAAGAATGCCTGAAGCGAGATATCCGCGAAAAGCCTTGTTTGGGATGCCAGGTGGAAGAAGAATGAGAGGAAGACCACGTCTGCGTTGGCTGGAGGACGTAGAGGAGGACCTGATCCAGCTTGGTGTACGTAGATGGAGGACCCAAGCTCTGGACAGGAAGGAATGGAAATCCATTGTCGAGAAGGCCCTGGTTCTCAAAGGACCGTAGTGCCAATTAAATAAAATAAAAAATAAAGTGGGCTGGGGAGTCCCGCCCAGGCGGGAGGGGCGCGTGACGTCATAAACATTGAAAACATAGACAAAAATCTACTCATCGAAAAAGAGAACGGCTGGTGTCAAAATTCTCAGAATGAGGTCTATTTTCGATTAAAAATTGAAAAAAAGCGCCACCCATTAAGCGAACTTTGAGCGGTTAGAACTTGATACATTCAGTGTACTTACCATTACTTCGCGAAGACATTTCTGTTACCAAGAAATATGCATCGATGACTGTCCAACACAGAAATTTTCCTTCAATGACTCAGTCGATAGTTGCAAGGAATTTGTGTGAACACGGACTGTTCCTCTCGAAATCAGCGATCAGGTTTTTCAACGATTTTCACTCATTTTCGACACTTTCAACTCGGCAAAATTGAATCCGTTCGTAACGGGGACCACCACGGATACTGGTAGAACAAATTTCAATAAGGATCAGGTAGAATGGTACCTGTATAAGTAAATGCAAGGAAACAAAACACATTGAAAGAAAACAAAAAAAATCGTCCGATGACACATCGAATTGAGAAACCGTGTTTTCGGGCGCTTTGAAAGCGTAGAAGTGGGATAAGGTGGTGGTTTCTATTGAAATGGAACTCCACTACTAAGCACAAGTGGTAACCAACTACCCAAATTTTCCCCAACTTCTAATATAACAAGCAAGTTAACAACAATGTTTTCTTCTCTCCCAAGAACACATAAATGGCATAGAATTATCATAGTTTTCCGGTGAGGTTGAAACTGCTGATTAAAAACGATTTCTCACGATTCCGCCCGATTTTGCACAAATTTGGAAGGTATCCAGTAAGAATCTTGTTCCAGAACAATCTGATTCCAGGACAAATTCCGCGGCAGTCAGATCACTTATAGTTGAAAACCTCAAGCTTGATAAGTTCGTGACCCATATCAAAGAATTCTGGTACCTATCAGATCAATTCATCAACCAGCAAAGTCTTTGTTGGTATAAATTGGTTTATGGTTTGGTTGGTCCCCTTTGAATTTTGCTTAGATAATTTTGAGAATCAAGCGAATTTGGAACAATCCCAACTTGAAATATTGATTAGTGAAAATTTGAATGAGAAGACTACTATAAAATTAAAATACGAACATTCAAAAATTCTTCTATTTTCTTGTGTCAATTTCAAGAAATTTAATCAATCACAAATTAAACAAATCAATCGTTAATTATCCGGTTCTTATTTTAATTTTTACAGAATCTGAATCAGAGGAAGAGGAGGACTAAAACTATCTCTCAAGGAAGGTAAAAATCAACATTGTTTCTACTAGACAATTATTTTTATTTAAGTTACCGATGCAACATTCATTCTTGTTCGTAAGTTCCCATCAATAATTTATTTTAACCCAAGAATTGCCAAGAATCTACCTCTGTCTGGATGGAAATGGGGAATTTGCCTCAATTTTAGATTCTGGAATTTCAAGTCAAATCCTATAATAGGGCCCTAGAATAACGTTTAACACTAGGAATAACCAACGGAAAAAAATTACCGTAGGAGAAAATGACTAAACAAGTGAACCTCTGTTACAAAACACCGCGAAAATCGAGGAATATTGTTGACGTCATACGAAAAAAAAAAAAAAAAAAACGACGCGAAAACAACGACAACAGACAGAGTTCTAGCACGCCACACAAAACGATCCAGTGAAATGGCTACTCGAATAATGTGATTCAAATCTTGAAACTAAATAAGAGAAGATGAAGAATAATAATGCTTGATAAACTAGTAGATAGATTCGTATTGTAAAAAAGTGAGTAATATTGTTTCTTTTGGTCACTTTTGTGTCTGGGTTCTTCCTGCCAGTTCGCCGCGCACTCTTGTGCGCACTACTCGGAAGCTAAAAGTTCGTGTACGTTCCGCTTCTGTGGTAAGCGCCACAGAACCTCCTTTGAAGTCAGATTGGTAGAATATCCGTCACGTTTCAAACATGGCTGCCTCTTACACATTGCCACCACATTTAAAATTTCCATCTTCCTTAAATTCTCTAAATTTTTTGGATGCTTTTTCGAGCAGCTCACTATGGTTTTTTTTTCATAAAAATAAACCCTCATTCGAAAAGAAAAAAAAAAAATGTGAGGCAAATTCCCCATTGTGCTCCTTTTCAAGAATTTTAATCAAACAATTACAGTATTTAATTAATTACAGAATTAATCAAACAAGTAAAATTACAGTATTTTCCTTGGATAGCTGACAGAGTAGGTACTATTTCATTCACTGCGTCCAAGATTGTACGTGATTGACGAGGTGCTCAACCTTTCAAAGCAATTAGAAACGATTGTCATCCTGGTCTTTCCATGAGAATTTTTGAGCTTGTACTGTAAGGGTATCGTTATTAAATAACTTCATAACGCAAGGGAAAATCTATCGAAATTCTCATTGAAAAAAGTTGATGAAACCCCCTTTCGAATTACTTTGAAAGATTGAAAACTGACGCTGTGAATGTACGTTGGACAGTCAGCTGTCCAATGAAAATAAATTACTGTAACATAGTACTGTCTTACTGTAAGTACTCTCGAGTGATGACACCAATTTTGTTGCGTGAATACATTCATGATGTGCGCCACAATCTTCCTTGGATGGCTGACGAGTACTTATAAATGATATTCATGATTTTAGAACAATATGTGGGCACTAAGATCCAAAGTGAAGTGTGGATGGAATGTTGAACTCTCAACTCGCATAAAATAGCAATATTATTTGAGAAATAAACAAGACTTGCTACCATTTTAAGATCGATCCACAATAATAATGATGAAAATGATAAAATGTGACTTCATAAGGGCATTTCCTACATATTCATCGATCTCCCAGACGAATTAGAGAAAACGGGAGAAATAATTCATATTAAAAAAATTTCTTCACACGTGGTTAATCATACCTAAAGTTCCCCAAGGGTGAGTGAGCTCGGAGAGGGGGGGGGGGGGATTTTCTCTTTTTTCCGGTTTTGTTGCCTATAACTCGAAAAGTAAACGTTCATGCGACTTGTTTAATATTATCAGAATTAAAGTACCTACAATTCCATACAGTTTGCGCTACTGACTCATGTATCTACGAGCGCGTTAAAAAGTAGTTATCGTTTTAAAAAATCAGCAAAAAAAACCTCAATCAAAAAGACTCAATCGTGTCGTGTTGTGTAGCGGCGGAAGGCCTAATCGTAGAGAATAACGTCAGTAGTGCATATTGTAGGGCATTTTATGTACTTTAATTCTGATAATATTATACAAGTCTCTTGAACTTTTCAAATTATTTGCAAAAAACCGGAAAAATGAGAAAATCTTCCCCTCCTCCAGCTCTCACCCTAGGGGACTTGAGAGGTGTGAAGAAAGAGCCTGGTGAAGAAATTTCTTTACTATGAGTTATTTCTCCTGTTTGCACATTTTGGCTTATCATTTTCAATAATGAACCTTTGGAATCGACCAAGAAAATTTGTTTAACCCCCCCCCCCCCCCCCCCAAAAAAAAAAATTTGTTGGTTTACGTTTCAAGGTACGTGGAATCCGAAAATCGAATAAAAATGCGATCGATGTTTTTCTTCATGTTGGTTGGTGGTAACAGTGGCAAAGCCTTGTTCGTTGCAGACGAGTGATCTATATACAAAAATAACAAACCTTTGTGTAATGTTTTGTAGCGTTTTGGTCTAATTCGTCTGGGCTGTACAGCCGATAGTCTTCAGTACTCTCGAGTGATGACACCAATTTTGTTGCGTGAATACATTCATAATGTGCGCCACAATCTTCCTTGGATGGCTGACCGAGTACTTACAAATGATATTCATGAATTTGGAAAATCCTACTCTGCCGTCCTTAGCAAGAAGGGCGCATCTCGGATTTTGGCGATTTTCAGGTTTTTGCATATCTAGAATCTTTGGAGTCTTCTGCACCTTATGATACCTCATTCAAGTACCTATGGGTACGAAAAGGTACATAAAAACGCTAGTAAAAAAGGGCGTATCTCTGAAATTTCTTGAAATCCTTAAGCGATTAGAGTATGTTTTTTTTTCCTAAGCCTAAAAGGCGGATATCATGCCGAATACCTTTCTCTACTAAGCAAGAAAGCCGCATCTCCTGAGATACGGCTTTTTTGCTTAGCAAAAATTCGAAATATGTTCTTAGCGACCAAAATGCTTAGCGGAAAAGCCGGATCTCGTAGGGTGCTCGCTTATTAATGATAAGTCACCAAACAAACTGGGCTGGAGGCTCGTCACCGAACTTTTCCATATGATTAAATTTAATAATCTGCGTAAAAAAAGAAGCAGTGTAGAAACAACTAGCGAATCATGTTAAAAACCCCGGCTAAAATCTGCCAGGAACCGCTTGAAGTGCTTGGAATGCTTAACAAAAAAGGCGTATATCTCGAATATCACCCTCATTTACTAAGCGGAAAGGGCGTATCTCCTCTAAATTGGTTATGACGTGAATTCCCATGAAAAAAAGGCCGTAGTAAGTTGGAGAATGATTGGACCTACTGTATGATGTCCCGAAAATGGGGTAAAAGTATAATTAACTGGACACGAAACTTGAAAAACGAAAAGTGCTTGTACTGATAATCTTAATTTTCGGAGATGCGCCCTTCTTGCTAAGGACGGCAGTACTGTAGTATCATGGATACCCTTCTTCGACTTTTATGAAAAACAATATGTGGGCACTAACATCCAATGAGAAATGTGGATGGAATGTCGAACTCTCACCTTGCATAAAACAGCAATATTGTGTGAGAAATCAACAAGACTTTTGCTACCATGTTAAGACCGATCCACAATAATAATGATGACAAAAATAAAATGTGACCTCATAAGGGCATTCCCTGAATAATTCATCGATCTCCCAGGAATTAGAGAAAACGGGAGAAATAATTCTTAGTGAAGAAATTTCTTCAACAATCATACCTAAAGTCCCCCTAGGGCGAGTGAGCTCTTGAAGGGGGCAGGATTTTCTCTTTTTTCGGTTTTTTGCCTACAACTCGAAAAGATCAACGCCTATAACGTTCAAGCGACTTGTTTGCTACACCAAAACTGAAGTACCTTCATAAAATTCTCATACAATTTGCATTACTGACTCAAGTCTCTATGATTAGGCGTTCCGCCGCTAGAGCGCGTTAAAAAGTAGTTATCGATTTTTAAAAATCAGCAAAAAGGCCTTTTTATGCTCTTTTCCCTTGGAAATCATTCGTACGAAGCCTCTAGACGACTTCTAATGTGCTCATGAACTTTTCAAAATATATGCAAAAAACCGGAAAAAAGGAGAAAATTTTCTTCCCCTCTTTGAGCTCACCCCCACCCTAGGGGACTTGTGAGGTATGATAACCACCTGTGAAGGAAGAGCCTGGTGAAGAAATTTCTTTACCGTGAATTATTTCTCGAGTGATGACACCAATTTTGTTGCGTGAATACATTCATAATGTGCGCCACAATCTTCCTTGGATGGCTGACCGAGTACTTACAAATGATATCCATGATTTTTGGAAAGACCTGCTGTAGTTATATGGATACCCGTCTCCGGTTGTTATGGAAAACAATGAATTGAACGGAAGAAACAGTGAATTGATTCGCTGCAGCACATTTTGCTTTTCATTGATACTCTCACCTTGCATAAAATATCAATATGTGAGGAATAATCAAGACTTGCTTGTCCACAGTTAATTATTGGTGAAATAAAGGTTAATAAATAAAAAAATCAAAAAAAAAAATCAAGACTTGCTAGCAAGTTAAGATCGATCCACAATAATAATAATAATGAAAATTGCAAGCCTCCCCTGGACCCCCCAGATGCCTGAAGCCTACCGTGTAAATTATGAAAACATGAAACATGTTTTAGCCAAATTTACTGTCGAACCTTTAGTCGTAGATAGGTGTAATACAAAAGGTATATTATCCCTAGCAACATATCTAAAATGCATTGAAAAGTTTGAAAACCGGAGTGACGAAAAGGCGCGTGACTCCCGCGGCCCCATCCTGCGTAACGTTTTTCGGGTAGTTACCCGATGGCGAAAACATGTTCCATGTTAATGTGACTTCATAAGGGCATTCCCTACGTAATTCACAGATCTATAGCCGATAGTCTTGAGTACTCTCGAGTGATGACACCAATTTTGTTGCGTGAATACATTCATAATGTGCGCCACAATCTTCCTTGGATGGCTGACCGAGTACTTCAGTTACTAATCGTATTTCGTCTCGTTAATGATTTTGAAAAGCCCTGTAGTTCTTTTAAAAAAGTATCTTTATTCGTGCTCTTATCACAATATGGCGCCGGATTGAGAAAAGGTCACACCTTAACCCCTAATAGCCCAAGACACGAAATAATTCGAAATTTTTCGATTTTTTTTGATTTCTCATTAAAAACAGCTCTTGCTACGTGAAAGTGAAGAGGAAAAAAATGATTTGCTCGTGTATCAAATTTTAAAATTTTGTCGCTCCGGTGCAACATTGAGCAGCCGGATAGTATTTCTTGTTGCTCGGCCGCAACATTGGGCTATGATAGTCAACAATGGTTTGCAGTACTCGGAATAGTAGAGCTTTCAGAGGTACTCATTCCACGAAATGATTCCATAAATCATTATTTGCAGGCGACTTCACCAACAATCAGTAGGTAGGTATTAAAAAAGAAATATTTTTTTATCATTCCCCTACTGACTATGGAACTCAAAAAAGTAACTTGACTTAGACAAATGTACAGGCCATTTATTATGATCAATCTTATGACCAATTCATTACAATATTTTTATTACATCGTTGTCGAATATCACATACCTACCTGGTTCCCAAACGATCACTTATGCATAAGTTGCTCATATGATTGAACCTCTAAAATGAGGTGTTTTGGAACTCTTTCAACATTATACTTAGCTAACGACTGCAAATGACTAATTTTAAACTAGGAGTCGTCAAAATGCATCACAGATGACGCAAATATTGAAAGGAAATCCTGGCGAAATTTAAAAAAAAAAAAGATAATCCAGATAAGGAATTGTTTCTAACAAATACAACAGATGTGATAGTCAAAGAATAATTAACAAAAGCCATTAGTTTCTTATTCTGAGAATAATGAAACAAAGTGTCAGAATTAGGAATTTCTATTTGAACTCCCCAAAGAAGGCAGTTGGTACTAAGACCCCTCTTTTTTTGGTTTATTATTTTCAATAATAAGCCTTTGGAATCGAGCAAGAAAAAAAAAAAATTTTAACCCCCCTCAAAATTTGATGTTTTACGTTTCAAGGTACGTAGAATACGAAAATCGAATAAAAAAATTTCCGTCCGTACGCCGTCCGCGGCACTTTTCTTAGCAACACTGGACCGATTTGGTTCAAATTTGGTATATGGGCTCCATTTGGGGTCTAGTTGTGCCGCGAAGCTTTTGGTTGATGTAGGTCACTTCTAAGGGGTGAAAATTAAGGGTTGAAATTTTCAAGAGTGCCCTAGCTCGAAAACTCTCGAAATAAAGGTATCGTTTTTTCACCAATTTTAAATAGTACTGAATTTTTAAAAATTTTTGAGACCACCCGGAGCTCTGTAGGACAAACCATTCGGTCCCTACGAGTACTTGAAGGTTTTCCTTCGATAAATTCCATTCAAATTTTATCGGACTAAACAGCGATCGCTGTTCATTTCTTCGATTTGTATGCAGTTTTGCCTTCTGCGTAACCAGTAATCAAATTTCCATATGAAGCTTTCTATTTTTCCAATCGAGTGTGAAGCGTTTAGTTCTTACTAATAAACTTGATTGTGAAGGTGTGAAGCCAGTATGGTGTGGTAGGTAGTACCTAGCTGGTAGGAAAAAAAAAAAGTTGGTAGGTAAAAAAATGTTGGTGGGTAAAAAACGCTGCAAATCATTGCTCAAAGGCTTCTTCACTCTTCAGATCACCGATCAGCTGAGTGAGCTCCGAAGCCATTTTCAATCCTATTGAATGGAAGTGCTCTTCCAGGCGTCTCCAGCATTCGAGGAGATCCTCTTCACTCTTCAGATCACTGATCAGCTGAGTGAGCTCCGAAGCCATTTTCAATCCTATTGAATGGAAGTGCTCTTCCAGGCGTCTCCAGCATTCGAGGAAATCTTCTTCACTCCTCAGATCACTGATCAGCTGAGTGAGCTCCGAAGCCATTTCAATCTTATTGAATGGAAGTGCTCTTCCAGGCGTCTCCAGCATTCGAGGAGATCTTCTTCACTCCTCAGATCACTGATCAGCTGAGTGAGCTCCGAAGCCATTTTCAATCCTATTGAATGGAAGTGCTCTTCCAGGCGTCTCCAGCATTCGAGGAGATCCTCTTCACTCTTCAGATCACTGATCAGCTGAGTGAGCTCCGAAGCCATTTTCAATCCTATTGAATGGAAGTGCTCTTCTAGGCGTCTCCGGCATTCGAGGAGATCCTCTTCACTCTTCAGATCACTGATCAGCTGAGTGAGCTCCGAAGCCATTTTCAATCCTATTGAATGGAAGTGCTCTTCCAGGCGTCTCCAGCATTCGAGGAAATCTTCTTCACTCCTCAGATCACTGATCAGCTGAGTGAGCTCCGAAGCCATTTTCAATCCTATTGAATGGAAGTGCTCTTCCAGGCGTCTCCAGCATTCGAGGAAATCTTCTTCACTCCTCAGATCACTGATCAGCTGAGTGAGCTCCGAAGCCATTTTCAATCCTATTGAATGGAAGTGCTCTTCCAGGCGTCTCCAGCATTCGAGGAAATCTTCTTCACTCCTCAGATCACTGATCAGCTGAGTGAGCTCCGAAGCCATTTCAATCTTATTGAATGGAAGTGCTCTTCCAGGCGTCTCCAGCATTCGAGGAAATCTTCTTCACTCCTCAGATCACTGATCAGCTGAGTGAGCTCCGAAGCCATTTTCAATCCTATTGAATGGAAGTGCTCTTCCAGGCGTCTCCAGCATTCGAGGAAATCTTCTTCACTCCTCAGATCACTGATCAGCTGAGTGAGCTCCGAAGCCATTTTCAATCCTATTGAATGGAAGTGCTCTTCCAGGCGTCTCCAGCATTCGAGGAAATCTTCTTCACTCCTCAGATCACTGATCAGCTGAGTGAGCTCCGAAGCCATTTTCAATCCTATTGAATGGAAGTGCTCTTCCAGGCGTCTCCAGCATTCGAGGAAATCTTCTTCACTCCTCAGATCACTGATCAGCTGAGTGAGCTCCGAAGCCATTTTCAATCCTATTGAATGGAAGTGCTCTTCCAGGCGTCTCCAGCATTCGAGGAAATCTTCTTCACTCCTCAGATCACTGATCAGCTGAGTGAGCTCCGAAGCCATTTTCAATCCTATTGAATGGAAGTGCTCTTCCAGGCGTCTCCAGCATTCGAGGAAATCTTCTTCACTCCTCAGATCACTGATCAGCTGAGTGAGCTCCGAAGCCATTTTCAATCCTATTGAATGGAAGTGCTCTTCCAGGCGTCTCCAGCATTCGAGGAGATCTTCTTCACTCCTCAGATCACTGATCAGCTGAGTGAGCTCCGAAGCCATTTTCAATCCTATTGAACGCAGGAAGCTGAAATTTGAGAGGGAAGGTCATGGGAGAATACAGATGGCGGTAGGTGCAATTGATGGAAAACCAGTGATCTATACAGAAAATAATAAACCTTTGGGCAATGATTTGCAGCGCTTTCAGAAAGTAGGTATTTCAGCGAAACCCAAAGTGCAAAATGTAACTTCCTCCTGAAAATGTGTACTTAAGTCATATTGAAAAATGAAACATGATAAAATTGAACAGTGTGGATAATACAGAGGGCTCAAACACGGCCAACTTTGTAAATAAAAACATTAAATTATTATTGGTTCCCTCATGAGAACTTCTAAAGCAATTTTTCTGATGGCGATAAAGCACAATAGGACATTCCACTTCTTCATTTTCGTAAGTTTCGTCATCATCGTGTAATTGCAGAAGTTCATCATGTCTGATCTTGATGTGAACAAAGGTTTCTATAACAATAGGAAAAAACACATTATTGCTCTAATAAATGTATCTAGTAGGTAGGTAACTACTTCTGTCGAAATCTATGGACTAAATATCCCCAATGTTGCGAAATTATCCATCTTGCGGGATTTTTGCACTAATGAGGTAAAATCAACTCACCTAAGTAGTATGCTTGAAACCATGTACTGACTGCCCACTTTTGGCCGGGAGCAACAATCTACCAGCGCTGGCTGCTAAACGTTGCTTGGGAGCAACAATCTACTATCACCGGCTGCTCAATGTTGCATGGGTACATCAAACCTATTTTGACTTCTAACAAAGTTAAAAATGGAGAAAACTTGCCAGAAGTAGATGCTGCATGATCTTTACAACTATCCTAACGACGAAAGATGAAATTTATCGAAAATAGATTTATTCAAATAGGTAAAATGCGGTGGTAAACTTCCCTCCGCGCGTCACAGCGAGCGGAGGTAAGTTCAGAGCGGTATCACGGAATCTGAGATAAAAGCCTCTCAGCTATCATCAGCTATCATAATGCTACCTACACAACCAAAAAAAAAAAAATACACGAGCTCTTGAAGGTTGTCTAATGAAAATAAAACCTTCATCAGCCGGAAATCGTCGCTGCCACAGCAACACTGGCTAAATGATTTTTGCCAACTTTTCAGGAGAGCGAAAAAACTGGTTTTAAATAACAGAGGCTAACTACATCAAGAGTGCACAACAACATAAGCTATCTGCACTAAAAACTTTTACCACCTCAAAACCAAATGTTTCAACCGAATTCAATGAAATCAATGCTCAAATATTGATAATCGAACTTCATTCTTCCCGAAATGAGTGAAAAAGTAGAAATTATTCCATTTAATCTTCATGAAAACCAATGGCGTGGTCACACGAGGTAGGAGATTGTGAGGTAAAAACATGTAGATAGCCACTGTTTCCGAACTAAAATCACTTAGTCAGTGTTGCCTTTTTCGTGATAGCGGAGTCAGTGTTGCCAATAGCAAAAAAACCGACTTCACCAATCGATCCAGCACGAAAAATTACTTAAGAAACCGTCAAAACCTGAAAATCGCCAAAATGTCACTTAGCCAGTGTTGCTGTGGCAGCGACGAAATAATACCTAGTCCGCCTTTGTACAAAAATCGCGGAAGTTCATGTTGCACGGGTGCAACATTGGGCTGTTAGAGATATCTAAACCGAACCAGGACCTCTCTACTGAATAGGGCCTTTGAGGTACCTTCTGCTCAAACATTCTATTGATTTGTCACAATACGTGTAAAATCCGAAAAAACAAATTGTTTGAACAAGTGGGAAATTGAGGGTTAATAATAAATGATATATATTTATAATTATGAATTGAGTTTGATCGGCTCTAATCAAATCATTGTTTTCTGTTTCAGATTGGCTCTACTGGAAATTACACAGTAAATAAGGAATATTACCCTTGATCCTACTCTAAGTTCAGTACTGTTATACCGTGTTTACGTAAAAAAAAAACCAAAAAAATAACCGCTCAGTTGAAAGAAGCTACGGTGAATCATGTCAAATGCTCCCTGGGGACGAATTCACACATCTAAATAAAACAAATAAAAAATATCATGAACAAAAAATTCTTGCATAAATTCGGTGACTGGAATTTTTTCATTCTTAGCGAGTAATTTATAAAGTAATGTACACGAAATGAATAGAAAATGCTTTTTAAAACGGAGGTGTAAGGTATTATAACAAGTATTACTTTGAAAAAAAAGGCTTAATTTTTTCGGGATGAAATTTATCAATGAGGGCCGACGCCCTGAAGTTACTCTTCCAATACAATCTATTTTGATACAGGCCTTCTATCGGTGTCGTTCATTTGAAAAGTCAGTTTGAAAACGCGTTTATCGTCCGATCACTTTCCGTTGTATTGTGTATCTTCATCCCTGTTGTTTCAGGTGCCTTAAAACGTAAACCCCCTGCTCCAATTGGTGTCTCCTAACGATTTTTCTCTTGAAACTGTCGAGAATTGGTGTGTATTATCGCCCTTTGTGAAATTTTGTGTAAAATTGCGATTGCCGAATCGGTTTTTTTGTCAGTGTCCAGTTCGTACTGTTCTCATCTTGATTTCCCGGGCTTTAAAATTGAAGGGTGTTGATTTCGTACGGTCTAAACACTGAATCGATTCGGCAAAGGGGTTTTTTAAACCGTGTAATCGTATAAATGTAACTTAGTCGAGCCAACGCGCTCTAACGAATCTCACGTGAAAAATATCGATTTTCAGAAAGGCTGAAGATTGAACGCCCTTCGAAAATCGATCTTGATTGGTTCTTCACTCAGTTTTGCCTTAATTAATTACCTCATAACACCTTATCAATAACCTCATAGGGTAGATATTGAATATTGAATGTACGAGACGAAAAAAAAAATTCAGTGCAGCCTAGATTTTTCCGAACGTGAAATCAGGGTTCCACTTTATAAATCAAGGGATGGAGGTACATGCGCCTGAAATTCTTTTTTAATACATTTTTGATCGTAATATGTAAACGGTTTTGTTTTCAAAGCGATTCTTTCTGTAACTTAGAACAAACAACATTGTTTTCTATTGTCGTAATAGTTGTTGCTCCCTTAATTATCGTTTTCACTGTCTTAATATTATTCAGGATGTATAATTCATTTGTATGTGGGTTATTTTAAATACAGTGTTATTATTTTAACTAATAAAAATTTGTACTCAGAGAATTTTCGAAGTTCGTGTTCCTATAAAATCCCTCGGATTGTAACTTAACGGAAGGTGGAATTTCAAGTGTTGCGGAAGGTAGCGTTGCAGCTCAAATATACCTACATCATCTAATTTTCAAAATATATTAGTTCTATTATCATAACTACTTGGGCTTTGGTTTTTCTGGGTTTATCTTCACCAGAAAACTCCAAATGGGGCAAATCCCTGAAGGTGGGGGTTGACTCGTTTACCTCAATTACCTACTCTATCATGTCCTTTTCATGTTGTCTGTTGCTACTGTGGTTATTTTTGGATTATAGAGTTGAAGTTTGAAAATAATTCATTTAAATTATAACTTGAATTACATTACCTACACCGTAAACCCTAGATATAGAAACCAGTCCATGACCTATTCTGAAGAGCGTGGATGTTTAAAACAAAATAATATTCTCCGGGTAGGGATGGGACAACGGAACAAAAACATCGATGTCAACACATGTCGGATAACATCGCTCGTTCAACCATCGTTATAACATTCTGACAGGTAATAATAAATTATTAAAAATGCTAAAATTATTTCTCAATTTTGCTTCCGAGTCTACTAAGGTAACGGAAGCTTTGTTTTCACTTTTCTAGGTTGAAAAAAATTTCCATTTTTGTTTATCATTTTGAATAATAAGCCTTTGGAATCGAGCAAGAAAAAAAAATTAACCCCTCCTCTCAAAATTTGATGTTTTACATTTCAAGGTACGTAGAATCCGAAAATCCAATAAACAATTTTCCGCTGTACGCGGCACTTTTCTTACCAACACTGGACAGATTTGGTTCAAATTTGGTATATGGGCTCCATTTGGGGTCTAGTTGTGCCGCGAAGCTTTTGGTTGATGTCAGTCACTTCTAAGGGGTGAAAATTGAGGGTTGAAATTTTCAAGAGTGCCCTAGCTCGAAAACACCCTAAATAAACGCATCGTTTTTTTTTACCAATTTTAAGTAGTACTATTGAATTTTTAAAAAATTTTGAGCGCACCCGGAGCTCTGCAGGACAAGCCGTTCGCTCCCTCCGAGTACTCGAAGGTTTTCCTTCGATAAAACAGAATCACGAGTGTGAATCACAGAAGAGTTCTCATTTCTTCGATTTGTAGGTATATTATACAGGGTGTTTCACGAAAAGGTCACACCCCCCTTCATTTTCGCAAAATACAGCGTAAAAAAATCCGACCAACACAATTCTTCATGATTTTTTGTGAGGATCTCAGGAAAAATACTTTTGCGCAAAAAAATTGCGCGCAATTTACACTAACTTCATTTTTTCAGATGGAACCCCCCCTTTTTTATTACAGATTCGGATTCTACGTAAAATTTCATGAGAAATTCATACCCACATCGACTTGTTTTATTGCGCGCAACCTGGCTTTTTGAACGCTCTAAGTTGCGCAACTCCACAATTGCACAAAAATTAGATTTTGGAGAACCCTTAGTGTGGCACATGTTTTTTCATCATTTTTTAACGCTAAATCACATGGTGACATCCGTTTTTCAGTTTAACTGGAATTTTTCAAAATAGCGGCCAAAAATTCGGTTGTTTTTAGTGAAAAAATCGCTCTTTTTAAATCGTTATGAGTTTTTAGGTAATTTTATTCAGTTCAAGCATGATCAAGCTGTCAGTTTTTATTTTTAACTTCACCGTAGACGGTCCCAAGCCCTTGGTTCAAAAGTAAGTGAGAAAATAAAAAATAAACATGATTTCGACCTCAAAACTGATGTTTTCGTGAAAGGAATGTTAATTTATCCTCTTAAATCATGGTTTTTCTCAAAACGGATGACACCCTGTGATTCAGCGTCAAAAAATGATGAAAAAACATGTGCCACACTTAGGGTTCTCCAAAACTTAATTTTTGCGCAATTGTGGAGTTGCGCAACTTAGAGCGTTCAAAAAGTCAGGTTGCGCGCGGTCAATTTTTTCGTTTTGGGTATGAATTTTTCATGAAATTTTACGTAGAATCCGAATCTGTAATAAAAAAGGGGGGGTTCCATTTGAAAAAATGAAGTTAGTGTCCATTGCGCACGATTGCGCGCAACTTTTTTGCGCAAAAGTATTTTTCGTGAGATCCTCAGAAAAAATCATGAAGAATTGCGTTGGTCGGAATTTTTTAAGTTGTATTTTGCGGAAATGAAGGGGGGTGTGACCTTTTCGTGAAACACCCTGTATACCTATAATAGTATATATTATGTAGTTATATAATAGTTATATAATATTACTATTATATAGTTGTATAATAGTTATATACCTATATAGTATATTATATACTATAATAGTATGATGAGGTAGGTAGTACCCACCAATGGTTGGTAGGTAAAAAAACGCTGCAAATCATTGCCCAAAGGTTTTTATTTGCTGTATAGATCCCTTCCTACCAACGATAGGTACCTACTAGGGCATTTTTGAAAATTTCAACCCTTCATTTCCATTTGGTTGGTGGTTGGGGTTGAAATTTTTTAAAATGCGCTAGTAGGTAGCAGGTACCTACGGTTGGTAGGGAAGGATATACCGGGTGTCCCAGAAGTTATGGTCCACCCTTTTTATCTCCGTTGTTTTGAGGGGTAGACAAAAACTTCAAGCGATAACCCCCCTTAATTTTTGACGAGGAATTCAACTATCACACTTTCGCGCATTGCGCACCTGCGCAATCGTGCGCAACGCACACCAACTTTGTTATTTCAAATAGGAACCCCTATTTTTTATTGCAGATTCGGATTCTACGCAAAATTTGATGAATTTTAGACCCCTCAATCGAGTTTTTTGGTTGCGCACAACCCGTCTAATGAGCGCGCAAACATGCGCAACCCCTGGATTGCGCCAAAATTGAGATGGAGGTATACCTCAAGTGTGATACATGTTTTTTCATTAATTTTCGACGCTGAATCACGTGGTGGTATCCATTTTCGGATTTTACTCAAATTTCTCGAAACGGCGGCCGAAAAATAGGTAGTTGAGCCTGTTTTATGATCAGAATCTGACTGGCGGAGGGATGACATGTCGATACAAGCTTCAAAGTATCTCATTTGTATTAGGCAACTATCCACTTATTCCAAAGTAAACAAAGAAATCAAGGAATAAACCCCTGAAAGCCTGCTTGCTCTCAAATGATTCAAGTCGCGATTTCTTTGAGTAACCATTTTCAATTACTAATTATTTTTAAATTATTACTCGATCCACATTGAAAGTTAAATGACCGATAAATGGTGAGTTTTGATTAGAAAAATTGATTATTCCGGCAATAGTTGAAAAATAAAACGGATATCATGCCCTGATTCAGGGTTGAAAATAGCGCTGAAGCATGTTGCGCGCGAAGAAAAAATTCGTTCAAGGGGTGAATTGTTTATGAAATTTGACGCAGAATTCGAATCTGCAATAAAAAATGTGGTTCCCATTTGAAATAACAAAGTTGGTGTGCGTTGTGCACGAATTTGCGTACACGTATTAAAAACTACTCATTTTCCGGCCGCCGTTTCGAGAAATTTGAGTAAAATCCGTAAATGGATACCACCAAGTGATTCAGCGTCGAAAATTAATGAAAAAACATGTATCACACTTGGGGTCTACCTCCATCTCAATTTTGGCGCAATCCAGGGGTTGCGCATGTTTGCGCGCTCATTAGACGGATTGTGCGCAACCAAAAAACTCGATTGAGGGGTCTAAAATTCATCAAATTTTGCGTAGAATCCGAATCTGCAATAAAAAATAGGGGTTCTCATTTGAAATAACAAAGTTGGTATGCGTTGCGCACGATTGCGCAGGTGCGCAATGCGCGAAAGTGTGATAGTTGAATTCCTCGTAAAAAATTAAGGGGGGTTATCGCTTGAAGTTTTTGTCTACCCCTCAAAACAACGGAGATAAAAAGGGTGGACCATAACTTCTGGGACACCCGGTATACAGAAGGGTGAACTATACAGAAAGTAATAAACCTTTGGGCAATGATTTGCAGCGTTTTTACGTCTCACCTTCCCGAACAGTGTTCCGTGGCTGTCATGAAATCCTTCCCACAGCCATAACTTCAATACTCTCATCCGATTTCGATGAAATTTTCAGGAATTGTGCTGTGAAGGTAGATGGTCCCCTATGAAAATCATCACCCCCGGACTGATATCGCATGCGCAAACGTCTATTTCCTTGCCATAGCCATAACTTCTCATATCAATGCATCTACCTGGTTATTGATACGAGGAAGCTATGTGCCACACCCACTTGGCAGAGTTTGTTCTTTGTCTTTACTGCAAAATAACACGACTTTCATCGACAGAAAGTACCCACAGACAAGAAAGTAGGTAATATTATTCAAGAGTTGTGAGTGCTTTCACAACGAAATTGGGTTCTTGATTGCTAAGGAAATACAACTAATCTGAGTGATATGACACCACGATTCAGGAAAGGAAAAATAAAATAATTAGGAAAGAAACTTGAAATGGAAAAACACTACGGTGGATACAGCTTTCGTACAAGTACGCAACCACGAGAAACATTTTATGTCTTATGTTTAATAAATTGAGAGCTTTCCAATGAGTGGTGAACGATTTTTGTGGGGAAGAAAATGAGGAAGTTAGTTTTCCCTAGGAACGAGTGGTTGTACGTGAAAATCATCAGAAATTTCCGCGTAACGCTCCCCGCGTGACGATTTTTCATTTATGTGCCATAGTAAAGACATAAAATGTCAAAAACGAGAGATATTTTTCTCATTTTAGTGAGAAAAACATGGATATTGCTAACATCGATGTTCGATAAAAAACATCAACATCGATGTCCCATCTTGAAGAGCACCATGGATGGAATTATAAACTATCCATGGAGACGACGTTATTGGGAGGCCATCAAAAATTAGGATAAGGATTCGACAATCTTTTCTTTTTGTTGGGGTTCCTTTTTTTCAATGCTAGTTTATTTTGTTTATTTGTTTCTAGGATTTCCACAAAAAGAAACCCCTGCTGGATTATGATTAGGATTCGAGATAAATGGCAGACTTCGGGTTCGTGGACAGTATCCATCCTAGGAGTCCATGTTCGGGTTATATTTCTCCAAGCCCTTTGTTTTGAACTCTGCGTTCAACGTTCATTTTCAATGGTTGGTTTTTCGAGGTAGAGGTTCTGAGTTCTTGAAGCCCTGGCTGAAGTGCAGTACATAGCAAAATTCACTCAGTACTTAGGTTCTTTCGCGTGTAGTGAAATACTTTCAGTTTCTTAGCACCTAAATAGTTCACTATTGTTTCTTACGTGGTACTTGATGAGAAAACTTTGGGTTCGGTATGCAAGCGAAAACCGTGTTGGACGTTGTGTAGCGCTGACGAAGCCCATCGGAGAGCTGATTTCCTCCGATTGAAAAGGTGAGTCTTGATGGATTACTAGAGATATTCAATATCTTGCTACTTCTCAAAATTATGACAAATTCAACACAAGATGTGACTGAATATCTACTCCCAATTGGCAGGCAGAAGTTGTCTTCGTTGCCGTGCTCAAATGGAGAAGATTGAAAGCAAAATGGAAAAAACTACTTACAGTTTTCAAGTAGACCTCATGGTGAAAACTACATCATTCTAGGTATAGGTACTGTAGATGTAGGTACTATCGTAAATAAGTATACTAGAGAACCATCTTGGGGGGGCGCTAGGTCGGTATTCATCAACCTGTGACTGGAAATGATTGCGTAAATGATATTCAATGTAATTATTCTTTACTACGACGTACCTACAATAAGATTACTATTGACTATCATAAGAATCATTTCATAAAGAAGTATCTAGGTACTCAACAAATGGGTAAGTAGAAATGATAGCTTACGGGCTTTAGCACTTCCTTCTCGACTTTACATTGTTTCATTTTTCATCTCCTGTTCAATTTTGTCAACGGAGGAACTGGATCAAATTCTGAGGAGTTTGGATATCGACAGCGTTACGAATAAACAGTTACAGATGACGTCCTAACGTAGATTGGAACCACATGATGGATATAGGTTATGAACTATTGAACAACCTGTGATGGAAACTTGTTATCGTTGGGCTGAATGGGTGATCATAGGTAATTTGTTTCCTTCAAATTTCACCCATATTTTCGATACCATGATTTTCCTTCAAACAACTAGTAATAAAGAGTGAAGGATTATAAAATAGCGTAATTATTACCAACAGATAGACAGTAAGAATATACTGAGAGGTATTTCAAGAAGAATGTTCAAATAGAAAGGAAATAGCTACAGTTGTACTCCCATCATCAAATAGGAAGTGACAAATTCTATATTTTTATCTACAACATTTTTTCTTCTTGCTCAATTCCAATAGTTCATATTGAAGAAAATGCGCATAATTGAATTAAATTGTTCTCGATAAAATCTTCTGATTATGATAAAATTACTGGTTCTGGTTATTCATAAGCTCTTGGTTAGCTAAGGGGTAAAAATTGGAGAAATTATTTTCAAAACGCCCTCGCTCAAAAACCTTGTTTTTTCAATAATTTAAAATAGTCACGATTTTTAAGGTATTTTTGACATTACCGAGACATAACCCTTTTGGCATAAATCAATTTGAATTTTTGGCATACCAATTCGAACTTTTGGCAAATCCACTACGTTTCGACAACTACTGGAGTTCTTGTCCACCTTTTTTACTTCTACAATGTTCAATAAAGTGTTTTTTCTCTCATTAAAAAAGTAGTGAAAGAATAATTTACTGATGTTTACTAAAAAGTCAGTTTTTGGGTAGTAAATCACCGATATTCTTATGAAGGGTAATGAATCCATCACAATGAAGTGAACAAATTGTAACATTAGGTAAATGTTACAATAAATTTGGTAAATTTTACCAAATTGTGTATAAAATTGTGTTTTGCTGCTCAAAGGAGAAATATTTCGTGAAGGAAACGTATCCCACGGAAAACGGAAAAGATTCCATGGGAAATCGATGATTTTATGCGGTAAAATAAAATCAAATCAAGAAAGGGACATCACCACGCGATTCATCGTAGAAAAACAGTGCTGAGTGATGTGCCACACTTGAGGTCTACCTTCATCTCAATGTTGACACATTCCCTGCGTTGTAACATTAAATGTTAATTCAATTAACAATATTATTCAATTAAATGTCAATGACAAATTTTGACGTAGAATCCTAAGCTGGAACAAAAACGCTGCAAATTATTACACAAAGGTTTATTATGTTTCTATATACAGGGTGTTTCACGAAAAGGTTACACCCCCTTCATTTTCGCAAAATACAGCGTAAAAAATTCCGACCAACGCAATTCTTCATGATTTTTTGTGAGTATCTCAGGAAAAATACTTTTGCGCAAAAAACTTGCGCGCAATCGTGCGCAATTTACATTAACTTCATTTTTTCAAATGGAACCCCCCCTTTTTTAGGACGTCCCACAGTAAGACTTGGGCGGCCTTATGCGATCGATCTGGGGTGAAGTTGGACAACACTCAACAGAAAAAAAAAACCACACAGTAATCCGTTTTAGACCATTCTGAATCCAAATCCGCGAAAAAAAACCATAGGTGTATGTCTCTGTGTGTGTGTGTGTATGTGTGTGTGTAACAAAATCTTGTGTACTCTGCCCAGGCCTTAGTTCTCAACCGATTTTCGTGGTTCGTTTTCTCTTCGACGCGGAAAACTATCTACCTGTGCACTACGGCGTCGGAATTTCGAATTTTGCTTTTTAAGGGGGGAAAGGGGGGGTTAATGCTTAAAAAACGTGCGTTTGCGGGCATAATCTTGTAAACTCTGCCCAGGCCTCAATTTCCAACCGATTTGTGTGTTTCTTTTTTTGTTTGACTCAAATAACTTCCGAGTTGTACATGATTTCAGCAGAGTACCAAAATTTGCAAGGGGAGGGGGCGAGTGGGGGGATTATATTCACGAAATATCCGCTTTTTCAATATTTTGGTTCCGTTACTGCTTACTAATTTTACCCAACCTTTGAAATTGAGGAAAAATTCTCATTATACCTCCGGATTTTCATGAATTAGGTATTCTCTGTGCCACCATGGAACTTATAGTGGTGCCACCGTGGCGCCAGGACACCATAAACCACATATTTCGTGGGTTTTTATCGTGTTTCACCTTGAATACAGATGTGAACTTCGACGGACTGCCTACTAAAACTAACAGATGAAAGTTCAATGTTACGACGTATTTCTGCTTTGGTGCCAGACTGGCACCATTGGTGGTAGAGGAGGGGGGGGGGGGGTGAACTCGAAATCGCATGTTGGGTGTCGTAGATCACGGATTTTAAAATGCTCTTCAGATTCGCGGCTCCCATGCCGCTAGAAATGTTATGGTGGGTAATGGTGGGGGGGGATCATTATTTATTGCCTAAAGTAATAAGTAAATTACATCGAGTGGAACAGTTTTATAACTTACCAACTGGTTAAACTGATCTAATGCTTATCCAATGGGACGTCCCCTGGAATGCATGCATTACTAAACAATATGTTATTACAGATTCGGATTCTACGTCAAATTTCATGAGAAATTCATATCCATATCGATTTGTTTTATTGCGCGCAACCTGGCTTTTTGAACGCTCTAAGTTGCGCAACTCCACAATTGCACAAAAATTAGATTTTAGAGAACCCTTAGTGTGGCACATGTTTTTTCATCATTTTTTAACGCTAAATCACAGGGTGACATCCGTTTTTCAATTTGACTGGAATTTTTCAAAATAGCGGCCAAAAATTCGGTTGTTTTTAGTGAAAAAATCGCTCTTTTTAAATTTAGGTAAATTAATTAAATTTAGGTAAATAATTTTAGGTAAATTTATTCAGTTCAAGCATGATCATGCTGTCAGTTTTTATTTTTAACTCCACCGTAGACGGCCCCAAGCCCGTGGTTCAAAAGGAGGTGAGAAAATAAAAAATAAACATGATTTCGACCTCAAAACTGATGTTTTCGTGAAAGAAATGTTAATTTTTCCTCTTAAATCTTGGTTTTTCTCAAAACGGATGACACCCTGTGATTCAGCGTTAAAAAATGATGAAAAAACATGTGCCACACTAAGGGTTCTCCAATACCTAATTTTTGCGCAATTGTGGAGTTGCGCAACTTAGAGCGTTCAAAAAGCCAGGTTGCGCGCAATAAAACAAATCGATATGGGTATGGATTTCTTATGAAATTTGACGTAGAATCCGAATCTGTAATAAAAAAGGGGGGGTTCTATTTGAAAAAATGAAGTTAGTGTCAATTGCGCACGATTGCGCGCAACTTTTTTGCGCAAAAGTATTTTTCCTGAGATCCTCACAAAAAATCATGAAGAATAGCGTTGGTCGGAATTTTTTACGTTGTATTTTGCGGAAATGAAGGGGGGTGTAACCTTTTCGTGAAACACCCTGTAGATCACTCTTCTGCGAAGAACTCGGCTTTGCCACTGTCACCTCCTGCCTACCACGTACCTACAGCGATCCCATTTTGGTCAGCCAAAATTTGAACGGAGATCAGATCTATTTTGCGATTCACACTCGTGTTTCTGATTTATCGTAAGTCCAACCCTCAAGTTCTCGTAGGCAGCGAACGGTGGCAGCGTGGTCTCTAAAAATTCTATAGAATCTTAAATTGAAGGAAAAACAATACCTTTATCTCAAAATTTTTTGAGTGAGGGCGTTTTCAAAATTTCCAAATTCATTTTGGAACCCTTAGAAGTGACCTTACCTAAATCTTCGGGGCACAACTAGACCCCAGATGGAGCCTACTTACCAAATTTCATCAAAATCGGTCAATCGGAAAGTGCCGCGTACGGCGTACGGTCGGCCAAATTTTTATTCGATTTTTGGATTCTACGTACCTTGAAACGTGAACCATCTAATTTTGAGGGGGGGTTGAAAAAAAATTTTCTTGGTCGATGCCAAAGGTTCATTATTGAAAATAATAAACCAAAATGGGGGTTATCATGTTGATCTTGGTTGCGAGCTGCGCAATTTTGTCATTTTGGTTTATTATTTTCAATAATAAACCTTTGGAATCGACCAAGAAAAAAAATTTGTTGGTTTACGATTCAAGGTACGTCCAAAAATCGAATAAAAATGTTGCCGTCAGTCCGCCGTACGCGGCACTTTTCCTCAGTTAGCATTGACCGAGTATGATGAAATTTGGTATGTAGGCTCCATTTGGGGTCTAGTTGTGCCCCGAAGCTTTTGGTTGATGTCTCTTCTAAGGATGAAATTTTGAGCTCAAAAACTTTTGACATGAAGGTATTGTTTTTCCATCAATTTCCGAGGGTTGACAAATAATGGCTAAAATTTTCATACCCAGAGGTAACGCCCTAGCTGAAAAATTCGACATAAAGGTTTTGTTTTTTCGCCAATTTGAAATAGCATTGAATTTTTAGAATAGAATGAGACCACCCAGAGCTCTGTAGGACAAAGCGTTCGCTCCCTACGAGAACTTAAAAGTTGGTCTTACGATAAATCAGAAACACGAGTGTGAATCGCAAGAGAGGGCTAATTTCCGTTCAAATTTTAGCTGACCGAAATACGATCGATGTTCGTTTCTTCGAGTTGTCTTCAGTTTCGCTTCCTTCGCAACCAGTAATCAAATTTCCTAATGGAGGCACCCACAACTCTTTATCTCTTCGAACTGAGAATGAAGGGTTTATTTCTTTCAAATAAACTTTACTGTGAAGTAGGTAGGTAGAACTATGGTTCCAATGGCAAAGCTGTTTTCTTCGCAGACGAGTGATCTATAGCATTTTCACGTCAAATTGGAGGTTTTCCATTTCAAATTAGAGGTTGACGGAAATACATGATTTAATTCTGGGAAAGCAATAACAACAAATTAGCGAGTGAAACGTAACATTCAACAAGTAAGAATGAACATAATGAACGGAAAAGAATGAACAAATTTTTCTACGAAAGTCTCTCCCTGCAGCAGCGGCTCGGGTTATTGTGTCACACATGTCGTGGTTTGTTTGGGGCTCACTGAGGATTTGTCTTGCTGACAACTTGATTTTTGAAAAGCAGTGCTCCACTGGATTCAAGTTGGGTGAGTAGGGGGGAGATATTTCACGTTAAACTCCAATTCGATCATCTTACTGGTAACTTGTCCAGCTCGGTGAATCGCTGCGTTATCCATTATCAGGTACGTGATAGTTGGGTTCGCCACTTCGGAAAGTCCCAGAATTAAATCATGTATTTCCGTCAACTTCCAATTTGCATGAAAATGCTATACATTGAAATAACAAACCTTTTTGTTTAATAATTGGCAGCGTTTTGAATTCAATGAGGAGGGGGGGGGGGCGTAGTTATTGGGACACCCTGTACTACCTTTTCTACCTACCAACCTTATTACTACGTAACCTTATTATCGTGTAAGGGTACGATCCAGTTTATATTGACAGAAAGTACCTACCATCAATAACATGGTCATTAAAGAGTTTTCTGTGACTTAACTACGAAATTTTGTTGTCCTACAATCCATAAGTTAACGTAACTGTCACTCCTAAAATAGGTGATAGAAAATTCATGATTCATAGAAAATTTATGTAATTATCCTATAATAAAACAATGAAATACTATTCAATTTAATTACTATCAAGATTTTTATTAATATTGACCACGATTTTGGATTTTCCACCCTTTTTTCAGGCCCTTAGCTCCTCAAGAGAGATGAGGAATTAAAAAAAAAAATGTATTCCGCTAAGTAATGTTTTATTAACAATATCATTATGCCGAGAGGTTTCGTACGTTTGTCTTCTGGTGATTTCACGTGTGTTTAGGAGCTGGACAGCTTCCGCGTTGACAAGAAATGTCAGCCTATAAAGATGATCGCTTACCTATCAGTTTCGATTTGGAGCTCATGGTGGAGACGCTTATTACCATGGCGAGTTGACTATATTTCTCAACACAGTATTTTGAAATCTTTGGATGATTCCTCGGTTTGATTGAGCCATAACAGCCCCAAAACTGCGCTCCGAGAGTCCAGTCTGGTTTTAGGAATTGGTTGGACAGTGAAAGCTTATTCTGTATAGACAGTTTTGTGCGTCTACCCATAACATTTTTACAGGGTTTTTGTACAAGTTCTTCCTTCTCCTTGATGTGGGCATTGGCATCAGTGTTGTCATCTAGCGGCTACCAAAACCCCCTGAGCCAACCTCGAAAAACCCCCAAATCCCCCAAAAAAGAAAAACCCTAAAACTTAAGGATGAAATAAGAAGAAGAAGAAGAAAAACGTTTATTAAGTGAAAAAAACATAAATTTTGCTACATTAAAATAAATTTAAATAAACATTACGACATGGTATTTTTCTACCGTCTGTCGGAGGTATCGGTTTTAATCAATATGTATTGAAGAATGGAAGCAGAAACACTGTACAATGTGTGTGCAGTGGGGGGAGAGAAAGAGAGTTGCACATAGGTATAAAAAACATAAAATTAAAAATTAAACTCGTTGACCATCATTCTCCTGAAGTTCCAGGCATGTTTGCAAAAGAGCACAATTTGTGGCCACCCATCACCACTGAGAAGCCTGATGGCTTCCTCACGAGACAGTGCTGGAGACTTGAAAGCCAACACTCTGAATTCGGCAAGCACGGGGCAATCGCAGAGAAAGTGGTAGGTATCCTCACGCTCATGCCTGTTACAGAGGGAACACTCCTCGCATTTAAGGATGAAATAACAATATCAATGAATACAATGCAATTTTTTTTTTTTTTTTTTTTTTTTTTTAGTAGTAGATTGTAATTCATTAATGATTTGAGGGCGGAGTGGATCTTGAAGACAATGCAATTATTGTATTAGCGATATACGTTTCAGGTCATACAGGTTTTGAAAAAAACATTAAAAACATTTTTAAAAATAAACTAGTTTCTTCAGGTAGGGTACTTTTTTGTACAAAAAATCAAAATGTCAAACAGTGAGGTCGCATTCGACCCCCATCTCCAAAACCTTCTCAATTTCTTCAAAACTTCAAGTTTGCTAATAGTAACGAGCGTAAACGGACGAATAAACTTCAAGAATTTATCAAAGTGTGTGCTTGCGAAAGATCAAAGATCGAAAAAAAGTTTGTCCTCCAAAACTCCAAAATTATAGTCCCATTGAGCCCACGATAGACATTGGTAAATTCGGTGGTTTTTCACTCCATTGAATATATATATTACCTGCTGCTATTTTAATTGCTGATTCATTTTTATTCTCCCCAAATCCCCCCGACTCGTCGGTAAAAACCCCCCAAAAAACCCCAAAAGATTTCTCCCCCCAAAATCCCCCCCGTCAAGAAAAAAAACCCCAAATTTGGGGGGGAAACCCACAATTTGGCAACACTGATTGGCATCTAGCGTCATACCAAGGTACTTAGAAATATCTTTGCCATCGAGAAAAGCTAGTAATAGGTACGTAATGTTCTTTAATAATAAAGGTGTGAGGGATGAAAATTTTCATTTGGTATGTCGCTTTGGTAGAACCTTTTGGTCGGAGGTTCTCGCTTGTAAATCCGCCGACGTTTCTTCCGCGTGGGTTAGAACGGCGAGGGTTCCACCATCTTGAGGCGGGAAAATGGCGGGAGAGTGTTGGCGTGAACGGTGTTGCAGTTTACGCGGTTTTAGCGTTGTAGGGGCTGTCAGAGAGATCAGGAGCTCAGAAGGGTGCAGGAACCTCGTGGCAGAGCGCGGAAAGCCGTCTGGCGGGAAGAGGTCAGGATTGCCCGGAGAAATCGTACGAATTCCCTCGTAGGGTGTTGATAAATCCCTACTCCTCCCAAAAGTCCCCACAGAAATCGTAATTCATTGTGATTATTGAGCTTGTCTGGCCGAAGTCTCTCCCCTGGACTGATGGAGTCGTTAACCACGTCAGGCGCAGAAAATCCTGAAAAAAACGCTATTACATTAAGGTTTATTATTTCTCTTCATAGAGATCACTCGTTTGCAAAGAACACGGCTTTGTCATTTGTTACCACCAACCAACATGAAGAAAAACATCGATCGCTTTTCGGTCAGCTAAAATTTGAACAGAGGGGGTCTCAGTCGGTCGCCGTTCGTCCTTCGTTCCGGGTCAATATTTCACAAAATTGAAGGCGCAAAACATGAAATGATGAACCTAAATTTGAAATTTTAAAGGATTTTAGAAATACATTAGTGCACGGTCCTAGAGAATTGAAATATTGCCACTGGAATTATCAAAATCGAACAATAATTGCCTGAGAAATGTGGGAAAAACATGGGAAAACCGTTTATTCAGTAGTTTTTCCCTTTTTTGTTTGACAATGAATTATTGATCGATTTTGATGATTCCGGCGGCAATATTTCAATTTTTCAATTCCCTAGGGCCGTGCACTAATGAATTTCTAAAATCCTTTAAAATTTCAAATTTAGGTACAACTTTTTCAAGTTATGCCTCTTCTATTTCGAGAAATACTAGGAACGAACGGTGACCGACTGAGACCCCCTTAGGCCTCATTTGCCATTCACACTCGTGTTTCTGATTTATCGTAAGTCCAACCCGTAAGTTCTCGTAGGGAGCGAACGGTTTGTCCTACAGGGCTCCGCGTGGTCTCTAAAAATTCAATACTGTCCTGAATTGATGGATAAACAATACCTTTATATCAAAATTTATCGAGTTAGGGCGTTTTCATAATCCAACCCTTATTTTTCAACCCTTAGAAGTGACCTACATCAACCAAAAGCTCCGAGGCACAACTAGACCCTAAATGCAGTCCACATACTAAATTTCATCGGTCAATCGGTCAATACTAACTGAGGAAAGTACGGCGGAATGACGGCCAAATTTTTATTCGATTTTCGGATTCTACGTACCTTGAATCGTAAACTAACAAATTTTGAGGGGGGTTAAACAATCGTTTTTCTTGGTCGTTTCCAAAGGTCCATTATTGAAAATAATAAACCATAATACGACGTCGCTGTCAGACATTCCTTCCAAATCTTAGTTAATAGTTGAAGCGGCCAAAAGAAATTAAATCTTTCAATGTAGAGGAGGAGAAAGTGACAAGATTTGCAAGTCTATTGGAAGAAAAACCCGCCGTTTCTCGATCTTTTCTTACTCATTCTCAAAGGAAATCTACTAAATTATGGGTTTGGAGAGCAGGTAGTAGGTGTGAAAATTCGATAAACGCTTGCAAACGAGTCTGCGACATCTTCAGTTCCAGCCCCAATTTCCTACCCTCCACATTCCCTCTTCTATACCCACTCTATCTACGATTGTTTTTTATTTTGATTAAAACTGTATTAGAAACTGACGATGAAAATGATGAACAATAATTAATTTATAACAATAAGAACAAGTACCTATGAGAGAAATGAGAGAAATGCGTGATAACCCCCAGAAACGGCTTGGTTGTTCGAGAAAATCATTATAAACCGACTGTAACGTTTATGTAGTCCACAGTGCGCTACAGTACAACGTCTCTCAAATAGGCTGCACTTACTATGAAAACATTAAAAATTGCCTTTGGGTATTGCGCTATTTTTGTCTTACATTGTACCCAAGTGACAACAAACCCAGCGTCATTATTACTACATCCATCAATAACATTAGGACAGCGGTGCGGCTGCGGTCGTTGGGGCGTCGTTGTTTGGCGGTGGACTTTGGACCGACCTCTGCGGGGATCGTGGGTTCAAATCTCATCGCCGGCAGCGTGCGTTTTTCGGCGGCCGCGGCTCTCATCGCCCCCCTCGTCACAACCCAGGGTGGTGAGGCCAATGGGAAGCCATGAGCGAAATCATCAGAACAAATTCTGATTTTCCCTTTGGAAGACAGCTGATGATGCCCGCGACGCCATGAACGGCAGTCGGACGAAAATCCAACCTGAAATGGTTGTTTACTTTACTACTAAAATAACATTAATAAATACAAAATAGCGACATAAATACCAAGAACAAGTACAAAAAAAAATTCGTGATAAATAGAGAGGTTTCCAACGAATGATGAACAATGAGGAATTTCACCATGTCGGAATTTCCTATTTTTGACCCCAAAATCGGATTCAGCACCTTTAAAAACTACCTACGGCAAACTTTCAGCCCGAACTTCCTAATTTACGAATAAATAAAACAGTTTAGAAAATACGAATGTTTAAAAAAACCGGGAAAATGACGTCATCCTGGAATAGTTCATTTATGGCCGCTTGAAGCGCTTAGATCGAGAAATCCATAGTCCCCAGATGCAAAATTTCATGAAACAGTAAAGTTCGAAATCGAAAAACTGAAGAAAAAAATAGAAAAAGCGAGATGGGGAAAATTAGGTTTCCTCTGTTTTTGTTTGATAACTTTTCTCTTAGGAAACATGATTTCGTCGTCCCAATGGGCAACACTGGGAGGAGACGGCGATCCAATCAGCGAGCGTTCCCGCTCCACGTCATTTTTCCCGGTTAGTTTTGAAATCAAAAATTTTGACTGTCTCCCAAAAATAACAGGAGACTTATTTTCCGAAATCAGCCCGATTTTCATCTATCCCACACCATTAACTATTCAGGAAAAATGCAAACAGAAATCGGTGAAATTCCTCATTTCTTATTAAACAAAGTTTAATTTCCCTAGAAACGCCTTAAGGCCGGGTCACACTTGTCATACAAGCTTCAGATCCGACTCCGATCAGAGAATCGGATAGACGTCGGAGAGGGCGTCGGATCGGAAAGGGGTGGGCACACCTGTCCGACACGCGTCCGATCCGATTTGTTCCCCTCACCACTCGTCAGTCGCCTCCCGGCAGTTGTCAAATGTATAGTATATGTACATAAATACATATTTAAGTGTGTGTCATTGCAGACGATAACTCTCCTAAGATTTAATATTAATTAATCCATATTAATTCAAACGCCAACAAATTAAGAATTGCAAACGAAAAGCAAAGTTCGTTGGACAGCGCTCTACGTGTGCAAGGAAGTGCTCAAATGCGAAAAAAAGGGAACGTCTGAATTTTTTTTTTTTTTTTTCGTTTTAGATAACTAAGGAAGGAATAGTCTGGGGAAAAATATTTATTTGTCTTGTTTTAGAGCGTTTCATTGAAAAATCGTGACAAATATTAAATGGTTATGAAATTGATTTTCAAAGGTACTAGTGGTATTGATTTTCAAAGGAACAACATTCGAGAGGCATAAAATAAGGCATAAATAACCATAACCATGTTGCATGAATGGATACTGCCTCACTACTTCAATAAGTTCTTCCGGGTTGACGGAAGACATTGTAGGAGTACTAAAAAAAATATAATAAAAGATTATAAAGACCATTTACAAAACAAACACACGAGAAACACAACGACGGCGGACAAAAAAGAACTAAAAAAATACCTACCTTCCTTCCGATGCTCTTCCCGCAAATCGGACAGGGAATGGTTGACGAACTCTGAGTCGGATCGGAACAAAAATCGGAGAACAGTCGGAGTGGGATCGGACACGGGTGGGAGAGGTGTGAACTACGCCGTCTAGAGTCCAAAGACATTCCCTCTTCCGACTCCCCTCCGATTCTCTGATCGGAGTCGGATCTGAAGCGTGTATGACTAGTGTGAACCGGCCTTTAGTCGTACGTGAAAATCTTCAGAAATAAAATTTAACGCTTTTTGACATTTTCATGTCTTTGCTTTGGCACATGAACTGAAAAATCGTCACGAAAACCAAGCAAATTTTGAAAAATAAAATGTTTATTTTGGGCTTTTGGTGTTTCCATTTTATGGTAGGTATAACCCTTTTCCCAAAATTATTACCTTCGACCGTTCTCATCTCCATTTCGGACGTCCTGCCTAACCGCACAGGAATAATTTCCATAAATACCTACCATTACTATTACCTACTTGATTTCCAAGAGGGGTGAACGTCATCATCTGCCAGAGGTGGAAATCGCCTTACATTGCGGGTTTGCATAACTTAGTCTTTCGCGAGTGGCGGATGATGGTATATGCCATCACGCCATGAAAATAATGATAACTCATTTATTTCATCATAAAATACTTAGTAATAACATATTTGAGCGAAATCAAAGATCCAATACCGAATTCCTGACAAAAAGGTCTCCCGCCACAGGCGAAAACGAGTTTACTGAGCCCGCATTGAGAGTGTTAATGCATTATTGCTTAACGTGAAATTATTCATGTTTGTTTACTTTTGATAGCATTTATCAGCTATCAGTTGTAAGAAGACAGTGTGGAGGCATTAAGGGATCAGTCCCATCTCCTATAACTTCATGATGGTACGGCCGGCGCCTATCTACAACTGTACACAACTGTACACAACTACAACTGTATACAGGGTGTCTACAGTATGGATGGGCATACCTTCATGGATCGATTCTACAAGGTATTTCCAAAAAAAAATGTCTCTACGCAATTTTCTTTTAACCCACTCAAAATTCTTTTTTTTTTCACTTTAAAGTTTTTTCGCGTTTTCGACCTTATGGCACTGGTATGACCATAACTCCCTTAAGGCCATATCACACGAGCGATTTTTCAGCTTTTTTCCGCAGAAAAATCGCTGGAACGTGAAGAGGAAGAAGTACAGTGATTCAAGTATCCATGCAAGGGAAGAAGTACAGTGTTTCAAGTATCCATGCAGCGGGTTTTTAATTCCACTTCCCCACCCCCCCATAGCACAGCCTGCACCCTGGTGGAGCGATTTTTCTAGCTTTGGAATATTTAGAACGCGTTCTAATTTTTCTAGTCCGCCATTTTGTGCGGGAAAAAAAGCTGGAAGGAAACCATTCGAAGGTTCTCCATCGATAAGTAATTTGTGGTTGTAGCATTCCTTGATCTACTAGTCGACGTCTGTTCAGTTTTCTGCAGTTTTCCGAGAGAAAAATTAATCAGTTCTTCGTTCATTTTTACAATGACGATTTTTAACAATGAACCATCAGATTTCAGTAATTCTTTCTGTACAAATACTTACATGTTTGACAGACAAAATACTGGACAGTGGTACATAATTTATATACTTAAGTTAAGATATTGTAGTTGGTAGGTACTCACCACTAATGATCAAGGAAATAGGGTCCATTTTGAAGAATAATATGGCAGGAGCACAAAAACTGAAGAAAACGAGATCGTAGTGACGCCACGGAGACAAGTAAAGTTGTTGGCGAGTGAAAAAAATAAAGAAGCCAAGTTTTCAATTAATTAATTACCTACCAGGACCGAAAATCAAGTTTAGTTTCCCACCCATCAATTACCTAAACAACAGGTGATTCCTATTTTACAATTTATTGTTGAATAGGAAAATACATTCTTCTCCTGACTTTTGCTCAACACACTTATTTTTTATTTAAAAATAATAATTGTAGATTTAGGTCCTATTTTGACTAATACCTCTGCTATCACCCATCTTTAAAAAAAGTGATTACTTTTTCTGGGAGTGGGAGCGACGCTAAAACGTTGCTTCAAAATTCCACACTACTATAACCTGATCCAAAACTTGTAGTGTGAAAATCGCTGGCCGCCAGAATGCGCTCTATTCGCAGTTTTCTGCGGTTATTCTTCTTCAACTTCGCCTAACTTATTCTAACTTCCTCTTCACGTTCCAGCGATTTTTCTGCGGAAAAAAGCTGAAAAATCGCTCGTGTGATATGGCCTTTATTTCTCCTGAAAATTCAAATCTGATTACACCGTTAGAAAGAGCGTTACATTCCCAAGCTACCTACCTAGTGCAAAAGCAAAATCTTTCAGCAATACAACAGTTTCAAAAAATCAAGTCAAAAAGCAAATTTAAATTTTTTTTCGAAACTTGACTTTCTTCGACCAAAGTTTTCACTGTGAATCCCTGCCCATTTCGATGGGCGCTCTTCGGAGAAAACATGCTCAAATTGTCAGCTTTTCAACGTTCTATCAATTTTTCTTCATAACATTCAAATTGAAAGAGTAAATGAAGTTTGAATGTCAAAAAACTTTTTTTTTAACATGAAAATCCAGTGTTTTAAGCAGTTTATGGTCTCCCTCGATCTCAAGATGGCTTGGCGAGTTTGGTATCATTTTCTATGTAATTTTTTACGCTGAATCCAATAGTGAAAGTGAATTTTAGTGAATTTTTCCAATAGTGAATTTTTCCAATTTTTTTAGTGAATTCCAATAGTGAATTTTTTTTTTTTAGAAAGTGAATTTTTCGAAGAAAACCTTCGTTTTTCGTACATAAAATACGCATTATTCGTAGATGTGGTAGAGAGCATGAAGTAACACCTTTCTACTCAATAAAAACACCGAATTTCTAGCTGATTGAAGTTTTTGTTGCGTAGAAAGGTGTTGCTTTATGCTCACTACCTTATTTACGAATAAGGCGTATTTTATGTACGAAAAACGAAGGTTTTCTTCGAAAAATTCACTTTCTAGCAGTCGGAATCATTCTGAAGTATCACTATTGGATTCAGCGTAAAAAATTACATAGAAAATGATACCAAACTCGCCAAGCCGTCTTGAGATCGAGGGACGAGGGAGACCATAAACCGCTTGAAACACTGGATTTTCATGTAAAACACACGTTTTTTGACAATCAAACTTCATTTACTCTTCCAATTTGAATGTTAGAAAGAAAAATTGATATACCTACCGTCGAAAAGCTGAAAATTTGAGCATGTTTTCTCCGAAGAGCGCCCATCACAGTGAAAACTTTGGTCAAAGAAAGTCAAGTTTCGAAAAAAAATTTAAATTCGCTTTTTGACTTGATTTTTTGAAACTATTTTATTGCTGAAAGATTTTGATTTTGCACTAGGTAGCTTGGGAATGTAACGCTCTTTCTAACGGTGTAATCAGATTTGAATTTTCAGGAGAAATCAGGAAGTTATGACCATATCAGTGCTGTAAGGTCGAAAACGCGAAAAAACTTTAAAGTGAAAAAAAAGGAATTTTGAGTGGGTTAAAAGAAAATTGCTAAGAGACATTTTTTGTTGGAAATACCTTGTAGAATCGATCCCTGAAGTTATGCCCATCCAAAGTGTAGACACCTTGTATACATAAAACGCCAACCATACGTACGTACGTATGCCCACCGCCGATCGGGAGGGGTAGTGGGAGTGGGGAGAGTCGGCGGAATCGGTGAGGGGGAGAGTTGTGGTGGGATGAGCGGGGGGGGGAGGAGTTGGGGGCAGGAGGAGTTGGAGTTGGGGGCGGGAGGAGTCGGAGGGAGTGGTAGGCGGGGGGAGAGTAGGAGGAATCGTTTTTGCCTGCTTTTAGTAGGCTTATCAGCTAGTCAGGAATGGTTTTTCTATTTCTGTTGTTCCCATTGCTTGTCCTGTGTGTGTGTTTCGTTCGTCATTAAAACGTCAAAATTATCTTGGTGTACAATTCAGTTAGGTACTTCTCAGGAATCCTGTGATTATTATAATGGGGTATTTCGGTGGGTCGGAAATTCAGGTTTTTGACCTCAAATTTGGATTTAGCACCCTTGAAAACCTGTATACTCTAACTTTTAGCCCAATGATACTATAACATGTGGTAGAAAAATTAATTAAAGAGATCACACGTTTGAAAAAGGCGGGCTGCTATAAATGCACACACACTAGGCAAGGACTACGCCGCAGACTATGCGGCGGGCCTGTGTGAGTGGTGTTTTGTAGTATCCAAGAGGTCCCCCAAGGCTTTCTGTGCATGGATACTTTTTTCAAAGACAGTTGGCTAGCTACGTCACACCATTCAAATCTTCAACTTTCCTTAGCTTCTCTGATTTTTTAAAAACATTTTCTCAACAAACAGACCTGATAACCGTTATTCCTGAGCCATACTCTTTAAAAAAAAAAAAAAAAAAAAAAATTGACCGGAATATCCCATTTGTCTTCTGGAATGAATAGGGTTTGAAAACAATCAACCAGGTTGAAAGTGATCAGTGTACCATAAAAATAATTTTATACTAAACAATGATGTGGGTTCGAAAATGACACAAAACCTCGTGCCTCGCCTTACTGCTTTGAGCCTATGGCTGAAATTCAAGAAACATGGAACATGCTTTAGCTTAGCTTTTAACCCTTTCCCCCCGACGGACGCCTAAAGGCGTCTGGGGAGAAACGTTTTGAGGTCCCTATGGACGGCTTTTGGCGTCTGCCTCCCAATGTTTCCCCCGTCCCTACAGACGCCTTTTGCCGTTTCATACTTTTTCGTGCTTCTGATGCGATCTGTGGGCATATTTCTGAACTAATCACTTCCATTCCATTATGGTAACATTGTACCTTTCATTTTCACCGTCCTCAACAGATTTCAGAGCAGTAGCGATATTGTGTTGGGCGAGAGAAAGTGAGACAAAGTTGACCTCTCGGTAAGAGCCTTTTACTAACCATTCAAGGAGGATTTATTTTTATCACGTAGGTACACGTTTCTGGAATGTGTTCGGTCCAGTTGGAGTTTTATGATCATTTTTATCTTTGGGGATTACAGCCTATTTATTACAAAAATCTGGTATCAAAATTATTCTGGTATAGTGGAATGCAATATATTTCTATATAATAAAGTATATAAATCTTACTCAGTCATGAAAAAATCTTCATAATAATTCATGAACAATAGGGTAACATGTATCAAACACAAAAATCATTCAGTTGAGAAATAATGTTGAGTGAAAGTGGGCGAAAATAAAAGAGGAAGACAACGGGAGTCAGCGGGGGCGGCCTGGAAAATTCCTTCGGTACGGGGTTGACAGGCAGTTGGCTCAAGCGCCGGGAAGGTGACCTCGCGGCAGGAGGCCGCCCGTCGGGGGGAAAGGGTTAAGCAGAGTAGGGTTGGGGGGGAGGGACCTCTGCTTGATATTCGCCCCACATGACAATTTTCAGGTAATTAGTCCAAGGCATGTTTCATCCAAACATGCTTAGGCTCACGGCTTGATGGGTGCTTCAATACTGGGGTTCTCAGTAGAGGTGTGTCAGTCAGGAGTGAACGTATTGAAAAGACCTTATCTTCTAAATGACCTTGTCAGAACTGAACGGGTTATCAAAATGAACACGGTCATTCGTTCATCAACCCACCAATCGAATTTTCCGGTTAAATTACGAGAACAACGGCAGAAGGCCAACAAAATAAATTAATTGCCCGCAATATGGATGTATATTGTATATTTATATACATGCATGTTTATTTATAAACATGCATGTTTGTACATGGATCATTAATGTGTGAAAATGACAAGGAAGTATCAACAGAAAGAAGTAGATGGAAGTGGTTTTCTAAGCAAAAGTTTTGCTGCAAAACCTTCCATCATCCAAGTGAAGAATGGCTCATTCGATTCATTCAAATCACCAACTCATTGTAACCTATTCCGACTCAGCGTTTTTTCGAGTCACGAACTGGATCCCAACGTTTCGACTCGTTCGGTTTACGGACTCGCTCGTTTTTGTGACTTCTGACTGGTTGGTTGTTTGTCTTGTGAGTGAACGGGTGAACGGATTCAAAAGACCTGGTCTCTGTAATGAGTGGCCGTTTGGGATTCGAATCCGCTAAATGACCTTGTCTTACACACCTCTAGTTTTCAGGTAGGTAGTTAGCCACAAGCCACGCCCTCACTGCCTATTATCGAACCCCCCTCCACCTTACAGGCTTCACAGGGATGGGCTGGAGGCCCGATCCATGCATGGATGAGCCCTACCAAGGTTCATGGAACCCACAAACTCGCCAATGGCTTCTGAAGGGAGTTCGCTAAGAGCAAGAAGAAGAAGACGTTTCCTCCGCTTTTGTGATCAGTTTTCGAAGATGAATGTTTTGTGTTTTCCGTTTCTGTGACATTTTACTTTTTACTGGTGTGTGTACACATTAACAACTAAAAATCTAAACTACATATAGAAAGAGGTGTTTTTGAAGTAATGGACGACGGAAGTGTAGTGAACGATAAGCTGATGAGTGGAAGATCAGCGACTGAAGATCAGGTGATGGAAGTGGAGATTAAACAGGAGGTGCTGATCTGGGATGAGGTCAAGGAAGAGGTTGAGAACGGCTGGGCAAATAAAGATGAAGAGCAAGAGGACTGTTCAACTGCTGAGTCTCTCTGTGATGAAAGAGAGGTTCTACAAGGATCTGTTGGAGTAGGGAGGTCTGAGGCAGGTCCATCGCGTGAGTTGAAGAAGAAAACTTTTGCATGTGAGAGATGCGATTACAGAGCCTCAAATCAGGGAGATTTGAAGAGACACATCAGAACACACACCGCACACACTGGTGATAAGCCCTACGCCTGTGACACATGTGATTACAGAGCCTCACAGCTAGGACATCTGAAGAGACACATGATGACTCACACTGGGGAGAGGCCCTACGGCTGTGATAGATGTGATTACAGAGCCTCACAATTAGGACATATGAAGATTCACATGAGGACACACACTGGGGAGAGGCCATACGCCTGTGATAAATGTGATTACAAAGCATCACAGCTAAGAGTTCTGAAGATTCACCTAAGAACGCACACTGGTGAGAAGCCCTACGTTTGTGATAGATGTGATTTCAGAACCTCACAGCTAGGAGATCTGAAGAGACACATCAAAACACACACTGGTGAAAAGCCCTACGCCTGTGATACATGTGATTACAGAGCCTCAATGCTAGGAAATCTGAGGACTCACATGAGGGCACACACTGGGGAGAAGCCCTACGCCTGTGATACGTGTGATTACAGAGCCTCACTGCTAGGAAATCTGAAGAGACACATGAGGGCACACACTGGGGAGAAGCCCTACGCCTGTGATACGTGTGATTACAGAGCCTCACTGCTAGGAAATCTGAAGAGACACATGAAGACTCACACTGGGAAGAAGACATGAACAATAATTCGACGAAATATACCAGAAAAATATTTCACTCATATTTACTCTGAAATAAACATAAATAAATCGAAGTAGATCCTATCGATATTTATTTCGAACCCCTTCGTCATTGAAAGATAATTACGGTGAGACTCTTTATATTTGACGACCAACTCCAGCTCCATCCACGAATCCCAACAATCTGCCTCACACGCTTCATCCCTTCACTTTTCCTATTGGCTGATCCCACTGCTTACTTAAAAATTCTTTAAAACTCATATTATCAAAAAGCAATTTCATAATTTTTTATGGTTCTGTACTCCTGCTGTAGTAATTTTCTTTGGTTGTTGTGGAGAAGGGAGCAGAGGACGTCAATATACTCTTTTCAACATTTATTTGGCTAGCGCTTTCAGGGCAAACTATGGCCCCTTTCTCAAGCTGTTTTCGGTTCAATGTAGTCTTCAAAAATCCAAAGGCGATTGCCGATGACCACTTCCTGGGAGAAAGTGGTGACCAAGAGGCAATCGCCTTTGGATTTTTAGGACGTCCCACAGTAAGACTTGGGCGTCCTTATGCGATCGATCTGGGAGGAGGACAACACTCAACAGAAAAAAAAATAACCACACAGTAATCCGTTTTAGACCATTCTGAATCCAAATCCGCGAAAAAAAAAACCATAGGTGTATGTCTGTGTGTATGTGTGTGTGTGTGTGTAACAAAATCTTGTGTACTCTGCCCAGGCCTTAGTTCTCAAACGATTTTCGTGGTTCTTTTTTCGTTTGACGCGGAATACTATCTAGTTGTGCACTACGGCGCCGGAATTTTGGATTTTGCTTTTTAAGAGGGGGAAAGGGGGGGTTAATGCTTAAAAAACGTGCGTTTGCATGCATAATCTTGTAAACTCTGCCCAGGCCTCAATTTCCAACCGATTTGCGTGTTTCTTTTTTTGTTTGACTCAAATAACTTCCGAGTTGTACATGATTTTACCAGAGTACCAAAATTCGCAAGGGGAGGGGGCAAGTGGGTGGATAATATTCACAAAACAACCGATTTTTCAATATTTTGGTTCCTTTACTGTTTACTAATTGTACCCAAGCTTTGAAATTGAGGAAAAATTCTCATTATACCTCTGGATTTTCATGAATTATTCTCTGTGCCACCATGGAACTAATAGTGGTGCCACCATGGTGCCAGGATATGGTGCCATGACGCCATAAACCGCTTATTTCGTGTTTTTGTTTTTTTTTGTGTTTCACCTTGAATACGGATGTGAACTTCGACGGACTGCCTACCAAAACTAACAGATGAAAGTTCAATGTTACGACGTATTTCCGCTTTGGGGGTGGGGGGGGGGGGGGGGGTGAACTCGAGTTCGCATGTTGGGTGTCGTAGATCATGGATTTTAAAATGCTCTTCAGATTCGAGGCTCCCATGCCGCTAGAAATGTTAAGGTGGATAATGGCGGGGGGGGGGGGGGGGGGGGGGTCAGTATTTCTTGCCTAAAGTAATAAATAAATTACATCGAGTGAAACAGTTTTATCACTTAACAACTGGTTGAACTGATCTAATGCTTATCCAATGGGACGTCCCCTGGAATGCATGCATTACTAAACTATGTTTGAAGACTACATTGAACCGAAAACACCTTGAGAAAGGGGCCATAGTTTGCCCCGAAAGCGCTAGCCAAATAAATGTTGAAAAGAGTATATTGACGTCCTCTGCTTCCTTCTCAACAACAACCAAAGATAATTTTTTATATCAGTTTCATAATTTATAACGCTTTACGTGTCTGAAGTACTCCCAGAATTAAGATCCAATCTGGTGCGACTTTGTCGGGCTAATAGCATATGTAGTAGGTAACTTGGCAAGCTACCAGGCCATTAAAATAAATTTACATTACAATAAAAGATCATTCCGTGATTTGACTTACAAGAATTCGATAGTTCTTATTCTTGTCCTTTCAGACCGTCTGTACTCAAACCCATCTTCTGAGCTGCTCCTCGCGTCCGTTTTTGCTTCCGAGTCTACCAAGGTAGCGGAAGCTTTGTTTTCACTTTTCAAGGACGAAAAAAAAAGTTCTCCAAAATCAAAATTTTCACTCGCGTTTTGCGTTTTAGACCTTTCTGAACAATTTTGGTTCCGTGTCTGTCTGTCTGTCCGTCTGTCATGAATTCCTTGTAACCGGTATAACTATACGAAGTTATTGTCCGATTTCGATGAAATTTTCAGGGATTGTGCGGGTTGGTGTGTAGACGGTCCCCTATGAAAATCATCATCCCCGGACAGATAGAAGCGACTGCGCTTGCGCAAACGTGAATTCCTTGTAACGGCCATAACTTCTACATTTTCCATCCGATTTCAATGAAATTTTCAGGGATGTTACAGAGTAGTGTTTAGATGGTCCCCTATGAAAATCATTGAGAATTGTTTTTATAGAGGGATTTATTCATAGAAAGATGGCCTCCAATGTGATACATTACAAGGCTTCAATAGCCCAGAGGAAAGTGTCTTGATTTGTACTCAAGGGATCGCGGGTTCGTATCCCAGCCGAAGCTAATAATTTTTTTGATCCAATCACATACATCTACTCACTTAATTTTTCATCCAAATTTGATGAAATTTTCTAGGATTGTCCAGATTAGCGAGTAGATGGTCCCCTATGAGGGTAGTGAAAGGTACTTAGAGATTGGTGCTTTGAGATTAACTACTATGCATCGGATCATCTATACAGGGTGTTTCACGAAAAGGTCACACCCCCCTTCATTTCCGCAAAATACAACGTAAAAAATTCCGACCAACGCAATTCTTCATGATTTTTTGTGAGGATCTCAGGAAAAATACGTTTGCGCAAAAAAGTTGCGCACAATCGTGCGCAGTTGACACTAACTTCATTTTTTCAAATGGAAACCCTCCTTTTTTATTACAGATTCGGATTCTACGTCAAATTTCATGAGAAATTCATACACAAATTGATTTGTTTTATTGCGCGCAACCTGGCTTTTTGAACGAACAATTGCACAAAAATTAGATTTTGGAGAACCCTTAGTGGCACATGTTTTTTCATCATTTTTTAACGCTAAATCATATGGTGACATCCGTTTTTCAATTTGACTGGAATTTTTCAAAATAGCTGTCAAAAATTCGGTTGTTTTTAGTGAAAAAATCGCTCTTTTTAAATCGTTATGAGTTTTTAGGTCATTTTATTCAGTTCAAGCATGATCGTGCTGTCAGTTTTTATTTTTAACTCCACCGTAGACGGCCCCAAGCCCGTGGTTCAAAAAGAGGTGAGAAAATAAAAAATAAACATGATTTCGACCTCAAAACTGATGTTTTTGTGAAAGAAATGTTAATTTTTCCTCTTAAATCTTGGTTTTTCTCAAAACGGATGACACCCTGTGATTCAGCGTTAAAAAATGATGAAAAAACATGTGCCACACTAAGGGTTCTCCAAAATCTAATTTTTGCGCAATTGTGGAGTTGCGCAACTTAGAGCGTTCAAAAAGCCAGGTTGCGCGCAATAAAACCAATCGATGTGGGTATGAATTTTTCATGAAATTTGACGTAGAATTCGAATCTGTAATAAAAAAGGGGGGGTTCCATTTGAAAAAATGAAGTTAGTGTCAACTGCGCACGATTGCGCGCAACTTTTTTGCGCAAACGTATTTTTCCTGAGATCCTCACAAAAAATCATGAAGAATTGCGTTGGTCGGAATTTTTTACGTTGTATTTTGCGGAAATGAAGGGGGGTGTGACCTTTTCGTGAAACACCCTGTATAATCGGGTTATGGATACGAGAGGAAGCTATGTGCCACACCCACTTGGCATACGTTTTCTTCACTTATCTCCTTTTTACACGCCCTCGTATTTTTCTATCCCATCCTCGTCGCCACTGAAGTACTCCCAGAATTACATTATTAGGAATAAGAACTATCGAATTCTTGTAAGTCAAATCACGGAATGATTAGGGATGGCAACGATATATCGATATGTTACGTTTGATATATCGATATATTACGTTTGATATATCGATATACTTATATCGATATAGAGAACCGATATTATCGGTCAATATCGATATATTTACCGATATATCGCGACCTGTTTTCAAGTAAAAACATTTTTTTTTTTTTTTAGTAAAAATTAAATATTGAAATGAATGGACGAGAAGGGACGCCTGTACTTGTAAAAACATCAAGTAATTTTATTCCAAATTTTGTAGGTACCAACTGATGGGTTGATTTCAGACTGTTGACTTCAGCTCAGATATGATTGTGTACATAGTTTACACCTACAGTGGCTCTCAAGGCTCAATTACTTGACTTAAGCCAAAATTAATGGAGGCTAGTCCAGCTTAAAACTACCTACTATACGAAGTGAAGCAGGTTTTCACAACAATTATTTTCAATTTGAAGGATCATGATCGTCTACAGTACATATACCTACCTCTGTAAATTTATAAATTAATTTAACATTGCAATGACATTTTCGCACTTTTTTCCAGTTTTTAAACAATGAATTTTGATCATTCATACACAGTAACTTTTGAAAGTAGGTTAATACTTATTTCACACGGTTTTGACATTTTCATGTCTTTGCTTTGGCACGTAAACTGAAAAATCGTCACGAAAACTAAGCAAGTCTTGCTCACGCGACCAATAAATAAATAAAATAGACTCACTGTGTTGCGTAGAGAACAATCAACTGTTTTCTTATTTTGATGCTTGGGTACATGAACTAACAACCTTAGGTTAACTAACCAAGCCATTAACTAACCAAGCCCCAAAGGTTGTTAGTTCATGTACCCAACCACTACAGTAACGGTTGACATGAAAATGTCCCAATGTGTTGCAGTTTCCAAATAGATCTTCCGATAAGTCGAGTGTATCGATAATATTTCCTCCAAAATGATGTTAGTAACTTTTCTATTCACCTACCTACTTACTTCTTCAAGTTTTTCCAAGTAGATACTCCGATATGTCTATAAATGTCATCCTAAATTATTTTTATATTGTTTTAAAACTATTATATTCACCTACCTACTTCACATGTTTTTTTAAGTAGATCTTCCGATACATCAAAATGTCGATATATTTTCTCCGATATATCGAAATATCGATATATTTTCTCGGATATATCGAAGGTATCGATATCTCATTGACGATATATCATTTGATCGATATATCGATGTATTTCATTCGATATGCCATCCCTAGGAATGATCTTTTATTGTGTCACTCATGACAACCAACAAACAACTATAACTAATGGCCTGGTAGCTTGCCAAGTTGCCTACTACAGTGTCCATGCGCCAAAGTAAAGACATAAAATGTCAATAAATGGACGAAGAAAATATCACTGCAGCAGCAGGTACTCAAGATTAAGCAGGTTCAGATGTCACTATTTCCTGACTGAAATTCCAAGAGCCCAAATTTCTAGTTTAATTTCGTGGATCATCACTTATCTACGATATTGACGAAATTTTTGTTTATCGTTCAATTATTTGAATCTTACCTGCGTGTCCGACTTGTGAAATTCTATAATTATTGAGGGACCTATTTTCGTCAAAATTGGAGATTTATCTCCTATATTTATACGAGCGAACAGGGCACACAGCTTGTAAGCTGTGTGCCCTGTTCGCTCGTATACGATCGTTTCTTGACCTTCTGAATCAAATGAGACCGTCAGTTTATTGAATACAGCCTAATAAAACATCAAATCCTACCTAAAATGTAAAATAATGGAAGAGAGTAATCAAAATTCTGACTCCCCATTCGCTTTCTACGGCTCTACAAACATAAGCAGCAACGGTTTTGAGATTTGTTTCAACTAGTTGAAACAATTTTGCTATACTAAAGCTTTCCGACCCCTAGAATGGTGAAAATCTCTAACATTAGCATTGGCCATTTTTTAAACCCTTCGAACTGGAACAAAATCGGACGATTAAATCGTGAAAAATCGACGTTTCAGGCTGCTTGGTTAAAATTGAAAAAATTTCTTGAGCCATTTCTTTTTTTGAGCTGAAAATTGGTTGGAATATTTCTTTGAAATTTCGCTCAGTCTCTCATGCTGCACTTATGGGACTTCTTTATTAGGTACCATTCTAGTTTAATTAGAAGTTTATTACTTGATTATTCAATTGTATTGGCCATAAGCATTTTGATGACTGACATTTCTGTAATATTGAAGATGGTCCTGTGCCTTATTTTTGTAATGAAGGCTTAATTTTATTTTGCGAACTATTTTTGCAATGAGAATATGGAAAAAAAAGATTTTCAAAATCGTTTTACCTCCAATTTTACAACTTAGCTTGACGTGAACTACGGTTCACATAATTCAATAACCACATTCCGAGTTTTGGAGTTTGTTACATCAAAGAAGTCTTTAATACCTATTTAAAAAAAGTTGCAGCTTTTTTGGGGGCATCTAATTTCTATAAGTGAAGATTTTAGGCAAAGATGGGCGAATTCTTATTCATAAATACGATTATGAATGCAAATCATATTTGCGATTTTATGATTATGAATACGAATACAGGTATGAATATGAATACAAATACAATCGTATTCACACTTTCAATACGATTTTCTCCCGTATTCGTATTTTGAATACGATTTTATGATTTTTTCTATGATTTAAAAATCGAATTTTTTCTATGATTTTTCCTGAAAATCATACTTTTTTTAATGATTTTCTCCCGAACTCTCGACATATTTATGACCAAACATTGTCAAAATAATCAATCAAAATTCGAAACGCTCACAAATTCTTGTAGGATTATTCACGCAGAATCGAATGAGACCAACCCCAGGTCGCTACGACCAACTGAATAGAAATTAGGACGACATTTCCGGTAAAAATCACAATTTTTTTGATGATTTTCAGTGCAAATCGTTAAAAAACACGTTTTCAGCAGACATTTCGTCGTAGTTTCAATATGGTTGGTCCTAGCGACCTGGGGTTGGTCTCATTCGATTGCGTGAAAAATCGTATAAGAATTTGTGATCTTTTCGAATTTTGATTGATTATTTTGACAATGTTAGGTCATAAATATGTCGAGACTTCGGGAGAAAATCATAAACAAAGTATGATTATCAGAGAGAATCGTTTAAAAAATTCGATTTTTAGAAAATCATAGAAAAAATTCGATTTTTAGGGAAATTTTAGAAAAAATCATAAAATTGTATTCAAAATACGAATAAGGGCGAAAATCGTATTCAACGTGTGAATACGATTGTATTCGTATTCATATTCATAATCATAAAATCGCAGACATGATTTGCATTCATAATCGTATTTATGAATAAGAATTCGCCCATCTCTGATTTTAGGGCCCCTTTGAAACCCCCACGCCAGGAAAATCCCTTCTGCAGGGAAATATCAATACATCTGGCAACACTGGAGGTGATGGAGAAGGTTTGATGACCACCGCTGCGCGACTTCGATCACTAGCGACCTCCATCCGCGTTCTGATCTCCTGTTCCTTTTGACTCGATGTTTTGTAGCAAAAGTGACTCAAAAGTAACCGCGCTTGCCGAACCAGTTGAAGGGAAGCGCTGGGAGTCCGTTCTCTTTCCCGCCTGCTCTGAATCTTCTCGCTGTAACTCAGCATCTTGGAGATTTTCAGTAGGTATTTCGTGTATTTGTCGTCGAATTTGACGGGCTCAGTATACACGTTACTATAATATTGTATTTTCATTCATTTTAAACAGCGTCGATTTTTAAAAGAATTTTTTGACGCCACCTTGAGCGTGGTTCTGAGGGACCAACCGTTCGCTAATAAAGATAATTAATTACCTAAATAAATTGAAAAAATTCGTCCGTACTCCGTACGTAGCACTTTCATTTGTTACCATGAACCTATTTTGGTGGAATTTGATAATAAGCTCTATTTGGGGTGTGTCGCGAAGCTGGTTAATGTGAATCACTTCTATGGGGTAAACAGCTTGCAATACTCTAAAATTTTTCGAAAAACAGGGATGTAATTTTGAAAACGGCCTAGCTCAAAAAATTCTATATAAAGGTCATCATCACCAATTGAAGACTACATGGGAAGAACACACCATGTCCCATTTTGTAAACTTTTCAGGAAATGATTTTTTCCGGCAAAAACCCAATATTAGTTCGAATTTGGTCGATACAATTTTTTTTGACATTTTACTTATGTCTTTACTATGGCACATAAATGAAAACGCTGCAAATCATTGCTCAAAGGTTTATTATTTTCTGTATAGGTCACCCTTCTGTATAGATAACTGGTTCTCCATCAATAGCACCTACCACCATCTGTATTCTCCCTTGACCTTCCCTCTCAAATTTCAGCTTCCTGCGTTCAATAGGATTGAAAATGGCTTCGGAGCTCACTCAGCTGATCAGTGATCTGAAGAGTGAAAAAGATCTCCTCGAATGCTGGAGACGCCTGGAAGAGCACTTCCATTCAATAGGAGTAAAAATGGCTTTGGAGCTCACTCAGCTGATCAGCGATCTGAAGAGTGAAGAAGATCTTCTCGAATGCTGGAGAAGCCTGGAAGAGCACTTCCATTCAATAGGAGTAAAAATTGGCTTTGGAGCTCACTCAGCTGATCAGTGATCTGAAGAGTGAAGAAGATCTCCTCGAATGCTGGAGACGCCTGGAAGAGCACTTCCATTCAAAAGGATTGAAAATGGCTTCGGAGCTCACTCAGCTGATCAGTGATCTTAAGAGTGAAGAAGATCTCCTCGAATGCTGGAGACGCCTGGAAGAGCACTTCCATTCAATAGGAGTAAAAATGGTTTTGGAGCTCACTCAGCTGATCAGTGATCTGAAGAGTGAAGAAGATCTCCTCGAATGCTGGAGACGCCTGGAAGAGCACTTCCATTCAAAAGGATTGAAAATGGCTTCGGAGCTCACTCAGCTGATCAGTGATCTTAAGAGTGAAGAAGATCTCCTCGAATGCTGGAGACGCCTGGAAGAGCACTTCCATTCAATAGGAGTAAAAATGGTTTTGGAGCTCACTCAGCTGATCAGTGATCTGAAGAGTGAAGAAGATCTTCTCGAATGCTGGAGAAGCCTGGAAGAGCACTTCCATTCAATAGGAGTAAAAATTGGCTTTGGAGCTCACTCAGCTGATCAGTGATCTGAAGAGTGAAGAAGATCTCCTCGAATGCTGGAGACGCCTGGAAGAGCACTTCCATTCAAAAGGATTGAAAATGGCTTCGGAGCTCACTCAGCTGATCAGTGATCTGAAGAGCCTTTGAGCAATAATTTGCAGCGGTTTTTACCCACCATCATTTTTCTTACCTATCAACTTTTTTTTACCTACCAGCTAGGTACTACCTACCACACCATACTGGCTTCACACCTTCACAATCAAGTTTATTAGAAAGAACTAAACGCTTCACACTCGATTGGAAAAATAGAAAGCTTCATATGGAAATTTGATTACTGGTTACGCAGAAGGCAAAACTGTATACAAATCGAAGAAATGAACAGCGATCGCATTTTAGTCCGATAAAATTTGAATGGAGATTAGACCTCTTTTGCGATTCACAATCATGATTCTGTTTTATCGAAGGAAAACCTTCAAGTACTCGTAGGGACCGAACGGTTTGTCCTACAGAGCTCCGGGTGGTCTCAAAAATTTTTAAAAATTCAATACTATTTAAAATTGGTGAAAAAACGATACCTTTATTTCGAGAGTTTTCGAGCTAGGGCACTCTTGAAAATTTCAACCCTTAATTTTCACCCCTTAGAAGTGACCTACATCAACCAAAAGCTTCGCGGCACAACTAGACCTCAAATGGAGCCCATATACCAAATTTGAACCAAATCGGTCCTGTGTTGCTAAGAAAAGTGCCGCGTACGGCGGACGGACGGAAATTTTAACACAGAATGTGTTTTTGCGATGACCTACCGAAAAAAAATCGTCACGAAAAAGCGACAGAAAAAACATCTGGTGATATGTTTATTGGTTGTCATGTTAATGTCAACTCCACATTTGTGTTTTAAACAATTTTCACTTTTTCTATTTTTTAATGGGATTTGTATCTCAGCGTACTGTAGAATGCGGTGGTACAATCAAAACTACTGTAAAAAGTATTTTAAAACTCCATATTGCTATCCAAAGTTGCAAAGGTCCATCTGTACAGAGGAAGAACGCACCATGAACGTGTACTGCTAGTTTTATTCATAGTATCCTGCCATAAGATTTCTCTCTTTATCAGGGCATAACGGTTTCGTGACATTTTAATAATATATATATTGATTTGGTATTTTCAAAAGTTCACTCACGAAGAAGTTTTGCAAAATATTTTTTTTGAAGTTTTAAGTTGGCCACTACATTTAACATTGTTGTTAAGTATTTCTCATATGATGGAGTTAATAAAAAAAGATCATTAAGTGTTCTGTGAATCTACGAAAAATTGTCTTCTTACTAAAATTATATTTTAGACAATAATACAGATTAGGTACAGCCACAACACTGGTACAGTAGCTTCCTAAATACTCTGTGCTTCAACTGGTTATGGGCCCAGCACGCTTCTTGTAGACGATCAAGATGTCTCAAGGGGATCCAGGACCAAGTGGGTCTTTGCCGCAGGCGGCAAGTTCCTGGAATGTACCAAGTGTTGCAGATTCAGGATTAGGAGCGATGCCGAACATCAAGAAATTGACTGGTTCGGAGAACTATTCCAACTGGAAGTTTGGAATGGAAATGTTTCTAATCGCTGAAGATCTGTGGGCAGTTGTCGAAGGAACAGAGACTAGTCCGAAGAAGGACGCCAAAGCTCGATCAAAAATTTGTTTAATGGTCGATGAGTCACTGTATCCGATGGTAAGACGTCAGAAAACAGCCAAGGAAGTTTGGACAAAACTTGAGTCCAACTATGAAAGTAAGGGGTTGTGCAGACGACTGAGTTTGCTGAAACAACTGTTTTCGTTGGATTTGAAACAATTTTCAACCATAGAAGAATACTTGAATCGAATTCTCAGTATCTCTCAGCAATTGGATTCGATAAATGCTGGGCTTGAAGATGAATTTGTTGGAGTTGTCATGTTGAAGGGATTGGGCGAAGAGTATCAGCCCATGATCATGGCACTGGAGAGTTCAGGGGCTAAAATTACCAGTGATTCAGTTCGCACCCTGTTGAGCCAACAAAACCAACCGAAAGTTGGGGATGACAAAGCTCTAGTATTGAAGAAAGAGTCAAAGAAGAAGCGTTTTGTGCCAAAGTGTTTTGCTTGCGATAAGAAGGGACATTTCGCATCTCAGTGTAAAACCAAGAACAAAAATGCTAATGAGCAAGGAACCTCGATGGCCTTTGCTCTAGTGACTCTAGGTAAAGATGAGTGGATTATAGATTCTGGAGCCACTTCACATTTTACCATGAGAGACGATTGGCTACAAAATAAACGTCCAGTAGAAAGGGAAATACGAGTAGCAAATGATGAGAAAATTCTAGCCAGATGCTGTGGTACAGTCAGATTGAATTTACCAGGTATAAAAGGGAAAACTGATATCCAAGATGCCTTGTTCAGCCCAGATCTAAACACCAATTTGCTTTCAGTTGGAAAATTGGTAGAGAAAGGATTCAAAGTTGTTTTTACTGAGGAAGGCTGCAAGATTATGGATTCCCAGACGAAGATCAATGGGAAAGTTCTCGTAAGAGGTGAATTCAATTCTGGAGTTTTCAAAATTGTACCAAAGAAGACGAAAGAAGAAAAGGCTAATGCTGTCGCTAGTGATAATGCTCAAGCGCTGTGGCATAAGAGGCTGGGGCATTTGAACCTAAAGTCTATGCTTCTATTGCGGAATAAGATGGCTATAGGTTTGAAATTTGACAAAACTGAATTTCAACCTTGTGAAGCCTGTGTTAAAGGAAAAATGACGAGACTACCCTTTTCAAAAAGTCAATCAAAATCGAAGAGTCTACTGGATTTGGTTCATTCTGACGTTTGTGGACCAATGCCAATAGAGAGTTGGGGTGGGAAAAGGTATGCCCTAACGTTTACCGACGATTTTTCAAGAAAAACGTTCGTGTACTTCATCAAGCAGAAGAGTGAGGTGAAGAATGTTTTTCGAGAGTTCAAGGAACTTGTGGAAAATCAAGCAGGAAAGAAGATTAAAGTTCTTAGGACGGACAATGGCTCTGAATATGTTAACAATGCACTGAAAGACTTTCTTAAGCTTCATGGAATACGTCATCAAAAGACAGTTCCTTATACACCAGAACAGCTAGGGGTTGCAGAGAGGCTGAATAGAACTGCAGTGGAGAAAGCAAGATGTATGTTGCAAGAAGCAGGGCTCAGTGAAAGGTATTGGGCAGAGGCTCTTAGCACAGCAGTCTATTTGAAGAATAGGTCTCCTACATCTGCGCTGAAGAAAACTCCTGAAAAAGTCTGGACAGGAAGAAAAGTTGTGTTGTCTCACCTTCGAGTGTTTGGATGTAGAGCTTTTGTACACGTTCCTAAACAAAAAAGAAAGAAATGGGATCCTAAAAGCGAAGAGTTTATTTTCGTGGGCTACTGCGAAAATATAAAAGGATATCGATTGAGTGATCCTACTAATCCCACTGTTGTGACTACAGCGAGGGATGTTATATTTTTTGAATCGGAAAAAATTCAGACATCGATTAACCAAAACAACGAGTTGTCAGAGACCACTAACTCTGAGAATGTGGTCATATCAAACGTGGATCTGGAGCAATCTGAGCCTGTGAATGATCAGCCTCAAGTAGCTGAAACGGAGACTGAAGTTCCCGTTGATCCTCAGTCAGAACTGATACCAGAAAATCCTGAGGACGTTTGGTATGAAACCGAGTCGGAGTTGTCTCATGCTGAACCACTTGAAGAAAATTTGATACCAGATTCAAGCACAGTAGAGCTTCGAAGGTCGAGTCGTATCCCAAAGACAAAGCAATGGCACTGCTGCATAGCTGCAGTGGGAGAGGAGCTCAATGAACCCAACAATTACAAAGACGTGCTTGAAAATGAAGAGAAAGAAAAGTGGTTAGCAGCAATGAAAGATGAATATGATGCTCTAATGAAATTGAAAGTTTGGGAGTTAGTTGATCGACCAAGCAACGGTCAGGTTGTCAAGAACCGTTGGGTTTTTAGAAAGAAAATTGGAGTGGATGGAAAAATTTCGAAGTTCAAAGCAAGGCTTGTTGCTAAAGGTTTTTCTCAACAATTTGGTGTTGACTACTACGAAACCTTCTCGCCAGTTGTTAGGAGTTCATCACTACGGTTTTTGTTTGGACTCGCAACGGAGAAAAACTTAAATGTTCATCAAATGGACATTGATACTGCTTTTTTGAACGGAGAATTGAACGAAACTGTTTACATGGAGCAGCCTGAAGGTTTCATTCAACAAGGAGATAAAGTTTGTCTACTGAGACGAGCTTTATACGGCCTGAAACAAGCTCCAAGAAGTTGGAACACTAGGTTGCACCAGACCCTAATGAAGATGGGTATGAAACAGTCAAAACATGACAGCTGTGTCTATTATGTCGACATGGAAGGAGATAAGAAGTTCATAGTAGCTGTTTACGTGGATGATTTGTTGGTCTTCACAAACGATTTCAACAAACTGAAAGAATTCAAGAGTTCCTTACAAGAAGATTTTGGAGTCAAGGACTTGGGAGACGCGAGTTACTGTCTCGGTTGGAGAATAAGGCAAAACAGAGAAGCCAGAACAATTCGTCTTGATCAAGAGAACTACATCAACAAACTGTTGAAAAGGTTCAAGATGGAGAGTTCTAATCCTGTGAAAACACCAATGGAGACAGGTTTGACGCTGAGAAAGGCTGATTCAGGGGGAGAAATCGACGTGCCCTATCAGGAACTCATTGGTTCACTGATGTACCTAGCGGTAAGCACTCGTCCCGACATAGCACATGCTTGTAGTGTATTGAGTCAATTCAATACGTGCTATGACCTCTCACACTGGAAAGCAGCCAAGCGGGTACTGCGATATCTTAAAGGTACCAGCCATTTCGCGTTAGAATTCAAACAGTCAGCTAATAAAATTGAAGGATACTCTGATGCGGACTGGGCTAACGATGCTAACGACAGACGTTCCTATACTGGATTTATGTTCAGTTTCGCGAGTGCCGCTATTTCTTGGGAATCGAGGAAACAAAAAACTGTTGCTCTTTCAAGTTGCCAGGCGGAATATATGGCTCTCGCAGAATGCTGCAAAGAAGGACTATGTCTAAAATGGTTGGCTGAAGAGCTTGGTGAAGAACAAGGTTCTCTGAAACTGAATAGTGACAATCAAGGTGCTATTGCATTGTCAGGAAACCCTGTTCATCACAGAAGAACCAAGCACATTGATATTCGGTATCACTTCATCAGAGAAGTTATTGAACGAGGTGACGTCAGCGTGCATTACCTTCAATCTGATTGCATGATCGCTGATGGGTTGACCAAGCCGCTGCCTTTACCGAAGTTTGAGAAATTCAGAAGCAAGTTGGGCGTAGTGTCCTCTTAAGGGGGAGTTTTGAAGTTTTAAGTTGGCCACTACATTTAACATTGTTGTTAAGTATTTCTCATATGATGGAGTTAATAAAAAAAGATCATTAAGTGTTCTGTGAATCTACGAAAAATTGTCTTCTTACTAAAATTATATTTTAGACAATAATACAGATTAGGTACAGCCACAACACTGGTACAGTAGCTTCCTAAATACTCTGTGCTTCAACTATTTTAATAGAATAAAATCCAGGAAATTCATTTTTGTTCTTGCAAAAAAGGAGTAGGTATTAAAAAAAATTAAAGACATTAACATTGATTTTGAAAAAATTGTTCATTTAATAACATTTGAGGAAACTGATGTTTGTATTTTTAAAAATCAAGAAAAACCCTTTGTTCTGAAAAAATTACCAAAAAACTCAAGACACGTGTTTTCATTTTTTGATCTTCAATTTCTTGAAATAGGACAGAGCCACATCCCGCATCCTTCCAGTAGATTTTCTCTTCTTGGTGGTGACAAGATTAATCCCATCTTCCTCGCTTTCCTGTTCCATATTCACTTCCACGAAAACAAAACAGTTTTCGCCAACAAAAACAAAAAACAGTTTCACCGTTTTCAAGAAAACAAACACTAGTATCTATCTCAAATAAACTTATTGGTATGAAGAAATTAAGATTTATCGCCGCTAACAATCGAAAATAATACTGTGAAACCCAGGAAAACCGCATGACTGCGTGAATCACAGAGATCCATCAGGTAGGGGAATACGACCTGGGGGAGGGAGCCTGAAAGTTGGCACGTTCTTCCCCGGTTGCGCTCGGCTTGGTGCGTTCTTCCCCTGTACGGTGTTTCGTTTCTCGCTTTTTTCTCTTATATTGGATCGTTTTTGCCCATTTTGGTTGTCATCATCGAGTCCGCCGTGAAAAAATCTATAAGGAACCGTCATAACCTATTTTTCGCAAAAAATCGACTTGGTGCGTTCTTCCCCTGTGGTCTTCAATTTGAAATAGAATTGAATTTTTAGAATCGAATGAGACCACGCCGAACTCTATAGACAAATCATTCGCGCCTTATGAAGTTGAACTTCAAGTTATTTCAAAAACGCTTCACACTCGATTCGAAATCATAAACTCAATTTTAAATGCTTGCATACGAGTCTGCTACACATTGGGACATTTTCATATCAACCACTACACAAAAAGGTAGTGAAGTAAGGTTGTTAGTTCATGTACCCAAGCATCAAAGTTTTCGTGACGATTTTTCAGTTCATGTGCCAAAGCAAAGACATGAAAATGTCAATAAATCAAAAACACGAGTGTTGATCGCTTAAGAGTGTTAATCAAGAGTGTGAATCTCAAATCGTTCAAATTGCAATGGATCAAATTCTTTGAAGAGTTACCTGCTTAGTTTACCAGTTGGTTTTTTGCTCGCTTATCAGCTCTTATCATTACATCCAGCAGGCTTGGTTCCTGCTGGAGATACTCCCCTGTTTTCGTTTCGGCCTCAAATCTCTTCTCAATGTAAACCTACAATTTTCATATTTCATACCGTTGCGTCATGACCATACATTGTAATTAGGTGTTCAGTAATTAGATCCCTGTAGATTCTACTTTACTAGATTAAAGTACCAGTTTTCAGTGATTGTTTACGCCCAAGATCAGTGGCGTCAGGTGAAAATATTCGTCAGGCAAACGGCGTAGAGGAATAAACGATAATGAAAAACGCAGCAAATTATTGCACAAAGATTTATTATTTTTCTGGATCAAGCGCCAGCAAAGAACACAGCTTTGCCATTGTCACTACCTACCATGTTTTCGCATCAAAATCGAGTTTATTTAGATGAAATAAACGCCTCATACTCCGTTCAAAGAAATAAAGAATTCCTTCATTACGAAATTTGATTACTGGTTGCTAAGGAAGCGTAAACTATGGCTTAGTATCTATGGCTCATTTTCAAATTTTCTCTGCTTTCAAGGTCACGAAACAGTTCCTCGATTGTTTGCCTTGGCTGATGCTGTTATAGTGGAGGTATAGCAGTACTATACCAATGGAAATATAGGAGAATCTCAACAAAAATTAATTTATTCATTTTGCATATTTTTAGTAAGGCAAACAGTGTTTGCTGAGACGCCACTGCCCAAGATAGGGGTTTGCATTCTTCTTTGTTAGGACGTCCCACAGTAAGACTTGGGCGTCCTTATGCGATCGATCTGGGGTGAAGGAGGACAACACTCATCAGAAAAAAAAATTACCACACAGTAATCCGTTTTAGACCATTCTGAATCCAAATCCGCGAAAAAACCATAGGTGTATGTCTGTGTGTGTGTGTGTGTGTGTATGTGTGTGTGTAACAAAATCTTGTGTACTCTGCCCAGGCCTTAGTTCTCAATCGATTTTCCTGGTTCTTTTTTTGTTCGACGCGGAAAACTATCTAGTTGTGCACTACGTCGCCGGAATTTCGAATTTAGCCTTTTAAGGAGGGAAAAGGGGGGGTTAATGCTCAAAAAACGTGTGTTTTTGGGCATAATCTTGTGTTGTCTGCCCAGGCCTTAGTTCTCAACCGATTTTCGTGGTTCTTTTTTTCTTCGACGCGGAAAACTATCTAGTTGTGCACTACGGCGCCGGAATTTCGAGTTTCGCCTTTCAAGGGGGGGGGGGAAAGGGGGGGTTAATGCTTAAAAAACGTACGTTTGCGGGCATAATCTTGTAAAATCTGCCCAGGCCTCAATTTCCAACCGATTTGTGTGTTTCTTTTTTTTCGTTTGACTAAAATAACTTCCGAGTTGTACATGATTTCACCAGAGTACCAAAATTTGGAAGAGGAGGGGATGGGTGGGGGGATAATATTCACAAAATATCCAATTTTTCAATATTTCGGTTCCTTTACTGCTTACTAATTGTATCCAAGCTTTGAAATTGAGGGAAAATTCTCATTATACCTTGGGATTTGCATGAATTACTTCCTGTACCACCATGGAAATAAAAGTGGTGCCACCATGGTGCCAGGGCACCATAAACCTCACATTTCTTGGGTTTTTGGTGTTTCACCTTGAATACGGATGTGACATTCGACGGACTGCCTACTAAACCTAATAGATGAAAGTTCAATGTTACGACGTATTTCCGCTTTGGTGCCAGACTGGCACCATTGGTGGTGGTGGTGGGGGGGGGGGGGTGAACTCGAATTCGCATGTTGGGTGTCGTAGATCATGGATTTTAAAATGCTCTTCAGATTCGAGGCTATCATGCCGCTAGAAGTGTTATGGTTTATAATGGTGGGGGGGGGGGGTGTCACTATTTCTTCCCTAAAGTAATAAATAAATTACATCGAGAGAAACAGTCTTATCGCTTAACAACTGGTCAAACTGATCCAATACTTATCCAATGGGACGTCCATGCATTACTAAACAATATGTTTTTTGCTGATAAATTTCTGGTACCCTGGTTCCGAATAAATTGTCGTACTTACCACCCCTATTTCGGGCCTAAAACGACTAGGCAGTGCGGATCATGAGTTTTGTGGTTGTAACAGTGCATCAGAAACTGGCGGATACGATAGCTGTGATCGAACATTCACCAATATCATGAAGTTAGGTATGTTCCTAATAAGGTAGAAAGAAATAATAAGAACTATTTTGTAGAGGAGAATTCAAGCCACGACTTCCTGCACACAATTGAATTACATTTGAATATATTATATAATTATTTGACTAGTAATATTAAACATAAGATGCGGATTGCTAACGCCATAAGCTGACCTCCATTTTGTTTTTTGGAAGTTAGGTTCAACATTTAAAGATCAATCATTCAATCAATTGGTCTGGTGACATCATGGACTATCGATATGATCCAAATTAATCAATTACATTGGGCTCCTTCGAATGTCAGCCATTTTGGAACTCTTCCCTCAGCGTGTTTATGAAAGTCTTCTTCCCAAGTTTGAAGTTTCAAATTTTACCGTTTGTGTAGTTCCGTTTTTCTGCGATACATCAAGTGCTTGCTATAGGTGTAACGAGATCCCTTGGCGTAACCCAGGAATCGTCATCGGACGGCCCCGGGATGTCGGAACAATCACGGGGAGCGGCCTCCAGGATGCCCTGCCTTTTCCTCTGGCGATCGATGATGCTACACGTCTTTTTCCACTCATCAACGTCCACAATGGAAATATCGGGAGTACAAAGGGCATTGAACAATACTGATTCCAGAGAGATTGATTACAATGGGATCCACGCATGGGCCGGGATTTTCTCGTTTTGATCTCATATTCTCATTTAACACCCTTCAAAAATCCCGAGGTACCAAATTTTAACTTGGAATTCGCCCAGTTTTGGTCGTTGAAATAACCAGTTATTTATGTAGTAACTAGTTTCCACATTAAAAGAAATAAGTTTCGAGGAGGAATCAGAGTTGACCGATCATCGTCCAAAGAAACCACCATTTGGAGAAAGGGACAGGATCAGATTTCGAAACATCATGCGAAACAATGGAGATTATTTCGACTTGCATGGTTATTACATGGTTTTATTGCATGGTTAACTTTTGACAAAATGGTCAGTTTTGACGCCCTCCAGGTCCAGAAACAGACACTTCAAACAAACTAAAAAAAAAAAAAAAAAAAAAACTTTTCAAGTACCTACTGTAACTTTTTAAGTAGGTAAATTTGTATTTGACTGGGTACAGACGCTTTTCGAACAAAAGTAGAAAAAAATCATTACATGAATTCCAATGTTTTTGCTGCACTCAGTCAGACAGGGGTGACGATGTCAGCAGGTCGATTCTGTAACTCGCTATTTGGTTGACGTTATCGCGTCGGATTCGGTATCCCTCCCGTGCAACGACAGGTCGATAACGACATTGGAATTCTCTAATCGGGCATAGCGAAGTTTGGTCGTTGCATTTCAAAATAACGACGTCGCTATGTGATCCGACAATATTTCGGTCTAGAGCGAGCGAAAGGTAGCAACGCTTGATTTTTAGCCAATGGGAAGACGTATTGATAATAGTTTCCAATTGTTATCACGGGTAGAAGATCACTGCAGTTTGCAAAATGTCGGATTCATATTTTTTGCCGTGATGAATATACAAAGGAATGACGCATAAAAACGGAGTTTTTCTCGTGATTCGTGCTTTTGTATCATGGAATAATGATAAATGGAAAGCATTACTTTTCATAAATCGGATTCATCAGTCACATTGGTATGAATTTCGTCCGTCCACGATGCTTCGAATAATCAACTGCCTGTCCATCTTACTACAAGGTAATGAATCGTCTTGTTATTTATCGTTTATTCAAACTCCCACATTCATACTTATTGGTACCTTCAACTACTTTGAGTGAGAAGTCCATAGCTAACTGCCTAATTGTGTGCGGTATACATTATTGTTACAGATTCCGGGAAACAAGTACCTAACCCCTACTCACGAAAATTTCGGAGTTCTCGACGTCTTTTCAGAACAAAATAGATGTATTTCACTCTCAAGGGTAAAAAAACCTAATATCACTTCAAAATTTATGAATCGCTGTTTTACTCATGTAAAGTTTCATGTATGTTATAAGACTGAATGAACATATTATTGTATTCAATAAAACGTAAGATTCATGACGTAATTTATTTATCTACCTTCCCATTCATATTTCTTTAAGTCAATTTTATGTTACAATTTCATCTACCACGTCATAATATTATTCTCTCCTACCGTCGATGTCGATTACGGATATAAACAATCGTAAATTCGTGGTAAATATTTTCTCAGGTAATAGCAGGTAAGTTGGTAAGTATAAAAAAGAGCATTATCATCACAATTATTTTAGCAAAAAATTATCAATTTTAGGGGTTTTCTTCATTTTAGGAAGTTTTTATGCAGGCACACATTTAATAAAATAGTTAAAAATTCAAATAGAATCTACCTATTTTATAAGCTAACTATTTTAATTTTATGTACTTACCTACCAATTTCCGAAAATGACAGTATAATTATTTTTATCATCATTCAATGTTTATAATATCAACATTTATATTATAAAAAATGCTGTTGATAGTTTGTCAAAAACTCAATTCCATTGAAAATACTCCCTTTACTATGATCAATAGAGTGCATGAATTTCTATACGAATTAACAGCTTGAAATAATATAAATACTACGATTTTTGTTTAATACAATTGTAGAAAAAAATCAAGTAAGACACAAATTAAAACGGCGAATAAACTGCTCATTATGAGGGTCGGATATTATTTTTTAAATATTCACCAGAAATTATGTACGAATGTATAAATTTTATTCTCAAAATGATTTGATTAACAAAACTAATAACCCACAATACGGAAATGAACAGAGCAACTCTGAAACTGAAATATGACTTCGAATAGGTTAGGAATTAAAGAGCGTTTTAAGCTACTTTTTCATAAAGACGGTTGTCGTAATCCATACCGGGGGGTTTCGAGCCGTCGAGATGGTAACGACACTTTTCGGCCGAAATACCGACGACTGAGCGACGGTTGTCGCTATTTCGCGTCTGCAGAATCGCGATCATCGCTATTAATCGTTATTGTTATCATAACGACACTTCGTTGTCGCTATTATCCCATAACGAGTTAGAGAATCGACCTACTGGTTAGTATCCAGTTCTGACCACTATCAGACACCCCTGTCTGATACTAGGTGCTGTTATTGGGAAAACTATACAGGGTGTCTACACCTTCGATGGGCATAACTTCAGGGTTCGATTCTACAAGGTATTTCCAACAAAAAATGTCTCTTAGCAATTTTCTGTTAACCCACTCAAAATTCCTTTTTTTCCACCTTAAAGTTTTTCTTCGCGTTTTCGACCTTACGGCACTGATATGGTCATAACTCCCTTATTTCTCCTGAAAATTCAAATCTGACTACACCGTTAGAAAGAGCGTTAAATTCCTAAGCTACCTAGTGCAAAATAAAAATATTTCAGCAATAAAATAGTTTTAAAAAATCAAGTCAAAAAGCCAACTTTAAAAATTTTTCGAAACTTGACTTTCTTCGATCAAAGTTTTCACTCTAAATCCCTGAGGGTTTCGATGGGCGCTCTTCGGAGAAAACATGCTCAAATTGTCAGCTTTTCAACGGTCTATCAATTTTTCTTTTTAACATTCAAATTGGAAGAGTAAATCAAGTTTGAATGCCAGAAAACGTGTGTTTTACAAGCAAATCCAATGTTTTAAGCGGTTTAAGGTCCCCCTCGATCTCAAGATGGCTTGACTATTTTGGTATCATTTCCTATGTAATTTTTTACGCTGAATCATCCAATAGTGATACTTCCGAATGACTCCGACTGCTAGAGAGTAGATTTTTTGAAGAAAATCTTCGTTTTTCGTACATAAAATACGCATTATTCGTAGATATGCTAGTGAGCATGAAGTAACTCCTTTGAACTCAACAAAAACTTCAATCAGCTAGAAATTCGGTGTTTTTGTTGAGTTCAAAGGTGTTACTTCATGCTCACCACCACATTTACGAATAACGCATATTTTATGTACGAAAAACGAAGGTTTTCTTCAAAAAATCTACTTTCTAGCAGTCGGAACCATTCGGAAGTATCACTGTTTGATTCAGCGTAAAAAATTACATAGGAAATGATATCAAAAAAGTCAAGCCATCTTGAGGTCGAGGGGGGGGGGACCTTAAACCGCTTAAAACACTGGATTTGCTTGTAAAACACACGTTTTCTGGCATTCAAACTGGATTTACTCTCCCAATTTGATTGTTAAAAAGAAAAATTGATAGACCGTTGAAAAGCTGACAATTTGAGCATGTTTTTTCCGAAGAGCGCCCATCGAAATGGGCAGGGATTTAGAGTGAAAACTTTGGTCGAAGAAAGTCAAGTTTCGAAAATTTTTTAAAGTTGGCTTTTTGATTTGATTTTTGAAACTATTTTATTGCTGAAAGATTTTGATTTTGCACTAAGTAGCTTAGGAATTTAACGATCTTTCCAACGGTGTAGTCAGATTTGAATTTTCAGGAGAAATAAGGGAGTTATAACCATATCAGTGCCGTAAGGTCGAAAACGCGAAGAAAAACTTCAAAGTGAAAAAAAAAAGGAATTTTGAGTGGGTTAACAGATAATTGCTAAAAGACATTTTTTGTTGGAAATACCCTGAAGTTATGCCCATCGAAAGTGTAGACAGTGTAAGTTGAAGGCGTAAGTTTTAAGTCTTCAACATTAAAAATACTTGAAAAAACTCAAAAACACACCTCTCTGATTCTGAAAGTCACCAAACCTGCAATAACGTTCTCCGAGCTCGTAGTTTCACTGTAGTCCACTAGGTAAATCTACCTGCACCAAATAATGACGCATGGAAAATACCTCTTAACCGTTCAGAACTCTTATTATGTGGATTTGAATTTGAAAATGTCTGATACTGGACCAGTGTCTGAAACTGGTGCCTTCTCCCTGCGACGCTTCGTTCGGCCTGGTCTTTCGCAAAAATCATTAAGACGTCACATCCGCTCTAATTATGTACTATCGACATTCATACAAATCTCAATACGTGTTGAAAAAAAAAGAGCTTTACTTCCACCGAGATAAAAACGAAAAGATCGTCAGATACATACTCCGGACCTCCGAAAGGAAGGGTGATATTTCTACGACGTAGATGTGTGATCGTCAGCAGAGTGATAAAAGGCGGGCGGGAACCTTGTTTATATTTATAGGTACGGGGGGCACTTCTGGCCTCATCCTCCGACCATCCACCAGTCTCACTCGGGTCATTTGCAAGTGAAGAGAAACACGTTGTCCCGAATATGTCCTCTTAAAAATGCCACAAAGTCTGAAGGGGCAGAAAAAAAAGTCGAATTTCGACGACTGAGGTTGAGAAGTGATTTGGTACCGTCGTTTTTCGGATTCGCGAGATCGTAATGGAGTTATTTGCCTACTAATCGTGAGTAGGTACAGTACGAGTTTGCTCCTGACTTGAGGATAAGATCCTAATCCTGGGATAAAGGGTCACGTTTCTCTCCTCCGTTCTCCCTTTTGAAGGTAGGGACATCCGTATTTCGTTTTCTAACTAACATTCTGCAATCTAACAGCATGTTACGCAGACTCCCCAGATTTTTAGCGAATTGTTTCATATTTGCCCAATCTATCCACACAACTTGACTATAAGTGGTCACTTCGGACACCTTTCCCTTGGATTTGGCTTGCTTTATGATATGAACAGGTTTTCCAGTGAATTTTGGAAGAAACGTGGTTAGTAACGCATGCTGTGACCAGAAATTGCCGTAAACAGTTGTCATGACAGAACTGCTCAGCTTTACTTCTAAAAAACATCGAAATACTTATCACAGTTCCTGGCGACCTGGTGCCACTACCCGGTGACTCGTACTTGCTATTTTCACAAAGATTTTGATTCAAGATGATCCAAGATTCAAACGAAGTGAACTTTCTTCTTGGTTTACTTATCTGCAAACCGGACTCTGAATTTTGTTGAGCACTGTAAACATTCATCATCAACCCTACAGTTTTGAGAAAAAACAAACCTATACCTGTTTATTATTTTGAGTTGAAAAACGGCACGAGAGACTGTTCTCTAGTAGGTACTCGATGTGAACTGCGAAGTGAAGAAACTCCCAGTTTTCGTAATGAAAACGAGCTTATCATGTAATTTAGTCAAATTTTATTATGGAATTATTCGGATCGGTACTTGTTTGGTTTAAAAAATTTGGTATCGCACTCATATGAAAGATAAGAAATATTAATAGAAATAAAATACGAACGTAAATAGGTAAGAAAATGTGGGAAATTCCATTGATCAATCTCGTCTGGCCAACGCACCTCTGAAAGTAGACAATTCTATAAATATCGCCCACGTGTCAATGACCGAGTCGGATTTCTTTTTGAACCTGAAGCAAATCTGTTTTAGTTCCTGTTACAGATAAGTTCTGAATAAACTGATTCGCTATTGTTTGGTCCGGACGATATTTTTCCATGAGGGGATATTGTTTTTACCTGTATTCGAACAAGTCCAGAGAACTTAGCGATTAGTTTGCTCAATTTATAGGTTAGAGAGGACTGGCCTCTAAATTAATTTCAATTAATTCAACAATTTACCAACAGATTTAGGTATGTTCTTATGTCAAAATTGTAGTAATGTATTACTTTCAAGAATTAAGTAGATCGGAAATGTGTAAGGTATCGAAATGCCCAAATTATAAAATATCCAATTAATTGAATTGTCCAACTAATGAAATGAATGATCGAGTTCCAAAGTATCAAAATGTCCAAAATGTGTCAAAAAACATCCTATATTGAAATTTCCTACGAATCAAAAGTAATGTATCAAAATTTGTAACATTTCAAAACCGGTTTCAAATTCTCTAACGTGTCAAAATATTCAATGCACACAAATAATATTCGATGAATCAAAATATCCAATCATTCAAAAATTCCAATCTATCAACATTTCTAAGATATCATAAAATCTTAGGTATCAAAATGTCCAACGAATCAGAATATCATAATATTCATTTCATCAATATATACCACGCATCAAAATTTTCAATTTATCAAAATGTCATCAGCTCTCAAAATATCCAACGTTTCAAAACGGCTAACCTGCCAAAATATCCTTCGTATTCAAATATTCTGGGAATCAAAATTTCCAAAGAATCTAAATACCCAATCAATTGAAATGTCCAACGAACCAAACTTTCCAAAATATCAAAATGTCTTGAGGCATCAAAATGTCCTACTCATGAAAATATCCAACTTATCAAAATATCCAATATGTCAAAATGGCATCTCATAAGGTATAAAAATGTCCAACGTGTCAAATAATCTAACGTAACCAAATTTCCAGTGCATTAAAATATCCGACGAATTAAATATTTCCGAGTATCAAAATGTCCAACATATCTAAATACCCAATGTATCAAAATTCACCTACGTGTCAAATAATCCAACGTATCAAAAGTTCAACATTTTAAAATGGGTTTCAGCGTGCCAAAATGTCCAACGTTTCAAAATGGGTTTCAGAATGTCTAACTTGTTAAAATGTCCAATGTGTCAAAACACTCAATGTATGAAAAATCTTGGGTATCGAACTTTTCTAAGATATAAAAACGCTGCAAATTATTATACAGAGGTTTATTATTATTCTATATAGATCACTCGCTTGCAAAGCACACAGCTTTGCCATTGCCACTACCTACCAACCATATTTTACCTTCACAATCAAGTTTATTTTGAAGAAATAAACGCTTCACACTCAATGTGAAGAAACAGGGAGTTGCGGCTGCCTTTATTAGGAAACTTGAGAACGCAAAACTGAGTACAACTCAAAGAAACGAGCAACGATCGTATTTAGGTCAGCTATTTTGTGAATCAGCGATTCACACTCGTGTTTCTGATTTATCGTAAGACCAACTTTCAAGTTCTCGTAGAGAGCGAATGGTTGGTCCTTCAGAGCTCTGGATGGTCTCATTCGATTCAAAAAATTCAATACTATTTTAAATTGAAGAAAAAACAATACCTTATATTATAGATTTTTTGAGCTAGGGCGTTTTGAAAATGTCAGTCCTTTTGACATTTTCATGTCTTTGCTCTGGCACATAAACTGAAAATTCGTCACGAAAACTTGCTCACGATACCAATAAATAAAATAGACTCACTGTGTTGCGTAGAGAACAATCAACTGTTTTCTTATTTTGATGCTTGGGTACATGAACTAACAACCTTACTTCACTACCTTGTTGTGTAGTGGTTGACATTTTGTTTTGGTTTATTAGTTTCAACCATTTCCTAGTAATAAATACAATAAGAAAACACACATGAAAATGTCCCAATGTGTTGCAGACTCGTATGCAAGCATTTTAAGCATAATCTTGAGTATTTCGCCCAAACCTCAATTTCCCACAGAATTGAGTTTTCCAATTATTTTTTCAACTCAAACGTTTTTTTTTCTTTTCAAAAATTATCAACCCTTAGAAGTGACTTACATCAACCAAAACGCCCCAAATGGATCCCATAGACCAAATTTCATCAAAATCGGTCCATGGGAAAAACTCTGCAAATTATTATTATTATTTTTCTATAAAAATCACTCGTCTGCAAAGCCACCAATCATCCAACATGAAGAAAAACATCGATCGCATTTCGGTCAGGTAAAATTTGAACAGAGATTAGGCCTTCTTGCGATTCACACTCGTGTTTCTGATTTATCGTACGTAAAACCCTTAAATTCTCGTAGGAAGCGAACGGTTTGTCCTACAGGGCTCCACGTGGTCTCAAAAAATTCTATAGAATCCAAAATTGAAGGAAAAACAATACCTTTATATCAAAATTTTTTGAGTTACAGCGTTTTCAAAATTTATTTTTGAAACTTAGAAGTGACCTACATCAACCAAAATCTTCGGGGCACAACTAGACCCCAAATGGAGCCTACATACCAAATTTCATCAAAATCGGTCAATGCTAAGTGGCAAAAGTCCAGCGGACGGCGGACGCACTACCAAATTTTGGTTTATTATTTTCAATAATGAACCTTTGGAATCGACCAAGAAAAAAAAAATTTTAACACCCCCTCAAAATTTGATGGTTTACGTTTCAAGGTACGTAGAATCCAAAAATCGAATAAAAATTTGGCCGTCCGTACGCCGTACTTACACTTTTGCCACTTAGCATTGACCGATTTTGATGAAATTTGGTATGTAGGCTCCATTTGGGGTCTAGTTGTGCTCCGAAGCTTTTGGTTGAAGTAGGTCACTCCTAAGGGTTCCAAAATCAATTTTGAAATTTTGAAAACGCCCTAACTCAAAAAATTTCGATATAAAGGTATTGTTTTTCTTTCAATTTAAGATTCTATAGAATTTTTAGAATTTTTTGAGACCACGCGGAGCTCTGTAAGACAAACCGTTCGCTCACTACGAAAATTTAAGTGTTTATATTGAAATATATATATATATATATAAATCAAAACACGAGTGTGAATCGCAAAAGAGGCCTAATCTCCGTTCAAATTAGAGCTGACCGAAATGCCATCGATGGTTGGTGATTTTGATTTTTTTATTATGGTTGGTTTATTATGGTTGGTGATTTTGTAGACGAGTGATCTGTGTAGAAAAATAATAAACCATTGTGTAATAATTTGCAGCGTTTTTTCCATGATATGAACGTTATTTGTGCAATCAAAGAGTAATGACCCAAAAGCCTCTCTACCTTCATTATTTTTGAGCCATTCTAGAATTTTCCTCGAGAACAGTATCGATATTAAATATTTAGAAATATCGGATCCAATGTATCGATATCCAAAAATATCGGATAGTGCAGTATCGATACCCATCCCTACCTTAGACATGACTGGTAATATTCCGTCCGCCGGAATATTACCGGAATTTTTTTTGATTTTTTTTTTTTTTGATTTTTTTTTTTTGTTTTTTTTTCTTCTTTTTCTTTTCATATTGGATGGTTGGTGATTTTGTAGACGAGTGATCTATATAGAAAATAATAAACCATTGTTTAATAATTTGCTGCGTTTTTATTTGATTTTTGGATTCTACGTACCTTGAAACGTAGACCATCAAATTTTGAGGGGGTGTAGAAAAATTTTTTTTCTTGGTCGATTCCAAAGGTTCGTTATTGAAAATAATGAACCAAAATTCTTGCCTATCAAAATGTCCATCTATCAAATTTTATAGCGGTAAAAATTCCCAACTTATCGATAAGTGAGTTGAGGAAAGTAGAAAATTACCTAGAAGGTTTTATTATCACTACACACCGATACCTCTGGTCGAGCCTCCCCTCTTTATCTACAGAAATTTGTTATATCATGTAAACGATATCCCGTCCAAAAACGAAAACTCGAGCTGAAACTCGACACGTTATGCGCTGTCCAAGGGTCGACAGTTATGCAATTCATTTTCACGTCATTAATTTTGGTTTTTTTCTCAACGACTAACGGGTTATTCGGTGGACGTCCTTCGTCATCATACCTGCCTATCTTAGCCTTGATGTTATCTCATCAATTTTCTAGTTGAAAACAGGATGAATTCGGCTCGTGGGCGATATAAATATTCGTTTTCCCCTGAATTGTGAATGTGAATGATTTTCTTTCACGCTGGTATTTTATGTAATTCCTACGCAAGTTTCAAAATTATTATGTCCATGTAAACAATAGATAAAAATAGGAATTAGATATCGAACAGTCGTCATTGATCGTTCTTGAACTTTCAGCTAGGAAAAGATAGTCTAGATGTTTGTTGTGACCGAGAGTGTTTTTCTGGTGTTAGGAAGTCTAATGACCGACTGATGCTCTATTATTTGAATTTATCATCAATCTAAGGAATTTCAGTTTACTGGGTTTTGACAGGCTCATTAGTGACTCCCTTGGGTTTCTTGAGATGTGCCATCAGACGACATGCTATAATATAATATATTATAATATAATACCTTAAAGCACAAAGAGGCTATCTTCCATCTTCCACGTTTTAAATTTTTTTCAACTTCAGAAAAACTCAAATTCAACAAAACTATTATTGACTTTCTTGACGATTATTGCTCGAAAATTTCTTGAAGAAATTAAAGAGTTTGGTGTTATAAGCCATTATTTTAGGAATTGTACACTGGTGATTACTTCTTTGGCGTTTTTCTCAAAATTCCGTTTTTGGACATAGCCCCTTTGTGCTTTAAGGTCGATATATTATACAGATTTTCATTGCTCATTATCGAAGATGGAGCCTTGTATTCGTTCCGTTCCAAAATTAAAGTTCTCCCTCGCATTTCGCAATTCAAAGCTTTCTGAACAATGGGGTGTGCGCATGGGTCGGAAAAACTGTTTATTGTTGTTTTTAATCTAAATTAGACCTCATTCTGGGAATTTTGATACCAACCGCGACCTTCTAGCGTGAGAAGACGTTTTTCTATGAATTTTCAAAGTTTCGAACGTTTATGACGTCACAGCGGGCTGGGGAGTCCCGCCGAGGGGCGCGTGACGTCATAAACATTCGAAACTTTGAAAAATCATAGAAAAAGATCTACTCATTTAAAAAGAGAACGGCTGGTGTCAAAATTCTCAGGATAAGGTCTACTTTCGATTAAAAAATTTTAAAAAATCAGGCGTTAGGCCTTTGTCTGTCTGCGGTCAGTCCTTTTCCCAGATGTAGCTACACAAAATCATATACACAAGTCAGGTTTTGGTGAAATTTTCTGGCTTGATGCGGGTTAAGCCAACAAACAGTAAACAGTCCCCAATGAGTTTCATTGTTGTTAGACGAATGGTAGCGTGTGGAAATCGCCCGTAGATTGCACTACATTTGAGTGAGCAGTAGAGGTGTGTAAGACAAGGTCATTTGGCGGATTCGAATCCCAAACGGTCACTCATTACAGTGACCAGGTCTTTTGAATCCGTTCATTACGTTCACACACAAGACAAACAACCAACCGGTCAGAAGTCACAAAAACGAGCGAGTCGGTAAACCGAACGAGTCGGAATAGGTTACAATGAGTAAGTGAGGAGGCGATTTGAATGAATCGAATGAGCTAAAAGACAAAAACAAATGAAAGATCGATTCGAATCGTATGAATCAGTCTGAGTGTTTTCGGTCTTTCAGTTTTGTCTTTTTAGTCCTAAGTTCATTCGAACGTAATTCTTCACTTGGATGATGAAAGGTTTTGCTTAGAAAACCACTTCCATCTATTTCTTTCTGTTGATTCTTCCATGTCATTTTAACATATTCACGATCCATGTACAAACATGGATGTATAAAAGTACATTATACATCCATATTGCGGGCAATTAATTTGTTTTGTTGCCCTTCTGCCGTTGTTCTCGGAATTTTTCTGGAAAACTCGATTGGTGGGTTGATGAACGAATGACCGTGTTCATTTTGACAACCCGTTCAGTGCAGACCAGGTCATTTTGAAGATAAGGGCCCGTATTCACAAAAATCACCAAAGTTACACTTGAAGTCGCACTTCCGAAAGTGATAATTTAGGCCAAAGTGAAACTTGAGGGGAAATTGCTATTCACAATCGTTTTTATTGTAGCTGCTCTTAGTTCAGCTTTAGGTTCAACTGATAAGGAAATTGAAGGAAAACTGATTTTTCTATTTAAATCCGAACGGAAAAACTTCGTAAAACGGCCTTCGAATCAAGCAAAATAGACGTACTTCTCGTCAAAAGCTGCACTGAGGGCCAGTAAAGTGTGGTAGGAGCCAAACTTACCCGGAGAGTGTAACTTGACGAAAGTTGAGCTTCGGTAAAGAGCGGCTAAAGAGACACTTCTTCCAAAGTTTGGTTCGTGAATAGCGTTTTCTCTAAAGTACAGCTCTAAGTGGAGCTTTCAAGCTTCACTTAGTAAAAAGCCCCACTTAGTGCAGTTTGTGAATACGGCTGAAGGTCTTTTCAATACGTTCACTCCTGACCAACACACCTGTAGTGAGCAGGAGCTTCAGCGCATAAGAATTTAGTAGCAACATTCTGAAATCGCTGCAATTTAGCGGTTTATTATTTTTCTGTAAAGATCAACCCTATGAGAAGATCACGGCTTCTTCCGACCCTTCTAAGGACCAGGAGAGGGTGGAGAGAGGGGTGTGTGGGTTCTCTTGGCCTAGCTCACAGGGATATCAACACCTGGGTGTTCCTATTCTGATAAATTTCACATTAATTGCTCATTTAACGGTAGTTAATCTGCGTAGTTTCGTTGGTTTCTGAAAAACTGAACACAATCTTAAATAAAATAAGAGTCATGAAACATTCGTTAATTAGGTTAATTATCCTCATTAAACGAACCTTTGGGCCTACAGAGCTCTGGGTGGTGTCAATAAATTCTTTAAAATCGTAGAAATTGTAAACTAAAGAAAACGCCTGTATAGGAAAATTTTTCAAGCTAGGGCGTTTTGAAAACCTTTTCCTCCACTTTTTACCCCTTAGACTAGGGATGGGTATCGTTATAAAAGTATCGATATTTTGTATCGATACTGTATCGTATTTGAGTATTGATATTTTAAAATATCGATTATCGATACTTTAGTGTCACAAACTATCAATTTTTCAAACTATCCAATTTTCTCAAGAAAAATAATTTTTTCAACAACTTTTATTCATTTTTCACTATTAAAGAGTCCAAGCAGATTGATTTTTTCCATGATATGAACGTTATTTGTGCAATCAAAGAGTAATGACCCAAAAGCCTCTCTACCTTCATTATTTTTGAGCCATTCTAGAATTTTCCTCGAGAACAGTATCGATATTTAGAAATATCGGATCCAATGTATCGATATCCAAAAATATCGGATAGTGCAGTATCGATACCCATCCCTACCTTAGACATGACTGGTAATATTCAGAAGCTTCGGAGCACTAGTAGAGCCGATGAACTAAATTTTATCAAAATAGATTAACAGGAACGGACCCCTACTAAAAAATTAGAGAAGAGGACGCTCCCGTCGTATCAAAAAATATATTTAAAAAAAATAGGATTTCTTCTGAAGGCTCCTAGAAAATTAAAGAACGATTATCTAATCATTTGATGATTCCCTTCTTTCCCACTTGATGCCTTTCGGCCGCTCCCGTTGCTCAAAAATATTGAACAGAAATGAAATATTGATGTATCGACGTGGATCATGCACATGAGCAAATATAATAGAAGAACTCTCAATTTCCCTATTGCGCCTCTTCTGTGCCCATTCAGAATAATAAAGAGGGTATTTACCTTTTGAAGAAAAAATATATTGTTAAGTAATGCATGCATTCCAGGGGACGTCCTAAAAATGGATTCTACTTAACCTAACACGAAGGTAAATCATCAAATTTAGGGGTTTCTTGCTAGATTTCAAACGTTTATTATAAAAAATAATGAACCAAAATCGAGCGAATTACGTACTCGTGGATCGGAAATACTCGTAATTCTCATTTATTCGACGTTATCAGAAATTGAAGTGATCTTTATTGGATACCTTGTTTTCGAAAAGGTAATGTCGGTTACATCTGTTCTTCAAACCCGTTCTGGGAAAGAAAGACGAATGACTGATAAGCGAGAGAGATCTTGAAAAAAAAGTAAAAATACGTTTACTTCGAGTCCGGAAAGAGGTGATCCTGACGTATAAACTTTGCATCGTATTATTCAAATGCCTTCCACAAGTCTAGATAATGGGATGACGGAATAGATTGGCTGACTGTTGAACCGGGTGGCGATGCCCTCGTATGTCCATGACTCTTCTCTAGGGTAGACGTTTGAATTTCTGATATCGTCGGCAATAGTAAGTTTAATTACGAATGGAATGGATTAAATTGTGTTATTTTTCATCGAAGAACAAACCAGTTTCTATGTAGTATACTCACAAATTTAAATTAGAAAGCTTGTAGAGCGTTCCATTGGTCCAGAGTCCCTGGAAATGGTTAATGACTTATGAACTGTTGTAAAAATTGAATTTGATAGAAATTATGGCATTTTGTTTAATTCAAATCAGCTTTAGATCCCATTATCAGCCGTGGATCAACTTATACCACTATGGATGTCTCAAAAAGTGTGGATTTTTAATGAAAGAGTAACCTAGTTGATACTCTTGGTTTGAGATTTTGATCCGTCGTGTAGAGCTGTTATGATTTTCAAAGTATTGAAACGTAGTCCTCACCCTACATAGCCTTTTGGGGGTTTTGGACGTTGGACCGGTCGATTTTAACTGAGAAAAGAACAACGTGGCGACTTGGCGAAAAAGAAAATGTTGGAAAGAGAAGGAAGAAGGCTTCTTAGAGTCTTAGGAACAAGGAATATCGGCTTGGGGCCTTGGGGGGCCCGCTTCGCATCTGCCCAGGGTGAATGGAGGGCCAGGTGCCAGGGAGGTCGCACAGCTGGCAGAGTTTCTCAGGGAAAACCTGGATAGGTATTGGACACAAAGTCGGGAAGCGCTACAAAGCTGTGGAGATAATTCTCTTATTCTTGTAGACATTCATCGTGTCTTTGAAGAATAGAAGTGCGGGAGAATTGAAGTTGTGATAATCAAAGAAGGAGTACGTTGGGAGGCCGAAACCATCAAAACTGCGTGTCGGAGCCCTCAGATAGGATTATGGAATTCATGGTTCTGTTGAAATGGTGCCACGTGGCTCTAGATATCTGTTGAACCCCCGACAAATTTCTTATAAAAATATAAAAATATCTTTTCTCCAAAACCCACATGGTTGAAACATACCCAAGAAATTAAAAATTAGCTTTAAAATTGGGTTATTATTGGAAAATTTACTATTTATTCGTTATTGTCGAATTATTATTGAAAATTATTTTTTGAACAGTCGACTTTTCCTAGAGAAAATTAGAGCCTAAACCACAAAAACATTCGCTTTTGGACAATTAGTAACTCAGAAATCGTACGTTAAAAGAATTCACGTAACTTGGAAGCTCAGAAACGCAATATATTTGTAAAAATTTCGATTTTGGAGGATCCCAAGTTATTTCGACTTCATCACCGCTTGCACGAATACTGAGCTGAGAATCCAAATGATGAAGAAATTGTTAAATTAAGGTGCCAACCGTCTTCATCATTCGAGATTCTGAAAAGAAAAGCAAATTTGCTGACAATTTCCATGTTTCCAGTCAGACAGAGCTGATCATCATCAAACGAATTATATCATCAAAATATTATCACCAAAAGATTGAATCGGAGAGATTCGACGTTGAACTTTATAGAAGTGATCTTGAGGAAGTCAAATCAGCTGTTTACAATGCTAACTTCCCTCAATTTGATTAAAAAGCATTGAAATTTGGTGATGTGGGAGCACTGAACGTTATCTTGACGAAGTTGGTGGGTTCAACAGTTGATTTCATACGAATAAAATCACTCGCGGTGGGATTGTGGAAAACCATTTTAATAAAAACGGAGTTAAGTAGAACGTTGTCTATTTCCACGAAAATAATGAATTACAAGTGACTAACTTACTCAATAGACAACGTTCTACTCAACTCCGTTTTCATTAGTTGGTTTCTTGTTCTTTTCAGGGAGTTGAAAATGTAGTACCGTAGACTGGGGAGATAGTGATCAATTTTTACAGTTTTTCCTTGAAAACTACCAGTGTAATAATTCAAAAAAATCTGAAAAAAATAGTTTATATCCTCCCACATCTTATGAACAGTATCCTATATCAAACTTTGAAATTTCGATGAATTAAGCTCATTAAAAAAAATGAATTTGATCAGTATCACCACGCACATAGGGGGTGATAGTGATCACTAATTTAAAATCGAACAAAACGCTTTCGGAGTGTCTATGGGGTGGTACTGATCACTGTTGAAGACAAAAAAATTGTTTTTCAGTACCCGGAGGTAAAAAAAAAACCACTAACAACTCATTTTAGAACAATTGTTATTGAAAAACTAATAAAAACCAACTCTTTACTTATAAAAATCAGAATAAAGCCAAAATTCAAGACTCGTACAATCCTCTTCAGTATTTATTATTATAATGAGACCATTCGTGGCACATGCTTGGTAACTGACAAGAAACAACTTATTTTAGAGCACTTGTTACAAAAAATAATGATGGACCAATCAATTTTTGATAGTTTCGGGGCATTTCGGCTGTGATCACTATCACCCCCTGAAAATGATTTTTTTTGTTTGACATTTTCATGTCTTTCATATGGCACATAAAAAAAAAATCGTCACGAAATTTGTTGCGACGAAATTTGTTGCGACGAAATTTGCTAACGAAATTTGCTAACGAAATTTGTTGCGACGAAAATTGTCCCAAGTCGCCACAATGATGATTATGACCATCAGAAGTGAAGTTGTTAGGTACTTTACAGGTAGGTACTTTACAGTTAGGTAGGTACTTTACAGTTAGGTAGGTACTTTACAGTTTAAAAAAAAATCGTCACGAAATTTGTTGCGACGAAAATTGTCCCAAGTCGCCACAATGATGATTATGACCATCAGAAGTGAAGTTGTTAGGTACTTTACAGTTAGGTACTTTACAGTTAGGTAGGTACTTTACAGTTTGATATTACCAGATCAGCTGAGTCGAAAATTGAGCTCCCAGATCAGCTGAGTCGAAAATCGAGCTCCCAGATCAGCTGAGTCGAAAATCGAGCTCCCAGATCAGCTGAGTCGAAAATCGAGCTCCCAGATCAGCTGAGTCGAAAATCGGGGGGGGGGGGGGGGGGGGTCATGAAAATGTTTCAATGTGTTGCAGACTCGTATGCAAGCGTTTTATACCATTGTCTACCAGCCTGTTTGAGACCATAGAGTGATCTTTTTTCTCTTGGCAAGCGCTTCCAGGCTATAAATCTTCTTTCAAGCCTAAAAATATGGCTGTTAAGTGGGCAGTATTGGTTCCTCACTAGGAATAACTTGGCTGTACAGGAATAGTTTAAGTAAAAATGCAAGATTTTTACGATCATGTTGCTGGTTTTTTGTCAACAAACAGAATTGATTGTACTTCACAATTGAGACATTTCGGCTGTGATCACTATCACCCCCTGAAAATGATTTTTTTTTGTTTTTAACAGATAACCAACTGTAGTAACACGGAAAAAACAAACTAATTGCAGATATTTCATGCTTACCTCTAGTTGAAACAAAATGTTTTTGCTCTAACTTCACCACAGAACACCCGACACCGGCACAACAGAAGTTGCAATCACAATGTCAGCTGGGCCCGATTTTGAGGTTTATTTATTTCCTTATCAGCTACCATGGTAACCTAGACTATCGGGCGGGAACGATATCCCCCCAGAGAAACTTGCGTCTCGGTGCACCGCCCCGAGGGATTCCGAATGCACTCTGACGGGAGTTGTGTGAATCGGGACTTTGATAACAGTGATAACTGTTTGATTATTAATTTTTGTTGTGTCGTCCGTTTTTGATTTGTGTTGTCCCGTTTCAAATAATTCTGCCTTCCCATTGCTTTATTTCATCCGGCTCGTTCTTTGATTTCTTTCTGGCTCGCTGTTCTGTGCAAGTGAAATAAGGGTCACTTATTGCTCGGCATGTCAGAGACACTTTCAGCTCGGCATGAGTCGTAGAATCTCAACTTCAGTCGTAGAATCTCAGTGTCAAGTTACGTGAGTTTAACACCCCGTATAGAAGAGAAAATAGTCAATCGTGCGATAATGTTCACCCTTCTTACATCATGAGTCTACCGTCGAAATTTACTGAATTGATCGAATTTTTAATCAACTAATTTAAATTTTGTGATATTATACTTTGGAGACTACCTAGTAAAATCGCTAAAAATAAAGACACTTTTTTTTATATTGCTTGTGTATTTTTATTATTCGTTTTCGTATTCCTACATTCTTCTAACTGTCGCTTTGCAATAATGTTATTGATGCGCGGGAGCAAATAAGGTTTGGTGTCGATATTTATATTATCTTGTATCCTATAATACAAGACAGTGGATTGGATATTTTTGTCTTTAATAATTAGGTCTCTTCTAGCAGTAGCTCAGTTAGGAAGAGCTCTCTGAATACATTCTATTGATCTGAATCGGTAATATGAAGTGATAATTAGGCTATTACATCTATTTTAGAACGAGGGAAATAAAGAGACGTTGGGGTTACAGAGAAAAAATTTAGACAAACTTGCAGAAATTTCAAAACATTTAGAAAAGAAGGAAATTAATATTTATGTCGTTTTTGCCGTTACTTTCCACCTACTCTCTTTTTGACATCTATTTGAGCTAGAATGACTCTTCGTGATCTAATATTAGGACCGGTATTTGAGACCTTGAGTTGGGCTTTTTTTTTCTCTGCCATTGATAAAATAATGATTGGACTAGGAAATAATCCATTCTTTCGGTGCCTCATGGGAAAAATTTATTCACCTTATTGTAATCACTGCCACAATATTCAAGGGGTAGATGATGTGAACGAAACATTCCCCACAACGGAGAGTATTGCTTGTAGATGATAGAAACCATCCTGAGCCATCTCAAAATCAATTTCGATTGTACCGTAATGGAAAAGCTATATCAGTTTGCTAAGGATTACCAATTGTCATTCCGACCCCTATCACTCTCAAACCCCTTAAACATTTACACACATCTCATTCCTTTACTCACACCTAGTAATTCCCGCAAATCACAAAAGATTATGATTGATTTTTCTATCACATCGTAAATAATACAGAAGTTATAACTTCTGTATTATTTACGATGTGATAGAAAAATCAATCATAGTTGATAAATCAACTTTGACTTTCGCAACATCATCCACTACTTCACCAAAGTAATCATTGAATGTCTGGAATGGCTCCTCCAAAGATATTAAAATTAGAAGAGTTTGAGTTGAGGAAAACTTCCTCGCAGTCCCGCAAGAGTGCATTCGGAATCCCTCAGGGCGGTGCACCGAGACGCAAGTCCCAGAGAAAACATAGTTACGAACACATAACACGACCTAACTTTCCATTTAGGACTGTGTGGAACGCTGCAATCGCATGCAGATAAAAAAACGTCTTCCAAGTTGGGTGGGCAGTATAGCTTCCTCACTCATTGTAACATGGACGTATAGAATCAGTTGGCGAAAAAATTATGATTCAAAGAGTTATTGAATACCAAAATATTGGCGATAATATGCGGGATAGGGTTGCAGGTATTAATGTTTATAATAGTGTTGTAAATAGTTGTGGTAACCCACACAATCCCTGAAAATTTCATCGAAATTGGTTGAATAGTTGTGGAGTTTTGGTTGTAACAATAAATTTAAAGTTCGCGCATGCGCAGCGGCTATTGCTTGACCAATTTGATTGAAACTTATAGGGTGTCTCTTAGAAGTTAGTCCCTAACTAACCTCCAAATTTGAGCAAAATCGGTTCATTAGAAACCGAGAAACCGACGTTCCAGGAAATTCACGTTTGCGCATGCGCACTCGCTCCTATTGGTCCGAAGGTGCTGAAATTGATAGGGGACCGTCTAGGACCTAACCCGCACAATCCCTAAAAATTTCATCAAAATCAGACCACAGGTTAGTATAGTTTTGCCCGGGACAAGGATTGACCACAGACAGACCGACAGACAGACAGACACGGAACCAAAATTGTTCGGGAAGCTCTAGAACGCAAAAAGCAAGTAGAAATTTTGATTTTGGAGGACATTTTTTTTTTTCACTTCTTTCACGAATACAAAGCTTCCCTACCTTCGGTAGTGAGGAAGCAAAAAGGCTTGTTGATCAGTATCACCCCAGTCCACGGTACTGTCTGGGTATGGTTTTGAGAAAATTCGAACACCAAATTATCCTTGTGAGAAGTTGCTTTCTACATGAAATGTTCTTCAAGATGGATTTGTGAGCAGCTACTGCCCTCAAATGAGACTCCCGGTACAAAAAATTGTGCCAGAGGGAATGAAAGACGTGAGAATGCATCGTGCAGCCCTCTTCAGACCCGATGCATTGGGAAGGTATCGCTCCAAGAAGAGATATACGCCGTGGAACAATGCATTTCCAAGGGTAAAACCCCACAATGCTAGAAGAAGGGTAGGAAGGAAACTCAAATAATATGACGTGCCTTCAATTCCCTGCACTTCTCGGGAACGACAGCGCTGGTTTCCTCTCGACAAAGGATCCAGAGGTTGGAGGGCCACCTGCCCTTCGCTTCATCAAGGGACCCCTTGGGCTCTTATTACTCACCTGGATGAGGCTTCCGTTCGGTAGATAAGGTTACCACTTTTACTTCGGCTCTAAAAATAAAAAGTTCGAAAAAAAAATTAAAAAAAAAAAATTGTCCGCCTCCCTTGTTGTTCTATCGTCTTTTATAGGCAGGGGATTTTTACGCTTCCCAGTTGAAAGAGGTCGGTGACCCCTTACCACGGGTCATTTCGATGATCCTAATGGTTTTGAAGGGTTCGGAAGGAAGGAGAAAAAAAAGGTCATTTAAAGACCCCCCTTCCAGTCATAAAGAATCGCGGATGAGACAGACAACCCGCAGGGTGTTATGAAAAGGATGTATCCCACTCGACCAGAAATCAATGATTTGTACACTTTGTACAAAAGATTAAAACATGTTTCTTTCACTGAATTCAGGTAAATAATTATGCTTGAAGGAATGGTTTTGCGCCCTGTGTAACTTCACAGGCAATATTATTAATATTATTTTAGGGATCGGATTTTTATGCATTTAAAAATGCAAAATATTTCACATATCGATACCTTAAAGCGCTGTTATGTCCAAAAACGGAGTTTTGAGAAAAACGCAAAAGAAATTTTACCAAAGCAGTATTTCACCTGAAATAATTTCTTATTCCACTAAACTCTTCAATTTCTTGTAAGCTGTAATCTTCAAGAAGGTCTGCCAATAATAGTTTTGTTGAATTTTAGTGTTTCTGAAATGAAACAAATAAAAAATGTTGAAGATGGATGGACTCTTTTGGTCAAGTAAGATTAGGGACATGGATCCTCTAGCCAACTTCGATTGTGGACATGACCCTTTTGGGTAAAGGAATTTATCACGCTCTCGATCATAATTTGGCGTCACCACCGGTTTTTTGGTGACAGACTGGCACCAGAGGGTGGTGACGCCAGGCGGTTTCGCGTGTTGGGTAGGTATAGTTGATCATGAATTTTGAAAAGTTATTCTTGCATTATACATGGAATACTAAACATCAATAATAATACTTTTCAACTCTTATTCTCCTAGAAATGTCAAATAATTACAAAATCTTAATATTATATCAATCAGGAGCGCAAAACTTGAAGGATCTCTTGGTTTCAAAGGATCACCAAAATCGTCTTCTTTAACGACCAACCTGTTCGCAAGTTGCCTCCTGTTTAATAAAATATCACGGAAATTCAACGTACTAAATAAGCTATAAAATCGGTGTCCTGTTTGGTATACTTGCTGTAAAATCGGTATCGGTATCCTGTATACTTGCAATAAAATCTATATCCTGTTTGGTTGCAAAGAATGCACTACTGAGTACCACTCAAAACTCATTTCAATGAAACGATTAATGCTATTTATATATTTAATAAGCTGAAAAAATTAGAAATTAGGCCTATTTCCTATAGTGAACAATCTTTTGGGATTCATTTTTAGTTTTCTGATTTATTTCATGTCCAACCCTTGATTTCTTGAAGGGAGAGATAGTTTTTTTTTCTCTAAGTAACAGTGTCCACCTTCCATAAACCTAGTGCCCAAAAGATCTATGTCCGGACAAAGCTCCAGTGTCCACAACACGATTTAATTGTATAGCTATCTTATTGGGACGGAGAACGATTGTGCATTCCTTTTTTGGACAAAGCACCGAATGGCATTTACGATTATTTGAGAGAGGACATAGAACCCTGTCAATTTTTCCATTTTTAAGCCATTTTCTATGTTTTTAGAACTACAATCATGTATCCTTATGAAAGAGTATGGTCCTATGATGTGACTGACCCATTCATCTCAAAAGTGACATTTTTGGACATAACGCTTTTGTGCTTTAAGGTATCGATATATATTCCTTCATTTTCCTCTAATATGCGGTAAATATCTAAAAATCGTTTAAATATTGTTCAAAATGTTCTTGCACAAAGTATTTTTGAGGAGAAAAGAATTGGTTCATCCAAAAGAAAAGTACCTAAGTGATGAAAATGCAATCATGGATAACAAATTTTTTTCCATAAAAAATCGTCAAAAAAAGTGCGGCACATAGTGTCTTTGTATCTCTAACCCGACTGTATATTGCATTAGCAAACTGAATTAGTCCTTTCACAAAATGAATGAATCCTTTCGCAAACTGTATTAAACTTTTTGCAATTTGATTTAAACTCTTCGAAAACTGAATTAATCCTTTCTCAATTAGAATTAACCCTCTCATAAATAGAATTAAACCTTTCGCATACTGAATTAAACTTTTCGCAATGAACAAACAATTTGATGAATTTTTAATTTACAAAAATAATAATAAAAAACACTTCAAACTCTCCATTTATAAATCATTGTTCTAAAGTAAATTATCACATGAACAGTCCGATTTTTCAAGTAAGGGGAAAGTCAGTGGAGGGGTTGGCCTGTAGCTGCAGAAGGAAGTGCGAGATACAATGTATCTCATGTCATGACCATTTTCAACAGCATTTTCAAGGAATTTCGACCGTCCCTTCTTCGAGCGTTCAACAATACTCAGCAATATTCAGCAATAGGTACTCACTCAGCAATATTCAGCAATAGGTTCAGGTACTCACTGAACTAATATTTCAATGCTGTCGCTCATCACCACAACAATGTTCCTCACAAAACCAAAAAAAAAGAGAAAACCCTACGAACACTTTCATGACGAGAATGTTGAAGGGAAGGAAAGGGTGACTCTACAAAGTGAAGGTCCATGAAACTTTGCCAGTCCACAGGGGAGTAATTGACCAACCACAGGGAAGATATTGACCGTCCACAGATAAGGTATTGTTTTGGGGACTTCAATCACTCTTATGTCCTCTGATCATCAGGTGAAGAGGATTAATTTTATGAAAGGTTCACTTGTAATTGGGAAAGGTTTAATTCAGTTTGCGAAAGGTTAATTCCAATTGTGAAAGGGTTTATTCAGTTTGAGAAAAGTTGAATTCTAATTGTGAAAGGTTTAATTCAGTTTGCAGAAAGTTGAAATAAATTGTGAAAAGTTTAATTCAGTTTGTGAAAAGTTTAATTCAGTTTGCTGAAGGTTTAATTCAGTTTGCTAATGCTATAGATGATCTGGTGCATAGCAGCTAGTCTCATAACATCAATCTTTAGGTACTGAACTCTAAGGGGCTAGTCACCAACCCACTTGATCCCTGAAAATTACATGGAATTTGGATGGAAAATTTAGAAGTTATGGCTGTTGCAAGGGTTTGCGCATGTGGGTGCAATGCTTTTCATTGGGAACCGGGGATCCAATGGCTCACGACCAGTTGTAGCTCACAGCTTGCCAAAATATTTCGATTTTGCTTCTGAGTCTACCAAAGGTAGCGGAAGATTTTTTTAAACTTTTCAATGTTGAAAAAAAAGTTCTCCAAAATCAAAATTTCCTCTCGCGTTTTACGTTTCAGACCTTTTTGAACAATTTTGGTTCCGTGTCTGACATCAAATCCTTGCCCCAGCCACAACTTCTACATTTTCCAACAATATTCAGAGATTGTGCCGGTTGACTTGTAGAATCCCCTATGAGGGTAGTGCAAGGTACTTAAAGATTGATGTTTTGAGATCAACTTACCATACATCGGATCATCTATACCAGGGGTCTCCAAACTTTCCAGCCTTAGGGCCATACTGATTACTCCAGTAAGTTCCGAGGGCCAAAACCATATTATCATTGTTGCCGGTGGTAAAAAGTGAAATAGACCACTGATGAAAAAAAAAAGTCCGAAAAAGTACGCAACATTTACAAAAGGCTGCAAAACGGCAACACTGCGTATTATTTATTTTCCTGTCATTATCTGTAATTTCTAGATTAGTCGTAGAGTACGAACCATGAGGAGTAACGTGACACGACATCTAGTGGACACAAGCCATTAGCCTTACATTGTATCATTCATCAACAGTCTTTGTGCGGAATATGTTTGGATATGTCTGAAGTTCTGAAACCAGTCATATCAACTGTTAATTTTATCAGATCTTTTGGGCTGAATCACCGTAAATTCCGACAATTTATTGAAGAGATTGGAGAAAACGACTTGCCTTATCATACTGCCGTAAATTGGCTTAGTTGTGGGAAAGTCCTTCAGCGCTTTTTTGAACTTCGAGCAGTTATCGACATTTTTTTAAATGAAAAGCTCTTATAGACTTACAAAACAACGCATGGCTTTGGAAGTTAGCATTCTATGTTGATTTGACAAAACATGTGAACGAACTGAATTTGAGATTGCGAGGAGAAAACCAGCATCTTCCTGATTTATACACTAATATCAAATCATTCCGGAAGAAATTGATACTGTTTCAGTCACAACCACGAAGTAAATGTTTTTCACATTTGAAAACATGTGAAATATTCAGCCACACCACTGAGACTGAGTTTCCTATCGATTTTGCAATCAAAACTTTGAGTGCTTTGAAAATGAAATTTGATCCTCGTTTATCGGACTTTGATGCCATTGCGAATCAAATTAAGATTTTTCAGAATCCTTTTGATACTGACATTGAAACCCTAGCCCCGGAATTTCAAATGGAAATGATTGATCTACAGTGCAGTGATATAATTAAGAACAAATATCAAAACTCATCTTTGTTGGAATTTTATAAGAGTCTTCCGTTGACACAATTTGATAATTTGCATTGTTTTCTGTTTTTGGTACTATTTATTTGTGTGAGAAGACCTTCTCCAAAATGAAGTACACAAAAAATGTTAACAGATCTAAATTAACTGAGGAGCATCTTAAATCTCTTTTAATAATTGGTACAAGTAAAATTAGTCCACAACTACAAACTATTGTCAGTGGAAAATCTCAATTACATAAATCTCATTAGTATTTCATATGTCATTATGCTTGCTATAAGTTATGTTTTTATTTAAAATGTATAAAATGTTAGTTGGATTAATTTCAATAATTTGTTAGTTATTATATACTGAAGTTAAATTTTCTGTATATACATGTCTTTACTCATTACAATTCTGTGTTTCTTTATCCAACTTATCACGAAAACAATAGCAATAAGCCTACAACAATGTTATGAGTAGTTAGCCCATGACCATATCAATGTAGATGTCATATTAATAATAATTAATAATTATTATTCAACATAAAATTAGAATACTTCAGTAAACTAAATTTAATTTGCTATAAAACATATGTTCTCTAAAAGGAGTTTTCAAGATGTGGCCCTCGGGCCGTAGTTTGGAGACCCCTGATCTATACAATCGGGTTATGGGTACGAGGAAGCTATGTGCCACACCCACTTGGATTTTCAAATTGATATGTTGTGGTTAGGGACACGTATTCCTGCACGGCTGTGGAGTTCGGAAGTCGGTACATTCTCACGGTTTAAATGCTCCATGTTCTGGGTGAGGAAAGTGCGACTAGATCAAAAGCCGTGGCAGTGTGGGGTCGAGGCAAGTTTTATGGGAAAGCCGAAGGGGAAGTATCTCACCCTCTGACCAGTCATTCTATTTCCCTTCTAAAGCCCTCTCTCCTAGCAGGTTGTATTGCTGGCATTCTGCGCTTTTGTCGACTTGATGCACAGCCCCCAATTCACCCCTCGTATTTCATGAGCAACAATTAACAATTTCATGGAAGGGGACCTCTTATTGTCATATTAATACAATATAGTATTCGGTTCCTCTTATCCCGCACAGAATATGAATAGTCTGTAGGTTCTCTTCAGTTTATACTTTCCTTACTTGACTTGGAAACTAGGTACCTGCAGCGAAAGTATGGAAGTTTTATGGACAGTTTACTTCTTTTATTGCTTTCGAGTCTTTGTTTTCACTTTTCAAGGTGAAAGAAAAAAGTTCTCCAAAATCAAAATTTTCCCTCGCGTTTTAGGATTCAGACCTTCTTGAACAATATTGTTTCCATGTCTGCCTTGCCACAGCCATAACTTTTACATTGCTCATCCGATTTGGATGAAATTTTCAGGAATTGTGCGGGTTGTCGAGTAGATGGTCCCTTATGAAAAACACCACCCCCGGACTGATAGTAGCCGCCGCGCATGCGCAAACGTGTAATCCTTGCCACAGCCATAACATCCACATTTCTCATCCGATTTTGATGACATTTTCAGCAATTGTGCGGATTGAATTGTGGATGATCGGCCTGGTTGATTCCAAATCCAACATGCACTAAATGCATAACTTGAGTACCTACCAGGTACAAAATTCACCGTCATAGAAAAGGATTTAAAAGAAACAAGAACCTAAACAAATAACGCTAAAATAAAGAAGAAGAAACTCGGCGCTCCGCGCCTCCGTTACCTCTATTTACATACTTCGGACGAAATTATTGAATCACAGATTGTGTTTTAGCTCACGCGTTTCACATAATTTCGCTACTTTCCTCCCACTAAATCACAATCTTTTATAATCACCGCCACTGGATCTGTCGCGAGTAATAATGATTCAATAATACCGGTGACTTTCCTCCCACTAAATCAGAATCTTATATAATCACCGCATCATAACAAAATATCTCATAGGTTACACCAGGTTACACGATCCTTAGTTCCGTACCATCGGTATCCACGTTGTCGTCCCAGATTTCGTTAGCTTTTTTGGCTAGTTAGTCCATAGCTAAAACACATTCTGTGTTAAAAACGCTGCAAATCATTGCTCAAAGGTTTATTATTTTCTGTATAGATCACCCTTCTGTATAGATCACTGGTTCTCCATCAATAGTACCTACCACCATCTGTATTCTCCCTTGACCTTCCCTCTCAAATTTCAGCTTCCTGAGTTCAATAGGATTGAAAATGGCTTCGGAGCTCACTCAGCTGATCAGTGATCTGAATAGTGAAGAAGATCTCCTCGAATTCTGGAGACGCCTGGAAGAGCACTTCCATTCAATAGGATTGAAAATGGCTTCGGAGCTCACTCAGCTGATCAGTGATCTGAGGAGTGAAGAAGATCTCCTCGAATGCTGGAGACGCCTGGAAGAGCACTTCCATTCAATAGGAGTAAAAATGGCTTCGGAGCTCACTCAGCTGATCAGTGATCTGAAGAGTGAAGAAGATCTCCTCGAATGCTGGAGACGCCTGGAAGAGCACTTCCATTCAATAGGAGTAAAAATGGCTTTGGAGCTCACTCAGCTGATCAGTGATCTGAAGAGTGAAGAAGATCTCCTCGAATTCTGGAGACGCCTGGAAGAGCACTTCCATTCAATAGGATTGAAAATGGCTTCGGAGCTCACTCAGCTGATCAGTGATCTGAGGAGTGAAGAAGATCTCCTCGAATTCTGGAGACGCCTGGAAGAGCACTTCCATTCAATAGGAGTAAAAATGGCTTCGGAGCTCACTCAGCTGATCAGTGATCTGAAGAGTGAAGAAGATCTCCTCGAATGCTGGAGACGCCTGGAAGAGCACTTCCATTCAATAGGAGTAAAAATGGCTTTGGAGCTCACTCAGCTGATCAGTGATCTGAAGAGTGAAGAAGATCTTCTCGAATGCTGGAGACGCCTGGAAGAGCACTTCCATTCAATATGAGTAAAAATGGCTTTGGAGCTCACTCAGCTGATCAGTGATCTGAAGAGTGAAGAGGATCTCCTCGAATGCTGGAGACGCCTGGAAGAGCACTTCCATTCAATAGGATTGAAAATGGCTTCGGAGCTCTCTCAGCTGATCAGTGATCTGAAGAGTGAAGAAGCCTTTGAGCAATGATTTGCAGCGTTTTTTACCCACCAACATTTTTTTTACCTACCAGCTAGGTACTACCTACCACACCATACTGGCTTCACACTTTCACAATCAAGTTTATTAGAAAGAACTAAACGCTTCACACTCGATTGGAAAAATAGAAAGCTTCATATGGAAATTTGATTACTGGTAAAACTGTATACAAATCGAAGAAATGAACAGCGATCGCATTTTAGTCCGATAAAATTTTAATGGAGATTAGACCTCTTTCGCGATTCACACTCATGATTCTGTTTTATCGAAGGAAAACCTTCAAGTACTCTTAGGGACCGAACGGTTTGTCCTACAAAGCTCCGGGTGGTCACAAAAATGTTTAAAAATTCAATACTATTTAAAATTGGTGAAAAAAACGATACCTTTATTTCGAGAGTTTTCGAGCTAGGGCACTCTTGAAAATTTCAACCCTTAATTTTCACCCCTTAGAAGTGATTGACATCAACCAAAAGCTTCGCGGCACAACTAGACCCCAAATGGAGCCCATATACCAAATTTGAACCAAATCGGTCCAGTGTTGCTAAGAAAAGTGCCGCGTACGGCGGACGGACGGAAATTTTTTTATTCGATTTTCGTATTCTACGTACCTTGAAACGTAAAACATCAAATTTTGAGGGGGGTTAAAAATTTTTTTTCTTGCTCGATTCCAAAGGCTTAAATTTTTTATTGAAAATAATAAACCAAAACGCTTGCGTACGAGTCTGCAACACATTGGAAAATTTTATGTCTTTAACTGTGTATCTCAGTGTCTTCCGTAGTTACAGGTTTTGGCAGTATATAATTTATGCATACATTTAGGGCTTACCAACGAATGGTGAACGATTTTTCTACGAACAAGAATGATGAAAGTAAAGTTCCGTAGCTACGACTGTTTGTAAGTAGAAATCATTAAAAACTAACTGAAACGATTTTTCGTGACCGATTTTGTGACAAAGTGGCCAAAGTAAAGACATACCTACAATGTCAAAACTATTGACATTCTATGTCTTTACTTTGGCACATAACCGAAAAACTTCAAGAGAATTGCTCACGAAATTTGTTAATGATATCCACTTACGACCAAGTCGTTGCTATGGAACTTTATCTTCGTCATTCGTGTTCATAGAAAAATCGTTCACCATTCTTTGGAAAGCCCTAAATCATAAATAAATCATTGCATAAATTATATGCTGCCAAAACCGTTGTGATGGGGTATTTCAGTCAATTTTTTAAAATTTTTTTTTTTTTCAAAATAGTACCTATGGCTCAGGAATAACGGTAATCGGGTCTGTTCGTCGAGAAAATGTTTTTAAAAAATTAGAGAAGCTAAGGAAAGTTGAAGATATGAATAGTGTGACGTAGCTAGCCAACTGTCTTTGAAAAAAGTATCCATGCACAGAGAAGAGATGAAACCCTTGGAGGACCTCTTGGATACTACAAAATATTACTCACACAAGTGCGCGGCGTAGTGTGTGTGCATTTATGGTGGCCCGCCTTTTTTTCAAACGTGTGATTTCTTTAATTAATTTTTCTACCACATTTTATAGTATCATTGGGCTAAAAGTTGTAGTATATAGGTTTTAAAGGGTGCTGAATACAAATTTGAGGTCAAAAACCTGAATTTCCGACCCACTGAAATACCCCATTATGGAAGAAACTGAGATATACCCCCGAGTTGAAAGAACTATCAACAGCATTACTCGTTACACGTCAATAAACAATAATAATTATTGAGAGAGCATATTATTATTATAGGTAGGTAAACGGGTTCAAGGATGACGGAAAAAGTAAAGACTTGAAACGCCCCAATGTGTTGCAGACTCGTATGCAAGCGTTTTCTTTTCTTTTCGGATACCTCCCTACAATATTGTTGGTGCTGTGCTGGTTGGATATGAAAATTTAACGTAGTTATGCAAAATTTTAATGAACGAATAATGAAACACACATCAAAACTAAAGTTACGCCCAATATGAGAGCCAAAACTTGAACAACTTCCACCGTCCCGTACATTATTATATTGGTAAGTAAGGAACTCTTCAAGTATTCTCTCTCACCTTTTCCCCAATTTATGGTTTATTATTTTCAATAATGAACCTTTGGAATCGACCAAGAAAAAAAAATTTTACCCTCCCTCAAAATTTGTTGGTTTACGTACGTTTCAATCCGAAAATCGAATAGAAACCCATATTTTTCCGTCCGTCCGCCGTAAGCGGTACTTTCCTTAGTTCCCATGGGCCGATTTTGATGAAATTTGGTATATGGGCTCCATTTGGGGTCCAGTTGTGCCGCGAAGCTTTTGGCTGATTTCTAAGGAGTGAAAAATAAGGGTTGACATTTTTAAAACGCCCTAGCTCAAAAAATTTTGATATAAAGGTTTTTTTTCCATCAATTTAAGATAGTATTGAAATTTTAGAGACCACGCGGAGCTCTGTAGGACAAACCGTTCGCTCCCTACGAGAACTTGAAGGTTGGACTTACAATAAATCAGAAACACGAGTGTGAATTGCAAAAGAGGCCTAACTCCGTTCAAATTTTAACTGACCAAAATGGGGTAGTGGTAGGAAGGTGGCGACAGTGGCAAAGCCGAGTTCTTTGCAGACGAGTGATTTATATAGAAAAATAATAAACCTTTGTGTAATAATTTGCAGCGTTTTCTTGCTCGATTCCAATGGTTCATTGTTGAAAATAATAAACCAAAATTGGACGAACAACGCTATTCTTGATAATTGTTTGTGTAGAATTCAAAACGCTGTTTATTTCCTTCTTTTTTAAATAATAATTGCAGTGATACCTAAGACAGTAATCCCAATTTGTAGGGTAATCTATTTTCCACAAGTTCAAATACTTTTTTTTGGCCTTCTAAGTGGATTAAAGAATGTAATAACAGTTGTTTTCGAGACCTGAATAAACCTTGATGGTTTACCGATCTAAGTGGTTAAAATCCGTACAACCCTAACACTTCCTACACCTAGCTGCCCTACACTTCGCATTCATTATGCTATTGTTGGTATTTTGCACCTGCTACCCCTCAGATCACGTCCACCTAGCCATACGCCGCAGGGTGGCCCGTCGCGCACAGCTGTCGAAACAAGTGGATTTCCTGAAAAACTGGTTCAGTTCAGACTCCGCTATTGAGAACGCGGCAAAACTTGCAAGGGGGAGGTCCCAATTAAAACCCCCTTATTCTTTCTCGAGAGAACCCACCCCATTATTCTAAACTCACAAAAACCTCAGTAACGGTTCCATGTCGCGTTGGGAATCTCACGACATAGTTTGTAGATCCTACCTGACAAGATCGGTGTCAAGTCAGTGTCCTAATGAAGTCCCACAGACAATTTCTGGAGTCCCTACAATAGGCTTTTCACCCAGAAACCAGGTGGTTATTGTGGAAGCAGTAGAATTTCGGAAACCGTTATAACTCGAAAAATGTGCTCCCCCAGTTGGTAGTTACGATCTGGGAAATGCTTAGGGCAGGCGGCTGAAAACGGCTTAAAACGGTTTTCTGCTGTCTAATCCTTTTCACAACCGAGCTTTTGTGTGGGCACTAACTCAAAATATATCCTGGCGCCCACCATGAGGTGTAGTTGCTTTCCAACCGATTCGTGAGGTCCACCAAAAGCTGCAATAAGAAGAATCAGCTGTCGAGTCAGTTGGAAAAACGTCTGCCAAGTGGGTGTGGCACATAGCTTCCTCGTATCCATAACCCGATTATATAGATGATCCGATGCATAGCAGTTAATCTGAAAACACCAATCTCTAAGTACCTTGCACTACCCTCATAGGGGACCATCTACACACTAATCTGGACAATCCTAGAAAATTTCATCAAATTCGGATGAAAAATGTAAATGTTATGGCTGTTACAAGGATTTTACATATGCGCATGCGCAGAGGCTACTGTAAATTTTAAGGCCTTGATTTTCATTGGGGACCATCTACAACCTAATCCGCGTAATCCCTGAAAATGTCATAGAAATCAGGTAGAAAATGTGGAAGTTTGGCCGTTACAAGGAATTTCACGTTTGCGCATGCGCAGTGGCTACTATCAGTCCGAAGGTGATGATTTTCATAGGGGACCATCTAAATACTAATCTGTAACATCCTTGAAAATTTCATTGAAATCGGATGGAAAATGTAGAAGTTATGGCCGTTACAAGGACATTCACGTTTGCGCATGCGCAGTGGCTACTATCAGTCCGAAGGTGGTGATTTTAATAGGGGACCATCTAAATACTAATCTGTAAAATCCCTGAAAATTTCATTGAAATCGGATGGAAAATGTAGAAGTTATGGCCGTTACAAGGAATTCACGTTTGCGCATGCGCAGTCGCTTCTATCAGTCCGAGGATGATGATTTTCATAGGGGACCGTCTACACACCAACCCGCACAATCCCTGAAAATTTCATAGAAATCGGACAATAACTTCGTATAGTTATGCGCTTTACAAGGAATTCATGACAGACGGACAGACACACAGACAGACAGACACGGAACCAAAATTGTTCAGAAAGGTCTAAAACGCAAAACGCGAGTGAAAATTTTGATTTTGGAGAACTTTTTTTTTCGTCCTTGAAAAGTGAAAACAAAGCTTCCGCTACCTTGGTAGACTCGGAAGCAAAAAATGTCCTCCAAAATCAAAATTTCCACTTGCTTTTTGCGTTTTAGAGCTTCCCGAACAATTTTGGTTCCGTGTCTGTCTGTCGGTCTGTCTGTGGTCAATCCTTGTCCCGGGCAAAACTATACTAACCTGTGGTCCGATTTTGATGAAATTTTCAGGGATTGTGCGGGTTAGGTCCTAGACGGTCCCCTATCAATTTCAGCACCTTCGGACCAATAGGAGCGAGTGCGCATGCGCAAACGTGAATTTCCTGGAACCTCGGTTTCTAATGAACCGATTTTGCTCAAATTTGGAGGTTAGTTAGGGACTAACTTCTAAGAGACACCCTATAAGTTTCAATCAAATTGGTCAAGCAATAGCCGCTGCGCATGCGCGAGCTTTAAATTTATTGTTACAACCAAAACTCCGCAACTATTCAACCAATTTCGATGAAATTTTCAGGGATTGTGTGGGTTAGGTCCTAGACGGTGGACCGCTAAATAAAATTCTACGTTGAAAATACAAATACAATATTTTGGTATTCAATAACTCTTTGAATCATAATTTTTTCGCCAGCTGATTCTATACGTCCATGTTACAATGAGTGAGGAAGCTATACTGCCCACCCAACTTGGCAGACGTTTTTCCGACTCTTGCGCAAACCCTATTCCTTGTCATTCGGTTGGTTTTTGGTTTATTATTTTCAGTTTGAAAATACTGATAATAATATATTTTCCAGCACAGGTTTCTTTGAAACTTCCTTCTTATTCAACACTGAAGGTATCCCGCCAAAAATCGTCTGCCAAGTAGGCAGACCTTATAGCTTCCTCAAATAACAGATGTAAATAGAATGAGTTGGTGCGAAAATGCTTATTTTAATCGAATTTAGATCAGTAGGAGCCACACCTTTTGAGCAAAAGCAAAAAAAAATCAAATTCATTGTTTTGTAGAAAGTTGTAAGAAGGATTTTATTAAGATGGATTTTCCAATTCTACGTGTATCAGTCCCTAGATAGTCCTATGTGAATTTCATCCTCGTCGGAAAACAAAACAAGTTTTCTTAAACCATTTCTATTTATTTCGATGTAGTCGCCCGATTTTTCTGCAATTCTGGGGCAGTTAGATGTCGAACCCAGAATGATTGATGAAGAATTTCCTATCAATCCAATTAGCAGTGGAATTCTGAGGGAACATCGAGGATATCGGAAAAAATGCTCTGGTTGGTTATTCTAAATGTTGGTAATCAGAAACTTGATGGTTAAGTTTGTGTTTCTTAGGAGAAATTTAGGTACTTTTTAAAACGTTCCACAGTAATACTTGGGCGTCTTTATGCGATTGATCTGGGGTGAAGGAGGACAACACTCAATAGCAAAAAAGTAACCACACACTAATCCGTTTTAGACCATTCTGAATTCCAATCCGCGAAAAAAACCATTGGTGAATGTCTGTGACTGTGTGACAAAATCTTGTGTACTCTGCCCAGGGCTCAATTTCCGCGTTTCTTTTTTCTTTCGATTCAGATATCTTCCGACTTGCACACTTTTTCAGTGTCAAAATTAGCATGGGAAGGAGGTGGGGGGGGGATATTCACAAAATATCCTATTTTTCACTTATTCGGTTCCTTTATAGCTTGCTAATTGTACCCAAGCTTTGAAATTGAGGAATATTCTCATATTGTAAACTCTATTGCCCTCCAAACTTGGCAGACTTTTTTCTCTTCATTCACTTAGTGTAATCTGAAATCACACAGTGAGTAATATCGTGTTAGCTGCTAGATTGTGGGCATCAAATTCTTTCCATTGTGTGTGTCACAAAACGCCATTGTATGCCACGACAAGGATTGTGGAACGGAGTGATCCATCACTTGATGACACTTACGTGCGGAAGTATCTGCCTAGTTTTTTAGCAAACCCCTTTCTAACAATTTTTTGTACAGGAATGATCTACTAACTGTAACTGGTGAGATAATGCAAACAAATGAAAAAGGGTGCTCCAGCAGAGAGGTCTAAAAAAGAGGGTGAACAATGGAGTTTAAGAGGGAAAATTTCGTCTGTTTTTGAGATGGGGCTGCAGGAAGCAGTGACAATGAAGAAGGGACCGGGAGGGATCATAATACATGGTAAAACGTGGGAACGAACGAGGTGTTGGGATTAGTGAGTCTCCTTGGATGAGCTATCGCTTAGCTTAGAGCTCCCTTGCACGATCAAACCATTTGCGCTAATTCTGAAACACCAGGAGTTGCTGCTAATTCAAGATGTGAATCACACTTTTTCATTCTAACCTAGGGTGATTTTGAAACTTCATCTTCCTCTTACCAGTTCACCCTTCTTAGAGATTACTTTTAAAAAGTCTATACCATGAGTTAAAGAGCGAATTTTCATAAAAATCTGGATTATATAGGATTTTTCTTTTTGTTACAGTCTCCAGGATCCAGGGCTCGTTTTAGAATGTTCCAAAACGGATTTCAGTTAAAATGTTTTTCAAAAAAGACCATTCTAAAAATTTTGAGGCCAATGCGATAGCTTGATTTTTGTTTTGAAAATTCGCCAACATTTTTCTTGAAAATTTGCTAATAAACTGTTCTACATAATCGCCAATTCCTCACCATCTATATGCCCGATGATTGATGTGGGTTGGTCTCGAGATGGTGTGGGAAAGTGAAAAGTCATCAACATAATCGCTAAGAACCTTGAAATTGTGTTGCTGTATAACTTAGAAAACGATCGTTATTATAGTAAAAACGCCGTGAACTATTACACTACGGTTTACTATTTTCCTGTAAAGATCACCCGTCTGCGAAAAATCGCATTTCATCTGATGAAATTTGTCTCTCTTGCGTCAGTGAACGTTCACAATATACGATTCACTCTCTTGATTCTGATTCATCATTCGTCCATCGTATGGAGAAACAGAGACAAGAACCTTTGTACATTGGCCCGACATGTTCCTTCTAAATCCTATAGGCAACTATATCTCGAAGTTGGGAAAGGGTTTTCAAAATACAACAAGTAGTTCTACAGAGTGGAGCACTAGTAGTAAACACAGTTCAAATTTTGGAATATCCTTCATGTGAATTTCGTGACCTTCAATTGTTGCGTATCTTTGATTCAGATGAATCAAAATCGACATAAATCAGAAGGAATGAGGAATTTCACCGAATTCTGTTTGCATTTTTCCTGAATAGTTAATGGTGTGGGATAGATGAAAATCGGGCTGATTTCGGAAAATCAGTCTCCTGTTATTTTTGGGAGACAATCAAAATTTTTGATTTCAAAACTAACCGGGAAAACGGACGTGCAGCGGGAACACTCGCTGATTGGGCTGTTCGGATCGCCGTCTCCTCCCAGTGTTGCCCATTGGGACGACGAAATCGTGTTTTCTAAGAGAAAAGTTATCAAACAAAAACAGGGGAAACCTAATTTTCCCCATCTTGCTTTTTCTATTTTTTTCTTCAGTTTTTCGATTTCGAACTTTACTTTTTCGTGAAATTTTGCATCTGGGGACTATAGATTTCTCGATCTCAGCGCTTCAAGCGGCCATAAATGAACTATTCCGGGATGACGTCATTTTCCCGGTTTTTTTAAACATTCGTATTTTCTACACTGTTTTGTTTATTCGTAAATTAGGAAGTTCGGGCTGAAAGTTTGCCTTAGGGGGTTTAATCTTGTTGGTTCTGGGTGAAACCAGCAACTTGATCGTGAAGTTCACGTTTCATGATTTTCATTATTGAACCCAGTGTTGGGGGTTTCCCCCAGAATTTGGGGTTTTTTTCTAGACGGGGGGATTTTGGGGGGAGAAATCTTTTGGGGTTTTTTGGGGGGTTTTTACCGACGTGTCGGTGGGATTTGGGTAGAATAAAAATGAATCAGCAATTAAAATAGCAGCAGGTAATATATATTCAATGGAGTGAAAAACCACCGAATTTACCAATGTCTATCGTGGGCTCAATGGGACTATAATTTTGGAGTTTTGAAGGACAAACTTTTTTCGATCTTTGATCTTTCGCAAGCACACACTTTGATAAATTCTTGAAGTTTATTCGTCCGTTCGCGCTCGTTGGAGATGGGGGTCGAATGCGACCTCAATGTTTGACATTTTGATTTTTTGTACAAAAAAGTAGTACCCTACCTGAAGAAACTAGTTTATTTTTTTTAATGTTTTTAATGTTTTTTTCAAAACCTGTATGACCTGAAACGTATATCGCTAATACAATAATTGCATTGTCTTCAAGATCCACTCCGCCCTCAAATCATTAATGAATTACAATCTATTACTAAAAAAAAAAAAAAAAAAAAATGCATTGTATTCATTGATATTTTTATTTCATCCTTAACTTTTAGGGTTTTTCTTTTTTGGGGGGATTTGGGGGTTTTTCGAGGTTGGCTCAGGGGGTTTTGGTAGCCGCTTGTTGGCAACACTGATTGAACCTTTGTAATCGAGTTAGGGGAAAAAAAGTTAATGCCCCCTCAAAATTTGATGGTTTACGCTTAGCCCGCTACCAGTGAACCAATTTTGATGAAATTTGTTATATTGGCTCCATTTGGTTTCTAGTTGTGTCACGAAGGTTTGTTAGTTATTTTTAGTCACTTCTGAGGGGCAAAAAGTGTTGAGAAACATTTTCAAAACGCCCTAGCTTCTATACTTTCGATGTACAGGTATTTTGTTTTTAATTGTTTAAAATAGCGACGATTTTAAATAATTCTTTGGCACCACCCAGAGAGCTCTGTGCTTGGGTCGGATGATAAAGCAGTCAGAGAGTGTAAATCGATATTCGCTGATGGAAATAGGCGTTCAAAATTTGACCTTCAAAATTCAGATAACAAACTGCAATCTTTTTTCTCTCTTCGATTAGAATTTCTTCATTCAGTTGTGCTTCCTTCAAGAACCAAATACTTTTATGAATATGAGGGAACGCTTATCCCTCGGAAATAATATAAATAATTAAACCGTTGTGTAATAATTTGCTGCGTTTTGGTTTATTATTTTCAATAATGAACCTTTGGAATCGACCAAGAAAAAAATTTTTAACACCCCCTCAAAATTCGATGGTTTACGTTTCAAGGTATGTAGAATCCAAAAATCGAATAAAAATTTGGCCATCCGTCCGCCGTACGCGGCACTTTTGCCACTTAGCATTGACCGATTTTGATGAAATTTGGTATGTTGGCTCCATTTGGGGTCTAGTTGTGCCCCGAAGATTTTGGTTGATGTAGGTCAGTTCTAAAGGTTCAAAATTGAATTTTGAAATTTGGAAAACGCCCTAACTCAAAAAATGTTGATGTAAAGGTAGGTATTGTTTTTCCTTCAATTTAAGATTCTATAGAATTTTTAGAATTTTTGAGACCACGCGGATCTCTGTAGGACAAACCGTTCGCTACTACGAGAAGTTTGGACGTACGATAAATCAGAAACACGAGTGTGAATCGCAAAAGAGGCCTAATCTCCGTTCAACTTTTAGCTGACCGAAATACGATCGATGTTTTTCTTCATGTTGGATGATTGATGGCGTTGCAGACGAGTGATCAATATAGAAAAATAATAAACCATTGTGTAATAATTTGCAGCGTATTTTGATTGGTTATGATCGTTACATTTTCGCCTTTAGAAGACTCTAATATTCTCTTAAAGAAGGCATCGAATAGTTAGTCAAAAATGAGAACCTTGAAGCATTCTCGTGTTCTGTCCGTTGGGTTGTAATTTTCACTTCATTCGACTCGATCTCTAATTCTTTTTGGCAATTTGACGCAACCCATTTCTGTCCACTCTACTGCCGACGTAGAGATATTGCGTGTTAGATGGCACATGAAACCCCGTCTGGTTTTGAATGGGTCCCAATACCGTTTTCAAGCGAAAAATACAACAAAAAAAGAAGAGAATAATACCCTAACCGGGGTAGTTGCGACACTAACCGGTGCCTTGCTCAACGTTTTCGTGTCGTATGTTAATTTGATGTTTGCGAAACTCGAGTTTTGGCGAACCCTAGGGTTCAGTGTGGGACCCTGTCATTTGCACAGATTATCTCGCTATAAAGGGCGATTCCTCCAGGAGGGGTGGAACTGTCTCTACGATCTCTTCACGGTATCAAAACATATTCAAATAATGGAAACTACTTTGAAATCGGCACCCTTCATCTCAAACACAAGAAAGTCTCTTGGCGCATAAAATGAAAAAAACTCGACGAAAATTTTTAAAATAACAAAATAAATGTTGTAAAATGAACATTAATAATAATTAGGGAAGGAAAAAGTTTACAAAGTTGGATGGGAAGTTCCTCTTGTAAATTCAACTATACGATGAAAGTTCTTTGATGAGAAACATGAATTTCACATTCAAATCACTGGTTTCCAATATTTGGGATCTACAAAAGAAGTATTTCTGATTCAAGTTGATTTTTTCAGAAATTCTCTTATTTATTTCGTGATTTGCGTTTAAATAGCTCTTTTCCTTAACACGGGAAACATCCCACAAATGGGAGTAGTTTCTATTAGGTATATTTAATTGTAAATAAAATACATAGGTTTTCCAAGTCAGATTGAGAATTTTCCACATCAAATTGAGAATTTTCCAAATCAAATTTCGAATCTTCCTAATCAAATTGAGAACTTTCCGAATCAAATTGAGAATTTTCCAAATCAAATTGAGAACTTTCCAAATCAAATTGAGAACTCAGAATTTTTTGACACAAGTATAATATTTTGTAGAAGAGACGAAAAAAATGAGTAATGCAAGATGGAAAGGATTCATTTTTTTTCCAAGTTCATATGAAAATTATGAGGTAACTGTAAATTCAAACTCATTCTTGAAAAACATGTTGTTTATTGTTTCCAGCCGTCTGGACGAAGGTTCAAGTTCTGATAGGGCTAAGTTCAATAGGATAGATAACCTATATGTTGGTACCAAGTTAAGGCCTAAACGGCTGGACGGATTAAAAAAAATATTGTTTTTAATTGTTCAGCAACTTTTGGATAGTGCTATACTAACGGATAATCACTGTTCGTAGTTTCGTCGTTAGAAATGGAAAATTCTCAAATTTATTTGGAAAATTCTCAATTTGATTTGAAAAGTTCTCAATTTGATTTGGAAAAATCTCAATTTGATTGGGAAAATTCTCATTTTGATTTGGAAAGTTCTCAATTTGATTTGGAAAAATCTCAATTTGATTGGAAAAATTCTCATTTTGATTTGGAAAATTCTCAATTTTATTTGGAAAGTTCTCAATTTGATTTGGAAAATTCTCAATTTGATTTGAAAAGTTCTCATTTTGGTTTGGAAGATTCTAAATTTGATTTGGAAAATTCTCAATCTGACTTGGAAAACTATTGAATATTGAAGTGCCAAAGTCAGTTTTGTGCCAGAGTCAGAACTGTGAAAAAGTCAGACAAGAACCCCAGTCAAACTGCGAAAAGGGAGTTGCCAACAGTTTAATTACTTTTAATATGTTAATTACGTTTATATTTACTTGCAAAATGAAACTTTTTCATCTCATTTTCAATTTAGTTTGTGCTTCTCAAAAATTCTGAGCAAACTATACTTACATAATTTCTCAAGTATACATAAAATTAATATACTCAATTTCAATGATGTTTTCTTTCATTTCAGGATGTGGAATTTGTCGCAACACTTCTTCAATGTCACGCCTGTGGTAAGTTCAGACTTTTTTTTCCCCCTTCGAACTTTTTTTTTCTCCAACTAGAAGATTCAGGTTTCAGAGCCGTTCCGTGGGACACATGCCGACTTCCGGTCCCAGAACGTCGTCAAGCTGACCATAACAGGGTCACAACCGTTTCGACCCTTCTGTTGCCGCAGTATACTCGGGGGTTCCTCTTGTCTCATTTCTTTTGTTAGAACCTGCAATAGTGTTCAGATTTAATATTTCTTGTTCGTAGTGGTTTATTTATTTAAAAAAAAAAAAAAAAATACTGATTTAATTTGGTGTGCTTCGATCTGAGTAGTGATATGAAGTGAGTCTTTTCGTCTCTCTTGAATTGTCTGCTTTTTCCCCTTATTTGAGGCGAAATACAAGGTGTACAAGTAACTACGCTCCCCCCACTTATTTTCTCTAATTGTGTGAGAAAAAAAATGGGACAAAGGCTATTCTTCATAATTTTTTGCGTAGAATTCAAAATGACATAATTGCGCAGCGCGCAATTGCGCAATCGGGTGCAACCATGACCAACTTTGTTTTTTCAAATGGGAAACCCCATTTTTCATGGCAGATTCGAATTCTACGTCAAATTTTGTGAACATTTTACTTCGACAACTTTTTCATTTAATGCGCGCAACCCGCTCAGCGAGCGCTTAAAGATGCGCAACCCAGGGATTGCGCCATAGTTGAGATGAAGGTACCTAAACCTCAAGTGTGGCACTTCACTTAGCACTGTTGTTTCACGCTAAATCGCGTGGTGATGTCCCTTTCTTGGTTTATTTCATTTTACCTCATTTACAGCCAAAAAAGTAACTTTTTGATCAGGAAATCATCGACTTTACGTGGAATTGTTTTCGAGTATCGCTTCCTTTCCAAATTATTTCTTCTCCGACACAATTTTATAAATCTTACAGTATTTTACACATCATTGGGATGATTCATTACCCTTCATAAAAAAGTCGATGATTTCCTGATCAAAAAGTTACTTTTTCGGCTGTAATTGAGGTAAAATGAAATCAAACCAAGAAAGGGATATCACCACGCGATTCAGAGTGGAAAAACAGTGCTAAGTGATGTGCCACACTTGAGGTCTACCTTCATGTCAATCTTGGCGCAATCCCTGGGTTGCGCATCTTTGAGCGCTCGCTGAGCGGGTTGCGCGCATTAAATAAAAAAAGTTGTCGAAGTATAATGTTCAAAAAATTTGACGTAGAATTCGAATCTGCCATGAAAAATGGAGGTTCCCATTTGAAAAAACAAAGTTGGTCATGGTTGCACCCGATTGCGCACAGGACAATTTTTTCATTTTTGAATTCTACGCAAAAAATTATGAAGAATAGCGTTTGTCCCATTTTTTCTCACGCAATTACAGAAAATAAGTGGGGGGAGCGTAGTTACTTGGGCACCCTGTATACAGGGTGTATCAAAAGTTGTTAGCCACCGTGCTAAAATCGTTACATGAAAAAGGAAAAAATGTTTCTTTTTGGAATATATGTGTTTTTTTGTGAGGATCTCAAACATCGTATTTTTCTGCACGTGCACATGCGCAACGTTTTTAATGTAATTTTTTTCATATACTCTTTTCTGAACTCCGTATCATAACAGTTTCCGAACTAATTGAAATCGCTTCATAACACATGAGGACGAAAAAAAGAGCGACTCGCTAAAAACGACCGAATTTTCGGCCGCCATTTCAAAAATTCCAATAAACTTCAAAAATTGATGCCACCGCGTGATTCAGCGTCGAAAAATAATTAGAAAACATGTGCCACACTTGGGGTTTTCAAAAATCTGATTTGGGCGCAAAAGCTGGTTGCGCGCAGTAAAAAAACGTCTGCCAAGTTGGGTGGGCAGTATAGCTTCCTCACTCATTGTAACATGGACGTATAGAATCAGTTGGCGAAAAAATTATGATTCAAAGATTTATTGAATACCAAAATATTGGCGATAATATGCTGGATAGGGTTGCAGGTATTAATGTTTATAATAGTGTTGTAAATAGTTGTGGTATATAAACCTCTGAAATAAAAGAACGAAAGAGTGTAGGTATAAAACCACCGTCTAGGACCTAACCCACACAATCCCTGAAAATTTCATCGAAATTGGTTGAATAGTTGCGGAGTTTTGGTTGTAACAATAAATTTAAAGTTCGCGCATGCGCAGCGGCTATTGCTTGACCAATTTGATTGAAACTTATAGGGTGTCTCTTAGAAGTTAGTCCCTAACTAACCTCCAAATTTGAGCAAAATCGGTTCATTAGAAACCGAGGTTCCAGGAAATTCACGTTTGCGCATGCGCACTCGCTCCTATTGGTCCGAAGGTGCTGAAATTGATAGGGGACCGTCTAGGACCTAACCCGCACAATCCCTGAAAATTTCATCAAAATCGGACCACAGGTTAGTATAGTTTTGCCCGGGACAAGGATTGACCACAGACAGACAGACAGACACGGAACCAAAATTGTTCGGGAAGCTCTAAAACGCAAAAAGCAAGTGGAAATTTTGATTTTGGAGGACATTTTTTTTTTTTTCACTTCTTTCACGAATACAAAGCTTCCCTACCTTCGGTAGTGAGGAAGCAAAATCAACTGAGGATTCAACTATTCAGGAAGTTTTACTAAGAATCCGAATCTGCAATACAAAATGGGGGTTCCCATTTGAAATAAGATTTTAGCAGGTGGGTTAACAACTTTTTAGACACCCTTTACGTAGTTTCACTTAAAAATTGGTTAAAATGTGGTACTGCAACGGAGACATGATAATGGAAATTCTCAAAACTATCAACTTGAAATGCTAAGATTGGTCTCATTCGATCCAAAATTCAAATACCTCCGCAAGATTCAACTGTTCACATCCATATTTTGCTCACTATCGAAGAAAGGAAAGTTTTGTATTCGTGCAGTTGGTCAAACCATGTTAGGGCCCTCCAAAATAACAATTTCAGTTCCGAGCCTGTCCGATTTTGTCCGAAAATCAGTTTTTCGGGCAAAATTCATGTTTCATTTAGGAGAATATAGGTACCAACTATTGGTGCTCCGATCGACGTAATAATTTTCGAAACAACAGATTTCATATAAATATGTCAATGTGAGGAAGCTTTACTGTCCATCTACCATCTTGGGAGATTCTTTAAGGACAAAATTTTATCTTGAAGCAACAGTACTTAGGTAGTTAACTATATGATTACGTGGTTATTAAATTATTTTCTCTGCCTCTTTTCTCATAACCCCCAATGAGTCACCACTTAGGGCCGGAGCGATTATGAGGGAAACCGTAATTTGTCCACATCAACCGCAGATACGACCAAATGAAGAGCAAACAACAAAACGAAAGTGAGCATTTTAACGACCTATCTCAAAAATACCTCTTCTAGGAAGTCACGGCTGTTTTCGGACTCTCTTTGATATGGTATTTTACCTTTTAGTCGAACAGTTTGTTTTATTATTTTCAATAATGAACCTTAGAAATGGAACAAGAAATTTTTTTACCCCCCCCCCCCCCCCCCCCCCTCAAAATTTGTTGGTTTACGTTTCAAGGTACGTAGAATCCAAAAATCGAATAAAAATTTTGACGTCCGCGGCACTTTCCCTAGTCCCCATGGGCCGATTTTGATGAAATTTGGGGCCTAGTTGTGCTTTGTTTCCGAAGCTTTTGGTTGATGTCAGTCACTTCTAAGGGTTGAATTTTCAAAATGCCCTAGCTCAAAAACTTTCTATATGAAGGTATTGTGTTTTCATCAATTCAAAATAGTATTGAAATGTTAGAATCGAATGAGACCACCCAGAGCTCTGTAGGACCAACCGTTCGCTTCCCATGAGGGTTGAACTTATGATAAATCAGAAACACGAGTGAGAATCAATAGAGAACTAATCTCCGTTATAATTTTAGCTGACCAAAATGCGATCATTGTTCGTTTCTCAATTTGTCCTCAGTTTTGCATCCTTAGCAACCAGAATTAAAATTTCCTTATGAAGGCACCTGCAACTCTTTATTTGTCCGGATTGAACATGATGCGTTTATTTCTTCCAAACTTGATAGTGAAGTAGGTATGTAGCAGATAGGTAGTGACAATGGCATAGTCGAGTTCATTGCAGACGAGTGATCTATATTGAAATAATAAACCTTTGTGTAATAATTTGCAACGTTGTTTACTCAGAATTAAACCGTCTTGACTTTCATTTAAACATTTTTGCCTTTGAATTAAAAATTGTCCATTCCCATGAAGGAAAGTAAATGTTTGGATAAAATTCTTAGAGGATGATGACTATTATGAATTGAAGTGTGGTCCCCTACGAATTGGATCATGTCCATTATGAACTGGCGGATGATACCCTATGAATTGGAGGATTGGAAGTATCATGAACTACCCTGATCTGGATTTCATCAAAATAATGGGAGAAAAAATACTGAAAACAGATAGCTAGGGATTGGACACACTGAGGGAAGAGTTTCAAAATGGCTGACATTCGAATCTACAGTCATCGATAATCTATGACGTCACTATCAAACCATCAATATCTAATGAAAAGATGGTAAGTTGGAATACAGACAGTTGCTAAGGAATTCACACTTATATCCCCCATCTTACTACAGAAGTGAGGTACTACCTAATAGTTTTGAAACTCATGAATATTAACTCGATAATACCTTCTTTTATCCCTGCTTTGTGTTGCACAGTCGATTGCACGTGTAATACTAACCATCAGATCATGCGAGTACGGACGGCAGAAACAATGCGAACCTACCAACCAACCTATCAGAATACGTTTTAATTACGATTTTCTCCTTTGTAGCGGTTTGCTATCATCAGTTTTGAGGAGGTCCGTTTTTTACTGGTTTTTATTTTGTTTTTTATTTACATCCGTCGAGAGGGTTCGAAGGCTTGATTGGGTCGAAGTTGACTCTAAATATGACGGAGATAAAGAACGACACTTGTCGACACAGCGCCACAAAAGAAGCTCGAGTGGGCACTTGGGATGTAAATAAAATAGATGTCCTCAGAGAGGCGGTCCTTTCATCACGACTGACTCAACAAGCTTGATAACACTTCCCAACAAAAAGTTCTCGCAGCATTTTTCACATTTACTGTGGCTCCGACTTATCGGATCGTGATGAAATCAACATGCATTCCTTGGATTCCAACCCCAAACTTCCCTCAAGATTTGAAAAATCAATGATTGTACAATCCCTCCTTAGTATGAATGAAATAGAAGTAGATACCGTGAGAAAAGCAATCATGTCAGTTACATCAACTTCAATTGGATGCGATGGGATCTCGATCTCCATACTCCAAATGTTGGTAGAAGAAGTAGCACCGGTGCTGAGTCATATTTATAACCTGTCCATTAGTAATGCTATATATCCTACCTGCTGGAAACAGTGTATGGTGTTACCATTGAAGAAAATTGAAAAGCCGTTGGGTGTTGCTGATTTTCGCGGGATCAATATATTGTGCGCATCAGGTAAAGCATTGGATAAAATCGTCTACCGTGAACTCAATGAATACCTGATGCGCAATAGCATAATTGAGGGAAGACAGTCAGCATACCGCAAGGGATATAGTACCGAAACTGCACTCGTAAGATCAAAGACTTTGTCAAAAGACTTTTTCTCAAAATTCGAGATTTTGTCAAAAGATTTCAAAAGATTCAAAAAGACTTTGTCAGTTTAGCTAAGAAGCTATTTCCGCTAAGCTATTATTTATTTATTATTTTTGACAAAATCTCGAATTTTGAGAAAAAGTCTTTGACCGTCTTTTGACAAATGTCGAATAAAGAAATTTCGCTTTAAATCCAAATCGTTCCAACGCTTCTTCGCGTTGCTGATGAGTCACCGAGATATGACGAAAACGGTTTACCAAAATCCCATCATCACTGAAACAAATGTTTGACTGCCCCTTCTGCATCAAGATGCTTTGGGGTTGAGTCGCAAAGTTTCAAATTCCCATTTTCAATGGATAGTTAAGTTTGGTACTTCGTTTCGATCTTTCGGATCTCTTCAGCTAAGCGTGTGCAACTAGCCTTTTCAGGCTGAGCGCTAGCTTAGGACAAAGTTGAGTTTCAAGTCTTTTGACAAAGTCGGACCGTCGGACAAAATCTCTAATTTGAGAAAAAGTTTTTGACCGTCTTTTGACAAATGCACTCGTAAGAGTTTGTGATGATATTAGAAAATCCATGGACTCACGCCAGGCCACAATCTTGGTGATGATCGATCTGTCCCGTGCATTTGACGAGTTCAACACCAGTTACTGGTCGCTATCCTCCAGTCTGTAGGGATCTCTAAAAATCTAGTAGATTGGTTCAAGTCTTACCTAGCAGATAGATCGCAGTGCACCAAAGGGCCAGATGGAACAATTTCCAAATTTCAAAAGTCAATGGTTGGAGTTCCACAGGGTTCTATTTTATCGGCATTGTGCTTTTCTATCTTCATTAATACTCTGCCTGATACTCTGGAAAGGTGTAAGCATATGATCTATGCTGATGATGTGCAAGTTTACCTATCATCTCCCCTCGACAGGTTAGATGAATCAGTTCAGTTCGTCAACAGAGAATTAGAGAAAATAAGTAGATGGTGCAACGATCATGGAAGGTCTATGAATACAAAAAAAAGTACAGCAATGATTATAGCCTACCCTAGCCTCAGAAATAGGATTTGCTTTGACTCTATATCAAGAGTGGTAATAGATGGCCAGGGTCTAGAGTATGTGGAGCAATTATGAATGTAATCCGCTAGGACGTAGAACAAAATAGGGGCATATTATTATATTATTAACAACAATGTAGAAGAGTAGATGTTCATTTTATGATTTTATATATTAATGTTGTTTTTCCAGATTTATCGAGGTAGAATATTGTAATAACCCTTTCAGGGTTACGGTAAGAGAGGGCCCTAAGGCCCTATGTAACCCTGATTTAATAAATAAAAACTTCAATCAATCAATCCCTCCAGCCATCAAACAACGTTGGCGAAATCCATAGAGGATCATCTCGAAGCTAACCCGCATCAACTCAGAAACATATTGACAGCAAATTAATCTAAAATACTCCTAAAAACCGTAAATTCTCAATATTTTGTGATATAAATGTAAAATTTATTTTCGAAGTTCAGTTTTTCTGAATGTGGAACACACTGAACAAAATAGGCTACTAGTCTTCGTCGATACGAGAATTCCTTGTAGTGTGCGCATACCTTGGAGTCTTCCTATATTCTTAGCAAGGCGTCCTCCCTCCTCAAGTTTATAGGACACAATTAGTGACTCAGTTCCTTCCCCAGACTGTAAATTCGTCGGGGTATTTTAGTCTGCGGTGAGTAACTTGGCAACATCTCTTATAGGTCTGAACTCGACGTCCGAGTTCAGCATTCCTTTAGGCCTAATGAGTGTGCATGACAACTTTCAACTTATAAAACTGTTTGAAAAGAAGGAAGGGAGCACCAGGTTGATATGTATGAGCAATTCATTCAGTTCGGAAACCATGAATGGTTCGTCCTACCTACTATTCCCAGGTTACAGCCCCGAACTGGCATGCCTTATTTGAAGAAAATCGAACAAGCGGTGTTTTCTAATGGAAAGGTTGCGTAAGAAGGGGATTACATTTATTTTTGACATTTTCATGTCTTTGCTTTGGCACATAAACTGAAAAATCGTCACGAAAACTTGCTCACGATACCAATAAATAAAATGGACTCACTGTGTTGCGTAGAGACCAATCAACTGTTTTCTTATTTTGATGCTTGGGTACATGAACTAACAACCTTACTTCACTTCCTTGTTGTGTAGTGGTTGACATGAAAATGTCCCAATGTGTTGCAGACTCGTATGCAAGCATTTAAAGTAGATCTTTTGATTTACTTTTTTAAAAATTCAAGTCAAAATTCACTTTAAGCCAAATTTTTGTTTTTACGATTCGATAATATTTTTTTAGAAACTGAGATGTATCAACCTACTTCATGCCAATAAATTATTCGTAAAATATCTTGTGTGTTTTCAATCATTTTTTCTGAAACATAAAATTAATAATAATACTACGAATGAAACCGAAAGTACGTGATAAAACCAAAATGACTACCTTGGAAACAGAAATCTAAAGTTTTCAGAGCTCGAATATCAATTTCCCGAGTCCGTCATGATAACGGAAAAGAGCCAAGGACTGACACTCGCCAGGGTTCAGCCTTTTCAGAACGTCTCACAATAATAATAATAATAATAATAATAATAATAATTTTATGCGATTAATCTAAGAAGAACAGCTCCCAAGTCTTATTGTGAGACGTTCTGAAAAAATAAATTTAGTCTCCTTCTTACGCAACATACCAATTTGGGTTTCGACCTTTCCACTTAAAAAAAAAGTGGGTGTGGCACATAGCTCCCTCGTATCCATAACCCGATTATATAGATGATCCGATGCATAGTAGTTAATCTCAAAACACCAATCTCTCAGTACATTCCACTACCCTCATAGGGGACCATCTACACGCTAATCTGAACAGTCCTGAGGAATTTCGTCGAAATCGGATGGAAAACGTAAGTGTTATGGCTGTTACAAGGAATTCACGTTTGCGCATGCGCAGCAACTACTATTAGTCTGGGGGAGATGATTTTCATAGGGGACCATCTACACGCCAATCTGAACAATCCTAGAAAATTTCATCAAATTCGGATGGAAAATGTAAGTGTTATGGCTGTAAAAAGGATTTTTCGTATGCGCATGCGCAGAGGCTACTGTCAATTTTAAGGCCTTGATTTTCATGGGGACCATCTACAACCTAATCCGCATAATCCCTGAAAATTTCAAAGAAATCGGGTTGAAAATGTGGAAGTTATGGCAGTTACAAGGAATTCACGTTAGCGCAGCGGCTACCATTAGTCCGGGGGTGATGATTTTCATAGGGGACCGTCTACACGCCAACCCGCACGATCGCTGAAAGTTCCATCGAAATCGGACAATAACTTCGTATAGTTATGCCGGTTACAAGAATTTCATGACAGACAGATAGACACGGAACCAAAATTGTTCAGAAAGGTCTGAAACGTAAAACGCGAGTGGAAATTTTGATTTTGCAGAACTTTTTTTTTCAACCTTGAAAAGTAAAAACAAAGCTTCCGCTACCTTGGTAGACTCGGAAGCAAAAAAAGATTTACTGACGACCATTTGGCTTTCTTACTGAAAATCAGCTCATAATCGTTTGAACCCGAATATGAACAACTTGTAGAATCACAGTCAAAATTTAATCAGTCACATCTTCATACACAGTGTAGTTACCTTCCCACCTCTTTTCCTTGTCAATTCACCAAAATTTGGAGTTCAGACCCTCAACAGGCAAATTGGTAAGGAATCCCTAACACCCAATATGTTCTGGTTCAAAATCGTGGAACCAAAGCACGAACGAACTTGCACAGATTTTGTTGAGAACCTTGAAATGCTGCGTAGTTTGGTAACGAAGATCGCTTGCATCACTCGAAAAAACAAGAAGTGCCATAGGGGAGGTATATTGGGGTCTTTCCTTTGTCCCCGATCCCTCCTTTATGCTTTGAACTTCATTCTTCGTCTTGAAGAAAGGGGAGGAAAACTCAGAATCTCCTTTTATATTTTAATGAGTGGAAGAAACTTGCGCAACAGGCAGCTGTATCCCAGCAGCTGCTTACCTGTTGACTGGATCTCCGTTCCTCCCCTTGCCAAGCAATAACGGTCCTTTTGAAAAGTGCGGTTATGTTAACTATCATGACTCAATATCATTTAGTTTTGGATGGTAAATATTATTGTAGAGTAAATTCACCATGAAACATGCAGTACCTACTTATCTACAACTCTCAAATAAGTAGCACTTGACTAAATTTTTCATTGTAATCGAAAGAAACAATTTCTACCCAGGAATTTGACGATTGGGGTTGAGAAAATATTCTACCATCAGCCATGAATACTGAATTTTGAGATTGGTCTTAATTGTGCCACTCTTTCTTGGTGTAGGTACTCTGGTGTTCTCTGAGCAACATGCATAAAGGATCACAGGCGACAGTCTCTCAAGTGGTCCTTTAAGACACGAACATGTAATCAAAATCAATGAAAATCAGTTCTCTTACCATCAAAGATTGTTTGGTATTGGGAGAGCACTGTTTTGACTCCAGCCCCCTTCCTTCAAGAACCAACTATACCCACAGAAGCATACAGAGAGTGATTAGGGAAGAGAAACAAGATTGATCTCCAAATCACGAGAAAATGAAGACCATTATTTCAGACAAATAAATTTTGCCTCCCAAAGTGCTTCATAGTTTAATGATTTGATTAAATCAAATTTTGTGAGCTAGAGAAAATTGATTGAATATTGAACACTCACATAATGAAAGGAGGAATTCGCTCTTTTTCATCAGTGAATTTATTGTATAAAAGTTTTAATGCTGAATCGAATGAGACCAAACTCAGCTCGACTATAACATACGGAGTTATTTAGATTATTTATAACCAAAATGGGGTGTTTTGTGATCACAATGGTAATAGTGAATTTATTGTATAAAAGTTTTAATGCTGAATCGAATGAGACCAAACTCAGCTCGACTATAACATACGGAGTTATGTAGATTATTTATAACCAAAATGGGGTGTTTTGTGATCACGATGGTAATATTACCACCTCCGCATGGAATGGGTTAAGGTTTTGTCAAAAACTACACATATTATTCTTAAGAAATACGTTATTGCCTCATCTAAAAAGTAAGGAAGGAAGCTTTGACTTCATACAGCAGGTATTGAAAGTTGGATTATTAGAGCTTTTTCATCAATTTCCGTTACTTGTATGTCCGTGGTAAATTTATTGTTCCGAGCTTATCTAGACGAAATCAATATCCGATTTTGATTGATAAAATCTTCTAGATTCGTACTGTTGACTCCTAGATTGAAAATAGCTGGTTGGTAGTTTTCTGTTATTAAGTCTCAAGAAATTATTCAATAATGGAAGATCAACCAATACGTACACCTACCTAATAAATTGGAGAAAGAAAATGGAGTGCCTCTATTACTCTCCGAGTAAAATTAGGTAGAATACCTACAATATCTATATCTTTGCTAGAGGAATAGTAAGGTCGACCGTGAACCAGTAAAACCTAAAGAAAATCTGAAGTGTTTTCGAAACTAAGGTTATAAGCTTATCAAGTCAACTGTGGCCTTGTGCGCGCGCTTACGAGAAAAGAGAGTTAGTTCGCCATATTTCTTCTCTGTGACGACTAGTAATAACAAGTGAGTTTGAAAACTCCCAAATATGGCTGTAACAACAACTTACTGATGATCAGGAGGTCTACACATTTTCAACATACGAGGTTTTATTGGTTCACTGTCGCTATGTTCTCTCATTTCAGTTAAGTTATTGGTAAATTAACTTCTTGAAACAATATTGCGGCAACTTCAGTTTTCTGTTTAGACGTAGTAAGTGGGTAGGTAGGTTCTTCGCGGCGCCCAACTTTATGTTTCCTGTAAAAGCTTCTCCTGGGAAACCATTCTCTCCCCAAAAAAAGTAATCGTATCTCCCGCTGGACAGTTGTTGATCGGCAGATGCAGGGTCGCGTGCTAGGCAGGTGTGCTCGGCCATCTGCCAGTCCGCGTCCTGCCCCACACGGGAGAGATCCTGCATGGAGGAGGGATTATAATGCGTCGCTCGGAATCCCAATTGAACCCGTCCGACGGATTGTAATTTCGTTTCCGGTCTCTTGTTCTTGAAAGGAAAAGAGACTAAAAAATGTTTGGGGCGGGAAGTCGGTGTTGCCAGGAGTTTTGAGTCGTCCAAGGTTCCTCGAGCGTTCAATCGAAACGTATATCAATTTCTTTTGGAAGGAGCATTTCGGTAGGTACTGTTTACATGAAAGACGTGTTTCCGAATCGGAGGTTTATGCAAATATTCAGAACAACGAAAAAACGCTGCAAATTATTACACAAAGGTTTATTATTTTTCTATCTAGGTCACTCGTCTGCAAAGAACTCGGCCTTGCCATTGTCACCCCTACCAATCATAGATACTACCTACCTACCACGTACCTACAGCGATCGCATTTTGGTCAGCTAAAATTTGAACGATTAGGCCTCTTTTGCTATTCACACTCGTGTTTCTGACTTAAGTTCTCGTAGGGAGCGAACGGTTTGTCCTACAGAGCTCTGGGTGGTCTCTGAAACTTCAATAGTATCTTAAATTGTTGGAAAAACAATACCTTCATATCAAAATATTTTGAGCTAGGCTGTTCCTTACCCACAATGTCCTCTGACCCTGAAACCATGCTGCTAGAAGAATATGGCAGCCGATTGCTAAAATTGCTGATGTAATTACTTTGATACCTTTATTATGGGCAAAACCATCGATTGAAGCGGTGAAATATTTTTCCAAATAGGTAAAGGTTTAGTGGTTTGATGTGTCAATGAACCAGTCAGAAGAACTTATTGCATTACATTCAAGACAACTTGAATAAATTACATTCTTGAACTGACTTCTGTTATGTGGTGCCCATTACTGAAGGATCAAACGTTTTCCTCGTTGATCCCTAAAAGTGTTCAGAAGACTATCGTGCCTCGATTGACTCTGAAAAAGTTGTACGTATAGCTCTTATCTTCGTAAGAAAATTGTGGCTACGCCTTATCCCAAATCATTTTCGTTGACACATCATATCTGTGCCCTCCTTGTCCTTTGTTTTGCCCACATATCCCTCGTGAAACCGGTGGCCGTTCTCTATTCAGTGAAAAATCTGATTACAGCTTTGTCATCTGGCTGGCGGCGTTGAAGATCCTTTGAAACCTGGTCTGATCAAATGTGCTGATAATTTAGTTTGGAATAAGGAAAATGGAAGATGATGTTTCGATAAAATAAACTACAGAAGGGTATTGTGAAGAAACCAGCGTCTGGGCATGTCTTCGGGCTTCCAGTGCCACCTGACGAACAGGTGTTGGCCTTGGTACAGACCGGCATGGAACGACTAATTGGTCAATAATAAAACTGTTGGGAAATAAAAACCAAAGAACGGTCCCATATAATAAGCAATCTTGAGACAACATTGTCCTTGAGTGTAGTTGTATCTAGATACATTTGATGAGTAGGTACAAAGTGACCAAGAACTCACAAAGACTGTTGTTCGTAACTTCTGCTCCATTTTATGAGGAGCTACATAACTACTGATCAAGAATAACTCGTCAACTCTGCTGCCTTGACGTTGTGACACATAGCTTCCTTGTTTACATATTTCGATTGAGTAAAATATCCCACATACAGGGTTAAGTACTTTGAAAAGATGTCAAAAGGCTCAGAGGTGTTTGTGAACCTCAAATGCAATTTAAAAAACCCGTTAGACCCATCCCCGATTCTCAAGTGTAAGGTGGAAATTGCAAAGTTTGTGTTTTTGGAAAAACGTGATTTTTCGCCTAAAACTAACCATGTTTCTACAGCAAATTTGTAAATACCTTTGAAAAGCTCATTAAATTAACTTTCCAAGATTCCCATTCAATTCTTGTATGCACAAAACAATTCTGAACTATAAAAATTTCTACGTTTTAGAAAATTTGTCGTGGAGCATACAAAATTCATTTTTCCAACCTAAACCACGCGGATTTTACAGAAACTTCCTTTTTTAATAAGGTTCCCAACGATACCCTCAAAAAAATTTACAATCTGTGTTTGATAACGAAAAAACATGATTTTTTAAAACGAAAACGTTCTGCCAGCACGGTGATTTCTTTTTAAATTCTTACTTCTGAAATTTCGCTTCATCAACATAATTTTTTAGGTGGAATTCAGAAGTGAAATTTGAGTATGAAAAGCGATTTTTGTTACAAATCTGAAAACCACCATTTTTCCTAACGCTTGATAATTCGATTAATTCTTGTAGCAGATAAGCTTAATTCTTGTGAAGATAAATAAGCTTAATAAATAAGCTTAATTCTTGTGAAGATAAGCTGGAAGAGGAGTCAAAATGTCAGCTTTCTAACGGATTAGGGTCAGGCGGGGTAATTGTGAAAAGGGGGTATTTGTGAACAAGTGAGCTCAGCAACCTCTGTTGAGGTAATTTGGAACTGTTAATGGTGGACATCGAAGATGAGACAACCTTCCAAGTTTCTAGACCGCTTCCCGCCATTTCTTCCTTCCTCTTCGTTATTAAAACTGATAATAGATAAGGTGATAACAAAAATTGTGTTTTTCAGTTTTCCCAGTTGGGTTTTTTTGCTCTCCTCATTCGTTCTAGTGAAAGGTAAGTGGCTATTTCTTGACGATATTATCAATTTAGTGTCTCAGCTGTGAGAAACACTCATATTTTTGCCTGTGATGTTTTTTTGGGAATCACCATACCTTGTTCACAATTTCCTCTGAATATGATATCATTGGGGAAATTGTGAACAAAATATTTCCATTCATTTAATCCGTGATAATACCTCAGAATAACTTATTTGGTATAATAAAGTGTTTCAAAACAGTTCATTTTTGTATTCCAGGTTAAGATGGTTCGGAACTACGTTAAGAAGAATGGAGGACCGCGGTACGACATTGGCGCACTCAACAATGCTGTTTTTGACGTGACAAATGGCAATGTGACATACAGAGAAGCAAGCTATTGCCGGACCCAGTAGAGTGTCAGATTTTGTTGAGATATTCTCGAAGAACGTGAAAAATAAATGTGCTAAAGCAGCCACTTTGAGTCCCATCAAAGGAAAAGGATCTAGCCTAAAATCAAAAAGATACGGAGAAGTTCTAACAGTTGACGAAGTATTGATAAGGCTTAAAGATGCAGAGGAAGCGAAATCAACCAAAACTACCAAAAGAAAGAAAAGTGAAAAAAAAAGGAGGGAAACAGGCCAAGAAGAGTTGTACTAGCGTAAGAGTGGAGGAAGACAGTGAAGAAGAGGACGAACAGGAAAACGAAATTGAAACAGCACGACAGGAAGAATCTGATGCAGCAGAATTAGAAGAATTTCTACAGGATATGGAGTCTGAAGAGTATGAAGTGGTCGCTTACATAACGCCTTGTCCAACCAATCTCATCCCTAACAATTATGTGCTAGTTGATATTGTAGGAGGAACCAGGAAAACGACTCATTTTTTATATGCCTGTAAAGTAGACGACATCATTGATGATGATCTGGAGGTCACTGGTCTTAAGAGCGTCGACGGAACAAAAACCAAATTTGTTTTAGTGGAGAATGACTGTTTTTCGGTTGGAAAAGATCAAGTGAAAGCCATTCTTCCCAACCCATCGGTGGAAAAGGAGGGGAGGAAGATTCTGCTCAAGTTTCCAGGTAGTGTTAATGTTAAGGAAAAGTGAGTGATCTATTCGTTATCCCATGTTTTGACAGTTCCTAGTTTTAAAACGCAGTTCCTGTTTTTATATGCACCGTCCCAGTTGGAGATTCTTATTTTTGGATGAGTCTGTTTTGCAATAATACAATATTTTAAGAGCTGATGTAGGTATATTGATTTACCACCCTGTTATACGTTATTGATCATGAGATTTTTATCATCTTGGCTATAATGCATTATCAACAAAATGTCTTTCAGGGTAATGGTGAACATCACGTAGGGGTATTTGTGAACAGTTGGTTTTTGGACCAACATTAGAGCTTGAGCATGAGTTAAGCATCCATAATCTCATTACTGGCCTGATTATTAATTGATGATGCTTGTGAGACCAAAATCTATGTTCACAAATACCCCATTTTTCTGGGGCAAATGTGAACATGAGGGGAAATTGTGAACAGCCTGATGTATAGCGAGAACATCAACATATTCAAAAGTTATGGGTGGTATCTGAAAGAGCACACGTAGGAGAGTAAACTAGGTCTGGTTCTTGTTTTTTTTCAGTCTGATTTACTGACAATACATAAGATTCAAGTCAACGTTGAAGAAATTCGTTCACAATTACCCCGCTTGACCCTAATTAATTTTAATTTTACGATGGAATTTGAAAGAAGAAATGAGGTTTGAGAGCAAATAAAAGTGTTTTTTTTTACTGCAAAATCTTAGGTTAAAAAATATAAAATGTAGGTACCTAGCCTTTGTGAACAAATCGTCTTCATGGACTTTTTCACGCTGAATCGAATTGAGGCATCCTCTAATTCATAGGGGACCATCCTCTCAAATCAACCCATCATACAGCTGGAAATTTTAACAATAAAAAGATTTTTAAAGATAATGTTGCTCAATCAGTAGGTTCTTTCAAGTACATCACTACTTCATGTTGCCCTGAGAAAATTCATCCCCAAAAACCTAGAGACAAATACTCTTCATCTAATCTTCCATGCTTCATAAAAACCCTTGTAGAGAAAGGCTCCACAACCCTTGTTACACCTAACAAGGTCGCATCGACAAAGAACGATGAGACTGATGGCATGAACGAAGCTTTTTCTCAATCATCGGGTGCCCCTCGTACCTGTCCTAGCCTACCTTTGTAATGCAACCCCTCTCCGGGACTTGGGAAAGGTGAACCCTTCGACAAAATAACTGAACTGCCGAGAGCAGTTGTTCAGCTCGGGGATGAAAAACTTCTCTGTGGGAACGGATCTCTCAAGGTTGCACCACGTGGTCGCTTCATTTGGTTCATTCACAGGATGTAGGTTTTTGCACGCCTTTAGCCAGCCGATGTTGATGGTAGAATTCCTTCAATCTTTCGATCTGACGTTACATTCGTGTTGAATGTGTCCAGAATTGGTGACGGCAATGTTTTCAAGTAAGTAGGTACAACAAAATGGTTTTAAAAAGACGTTTTGAAAATTATTGCGCTCGTCACCAATAACTTCCTAAGTAAAATTCTTTGATATAAAACATGAACTGCTCAATCTAGTTGGTTGTTTCCTACATTAAGTTGGCAAAATCTTGCTATTGACCTCCGATTTTTTTCAACCTAATTTTCTAGCCCTCTGGGCTCTAAAAAGACAGATTAGATGATAAAATTTGATCAATTTGTTAATTTTGATCAATTTTCAAAATGTATAGTATACTATACGTTGCCAGCTCATTGGGTCATGATGACTCAAGTCGCACATACCAAACTGTATAGTATATTCTACACTGCCAATATATGAAACACAGGTAGGTACACAAAATGACAATCATACTTATTTATACCTAAATATTGTATATCAATATCTCACTAACGTTGTGAATAAGTACGGACGGGTGTAACTGAAATCAAGAAAAACGCTCTTTACTTGAAAAACTTGGTCTTTGGAATAAAAAATACCTTTACGAAGTAAATAAAAAACGCTGCAAATTATTACACAATGGTTTATTATTTCTCCATATTGATCACTCGTCTGCAAAGCCACCAACCATCCAACATGAAGAAAAACATCGATCGCATTTCGGTCAGCTTTGATTTGAACGGAGATTAGGCCTCTTTTGCGATTCACACTCGTGTTTCTGATTTATCGTACGCCTAACCCTTAAATTCTCGTAGGGAGCGAACGGTTTGTCCTACAGAGCTCCGCGTGGTCTCAAAAAATTTTAAAAATTCTATAGAATCTTGAATTGAAGGAAAATTAATACCTTTATATCAACATTTTTTGAGTTAGGGCGTTTTCAAAATTTCAAAATTAATTTTTGAACCCTTAGAAGTGACCTACATCAACCAAAATCTTCGGGGCACAACTAGACCCCAAATGGAGACTACATACCAAATTTCATCAAAATCGGTCAATGCTAAGTGGCAAAAGTGCCGCGGACGGCGGACGGACGGCCAAATTTTTATTCGATTTTTGGATTCTACGTACCTTGAAACGTAAACCATCAAATTTTGAGGGGGTGTTAAACTTTTTTTTTTCTTGGTCGATTCCAAAAGTTTATTATTGAAAATAATAAACCATAATTACAAAATCTGGTGCGTAGTTTCATAATTTTCTGCTGAATCTTCCTGTTGCATGATTTTTTCTAAAGCACCAGGTCGTTTCTCTAAATATTCATATGAATCAATTTCGTCACCAGACGATTCAGAGCCAGAATATTCAGGTGGCAGCAGGGTCTCCATTGCTCGTTTCATTATTTTTATTGTTCTAGGGTGAAATAAATTTTTCTTGGAAGACATCTGCAAAACAACATTATTTTGATGATAAGTCAACATTTTAATTCAACTAATACTGAAATACTTGATAATATATTGATATACTAATAATATAGTAATATACTAATGTGTAATATAAAATACTATACTAAAATATAAGGTATACAAAACATCTTGGGGACGTGGCAGTGTATATTATAGGTAGGTACTACGCAAACTGATGACGAATAAAGGCCAACAATCACTCCCCATGTAGCTGGCAATGTATAGTATACTCGACCGAAATATTTCAGTCACTTACAAGAAAGTTGGCAGCGTCGAGTATACTATACATGTTTTTAGTAATCGAAAATTGCAGTGAAATAAATACAAAATGAAACAAAAAATGGTATCACTACTTACCTTTGGATCTGTTCTTCACAGTCACATAAAATTTTTGGTTTCTACTTACACTAATATCACACATAAAAAAGAAAACCGGGAAGCCGAGGAGCCCCATGCTCTAGTCCTAGATGTAACCTCCACTGCTACTCATTCAAAAGGTTATTAAATCTATTTTCCCCTTTCAACTTCTTCTTCTTCAACTGTTTCCATTTCAGTAGATGCTAGCCTAATAGGTTGTAATGCTCATGGAGGAATATAATGCTTCCATGAATAAATATGGGGTTTGAAGAATAGTGTATAGTATACTATACGCTGCTAACTTAAGGGTTAAGAAATAATATCAAGATTACGAATTCATTCCAATCAGAATATTTTGTTATTATTTCAGAAATCCTTTGCTGATTGAAATGCTATAAAATTCATCAGCGACCAAATTTAAACTCAGGCAAGTACCTACCTACAAGTGACAAATCGATGTATTCGGTAACTTTATTTTGTTTGCGTTTGCGCTGAAGGCACTTTTGGTGAACTCTATATGGGACCGTCTAGAGATAGGTACCTCGAAATGCTTGAACATTTCATGAAAATCGTTCACTTCATCTTTTAGAACAAGGAATTCGACACAATTTTGTGTTTTTTACCGAACATGGATCCTGCTGATTCAAGTTGGAAATTAAACTTGAAGTCAATCATTTTTGAGCCAGAAAAGCATCCAAATTTGAACTATTTTGGAGTATTAGGTACTAAGAAATCGTTAACAGCCATAAAATATATCGTGGGCTCTCTATGGCCTACTGATTCAAATTGGGCTGGAGCTCGCAGGCTCTTAGAGCCAGAAAGCCATCCAGATTTGATCTATTTTGGATTAATATTAACCGAGAAATCGTTAATCATATGGGGTACAGTTAACTGTGTACAGACTAAACCGCACAGTTCCTGCAAATTTCTTCAAAATCTTACAATATTTTCGTATGGTATTTTTGATCTTTAAGAACTGAATGTAGAGAACTGTCTATGACCTACTGATTCAAATTGGGCTGGAGTTCGCAGGCAATCATCTTGGAGCCAGAAAGCCATCCAGATTTGGGCTATTTGGATTAATATTAACCGAGAAATCGTTAATCTTAGGGGGTACAGTTAACTGTGTACATACTAAACCGCACAGTTCCTACAAATTTCTTCAAAATCTTACAATATTTTCGTACAGTATTTTTGATCTTTAGGAACTGCATATAGAGGGCTGTCTATGACCTACTGATTCAAATTGGGCTGGAGTTCGCAGGCAATCATCTTGGAGCCAGAAAGCCATCCAGATTTGATCTATTTTGGATTGATAGGACCGAGAAGTCGTTAATCTTAGGGGTACAGTTAACTGTGTACAGACTAAACCGCACAGTTCCTACAAATTTCTTCAAAATCTTACATTATTTTCGTATGGTATTTTTGATCTTTAGGAACTGAATATAGAGGGCTGTCTATGGCCTACTGATTCAAATTGGGCTGGAGTTCGCAGGCAATCATCTTGGAGCCAGAAATCCATCCAGATTTGATCTATTTTGGATTAATATTAACCGATAAATCGTCAATTATATGGGGTACAGTTAACTGTGTACAGACTAAACCGCACAGTTCCTGCAAATTTCTTCAAAATCTTACAATATTTTCGTACGGTATTTTTGATCTTTAGGAACTGAATATAGAGGGCTGTCTATGGCCTACTGATTCAAATTGGGCTGGAGTTCGCAGGCAATCATCTTGGAGCCAGAAAGCCATCCAGATTTGGGCTATTTTGGATTAATATTAACCGATAAATCGTCAATTATATGGGGTACAGTTAACTGTGTACAGACTAAACCGCACAGTTTCTGCAAATTTCTTCAAAATCTTACAATATTTTCGTACAGTATTTTTGATCTTTAGGAACTGAATATAGAGGGCTGTCTATGGACTACTGATTCAAATTGGGCTGGAGTTCTTAGGCAATCATGTTGGAGCCAGAAAGCCATCCAGATTTGATCTATTTTGGATTAATATTAACCGATAAATCGTCAATTATATGGGGTACAGTTAACTGTGTACAGACTAAACCGCACAGTTTCTGCAAATTTCTTCAAGATCTTACAATATTTTCGTACAGTATTTTTGATCTTTAGGAACTGAATATAGAGGGCTGTCTATGGACTACTGATTCAAATTGGGCTGGAGTTCTTAGGCAATCATGTTGGAGCCAGAAAGCCATCCAGATTTGATCTATTTTGGATTAATATTAACCGATAAATCGTCAATTATATGGGGTACAGTTAACTGTGTACAGACTAAACCGCACAGTTTCTGCAAATTTCTTCAAGATCTTACAATATTTTCGTACAGTATTTTTGATCTTTAGGAACTGAATATAGAGGGCTGTCTATGGACTACTGATTCAAATTGGGCTGGAGTTCTTAGGCAATCATCTTGGAGCCAGAAAGCCATCCAGATTTGATCTATTTTGGATTAATATTAACCGATAAATCGTCAATTATATGGGGTACAGTTAACTGTGTACAGACTAAACCGCACAGTTTCTGCAAATTTCTTCAAAATCTTACAATATTTTCGTACAGTATTTTTGATCTTTAGGAACTGAATATAGAGGGCTGTCTATGGACTACTGATTCAAATTGGGCTGGAGTTCTTAGGCAATCATCTTGGAGCCAGAAATCTTTCCAGATTTGAGCTATTTTGGATTGAGAGGAACCGAGAAATCGTTAATCATACAGTTAACAGTGTACAGACTAAACCGCAAATTTCTTCAAAATCTTGAAATGTTTTCGTATGGTGTGGTTTTTTCTTTAGGAACTGATAAATCGTTAATCTAACAGTAATGAAACTCGTGTCTTCAGACTAACCCGCACAGTTCCTGCAAATTTCTTCAAAATCTTACAATATTTTCGTATGAAACTGTGAAACTCATGGGCATGGGACTATCTATGGACTAACCCGCATATTTTCTAAAAATTTTTCAAAATCACACAATACTCTTGTATGGTTCTGCTCCAGTCAGGCACACAAGGAAGTACAATTTTTCAAAAATCTTCAGAACGCTACGTGAGAGGAAAAATTTAGATTTTGAAGACTATCCCGCACATTTCCTGCAAATTTCTTCTAAATCTTACAATATTTTCGTATGATATTTAGGATCATTAGAAACTGAGAAATCATTAATCGTTAATCTAACTGCTGTGAAACTCATGGGCATGGGACTATCTATGGACTAACCGGCACATTTTCTGAAATTTTTTTCAAAATCATACAATACTTTTGTATGGTTTTGCTCCGGACATGCAGACAAGGAAGTACAATTTTTCGAAAATCCCCAGAACGCTACGTGCGAGGAAAAATTTTGATTTTGAAGTATGTATTCAAAACTTTCTGATCTGCAGCACTAAAGCCACAAAACGTGGTTAGTCCTTTACCTTGGACTCGTAAAGGCCAGCAAAAGCAAGCTCCGATGGGGCCTGTAAAGGTAGATTACAACGATACGGAAGGAAATGGAGAAGGTTGGGTTATTTAAGAACTGAAAGTTATTTCTTTTCATTATTCGCAAATTGGAGGGTACGAGTGAGTTCTTGTAATGTGGAATGTTCTTCGGAAATTCTTCTTGTCTTCAATTTCTTTGGGAATGGATATGGTGCTACTACTTCAAAAATAATGTAGCCTGCTCTCCCTCGCCTATGGAATGTAGTGAGGAGCCTCTCATCTGGTCCTTTCGAAAATAATTATCAAGTTGGCAGGGGCTGTATTTTTCGACTGCCCGCAGGCTGTTGAGGGTTCGAACCGTAAAGATTGGGGTAGGTTCGCACCCCGCGGCTCAACAAGTTGCCCACCGTCAAAACACGTTTGTCTCCCCCAGTTTTGTGACTGACCTCCACCATGCGGAACAAAAGCCCTTTTTAATCACATGCAGAAGAGAGAAAAAACCCTTTGCGTGGGAACCCTCTTGAAACTGGGCCACGGCCGAATCCCTCGTATTTACGTTGTGAGAACGGCGATCTTTTCAAAAATATCGTTATCTAACGAATTTTTTAATTACGAATAGTTATGTTAGGTAAGGGTCTCAGTTGGTCGCCGTTTGTTCCTTGTTCCCGGTTAGTATAATCTCTCACGAACCAGAGCTCAAAGTTAAAAAGTTGTAGATACCTAAATTTGAAATTTTCTAGGAGCTCGAAATTAATTAGTGCATCTACCTAGGAAATTGAAAAACTAAAATAGTGCGGCTGGAATCATCAAAATCGAACAATAATTACCGCCGAAAAGTGGGAAACCCGTTTATTCGGTTCGTGAATAATCAATTTCGTAGGTAGATGGACTAATGAATTTCGAGAATCCTTGAACATTTCAAATTTAGATACAACTTTCTAACTTTGGGGGCCGGTTTTTGAAAGATTATACTAACCCAGAACGAGGAGACCTCCGACATTTGAGACATCCTGAGACATTTGACGGTGACAGACATGGGATGTGAGAAGTAAAGGAAATGGAAACTATGAAGATCGACCCATCAGTCTTCAAACGTCAAAATTTATTGGGACAAGGGTAAAACATTGAATCATTCCTCTTTTGCCGAGCTTTCGGTTAATATAATATATTAATTGTACTTTCTTGATGTTTGTTAGTTTTTCACTAGTTTTCTGGTTTCAGTAGTTTCATCCTTGATCCCTGATGAAGGATATTATCCTTCATCAGGGATCAAGGATGAAACTACTGAAACCAGAAAACTAGTGAAAAACTAACAAACATCAAGAAAGTACAATTATGCTGAAAACTTTAAAACACTATCTAAAACCTCAGTGTGGATTCCACACAGTAGTTTCATCCATGAGCCCTGAGATAACATCAATACCAGTAACTGAAATGTCTGAGAAATTTACAATTTGGAGAAAACTAGGCAGTAAATTTATTAAACCTGACTTATTATTCCCTTTTAGCTCTATTATCACCAATTGGATCGAGTCACCATTGAAATTCTGTGTACTAGCCACGTCTGCCCAGATACTTTGAATTTTTAGAATTTTTAAAGACCACGCAGAGCTCTGCAGGACAAATCGTTCGCTCCCTATGAAAACTTGAGGGTTGGTCTCACGATAAATCAGAAACACCAGTGTGAATCGCAAAAGAGGCCTACAGCCGTATTCACAAACTGCACTAAAAGGGGATTTTTACTAACTGAAGCTTGAAAGCTCCACTTAGAGCTGTACTTCAGAGAAAACGCTATTCACGTACCAAACTTTGGAAGAAGTGTCTCTTTAGCCGCTCTTTACCGAAGCTGAACTTTCGTCAAGTTACACTCTCCGGGTAAGTTTGGCTTCTACCACACTTCACTGGCCCTCAGTGCAGCTTTTGACTTGCTTTGATTTTGCTTGCTTCGACAGCCGTTTTATGAAGTTTTTCCGTTCGGATTTTAATGGAAAACATCAGTTTTCCTTCAATTTCCTTATCAGTTGAACCTAAAGCTGAACTAAGAGCAGCTACACTAAAAACGATTGTGAATAGTCAAGTTTCACTTTGGCCTAAATTATTACTTTCGGAAGTGCGACTTCAAGTGTCACTTTGGTGATTTTTTTAAATACGGGCCCTAATCTCCGTTCAAATTTTATCTGACCAAAATGCGATCGCTGTAGGTACGTGGTAGGTAGGTAGTATCTATGGTTGGTAGGTTGGTGATGATAATGGCAATGCCGAGTTCTTTACAGACGAGTGATCTGTATAGAAAAATAATAAACCTTTGAGTAATAATTTGCAGCGTTTTTAAAAATAGGTTTTTTCTTTCCTTGCCGTTCATGTACCACCTTCAACCGATTTCTCCTTCCAAGATGGGTTTTCCAAGTTTCTCTGATCAGCCCTGCAGTAGCACTCGACAAACCAACGTGGCCCAGGCAACGCAGAACAACAAAACCTTCCCAACAATAGGAACATCCTGAGGGGAAGAGAAGCTCCCAGGTAACAGAGTTCCTGGAACTTACCTGAATAACCAACCTTCCTCCCTGTGCCGCCCTAGATAGGACAATTAAAATTAAAAACCATCTGCTCCCTTGCAGCTATTCGAGAAAAAGGCAAAATACCCTTGGTAGGGTGTTCTTCTCATTTTCCCAGGTAACCTTCTGGGGCTGGAGGGGAGCTTTAAAACCTCTGCCGGGTGCGCCTTTTGTTGCGAAAAATTCACAACGCTCTGCCAAACTCGGATCTGTTCAGGAGTGATGGAAGGACAAAAGCTTTCTTAAAAAATAAGGTTTAAATCCTAGAAAAAATAGCGCATTGCACTAAGTCGACATCGAGAAATAGAGAAGAATGGCGGAAATTATTACATAACTGTTAATTTCTGCTCCCTAGAACACGTTTTGCACGGTGGTTCTGGCATTTCCGGAAATTTGAATTTAAGTTTCTTCAAGGCCGAAGTTAGGAAAGCTTCCGATAGGGAAGAGTTCGTTGGGTAGAGGTTTTGTTGTTACTTCTCTCTCCAGTCAAATTTGAAAATTTAGGGTTTAAATCGTGTTTTGGAGGATTACAGTAAAAAATACTCTTATATTAATAAAATTGTCGAATAAATAGAACTTTCTTGATACTTGAATATTCAAGGTAGGAAAGTTTGCATCCGTGCAGCACTTCAAACAAATTGGAGTATTCAACATCACAATTTTCTTTTTTTCACATTTTCCCCTTATTTCAGAGTTTTTTGATCAATCTTCGTCTGTCTGTCAGTGGTAAATTACCTCTCTCAGACCTCATCGTTCGATTCTGGAGAAATTTCAGGTCCCGTTGAGCTAATTAGAGCAACAGTTGTGTATTCTACACAAACGAGCATGCGTAATGGGAATAGTTGTCATCAGACAGATTATGATGAAATTTCTATGGGTCTAACCTCCTCTATCCTTGAAAATTTCATCTTAATCAATAACATACTCGTAGTTTATGACTCATAAACTCATAGGGAAGGCTTCACAGAATTCGTTGGGAAATTCGTAACTCATAAATTATGAGTTACGAATTTCCCAACGAATTTTGTGAAGCCTTCCCCATTCGACGTTTAATTTTCAAATTTATTGCATTCATGTAGTTTTGTTACTTATTATTTTCATTTTATAGTATGAAGAAGTCGAGCGTTTGACAAAAATATCAAAGTCTTTTCGACAAAGACAGTAGACATCAGTTCGACGAAGAAATCCGAGAGGACGGGCCAAAAAGGATCGTTCTTCCGACAAAACTGTACGGGGGATGGTTTTGGTCGTTTGCAGGCCAACAACAGCACGAACAAAAAGTAATATTGCTTCAGTGGTCTTTAATTACGAGGTCTCCGGAAAGTTCGTATAAAAGTGTTATAATCATTTTATTTCACAATTATTCGGGTAAATCAATTTTGTCCCCATCAAAATACTCCCCCTCTGACACAATGTACTTGCGCCAACGCCGCTTCCACTGTTCGAAGGCTCCTTCAAAGTCCTGTGGTTCAAAGTCCTTCAGCTGCCTTGTCGTCGCTTGTTTAATCGCCTCAATATCCCCCAAATCCCGCCCCTGAAGCATCAATTTGGTTTTTGGGAATGAGAAAAAATCACACGGTGCCAAATCCGGCGAATAGGGGAGGTGTTCGATCACCGTAATCGAATTCTTAGCCAGAAACTCACGCACAACGAGAGGTGTGGGCTGGGGCATTGTCGTGTTGCAGGCCGAACTCGAGCTACACGAGCAGTTCGACGTAGAATTTACCATTCACCGTCTGGAGGGACGAATTCTTGATGGACAATGCCCCGAACATCGAAAAAAACAATCAGCATTGTATTGACATTTGAGCGGGATTTTCATGATTTTTTCGTCCTTGGTTCCTCAGGTGTCTTCCACTCTTTGCTTTGGGATTTCAATTCAACATCAAATTCGTAGAACCAAGACACGTCTCCAGTGATGACTCGGTCCAAAAAGATCCTCTTCGACTTCCAACCAGTCTTCACAGCAAGCCACTCTTCGTGCTTTTTGTTCTGGGGTCAAAAGCTTGGGATTGATCTTGGAGCACAGTTTCGACATCTCAAGTTTTTCTCTCAGAATGTCGTGGACCGTAGTTTTGCTCTTCAGCCACCTGTCTGACCAGTCCCCCGGTGATATTCTCAAAATCCGTTTTTTGATGATTTCTCAATTATAAGAGTACCAATACTTTCGAGTTGTGGATACGAGGAAGCTATGTGCCACACCCACCTGGCAAGCGTTTTATACAACTTTTGAGTACTGGAACTGTGTCGGGCGGGTTTGTAGTCTTCTAAATGGTGAGAGGGGTTGCCTGACTGAAGTTCACCCCAAAGCGCTGTTTTTGATTTTCGTTTTCGCTTACGGTCGCTAATTCTCAATATTTTTGATTTCTGATGGATTCCATGTGTTGAGGACATCTGCTAGAATATGCCTGGTATCTCGTTTTTGAGAAAATTTATTCTAATACCCGCATGTTTGATCAATGAGTGAATCACCAAAGAATTAATTATGGTGTTTCGTCAAAAAAAAAAAAAATAGATTTTATGAGAAATTTGACATGGCAGAAGCATAGAATACGACGAAAGGAAACCAAATAATTTTACAGAATGAAAATCGGTCCACTGATAGCTGAGAATGTTGGGAAAATGATCAAGCTCCTGACTCTCTTTTCATGATATCTGTCTTTCTGAGCTGTCTCTCTCGCACACTTGTCTTGACTTAAACGACGGTCCCGCATGACACAAGTTCGAACTCTTTCCACGTTTTGGTCGGAATTTGAAGTGGAAGGACGCCCTGAACGAGGGTCATCTGCGACGCTTTCTCGGCCCTCACGAAATCTTTTTAACCACTTTTGGACTGTTGGTTCCTTGACAGCATCATCTCCATAAACTTTCGTGAGATCAGTAAAAATGTCGCAGCCATTCTTGCGACGAAGGACATGTAAAGGGTCCAGCCAGTTCTCTCCGCAGGGTGGTCGGGTTCATACTGGAGCGTTGTGGAGATTGTTAGGAAGAGGTAGAGCATGGACCTAGGGATACTAGACTCCCACTAGGGATACAGTATCCCTAGTAACTAGGGATACCACTAGAGATACTAGGCCCATGGGGCAGAGGACCCGGCAGACCTCCCAACTCGTCTTCCACGCTTCCTAGAACACTTTTGTACGAACTTACCGGACAGACCTCGTATTACGGGTCGGATTTTAATAATTATTAGATATTTATACGCATTACAATTGTTTAAATGAACTCACTGTAAAATCTTCACTACTTAGTTGCATCATAAAAATCGGTTGATCATTCTTCATTTTGCGGAAAATAGTCGAGGCTGATTCGGTTGGTAATAGCTGATAAGTATTTCTAGACTTGACGTCTTTGTCTTCATTGTAGGTTCCCAGCAACGCAATAAATATTCAAGTTGTTCTCGAATTTTCTCTTCTTGGAGTGCTGACCATGCCTCTGCTGATGCTTTTAATTTTGAGTGCTTTTTCTCCGCTTCAATTTCTTTCAATACGGTGTAAACAACATGGGTGTTAGGGTGGGTCGTGTAAAATTATTTGTTAAAATCGGAATGAAAAGATTCCGCGCCATTTGTCGTTCGTAAGTGGTGAGTTAGTGGTAAAGCCAGCCCATATTTTGGTAGGAAATGAGCAACAGATATGGACTAATAAATATTCAAGTTGCAATAGATATAAATATTCATATTCAAGTTGCAATCAATGAAATTTATTGCAATATTTATGCTTGCAACTTGTATTTAATACAAGTTGCAAGCATAAATATTGCAATAGCAATTGCATAAAGTTGCAGATAGGATCTCTGCTGATCGAAGTGACGCGCTTATTGACCTCTCAGCGTGACGAAGAGATGTGCTTTTGCCCTCCGATCGTTTGTCGAACGGCCCTGCACCCAACACATCTCTTCGACAACACATTTTGTCGAAACGCAATGCAACCAAGAAGTCTGAGCTTTTGTTGAGCTGTGCGGCCATTTCTGATTCTGAACATGGTGATGGAGAAAATTTGAAAATTTCTGATGGAGAAAAATGCGGGCCTCACTCTGCAAAGTTATTTCTGCCATGTTTATAATTTACAATGCCTGCCGTGTTCTGAATCGATTGATCATTCTTTCTGTACCTCCCGAGGATTCGAAGGGTCGATTTCACTTGCATGAGACACCCCATTTGGATTTTGTATTTCAGATTCGTACAGTTTCACGGTTACAAAAAAAGGCTCTAGAATAGAACTCGAAATCCTCTACGCTTTTAAGGCAAAGAACAGAAAAACTATAGGATAGGAAATTGTGCGAATTAATCCCCGGATAGGTCTGGTTAATCTGGTTTTTAAGTTCCTAATAGTGGATTGGCATTTGGATCAGGAAGTTCAATTTCTTTCCAGAGGTGCTCTACCATGTCATCTGGAACCTTCTCAGATCAACCCTGCCGAAACACTCCTTTGTATTTCTAAGCTTACAATTATTGCCATTCATGCCATTTTGAAGCTCGGGGTAGTCCATACTGGCTTATTTTATCAGGTAGTCAGAGAATAGCAGAAACTCAAATTTCTACCGATCTCTTTACACCATTGAGAATATCCCTGACCGAAAGATGCACGTAAACCCTTCTTGATGGCTTCAATGTGTATCAGATAGGGACTTTGAACCTGCTCTTGTTCTTTTCCACCTTTTAACGTTACTGCTTAATGTATTGCGAAAAGTTCTGCTTTGAGTAAGCAAAGTAAGTAAGGTGGAAGGGTGAATTAGTAAGTTTCCTAATCAGTTACAGCACAACAGATTCCATGCTGTATAAGGTCCATCACAGTGCACTATTGTGTAAGGGGAAAAAATTGGTAATTGTTGATAGAATTTCTAGATTTAAAATTATCTTGAGAATTTTGTTAACCCTTAACTTGTCGAGGAAAATGCAGGTCGAGCAATTGCTCCAATATTTTTTTATTGGTGCTAAATTAGCTAACAGACAATGGGAAAATGCTTTTAACAACATTATGGCCTCGGGCCATTGCTATCGTCAATTTGACAGAAGTAGCTTCAAAGCAAGACTGCCAAGATATCGATAGATCGGGCCATAATATGGATGTTGCTTTGTAGATAAAGTGCCAAGATATGATGCTCGTCTTGCAATTAACCAAAACCTTCATCAAACTCAGGGTTAAAATCAATTCTAAAAATTAACAAGAAATTAAGGGTTTTTCGCGAGATTTGTTTCCGAATATCCGAAATTGCACCATCATTGTCATGAGATTTTTTGATCGAAGTTTTTGAAGACTGATGTTGATATCTACATTGCCAAGTTAAGGTACGAGGGTCATCCAGAAAGTAAGGTTACAACACCTGAGTAAAATCGAAAAATTTTTGTATTTGAAAGAAATTCACAGGATACTTCACAAATATAGTGAACTATTTTTCAACGTAATCGCCGTCAAGATCGAGACATTTCTGTAGTCGGGGCACTAGCTTTTGTATGCCTGTGTTGTAGACCTCCGCCGCCACCTCTTTCAGCCACTTCTCCACAGCTTCCTCGACCTCCTGATCATTGGAAAATCGTTTCCCTCCCAAAAACTCCTTCAGTTTAGTGAAGAGATGGTAATCTGAAGGTGCCAAGTCGGGTGAATAGGGTGGATGGGTGATAATGTCCCATCCAAACGAAGTCAGCAGCTCCTGTGAAACACGTGCGGTGTGAGGCCAGGCGTTGTCATGCAGGAGACTCACTCCCTTGGTCAGCCTTCCCCTTCTGCGGTTCTGGATGGCTCTTCTCAGTTTTTTTAAGGTATTGCAATAAGCTACTGCGTTAATGGTAGTCCCTTTAGGCATGAAATCCACTAGAAGGACCCCCTTACGGTCCCAGAAAACAGATGCCATGACTTTTCCGGCTGAATGGGTCGTTTTGAACTTTTTGGTGGGAGGGGAGGCAGAATGACGCCACTGAAGTGATTGTCTTTTGGTTTCTGGGGTGTAGTGACACACCCACGTCTCATCCCCTGTCACAATAGAGTCCAAAAAAGCTTCTCCCTCCTGTGCAAAACGATCCAAAAATTCACGAGCCGCAGTCACACGATTTTGTGGTGCTCCGGTGTGAGCATTCTGGGTACCCATCTCGCACACAACTTCTTGTAACCAAGTTTTTCCGAAACAATATCACCAAGGAGACTTCGAGAAATATCAGGAAATTTTTCGTGAAGGTCGTCAAGTGTCACACGGCGGTCATTTCGCACTTGTTCTTCAACTTTTTGCACAAGTTCCTCAGAAATCACTGATGGCCTCCCACTCCTTTGCTCGTCGTGAGTCTCAGTACGGCCCTCTCTAAACAATCTGACCCATTTTGTGACATGTTGTCGACTCATCACATCACCACCATAAACTTCGACGAGCTTGCGATGGATGTTAGCCGCGGTATTATTCTGCAAAGTCAAAAAACGAATGACCGCTCGGATCTCGCACGGACGGGAGTTGGCGGGAGCGCGAGATGACCTCTCCATTGGAAACTTTTACTGTAACTAAAAAAAACGGCCGAAATAAACGCGGGGCGAAGCAAACTGACCGTTACGAACTCCCCTTCACAGTAGGTGCACCAACTTTGAAAAAGAAAATTTCCCCCAACCTCAGGAGCCCTTGTAACCTTACTTTCTGGATGACCCTCGTAGCATAATCGAGAGTTAGATAATGTTCGAGGTGCAACAGAGCATGTATTTTCAATGTATCATTTTAAGTGTTCACTCTTCATTGACGGAAGTAGGCCAAATTCCAGCTGATCAAGTGCGATCTCTATATCGATAGTAAAAGTGTAATTCCTTCCTCAAGTGTAAGTCCGAAAATAGAAAGTTTTCAGGGGCTACCCCATTCTGTATCTCTTATGGATGGAGATTTATAATAAAAGCAAGCTGGTGGTAGGTGAATCCTATTTGCAAGACTTCTGTGCACAAATTTCGTATTTATAGCAGTTACAGATTTAATTCAACGTTTTACAGATCTTTTTAAACCTTTTCCAGATTTATTTCAACCTTTTACAAATTCATTTAAACCTTCTACAAATTCAATTCAACTTTGTACTAATTATATTCAACTCTCCACCAGTGGTGGTGGATATGGAAAATAGCTGATTGATTAGGATAAGTAGTAGACTACACTTAGGTAGGTAACGGCTGCAACTTACGCAATTGCCGTGACTCGGAGTGCGGGAAAAGTGCCACGGAATTGCGTGAGTTGGGCATCTCAGTAGGTGTACTCCGTGGTATCACCAACCTTGTCCTGCTAGGCTCATATTTGAACTGGTGATCATTTTATAGACGCACTTCCCTTCATCCCTCTCCTAACCCCACCTTCCTCGTCATCCATCATCCCTAGGGCCGGCGTCTGGTGAGTCCTGGGCGTCCTCCCATTTAAAATTTGTTTTTTTAGATTTATTTCATTTATAGCGTGCCCCCTCCGTCTTTGAGGGGAGTTTATTGTTTAAAAAATAGGTACGTACATAGTACGTGACCTCAGCGCCTTGCCAATTCAATGTCCACTGTATGGTTAGAATCGCTTCTGTGAGCAATGCTGACAATCTCTTATGTTTGCATGCCCTAGAAAGCGATAACTTTCTCATTAGTCGCTGTATATCGCTGTTTACGACGTTTTCTTCTCATGAGATCATTTGAAGGGTTGCGATGAGTTAAATTGGTGGAGAGTTGAATATAATTGAACCCGTTTTTGGTTTATTATTTTCAATAATGAACCTTTGGAATCGACCAAGAAAAAAAAATTTTAACACCCCCTCAAAATTTGATGGTTTACGTTTCAAGGTACGTAGAATCCAAAAATCGAATGAAAATTTGGCCGTCCGTCCGCCGTACGCCGTACGCGGCACTTTTGCATTGACCGATTTTGATGAAATTTGGTATGTAGGCTCCATTTGGGGTCTAGTTGTGCCCCGAAGCTTTTGGTTGATGTAGGTCACTTCTAAGGGTTCCAAAATCAATTTTGAAATTTTGAAAACGTCCTAACTCAAAAAATTTCGATATAAAGGTATTGTTTTTCCTTCAATTTAAGATTCTATAGAATTTTTAAAATTTTTTGAGACCACGCGGAGCTCTGTAGGACAAACCGTTCGCTTCCTACGAAAATTTAAGTGTTTATTTTGAAATATATATATATAAATCAAAACACGAGTGTGAATCGCAAAAGAGGCCTAATCTCCGTTCAAATTAGAGCTGATCGAAATGTAATCGATAGTTGGTGATTTTGATTTTTTTTTTTTCCTTTCATATTGGATGGTTGGTGATTTTGTAGACGAGTGATCTATATAGAAAAATAATAAACCATTGTGTAACAATTTGCAGCGTTTTTAAAAGGGGTTATGTGACATTTTTGACCATTTTCACTTTTTTCATTTTCTGGGTCTCCACACTTGGTTGTATCGATTGCGATTAAAAGGAGCCTCGTATCAATGACGCTTCCCATAGAAAAAACATGTTGAAATTTCCGATGTCTTTTGAAAGGCTATGTGAGCCACATAACCCCTTTCAAAAGAGAACTTACTCACTCGCTATGTGGTCGACGAGGAGTTTTGAGACTTAAATAATAAACTGTCAGGTTGGTTTATAATAATTAATCTGTTGGTAAAGGGAGGGGGTTAATTTTTGTTTCTTGGTCGATTCCTAAGGTTTGTTATTGAAAATAATTAACCGAAATCACTTCCTTTTGAATCTCCACCTCGTCCTAAGACAACAATTCCAAGTGGGTGTGACACGTAGCTTCCTCGTATCCATAACCCGACTGTATAGTACCAGATGCATAGTAGTTACTCTCAAAACATCAATCTCTAGGTACCTTCCACTACCCTCATAGGGGACCATCTACACGTCAACCCGCACAATATCTGAATATTGTTGCAAAATGTAGAAGTTATGGCTGTTACAAGGATTTCACGTTTACGCATACTTTCAATTTGGGGGCCATGATTTTCATAGGGGACCACCATCATCACAACTCGCATAGTTCCTGAAAATGTTATCCAAATCAGATGGGAAATATAGAAGTTATGCCCGTGGCAAGGATTTCAGGTTTGCGTATGTACAGCGGCTACTATCAGTCCGGGGGTAATGATTTTCATAGGGGACATCTACACGCCCACCCGCACAATCCCTGAGAATTTCATCAAAATTTTGATGAAATTTTCAGGGACATTTAATGTAGAAGTTATGACTGTGGCAAGGATTTCATGACAGACAGACAGACAAACACGGAACCAAAATTGTTCAGGAAGGTCTGAAACGTAAAACGCGAGTGGAAATTTTGATTTTGGTTGATTGGATTTTAATTTTGAATAAACTGATCATATACATCTTTTATGTTATGATGTTTTATGTACATATTTTCATCAAAATATGTTTCATTCAATGAATAAACTGTTTATTTAAATGATTTCAGTCCTGAAAAATCGATTTTTTTGAAAGGGGGTATGTGAGAGCATTTCAAATAATTTGAAATGCAATTATTGCAATTTGATACACTTCCCCTTGCTGAAAAAATCTGAAAAATTCTGGAGGATTGTAGAGTATTTAAAAAATGGGATGTTTGCTGAAAAATTCTGGAGGATTGTAGAGTATTTAACTGTATTGGAGTATTTAAAAAAAATGGGATGTTTGGCTCGTTTTGACGACTTGGGACAGTTTTTTGCGTTTTCCCGAAAGTTTCTCAAATGACACATAACCCCTTTTAAAAAAAAACGGGTTCAATTTGTAAAAAAAAAGTTGAATAGCATATTATGTAAAAGGTTGAATTGAATTTGTAAAATGTTGAAATAAATCTATAAATGTTATATTTAGGTATTTATGACTTTCGATTTTTGATACAAGCCTAACTCTACTTATGAGGATTTACACTTTTATTATCGATAAATAGAGTTTGGGTAGGCAGTTGTGGCAGGGGGAGATGATTGGACTTCGGAATAACTAACCCCACGAGGTCTGCAACCCCCTAGAAAGCGCGGGATGCCGGTAACTTCCCCTCCATCGAAGGGACGCCTCCCCCCTCCATCCTCGCCAGCCATCCCCATCACTTCCCCTCCGTCGTCTAGTTGTGCTTCCCTTCTCCCACTCGTCAACCAGTTCTTCGGTAGACGGCAAAGTAGATGGTTGTTCAGGCGAAGCCCGAGAGCTTCTGCCCTCGTGAGTTCCAAGTTTTCTGTGATTGTGATCCTCGTATTCCGGACGATGATTTTCCTCTGCCGATGTCCGTGTTTTTTCTCGCTTCAACTCAATGGAATACTCTGGCAGTTTCAGAAAGGATCGCCGACAGCGAGGTATGCAAACATGTTCCAATATCCCAGATGCCAACGACATGCCGGTTACGTCTTCCAGTACATTATTTTGCTTGTATATTACCTCCAGACCTATTTTTTCTGCCACAAGTCCTTGTGAATCACAACCTTCCTTCAGCTTCCACGTAGAGTTATCTATTTCCTCTTTCCACTAGTTTTTGTTTTGGCCTTTGGACTTTGATCTTAAGCTTCAACGCTTGTTGCTTCTCCCTTCCTTACAGATATCACGTGTAGACTCATGATTTACAACTATCCACGTGATTTCTTCGCCAAAATAACATGTATTGACAATGAGCAGTCATGTATAGTTCAGTACTTGCCAACCCTTCGGGTAATGGCAGTTGCCCTCGCTTTTTTCCGCTTGTTGTTTACCCCTTGCTCTCTCAACCGACATGTCGAGGTCCAAATCAAGTAAGAGAGGGAGAGGTCAAGCTTCATGTGCTTTCTGAGGATTTCCTCGATGCCTGTTCCCATGGGGAACCTTTTTTACCTGCACTGCTCTACTCCTCACTTATAATTCCACCGAAAAAGTTTCACTGCGATTACGAAAATTGATGATTGGTTTTCTCTGAAACTAGCTCAGTGCTCACTGCTCAGCAGTTCCTAATTGCTGCCTCGAAGCCTAGTGTGGTCCTTGCCTAAATCGAACCAAGTAATCTCGGACCTGGTAACAGTTGGGCCATCCGGCTTACGACTGTCCCGTGGACCCTATATCATTTTTGATTCACTTGAGACGCGAACTGTTGAAGAAAATTCGGGATTTGATGAACCCAATTTTCACTTTCCTGCTGTAGAGTTTGTTGCTGCCATGCAGTATGTTTTGCTTCTTCATTCAAACTTACCAGTGTTTTTCGCCTAACAGTTGCCCATCTATCAACTAATACAGTGCTTAGATGCTCACAAATTCTTCCACAACTATCATTCTGCAGTTGTGTATTTTGTGTTGATTTGCACCTTAGTGGCATCATTTCACAAGCCAATAACCTGCTTGTTGTATCAACGTGCTGTCATGTTAGGTATGTAATATTTCCAAGTTTTTAGGGAAAGTAATGAGAAGTTAATGAGGCCTTTTCACTCGTAACCTAGGTACTCTACTTTTATGGAATAACATCTTTCTTGTCTACTTTTCATTTTGCCGGCTGATGCCCACTGGACACTTTTCTAGCTCACCTCGTGGTGCGCAGTCCGCTCTAAGCCTTCTTGTTTGCTGTCGAGTTGTTGGTTTCCAGCAGTCATCTATCCAGGAATGAATTTAAGTAATTTATTGTAATTTTTCACAAGAGCCCCACGTTTTTCAACTATAATACCCATCAATTTTACTCTTCCAACATTTGATTGGTAGATAGTAGGTACCTACTAGATTACCTATCATCACAAGTAAATTTAGGTTGTTGAAAACATTTTCTCTTGTTTTTGAACACTAAAAACATTGTATTCTTTGCATAATCATTCATCATTGTATTATTTTTCTTGGTTTGACCATAAGGACCATCCCTGAATATAAAACTTCCAGCTTTTCTATTGGTTATGTCTAAAGAGGCATATTATCTGATCTCCATAGGCCTCTCCATAGAATGGGGGGTGCGCCTTGATTTTTTTAGATTTTTAATCGAAAGTAGACTACATCTTGAGAATTTTGGTACAAACCTCGACCTTCTAGCCTGAGTAGATCTGTTTCTATGATTTTTCAAAGTTTTTTATGACGTCACGGGCCCTACTCGCCTGGGCGGGACCCCCCAGCCCATTGTGACGTCATAAAGGGTCGAAACTTGAAAAATTCATAGGAAAAGATTTACACACGCTAGAAGGTCGCGGTTGGTACCAAAATTCTCAGAATGAGGTCTACCTTGGATTAAAAATAACGATAAACAGTTTTTCCTACCCAAGCGAGCACCCTATACGCACCCTGGTAGATTCGAAATTTGTGTCTTTTCATCATGTAGGCCCTTCTTTCAGTGGTAGGTTACTGCCATGAGTGTGTTTCGGGATTGACATTCGTTCAAATTTGATTCTAGCCTCACTTGAGTACCATTTCTTACTGATCACCTGATCTTGTGCCTGGAGATGTCTCGCTTCAGCCTCCCACTTCCCTCGCAAAGCATTGATTTGATACGCGTGTCGACCATTCGAATCACGACCTATATACATCCGCAAGAAGAAGAAGAAAATGGTTTATTAAAGAAATTGACATATCTCGAAAATAGTAATTACAATGGCAAAATAAACAATACAGCATGGTTCTTTTCGAACCGCCTGCCTTCGAAGGCCGATTTAAAAAAAATAAATTAAAAAAATAATTAAAATCAAAGTAAACTTTCCAATTAATACTGGATTATTTTTGAAAAAACTTAATAATTAATAATTAAATTCCCCCACGAGCAATCTGCAGTATGGCCAAACCAAATTGCAATAACGTGCCAGTTTACTCCAGGCCTGCGGGTCATTAACCCTTAATATCCTGAAGTATCTTTTCGGAAGACCGATTTTTATCTGCAAACGTTTATAAACTTGTAAGCCAAAACTGATACCGTCCAACTATCCGATTGTTTAAGAAAACGTAGGTAACAGTAAAAACAAAATAATTCTCGAGTTGAATGAATGTAATAGGGCCTTCGAGGTACATTCTACCCTCATTTCTCCCCTTGTCGATAAGTTGGGTTTCCTCGCCAAACATGGCGCCACTGTTTAGAGCAGCATAGATCCCTCCATGAAGTGATCTTTCTCCACCTTATTCCGTGGTTCTGTACTTTATGAGGAATGAAAGACTCCAACCAAGGATTTTTCTGTTCTTTTTGAGAAATAACAGACCCCAACTAAGGATTTTCCAAATTTCTTTCTTCTACTCAACAAAATTGGGCAGATAGACAGATTTTTCTGACCCAGATTCTAGTGAGGCTTCAGGAAAGATCATTTACGAACTGACAAGCTGCAATAGGGCCTTTGAGAAACCTTCTGTTCAAATATTCTATAGATTTGTCATAATACATCCAAATTTAATTTTAAAAATCCGAAATTTTTATGAACAAATGGGAAATTAAGGGTTAAGGAGTTCAATCGCCTCATCGCGCGACAAACTAGACTTGCCAAGCGCACATCCGCAACTATTTTATGGACGTTATTTTTCATGAAAGGTCAGAAATTCGACTGATGGATCGATTGAGACCATTTTTAGGGATCAAGATTCAGGAGGATTTCCATGTTCACGGTGGTTTTTCCTATTGTAAGGGACTCACTACCTCAGGTTTTTTTTATATTTTTTTATAACTAACCTCATGTTATGATTTCACGAAGAACATAATTCATATTTCAAGTCCACGTAGTCAGACACCGCTTTTAGTCAACTACGTCTTCTTTTCATTATCTAAAACGATGAATAGACATGAGGAATTATAAGTAGATGGGTGCACAAGGACACGCACGATAAAACGGGTCACTGAATTAAGACGTAACGCGGGTCTCCATCTCAACGGGGGACCCTTCTTGACCGGAGTGTTTAGTTTTCAAAACAGACTACTCGGTTCCAGTCGGTGTTGACAGTAGTTGTTCTTGAAACGTGTCCTGAGAAGGACTCGGCACAGGCGTCGTGAAATCGTTGTGAATCGCGATTGATGTTTTGATTTTGGAGCGAAGTGAAACTGCGGTGTATTGTCAGCCATTGTTTTGTTTCGTCGCTGATTCCGTTGATTTTGATTTGAAGCACACCAAATTGGAGTATGTTTTATTTATTTGCTGTGTCGTTTATTTTACTTGATAGTTATTTAACCAGTTGAGGCGTTTGGGATCAAAAGCGGATGAGTCCACGGAACTAAATTTTACAGGAAAGGCCAGAGTACGTTTGGATCCAATAAAAAAAGTTTGGATTTCATAAAATTGAAATTTTTGATATCCCACAAGTACTATTTGATATCCCATTTTGTTACTAGATGAGTCCTCAATTTATCCCTCAAATTTTGGACCGATTCAACTTGTATTTGTCTAGATATGTCCAAAAAATATTTTCTATCTGATTTTAAAATTGGAAATAGCGTTTATACGTGTTTTAAACTGATTCTGCTGCAAATATAAACTGTTATCCAGAAATTACTCTAAAAAAAATCACTCGGCAACACTTTGGAATTCTATTTACCTGCTTACAGTTGAATTAAAGAGGGAGAGGGTGGCAAGAAGGAGAAAAGGGAAGAATGAAACACAGTTGGAAATTTGACTTAAAACGTTTCATAACAATCTCTGAGTTTTTAAATTAACAATCGATTTGGTTTTAGTTCTTTTTTGAACATTAAGTTTATCAAAGAATCAAATTGCTTCACTAAACTTGAATTTTTCTGGATCTTTTGACATTTTGAAGTTATCCGGTTTTGATCCTCAACGCCTCAGTTCATCTACCGCCTACAGTCGGCTTGGTTAGCTCTGATGGAACCTCATATTTGCTGTATTGTGACCGTGAACTGTTAGTAAGGAAGCATAGTCAGCAGATGCACTCTCCCCAGATATTTCTGCAGCCCATTTCGATCTTCAGCACTTCATTGTGTACCTTCTGCTTTTTCGGGTGCACGTTTTGGCATCGTCACGTGTCTGCTTGTAAATACGTTTCCTTCCTATTTTTTGTTGACATGATTGACTATCATGTGTCGTACTTGAACGTTCCCTAAATGTATCTACCACTGATTAGTTGCTAGTATCTTCGGTTCGGTCCTTCGGAGTCTTAATTGAGGCATCAATTTATTGAATTTCCACGATACAGCCTTCTCCAAATCAAACTAAACTGTTCCCTAAACAAGTAAAACCATTTCAATTGAAGCCTTTTCCAAAGCAATAATGCAAACTTTTGCGAATCTTGGGGTTGATGTAGATTTTGTGAGTTATTGACCTTGGTTTATTATGTTATTCTCTGTTCCTAGACTACAACTGGGTATTATAATTATTGTAAAGCTTGCTTAACTGAAAATGACTTTATGATGTTCAAGATAATTCTCCAAAACAGATTTCAAATAAGAAAACAATCAATTTTGGTGGGTGGTGTCTCGTGGGACATCCTCTGTTATGCTCAACAGTAATAGCGTATTCGATTGGCGAATGGATTCATGACACAGGCCTTTCATTTGTCCTTATTTCATAATTAGTTTCAACTGCTTTGGAAAAAATCATTTGATTTGGATATGCTATTACCTGGAACATGAAACCACGCTTCTAGGTCGATTGCACACATTTTTGGTTCAAATTCAGTAACTGATAGTTTTTTTCTTCAAAAGATGGTTTTAAGCGTTGAATCCCACGCACCTTGCTTCTGCTCAGGCTAATAATGAAAAGTTATCTAAAATTTCCAGAATAATTCTGTACCTGCGAACATCTGCACACGTGATCGATAGAACTTGAGCGCAGTCCAGATGATTCGACAGCCATGTGTTAAATCTTTCTCAAATTTTCAAAATATAACGAAGATTTCGTTTCAAGTTGCTACTAGTTGTCGAATACCTCGACCAGAGATGACTAATTTACTCTTGTCGTTTCTGAAAGTGATTATGAAAGCTCATCCCACAGGCCAGAGTCGCCCCTCAACTGGAAAAGTCTAGGAACTTTCCAAGAGCGTTGATGGTGTTAGAACAAAACAAACCTTCAAGATTCATGTCCTTCATGATTCGTTCTTTACTTCAATACAAATCTCTCCACAAAAACCAAACCAACCACAAACATTTAAAAAACCTCCATCGCACACTCAAGAACAAAAAAAAAACACCTAAACAAACCAACCAAATTAAAAAAGTCTGCCAAGTGGGTGTGGCACATAGCTTCCTCGTCTCCATAACCCGACTATATAGATGACCCGATGCATAGTAGTTAATCTTAAAACACCAATCTATAAGTACCTTTCACAACCCTCTTAGGGGACCATCTACACGCTAATCTGGACAATCTGGACCTTTGTAGACTCGGAAGCAATGAGGAATTTCACCGAATTCTGTTTGCATTTTTCCTGAATAGTTAATGGTGTGGGATAGATGAAAATCTGGCTGAATTCGGAAAATAAATCTCCTGTTATTAGGACGTCCCACAGTAAGACTTGGGCGTCCTTATGCGATCGATCTGGGGTGAAGTTGGACAACACTCAACAGAAAAAAAAAATAACCACACAGTAATCCGTTTTAGACCATTCTGAATCCAAATCCGCGAAAAAACTATAGGTGTATGTCTGTGTGTGTGTATGTGTGTGTGTAACAAAATCTTGTGTACTCTGCACAGGCCTTAGTTCTCAACCGATTTTCCTGGTTCTTTTTTTGTTCGTCGCGGAAAACTATCTAGTTGTGCACTACGTCGCCGGAATTTCGAATTTTGCCTTTTAAGGGGGGGTTAATGCTCAAAAAACGTGCGTTTTTGAGCATAATCTTGTGTACTCTGCCCAGGCCTCAGTTCTCAACCAATTTTCGTGGTTCTTTTTTTCTTCGACGCGGAAAACTATCTAGTTGTGCACTACGGCGCCGGAATTTTGGATTTTACTTTTCAAGAGGGGGAAAGGGGGGGTTAATGCTTAAAAAACGTGCGTTTGCGTGCATAATCTTGTAAAATCTGCCCAGGCCTCAATTTCCAACCGATTTGCGTGTTTCTTTTTTTGTTTGACTCAAATAACTTCCGAGTTGTACATGATTTTACCAGAGTACCAAAATTCGCAAGAGGAGGGGGTGAGTGGGGGGATAATATTCACAAAATATCCGATTTTTCAATATTTCGGTTCCTTTACTGCTTACTAATTGTACCCAAGTTTTGAAATTGAGGAAAAATTCTCATTATACCTCCGGATTGTCATGAATTATTCTCTGTACCACCATGGAACTAATAGTGGTGCCACCATGGTGCCATGATGCCATAAACCGCTTATTTCGTGTTTTTTTTTTTTTTTTTTTTTTTTTTTTGTTGTGTTTCACCTTGAATACGGATGTGAACTTCGACGGACTTCCTACCAAAACTAACAGATGAAAGTTCAATGTTACGACGTATTTCCGCTTTGGTGCCAGACTGGGATGTGGTTGGGGGGGGGGGGGGTGAACTCGAATTCGCATGTTGGGTGTCGTAAATCATGGATTTTAAAATGCTCTTCAGATTCGAGGCTCCCATGCCGCTAGAAATGTTAAGGTGGATAATGGTGTGGGGGGGGGGGGGGGGGAGGGTCAGTATTTCTGGCCTAAAGTAATAAATAAATTACGTCGAGTGAAACAGTTTTATCACTTACCAACTGGTTAAACTGATCTAATGCTTATCCAATGGGACGTCCCCTGGAATGCATGCATTACTAAACAATATGTTTTTTGGGAGACAATCAAAATTTTTGATTTCAAAACTAACCGGGAAAACAGACGTGAAGCGGGAATGCTCGCTGATTGGGCTGTTCGGATCGCCGTCTCCTCCCAGTGTTGCCAATTGATACAACGAAATCGTGTTTTCTAAGAGAAAAGTTATCAAACAAAAACAGGGGAAACCTAATTTTCCCCATCTTGCTTTTTCTATTTTTTTCTTCAGTTTTTCGATTTCGAACTTTACTGTTTCGTGAAATTTTGCATCTGGGGACTATAGATTTCTCGATCTCAGCGCTTCAAGCGGCCATAAATGAACTATTCCAGGATGACGTAATTTTCCCGGTTTTTTTTAAACATTCGTATTTTCTACACTGTTTTGTTTATTCGTAAATTAGGAAGTTCGGGCTGAAAGTTTGCTTCAGGAGGTTTTTCGAGGTGCTGAATCCGATTTTGGGGTCAAAAATAGGAAATTCCGACATGGTGAAATTCCTCATTAAAAAACGTTTGCGCATGCGCAGTGGCTACTATCAGTCCGAAGGTAGTGATTTTCATAGGGGACCATCTAAATACTAACATCCCAGAAAATTTCAAAGAAATCGGACAATAACTTCGTATAGTTATGCCCGTTACAAGGATTTCATGACAGACACGGAACCAAAATTGTTCAGAAAGGTCTAAAACGCAAAACGGGAGTGAAAATTTTGATTTTGGAGAACTTTATTTCCATCCTTGAAAAGTGAAAACAAGCTTCCGCTACCTTGATAGACTCTGAAGCAAAAACCAAACCAAGAAGCCGAACTTCAATACAAAGCTTTTCGCTGAACTGGGCATCGCCTGGTAAGATATTCGTCACCAATAAACCGTTTTTGAAGAGTTCTTTAGTGATCAATTCGTGATCGCCAAACTTTGTGGAAAATTAATGATCTTGAAGGTTTATGTTGTTTAAACACAATCCCCATTCATATGCGTGATTTTTGTGAAAACAGTCAGAATTTAGGGGAAACTTGTAAATGAAAATTTCTTGAACGGAGACCTAATTCATCACTGGCTTCCTGGGATGGACTTGAACAATCTCTATCGATGCTTTTCGAGCTGAAGAATTCAGATGTGCACTTAATTTTTCTGACCCTTTCTCGCTCAATCGAATTTATCCACCAATACCACGAAGAAATGAGTTTTTAACCATCTCGTTGCATCAAAGTTGATTTTGCATCGTCTCTCAGTTGTACGCCTCGATTTGGTTACACAAACGTTATCCACGTATTGGAGTTTCGGTTGATTCCGCCTGCAGGCCAATTTCCTTTCGCCAGGAAGAAAGCACGTACCTACTCCACGTTCAGGACGTTAGAACTCGTAAAATTTATGGGTTTCCTCTCCGAATCTTTTTTTTCGGCATCTTTGTCGAAGAAAGGTCTTTGACCTTTTTGAAAGCCCTTGTCCGTCATTTTGGGGTCTCAGTTGTACTGCCGCCTAATAGGTCCCCTTCAGTTTGAGGGTTCCCCTTTTCCGGGGATTTTGAGGTAGGTATATTTTTAGGGGAAATGATTTTACCGGGAAGACCATTTCATTGCTTCTTTGTGTTGGCTGCTAACCTGCCTCAGCTTTCCACTTTACTTCTTAAGACCTCATAAAAATATCCCTTCTGCTCATGTGTTATACATTCACTATTTCGACAGTGAACTTGCAAAACCATGTAAGTCGTTTTCCAGAAATTTTACAGGATAACGAGAAAAACTGTTAGACTTGCTTCGATCGTGGAAGGTTCTAGACTTACAGGTTATTACTTTGGTGCATAACGAAGAGATAGTCGAGTTTTTGCCAGTTTGGCTCCGTTTGATGGATTAAGGCGTTCTCATTCTATCCAAATAGCTAATAACGTTATTTTCGAAAAAAATCGGACTTACATGGTTTTGCAAGTTCACTGTCGATTTGCTTTTCGAAATATCTGCCTTTTGTATACTTACTTTCCTGAGTGGCTGTCTTGATAGCTCACAACCAATAATGTTCAAGATTAACAGAAAGATCCAATGTTTGTTGGACCTAACTGCATTGGAAAGCGCTCATAAAGAGTAGAGAGATGATCCTTGGAAGATATTCAAAAGTTCTGTAAAATGCTATCCTCGCCGAACCTTGGAAAATACGCGATAAATTAAGCACAGACTAGGTGGGGTCCATTCAGAAGGAATGTTTTGTTTCTAACATAAAGAAATGATGTTCTATTTGGGACCTATCCTATCGAATACTATCAGTCAAGCACAGACTGTGGGTATTTGAGGATAAGTTGGGGACCTATGCATTCAGGAGGTATGTTCTTTCTCTAACATGAAGAAGAGATATTCTTTTTTGTAACGTAGAGAAGGGATGTTCTGTTTGGGACCTATCCTATCGAATACTATCAGTCAAGCACAGACTGTCGGTATTTGAGGATAAGTTGGGGACCTATACATTCAGGAGGTATGTTCTTTCTCTAACATGAAGAAGAGATATTCTTTTTTGTAACGTAGAGAAGGGATGTTCTGTTTGGAACCTATCCTATCGAATACAATCAGTCAAGCACAGACTGTGGGTATTTGAGGATAAGTTGGGGACCCATGCATTCAGGAGGTATGTTCTTTCTCTAACACGAAGAAGAGATATTCTTTTTTGTAACGTAGAGAAGGGATGTTCTGTTTGGGTCTTATTCTACCAAATACAACTTATTTATTGTGGTGTTTTAACTGATCGAGTTACCGTTTTTTGATGGTACCACACTGAAAATGTCAGATCGATATTGCAAGATACCATTGAAATCCAAATCTGAGTGAAATCCTGAGGTCATCGTGTAGAAATATGACCAAATGTCGTCAAAATGGAGGCGAAAAAGCGCTCGAACTCCATTGAATCTCCGGAGATCCATTCACAATATCGTTTAAGAATTGTTTTCATGGTCCAATGGAGGAATGAAAAGTAAGAACATGTTCAATGGTGCGATCGAGAACACGAGACACGTTGTTTTCTCCCCTACCTATCCTAATATTTGTACCGGTGGAGCAATGATCTACGTCTTGTACGGATATTTGGACAGTCAAACCTCTATTTTTAGCAAGAGATATTCCTTGGCGGTGCTATCTCGAAGGCAAACGTGTGCCCTCTACAACGTTCATTCACCTACTGGGGAAATGTGGTTCCTAGCTATCTGAAGCAGGGGTTCCAAACAAAAATTTTGCTAGGACCCCCTCACATATTTGCAAAAATGACAAGGACCCCCACTAATTCCTAAACATAAAGCCGTAAATTTTGAGTGGGCTCCACACCCCTCCCCCCCGCTACCACCATTGACGTAACATTTTTATGTTTTAATTATTTCGGGATTTAAGGTTGGTATTTTGATAACAAAGAAGGGGCTTAAAGTTTTGTTAAATTTTATCTTTATTGTTATTGTACAGTTCTCAATCATTTTACAATTTTTTATCTGTATTTTTATACGTACATACAGTTAAGTTTCAGTTTTCAGTGAGATGAATTGAATCTGGCCTTTGATTCCAATATTTCGGAAATGTTTGGTTCCAAACTTGATACTTTCACTCTGAAATCCGACCGCATGTCAAGCCGATTCCTGTACTTATTTTTCATGAAGCACATGGAGGAAAATGCCTGTTCACATCGATAGGTAGTGGCAAATGGAAGGATCTTTTTTATTGCCTTATATCCAAGTTGTTTGTAGTCCTTGCGTGCTGTAGCCCAGAAATCTGCGATTTTCTCTCCATTAAACATGTTTTTCATCGTACCACAACTAGACAGCTCCACAAGTTGATCTTGTTCTTCTTCTGTGAGGCCTTGAATTTGTTCTATTTCTTGACAGCTGAAGGGGTTTCGAATCCAATTATCGTCAGGGTCAGGTTCAGGGAAATATTCCCTAAAAGTGGTCGCTAGGTTGTGAAGATGCTCGGTTATGTTGCTCTTTATCTGCTCAGGCAAATTCTCCTCTGAAGACTCCAGAAATTGTTTCAAAGTAGGGAAGTTAGAAAATGAATCCTTTCCAATCCGTGCCGCCCAAACCTGACACTTTTTGACCATAGCACTTATCTTGTCTTCAACTTTGAACACATCTACTTCGTTCACTTGCCCATGTAGTTCCAGTGACGGCACTAGAGTGTGCTAGCCTTTGTTGACGGATAATGACAGATCCAAAAGCTAAGGCGCCTAGAAAGGTGCAAAAAACTGAAAATCTGTTTCTACAAAAAATATAACTTTTTATTCTAATGATAACCTGCGGACCCCTCGGGCCTAGCTCGCGGACCACCTGTTGGGAACCACTGATCTGAAGCATTGACAGCCTAGGGTGTGTCTTCAATTTGTTTCATGTCTACTTCAAAATTTCATCTTTGACGAATCATTTCATATTTTGGGGGGAATCAATTGTTTCAATTTCAACTAATTCTTCAGATGAGTTTTTTGATCACTTTTTGGCCGATTTGAAAACACCCAAAAACCCCGAGGAGAAATCTCAACTAATATTACAGCATCATAGTCTAAAGCGGGCCCCACACGATCAAACATGCTTGACAAGCATGGTTTGACAAGCCGCGCTTGTCAAGCATGTTTGACGTTTGACGCCGCACCCACACGTTCAAACCAACTGTTTCAACCGCATCCACCAAGCTTCAGTAGTGTTCAGTGTTCTTCTCTTTTCTTAGTAAAAAATAATCAAAATCAGAGATTTTACCCCAATAAGGGGATCTTCAGAGATGAGAACGATAATTTGGTTAATAACGGAGTATAAATATCGGAGAAGTCCATATCGATAAAAAAGCATCGATAATCGGAGGCAGAATATCGATATTATCGATAATCGTTTTGCATCCCTAATGGAGACTGTGATTCACAGACGCCAACTCGGTGATTCACGGAAATTAACTCTGTGATTCACAGTAAAATTACCCCCTACCACCCTTTTTTCTTGATGGTTTGAAGGTTTGATGGTTTGACGCTCACCCACACGATCAAACTTGGTTGTCAAACCTCATGTTTGACAGCAAATTTTCTGACAGTGACTGAAAACCGTCAAGCGTGCTGTCAAACCTTCAAACATGACCCCCCACACGATCAAATCTGCTTGACAAGCGAGGTTGGCAAACCATGCTTGTCAAGCATGTTTGATCGTGTGGGGCCAGCTTAATAGCTAATATTACAGCCATATGGAAAATCCTCGTGGTACACATTAATGGTCGAATCTACTCCGTGCACAGAAAATTTTAGATGGGCCGTTCAAGTGCCTACATTGTTTGGAGGTTCGGTGATAACTTAATCATCGAATTGAAAATTCTCTTAGCGTTTCATGTCCGTAATCACACAAATACCTAATAAGAATTCATTATTGAGTTGTGCCTACCTAGTACCGACTTAGTTGTTCTGTAGAGGTACCTGTTTTCCCCATAGGTCCACGTATCTTACAAGATTACGATTCATGACATCCCCTTTCTCCTCGACAAACCTTAATTTTGATAACGAGCCGGCTCGGTGAGTCATGGCCCATTGTCGACTCCTACGTGTGCTCCCTTCGCTGTCTAATAAAATTCTTCGACGTCTGAAGCACAGTCGAAACCTTTCAGTTTCAAATCTTGTTTTATACGGACACAGCTGTTTGTTTAAATTTGGGATTTCGTGTTCGAACTTACCTCATGCACAACCAATAGCTGCTCATTTTCTCCTTCCAAAAACCACCATCAACATTATTAACTTCCATTTGCCTTTCCACAAACCATCCGTCATTGAAACAGCTCACATTAATTAGTGTTGGATAACTGCTGTATCCAAAACAGTACTTCCATACTATACGTTGGTGTCTTCGAGCCGGATAGGCCAGTGCATCAGCTTGTTCATTCACTATAATTTCTGTGTGGTGTGGTATTCAGGTTATCTTGAAGTACCTTATTTATCTTTATCAGTGTTGTAGACACTCCAAATCTACCTTCCTTTTCTCTCTAGTCCTTGTTACTTGTTTGAACTTGTTTTGTAGTGGTTTTTCTTGGTTATCAGTTGAAACTGTTGGTATTTTTCACAAATATTTATTCTCTATCTATCTAATTGTTATCTATTCTTCAGTGATACCTATCTGTGATCTATCTTGGTGTTATTTATTCTTCAGTTATATTTATCTGTGATATTAGTCATGCCTGATGATGTATCTGTTACCCTTAGGGGTTTTAGCAAAACTGCTTCCAATTATAAGCGTAAAGGTGCTGAGATTAAGGCAATTAGGAATCAAGGGAATGCCCTATCTAAAGTTGAGAACCCTGATTTTACCATTTTTAAGGGTATGGTGTCATCCATTGAAACCACAATGGTCTCTTTTGAAGGTTATTGGGAAGAAGCTTGTGAATATGCATCTTTGCATAATATTACCCCTACCTTTCCCTCTCAAGAGGATGAGAAGTATTATTGGGAGGTTAAGACTTGGTATTTTGAAGCCAAGGGTTATCATGTGAGTTTCTCTGCTAGGGATAATCCTTCTCTTTCTGATGGTTCCCGTCATTCCTTACCTTTCATGAATGCCCCACAGCTAAGCCTTTTTTCTTTCTTATCTTTCACATGGCCATTTAGGGAAACATTAGAACTTTTCAATTTAAAAACCATAACAAAACCTGCTTTTCAACTTTCAATAAACTCACATTCTCGTTGATGTTTCATCAATTCAAACTCTGTTTTTTCTTCTTTATCACCTGATCACCACACAGCATATTTCAGCAGGTAGGTACCTAACCTAGCTAAGTTCTTTCCCCTTCAGGGGTGGTCCTTCGAGTCTTCAACTCTTATTCTCTTTTCAATTTGATCATTCAAATTAATTAGTGTTGGATAATTACTGTATTCAAAGCAGTACTTCCATACTAAACGTTTCGACCTTACACAATTTGACTAATATTGTGTATCCAATTTCGAATCAACTTTCTACAAGAAGGATTGTAACTATTTCAAGAACCGATCGATCAATTTTCCGTGGGTAAATAATGTGATTGGTCAAATTCCGATCCCCCAGGTTTTATCTCGGTTCTGTTTAAAGCAAACCCCTCTATCGCGAACCTCGATTTCTTTTTCTTTTTTTATATTCAACTTCCTGTCTTCTGCGGGTCGAGAGGACTTGATCCTTTTGTTCGACTTTCCCACCGCGCTCTGTCCATCTGTTGGTTGTCCTCGTCTTTTTTTTCTGTGTCTTTTTTGTTTTCAACGTGAAAGAAAAGTGCGGTTTCCCCTCTTCCTACGACATGTGGGCCATCGGGTTTCTACTGCCTGTTCCCTCATTGAGCTAACGTTACCACCGTCTGATGTTACTTTGTCAGGATTGCACCTTGTGGAGATCGAGTGTCGCCAGCTTGAAAATACTATCCATCAGTAAGGGCATTTTATATTGAAAAAACTTACTTTTGCGACATGAAGTCAAGCTCATTATTGAATGGATTGAAAACACAATCTTTCCAGTGTGTCAATTTGCACCTGAAGGAGTAAATGTTGTTGGTTTCATTTTTGTGTGTTAGAATGCTGACCAAAACGCCTTCTTTATCAAAATATTCGAACTTCGTGTTCAATCAGTGTATTATTATAATAAACTAGCTGAAAAGCCTGCTAGAAACAGGCAAAAACAAAACGTAGGTGTGTGAAAAGAAAACCGGGGAAGATGGGGGATATTGCAGCGAATTATTGAATTAGACAACAATTTAGTTGTCACGGCCTGGAATCGAACCCGGGTCCCCCACGTTCGGGCGACCCAGACTTACGGTTGGGATTTTATGTATATATGATAGATTGACAGTAGACGTGGAAATTAATAGTAATTTTCATCAACTTACTTGTTACTCTCAGTTCAAATATTCTGATTTATTCACATTTGAAGACCACAGGGAAAGAACGCACCAAGTCGATTTTTTGCGAAAAATAGGTTATGACGGTTTCTTATAGATTTTTTCACGGCGGACTCGATGGTGACAACCAAAATGAGCAAAAACGATCCAATATAGGAGAAAAATGCGAGAAACTAAACACCGTACAGGGGAAGAACGCACCAAGCCGAGCGCAACCGGGGAAGAACGTGCCAACTTTCGGGCTCCCTCCCCCAGGTCGTATTCCCCTACCTGATGGATCTCTGTGATTCACGCATTCATGCGGTTTTCCTGGGTTTCACAGTATTATTTTCGATTGTTAGCGGCGATCATTATTATTTTCTTCATACCAATAAGTTTATATGAGACTAGTGTTTGTTTTCTTGAAACAAAAATGAATTTCCTGGATTTTATTCTATTAAAATAGTTTGCAAAACTTCTTCGTGAGTGAACTTTAGAAAATACCAAATCATTTTATATATTATTAAAATGTCACGAAACCGTTATGCCCTGATAAAGAGAGAAATCTTATGGTAGGATACTATGAATAAAACCAGCAAAACACGTTCATGGTGCGTTCTTCCCCTGTACAGATGGACCTTTGCAACTTTGGATAGCAATATGAAGTTTTAAAATACTTTTAGCAGTAGTTTTGATTTACCACCGCATTCTACAGTACGCTGAGATACAAATTCCTTTTTTTTTTAATTTTATCGACCAAATTCGAACTAATATTGGGTTTTTGCCGGAAAAAATGATTAAAAAAAAAAAGTTTAAAAAATGGGACATGGTGCGTTCTTCCTCTGTAGTCTTCATTTGTTGTTGATTTGCTCATCCTCGAGGTACTTACGGTCTTGGGAACGCTATCCCTTGGCTGTAGGGATCAAATAAGCTCTAGTATTTTTAATTCAATTGTATCTCCGATTGGTTACCTACTTGAGATTGGATTGTAAACTTAATATTCCTTGTGCAGAACTAGGAATATTATCATTAGGAACCTATTATTGCACACTTACTATTAGTCATGTCTGTGATTAATCGCGCTGATTCTACAAATTTTGTCGCTTTGCTGTTCTTCGAGGCCTCGTTTCTTCGTTATTTGCTGGTACTTCACCTACTTATACCCTCGTTTCCTAGACCCACACACTTTGTTTATATTGAGATTTAAGCAATAGGAACAGAGTGTGTGGGTTGAGGCGGCGGGGAAACTCAACTATCAGCAAGACCAAGTTTTTGAACATCGCGTCCAGAAACTCAAGTTTGGTGGGATATCCGCTCTAGCACCAAGTCTCAACAAGTTTTGTTTTACGTTATTATAATCCCATTGTATGTAAGTACATTGTTTCTGTTTCCCTTCTATGTTCATAAACATTCACACTCTACAATGCAGCATTTTTATAGTAACTACACTTACTAGTCATATAGTGCTGTCACATCAAGTTGAACCTACGACCAATATATTCAACTTAGTGAAATTCAAAGAGACTTCTATCAGATTTTGAAAAGCTAGAGCACTAATTTCATTTGTCAAAAGTTTGACTTGATCTGTCAACATTGAACTGTTACAATGTTACAATTACAATGTTAGTATTTCTATGTTGTTCCATTATAATACCTACATAATTGAACACTTTGTTGTATTATTGTAGTTTTCGTTTGTACCTTCAGTCATATTTTCATGTTGGCAACCCTTAATAACCTGAAGTATATTTTGGTATGTCCAATTTTTACCTTATACGGTTTATCGACATTTAAGCCAAAACTGATAGCCATTGGCTCGTTTGAAACTCAAAGAAGAAACAATATAATTCTTGAGTTGACAGAGTGAAATAGGGCTTTTGGGGTACCATCTACCCTCATAATTTCTTATCTTGTAGGGTATTAGTTGGATTTCCTCGTCAGAGATGGCACCACTATCTAAGGCAGCACAAATCCCTCTATGGGGTGAACCTTTCCCACTTTATTCCTTGGTTATTCACTTTATAAGAAATAACAGACCCCAACATCCCACCAAGGATCTTTCCAAGTTTCCTTCTTCTACTTCGACGAAATTGGGTTTATAGACAGATAGTGCTAGTGCGGCCCTTGGAAAGATCATTCTTGAGCTGATACTGTAATAGGGCCTTTAAGGAACCTTCTGCTCATGTTCTATAGATTTATCAAAATACATCTACTATTAATTTTTAATCGTACGAAAAAAAAAAACACATTTTTGAACAAGTGGGAAATTAAGGGTTAAGCGTGTGTACTTTTACCTATCGTACGTTAGAAAGATGTAAATGTTTCCAGTAAGAAGAAAAAAAGTGAAATTAGACACAGGTGAAATCTTTGGTAGAAACATTTATTATCAAAATACTCAACTCAACTTTCAGAAAACTCATTTAATGAACGAAATTTTCTTGCAAGCATTCTTGCAAACTTGGTAGTGCATGAACACATGTTGAAGCTACTTAATGCACAGTCTTCAACAGAAAAGACCATTGGACACATAGGCACCTCGTCATATCTTGTGTAATTTGACTTTTGTGATATTTTATGTCTTTACTTTGGCGCATGAAATCGAAAAAGCGTTACTTTTGATGAAGTCGCAAACGTCGAAAGTAGGGATGGGTATCGATACTCGATATTTTAAAATATCGATACTTTTGTACCGATACTTGATATTTTAGTATCGATACTGCACTATCCGATATTTTTGGATATCGATACTTTGGATCCGATATTTGTAAATATCGAATATCGATACATTTCTTGCGGAAAATTCAACATAATGGCTAAAGAATGAAGAAGGTAGAGAAGCTTTCAGGTCATTACTCTTTGGTAGCACAAATACCGTTAATATCATGGAGAAAATCACTCTGCTTGGACTCTTGATTGTGAAAAATGAATAAACATTGTTGAAAAAATTATTTTTCTTGGGAATATTGGATTATATTGATAGTTTGTGACACTAAAGTATCGATACTCGATATTCCAAAATATCGATACTTATGCCCAACGATACTTGGGATATCGATACTCAGATACGATACAGTATCGATACAAAATATCGATACTTTTGCAACGATATCCATCTTTAGTCAAAAGCCACGAACTATTTGTTTCCACGGGAACGTTGCTAGCATTTTGATCATTTCTACTGTAGTTAAATTGGAAAGTGTTGGAGAAAGAAGGAGTAAAGTACAGACAAAAAGTCTTGAATACTTTCAGATTCGTAAGCAAGATAATGGGGGTGTGCGCATGGCTCGGAAAAACTGAATATTGCTATTTTTAATCTAAACTAGACCTCATTCTGAGAATTTTGACACCAACCGCAACCTTCTAGCGTGAGAAGACCTTTTTCTATGATTTTACAAAGTTTCGAATGTTTATGACGTCCCAGTTGGCTGGGGTGTCCCGCCCAGGCGGGAGGGGCTCGTGACGTCACAAACATTCGAAACTTTGGAAAATCGTAGAAAAAGAGAACGGCTGGTGTCAAAATTCTCAGAATGAGGTCTACTTTCGATTACAAATTTTAAAAAAATCAGGCGCGCCGCACCCCCCCCCCCCCCCCCCCATTGAAAGCATTTTTGAGCATGGTTTGCCAAAAACACCTGTATTGCTCAACCTTGTCCAGTCATCTTGATTTTGATAAATAACTTGTATAAACGAATAATCAAGTGTCTATGTATCATTCAGTTGTTGACTTGATTTAAAAAATATTCATTTTTTGTATAATTCGAAAGGTTTTGAGTCACTAGCTATGTATGACTTAACATTAGTACTAATTATAGTGTCTTTCTGTTCAAATTTAGTGAGAGCTTTCTGAGGATGTTGCCTTCAGAAATTCAAAAATCACCCCTCCCATAGCTAACTGTAGTTTTCTCGTGCTTCATGAATCTTATGAACAGGGTTTTTTAATTGTCAACATAAGGTGTCTTATTAGTAGGGATCGAATTCTTATGTTTTCACATTCTTTTCTCGACAATATATTGGCAAAATATTGAAGAAGAAGTGTTCAAAGAAGCAAGCCTACTTTTATTTTACATATTTTCATATTTCGCTGTAAATACATATTAACAAATATCTAACTGAAAAAAACGCTTATTTTTTCATTTAGAGCAGCATTTCATAATTTTAAGGAAGATTCCTTCGTTTGAAAGATGGTAATTTGTAGAGTCCACAGATGGTTGTCATAGCTGAGATCACGGATTAAGGGCTGTGAACCCACTTGCAGCCTATTTTTGTGCTGACATCGATAGGAGTGGGTGTGAATCATATGAATTTGCATTTAATTGTTGTGATTCGTCGATCTTATTACGATCTGTCTTGGTTCTTTTGGATTAATTTTTGGTTTGGAGTGCGATTTTTTATGTTGTGAAAATAACCTGGACGGAATCGGCACTTCGGGCCTCGCCTTTCTTACTGCTTAGAGCCTTTGGCTAAAATTCAAGAAACATGGTACACACTTTAGCAGCGCTTTTCGGCGAAGTAAGGATGGGATGGAGAATAACCCCGCGTGACTTTTTCGGGCAGTTAGTCCAAGTTTGAAGCATGTTCCATGCTCAAATAAAGTCTCAGACAATTGATCGTTAAATATACTCCTGCTCAAAATTAAAGCACCACCATCTATTTCTTCGTTTGTCCCCTTCTTTTTTCCCTTATCAAGTTTTTATCCATTTGCACACATTGTTTGTAAACACAGAAGGAAAACCAAAAGGTTACCAAAAACGGCATAAATTCGAGAAAAGAAGATGTTTTTAATAAATCAAAGAAACATATTGTTTAGTAATGCATGCATTCCAGGGGACGTCCCATTGGATAAGCATTTGATCTGTTTAACCAGTTGTTAAGCGATAAGACTGTTTCTCTCGATGTAATTTATTTATTACTTTAGGCAAGATAGTGACACCCCCCCCCCACCATTATAAACCATAACACTTCTAGCGGCATGATAGCCTCGAATCTGAAGAGCATTTTAAAATCCATGATCTACGACACCCAACATGCGAATTCGAGTTCACCCCCCCCCCCCACCACCACCAATGGTGCCAGTCTGGCACCAAAGCGGAAATACGTCGTAACATTGAACTTTGATCTATTAGGTTTAGTAGGCAGTCCGACGAATGTCACATCCGTATTCAAGGTGAAACACCAAAAAACCCAAGAAATATGAGGTTTATGGTGCCCTGGCACCATGGAGGCACCACTTTTATTTCCATGGTGGTACAGAAAGTAATTCATGCAAATCCTAAGGTATAATGAGAATTTTTCCTCAATTTCAAAGCTTGGATACAATTAGTAAGCAGTAAAGGAACCAAAATATTGAAAAATCGGATATTTTGTGAATATTATCCCCCCACTCACCCCCTCCCCTTGCGAATTTTGGTACTCTGGTAAAATCATGTACAACTCGGAAGTTATTTGAGTCAAACAAAAAAAGAAACACGCAAATCGGTTGGAAATTGAGGCCTGGGAGGAGTTTACAAGATTATGCACGCAAACGCACGTTTTTTAAGCATTAACCCCCCCTTTCCCCCTCTTAAAAAGCAAAATCCGAAATTCTGGCGCCGTAGTGCACAACTAGATAGTATTTCGCGTCAAACGAAAAAAGAACCACGAAAATCGTTTGAGAACTAAGGCCTGGGCAGAGTACACAAGATTATGCCCAAAAACGCACGTTTTTCGAGCATTAACCCCCCCTTTCCCCCCCTTAAAAGGCAAAATTCGAAATTCCGGCGACGTAGTGCACAACTAGATAGTTTTCCGCGACGAACAAAAAAAGAACCAGGAAAATCGGTTGAGAACTAAGGCCTGTGCAGAGTACACAAGATTTTGTTACACACACACATACACACATACACACATACACACATACACACACACACACACACAGACATACACCTATGGTTTTTTTCGCGGATTTGGATTCAGAATGGTCTAAAACGGATTACTGTGTGGTTATTTTTTTTTTCTGTTGAGTGTTGTCCAACTTCACCCCAGATCGATCGCATAAGGACGCCCAAGTCTTACTGTGGGACGTCCTAAAAATGTACTTCTTGTGGTAAAATGATAAATATTGAAAATGTGAAAAAAGGTTTGAATTATGCCAGTTTACCTTTTCAGTAGTTGGTACTAGCTCCTCTAGCTCGGATAAGGGCTTGGAGCCTTTTATTTTTAATTTTTTTTCAAATTAACTCCCCTCAAGACAAAATGTCTCTATGCCATGCCTCTATTCAAGTTTTGGATATCCTCCTGGGGGATGTTGTCCCACTCCTCTTTCGCTGCTGTGTCCATCTGCTGAAGATTGTCTGATGGTGGATCTCTGGTTCTAATTCTTATTTTCAGCATGTCCCAGACATGCTCTAACGGATTCATGTCTGGGCTCCTTGGTGGCCAGTCCAGGATACACAATGTATAAGGGAAGAAGGAAAGAGACGAACGAAAAAATGGATGGTGGTGCACTAATTTTGAGCAGGAGTGTATATTGGGGGGGGGGGGGGGGGGTTGGCCATACGTACTATTGCGGATATTCTCAAAGGGTCTGAAATCTTCATGGTCTGAGATCTCCGCCTTCAAGAAAGAATCGATAACTAACCATTTTTTTCCTTTTGGACAACTGTTCGTTTTGAGCTTATAAACATTTTTGAAAATATTCCAACATTCTTACATATTTATCGGAAATTATACGAAAATAAATACATATATTATGTTGAATATTTTGCATTTTTAAATTCATAAAAATCCGATCCCCACTTATTAGGTTTGGTCCTGGTAATGTAGGGATGCGAGAGCGTTCCTTTAGTGATCCTCTTTATTAGAGCGGACTAACAAATGACAACTTTTTTTGGTGTAGATATTACCTACGTTTCAGAGTCTTGATTGTTCGTATGTTTTTGATTCCAATATTAGAAGTCGAATCTGATCACTATTTCACTGAACAGAAATCTACCAAGGCCTCCAACTGAGCTTATCTCTCCACGGAGGCAGTTTCAGGTGGGAAGCCGTCTGAGGCATCTTATCTTTTCAACTGTTGAACTCATCTTTTTCTTTCTTTTTCTGAATGTTCCGCTTTCCAGGGACCAACCATGACTTTGTCGCACCGGTTCATTCATTCTAAATCTACATTATTCAAACGTCAAGTTTCTAATACAGCCCTGATGTGAGATGTGTGATTTAAAATGTGCTTCCTTATCAATGAGATGTAAATAACAATCTTTAAGGGTCATTCATAATATCAAGTTTCATTCTATCTCTGTCTAGGGTCATTTCTATCGTCAAGTTTCTAATATAGTTTTTCCTTACCGTTGGGACGTCTTTCCTTATCATTGAGGAGTTCTAATATAAAGTTTCATATCTATCGGCTATATCAAGGGTCAATATCAATTTCTATCTAATGTCAAGCGTCATTTGTATTGTTTCTATGTTTGTATTTGTATTGTTTCTAATAACGTTCATCTTAACCTTTGAGATTACCTTGCTTATTTAACTAAATTTCCACCAGACACCCTTGGAATGTACACTCAACCTCTAGTTTTCCAGAATATTTTCAAGGTTTTCTACTTTTGGCTTTGAAATTCCGAGAACATCCTCAAATTCCTAAGTAAAATTGAAAAATAATTCGCTGTTGCAAAGAAGAAGCATCATCAATTGGAAGGAGGAGTATTCGGGTGGTAAATCGAACGTGAAAACTGTTCAAAAACAACCTCGTAATAATGCAAATATAATTTTTGATTTCGGAGGGCTTTTCTCCCTATTTTCGACTTCGAGGAAGCAAAATGGTCATTGTTCAAAACTGCCTTTCTGAAAATTAGTCATTAACTCTTAGGGTAGGTGGGGGTAAGAACTACCACGGGGCAAAAGCTACCAGGGCGATTGTTTTGTTGGTAGCCATGCTGTCTCGGTCTCCTAGGTTGTAAGCTTTTTTGTAAACCTAATGTGACCAGTTCGTCAGTGATAACGCATGGAGTTGGGTGATTCACGTGAAGAGAAAATGAGGAAAGTTTGTTTTTGGCAATTTGGATGTAATTTTTTCCTTTCTTCAGATTAGTATTGTGAATAACTGGCTTTGAATATGTATATCATCGAAAGTGCAATTATCAACACATAAGATGAGCTGTTTTTTCTGCCACTGCCGTTCCCCTCAAAGATGCTCATGGACCAGAGAAACAGGTTGATGTGCCGGCCATCTTTTGGGGGAAAAAACTACCACTAGTCATGGGGCAAAAACTTCCATCTCGTCATGATGGGGGGGGGGACTAGTTATTGCAATGTTGAGGTTCCAGAGTTTATGAAGTTTATTTTATTTTATGTCTGACTTAAGCTTTTCTGTTTCACCCTTTAAACGAAATGTTTTCCTAATGTTTTTGTACGAAAAGAGGACAAAATAGTTTTGACTGAGCTACTTTACATAATATTGCAATGTTGAGGTTTAAGAGTTTATGGTGTTTATTTCATTGTATTTTTTCTAAGGAAATACACCAATATTTACCGCGATTTCGTGCTCAAAGTATTTATTTTTTTGGCTCCTTCAACATTTGGGCCAAAAACTACCACAGAAATTCATTGGTAGTTTTTTCCCCATGTCATGGGGCAAAAGCTACCATTTCCACTTTTTAGTAAAAATCTTACTGCTAATAGCACAGTCATCCGTTCGCGCCCAACCTTCCAGCACATGCATCTAGGATCCAGTAGCATCGGATCCTAGCTTTGCCAGATGAATAGCACTCATTCGGGACCCGTGATAGCTTTAAAACTCAAAACTGGCAGTTTTTACCCCCACCTACCCTATTGTGTGAATGGAACTTTCCTTTATTTAGTCGTTAACTGAAATCGTAGATAATGAAAAACTATTCATGAGAAAAGAACCTGATGTATCATCACTGATCTGGGAAAAGTCTAGGAATTTACGATTGTTTCTGTAGCAACCATGTCATCACTTGCAATGTTTCTTTCCCCCATTTATTTCCGATATAGATATTTACAAACAAACAAACTCCTCGCCGGCGATGCAATCTTTGAAACTAAACCGACGAGTCTAATAATAATTTCTATCGTCTCCGATTGATTAAATTAATAACGATGTCTCAATTCTTCAACTCCACTTGTGTGGTCTGGTGTTTCTCCCTTCCGGACACCGAAGGACGTTCTTAGTTGATTGGTTGGAATTGCTCTTCCTATTATTTGTTACACGATCCCTCGTCTATTCGGTTACCTACTACTTGTATGGTTGGTTCAGTCGGATCGTGAACGGTCGAAAATTCCTACTTGCAATTTTTATGTAAACCGATCTTTTTCGTGTGTTTAGGAATTCAAAGTTTTTGAAATGTAATGTTGATGTATTTCCTTTCAGAATTAGCTTACTTTGCAAATTTCTGAAATGTTTACACTCTAGAAATTTACCAATTTTCTACGAATATTAGATGACACGAAAGACAAGATGCATTTATCTAGAAGGCTTCATGTTCTATGCTTTTCAGTGGTGTACTATTTTTAAATCTTTTTATACCATTAAAATTAAGAAGATTGAGTTAGGAGCAAGTAACACGGGGGTTCCCGTTGACACCCAGCTGCTGAAAACCGTACCTATTGACCGTTCTGTATCCTTTGACACCCGAGAACTTTCATTTCTCGAATATGCCGTTGACACCCAGAATGTCTTGAAAATCCAATATTTCAGAGTTTTTTACGTAGACTTGAGGTCTAAATTGGTGTAATGTTCCAAAAAATGAACCATTTCGTCGGATGAAGTCAATCTACTGGATTTCATTCAAGCAAGACGTTTTCTGGCTTTTTAACTCAAGTCTTACGCGAAAATTGAAAAATAGTACAATCTAATTAGATGTAGTTGAAGTTCGTGAATTCTGATATCTCTGATAGATTTTCTTGTTGAAATTGTGGGAGCCCGAACAGCTCAGAAATTCTGAAACCAGCTTAGTTGTTTCGTACCAATAAATTATTTTTGGACAGTAAATCAATCGCAAACGAGAACTATTACTAATTAATAGTTTCAATGATTAAAAACGACTCCATTATGTTAGAACATTCTCAAGAGTGTTCCAGACCTGTTAACGAGACGCCCTGTTTATTATTATGATTTTTTTTTCAGACATTCGATAGAGTAGATATTTGGAAAACAAAAATAATGTGATTTATGTTGAAAAAATATGTTGCTGAAGAGAAGAGAAAGGTTAGTAGGTCCCTACTACCTATCTTTGTTCTTCATTCCTACAATCTATTCGTTCAAACTTGGTTTCATTGTGTTCGAATGGCCTTTTCTTCTTATGAGATAGGTTGATTGAGGGGAGGAATTGTGACACAGCTTTCCTCGTTTTATGTTTATGTTTATTTTAGTCTAGGGCACTTTTGCTTTCACAGGATATTCAGGACTCTTATTGTTTTTCGATGTACAGTTCCTTCCCATTTTTATCTGTTCTGTAGGGCGTTCTGCTTAGTCACTTAATAGTTTTTCTTCAATTCTTAGTTTGTATTAAATAGGATAGAATAATTATTGTTAAGCTTTGTGAGGGGCTTCCATGAAATTATGAACTATTATTACTAGGATATGTATCAGTAATACTATAAATGCAAGAACCAATTTGCTTTGGAAGAACACAGGTTAGTGTGCAATGAAGGTTTCAGGTTTCTTTTTGAATGATCACTTCATTAGATATCTTAACAAGTAGGGTTCCTTACTGTAGAATCGATTGCCCATGTTCGCTTGCCAGAAATTCAAATTGATTCGGGGCGAAATCAGCATAAAATATCAAAAATGAAGAGGGGGGTATAACTCAGTAGCAGAGACCACCCTAACCCGTCTATGGTGTTCTTCATTCCTACAATCTTTCGCTTAACCCTAATAGAACCATGGTATGACTAATGTCACCGAAAACATCACAGAAACTCCACAGCTGTAGTCAAAATTAAATTGGAATGTAGAATTTAATGGACAGCAGAATTTTTGTAGGCTATTGGTCGTCTGAAAATAGAGTTATGACAAAAAATTTCCTAGAAAATGGGATTAACAAATTTCAAAATTTTTGTCAACATTTTATTTATATTTTTTACAACTTACAAAAAATGGTTCAAAAAATTCAGTTGTCTATTAATTTTTAAATTGCAGTTCAAATTTAGCTAATCTGGTGACAATTTGGGACAGCTGTGGGATTCCCAAGATGTTTTCGGTGACACTAGTGACACCATGGTCTAATTAGGGTTAAATTAGGTTCCTAGAGAGAAGATGGACATCCTTCTAATCATCAGCACTTAATTTAACCGGTTACCTCCTACCTACATACTATTTCATAAGATGTGCTTTGACTAGACTAGTTTTCTGTATTTCACAGAACCTACTTTCGACTCTTCTTTCCTCCAATCGATTCGTTCTCTCGTGCCTCGAACGACTTTATCAATATCCGACTCACGATAAATTGGTCATTTTTATCGCCTTATTTCACTTCTGTTGGTCGGCCACGCGACAGGGCGTAGCGTGTGAAAGACCCTGAAGCGAGCCCCCCTCAAATGCTCTAATTAAGGCTCAACTAAACCCACTCGTTCAGATACAACGTGGATCCGTCCAATGAACCGAAAAGTTGATTACGTACTTTTGATAGTGCAAGTTGGAACCTCTTATGACACTTTTTTCTCCATTATAAAGGAATTCTTGAAATTATTCACAAATTAAACGAAAAATGTACATAATATTCTTTATTTGTTTATTCGTAGTTGGACAACATCAGTCTGACCTCCTTGGATTCACTGAATCTTGGGTTTGCTAACTGAATTTGTTTACTGTCATGTTCGTTCCATTCTGCTTGAACATCCTTCTTGGTGATGAACCGTTTTCCTCTGCATTGATCTTCCAGTTTCTTTCAACTTTGGTTGCTTTTTCCCTTGTATGAATGACCGATTCCTGCAGCATGGTCTCTTAAGCTTCAACAATATTTCACGAACGCCATATCCAAGTTGCATTCGTAGCCACAATAAACTTGAGAAGGAACTAACTCTGCCATGCACTTGAGCTGATATCCTCAACGTTGAGCTTTCGGTTGATTTACCTCTCATCAACACCGGGTACTCGTTTTCCTGATCCTACAGTTCTTTCTCTGCAGACGTTATCTTTTAGAACAGATTCTGATTTTTCCTTTGGAAGATAGCTGATTACGTCAGCGACGCCAGGAATGACAACCTGAAATGGTTGTTTACTTTAGTTAATTTTACTTTTTTTACTCTGGCAAACGTTGTGCTTTCTGTTGCGTTCATCTTCAGTTGGTTTCATCTTTATTCATCTTCAGCACTGGGTTGGTACTCGTTTTTCTGAACCTATAGTTCTGTTTGTGTAGAAGCCATCTTCTAGTTACTCTTCTACAACATCGGTAAAAAAAACCCTGCTCTAATTTGCATCATGTTCCTTTGCTCCTTCGAGATATTCTCAATAACCTCAGTAGTTCTCATTATCAGTCTTCAGCTTTAGCAATAGCAATGGTTTACCTGCCCCATGATAGTTCTTGTCGACCTACGTCCTAATATTTCAGTTGGATTCCCAAGACTACAAAATTACTCCTAATATATCAGTTGGATATATTTCCAAGCTTGCTTGTTTCCTTATTATTGTAGCACAGTTTACCTACCTTTGGTTATTTGAATATCCCTAATCTTCATTAGTTCTCATTGTCAGTCTTCAGCTTTAGCAATAGCAATGGTTTGCCTGCCCCATGATAGCTCCGTCGATCTAGGTAACCAAAATATTCCCAAGACTACAAAACTACTATTAATATATCAGTTGGATATATTTCCAAGCTTGCTTTTTTCCTTATTATTGTAGCACAGTTTACCTACCTTTGGTTGTTTAAATATCCCTAATCTTCATTAGCTCTCATTGTCAGTCTTCAGCTTTAGCAATAGCAATGGTTTGCCTGCCCCATGATAGCTCCGTCGATCTAGGTAACCAAAATATTCCCAAGACTACAAAACTACTATTAATATATCAGTTGGATATATTTCCAAGCTTGCTTTTTTCCTTATTATTGTAGCACAGTTTACCTACCTTTGGTTGTTTAAATATCCCTAATCTTCATTAGCTCTCATTATCTGTCTTCAGCTTTAGCAATAGCAATGGTTTGCCTGCCCCATGATAGCTCCGTCGATCTAGGTAACCAAAATATTCCCAAGACTACAAAACTACTATTAATATATCAGTTGGATATATTTCCAAGCTTGCTTTTTTCCTTATTATTGTAGCACAGTTTACCTACCTTTGGTTGTTTAAATATCCCTAATCTTCATTAGCTCTCATTATCTGTCTTCAGCTTTAGCAATAGCAATGGTTTGCCTGCCCCATGATAGCTCCGTCGATCTAGGTAACCAAAATATTCCCAAGACTACAAAACTACTCCTAATTTATCAGTTGGATATATTTCCAAGCTTGCTTTTTTCCTTATTATTGTAGCACAGTTTACCTACCTTTGGTTGTTTAAATATCCCTAATCTTCATTAGCTCTCATTATCTGTCTTCAGCTTTAGCAATAGCAATGGTTTGCCTGCCCCATGATAGCTCCGTCGATCTAGGTAACCAAAATATTCCCAAGACTACAAAACTACTATTAATATATCAGTTGGATATATTTCCAAGCTTGCTTTTTTCCTTATTATTGTAGCACAGTTTACCTACCTTTGGTTGTTTAAATATCCCTAATCTTCATTAGCTCTCATTATCTGTCTTCAGCTTTAGCAATAGCAATGGTTTGCCTGCCCCATGATAGCTCCGTCGATCTAGGTAACCAAAATATTCCCAAGACTACAAAACTACTCCTAATTTATCAGTTGGATATATTTCCAAGCTTGCTTTTTTCCTTATTATTGTAGCACAGTTTACCTACCTTTGGTTGTTTAAATATCCCTAATCTTCATTAGCTCTCATTATCTGTCTTCAGCTTTAGCAATAGCAATGGTTTGCCTGCCCCATGATAGCTCCGTCGATCTAGGTAACCAAAATATTCCCAAGACTACAAAACTACTATTAATATATCAGTTGGATATATTTCCAAGCTTGCTTTTTTCCTTATTATTGTAGCACAGTTTACCTACCTTTGGTTGTTTAAATATCCCTAATCTTCATTAGCTCTCATTATCTGTCTTCAGCTTTAGCAATAGCAATGGTTTGCCTGCCCCATGATAGCTCCGTCGATCTAGGTAACCAAAATATTCCCAAGACTACAAAACTACTATTAATATATCAGTTGGATATATTTCCAAGCTTGCTTTTTTCCTTATTATTGTAGCACAGTTTACCTACCTTTGGTTGTTTAAATATCCCTAATCTTCATTAGCTCTCATTATCTGTCTTCAGCTTTAGCAATAGCAATGGTTTGCCTGCCCCATGATAGCTCCGTCGATCTAGGTAACCAAAATATTCCCAAGACTACAAAACTACTATTAATATATCAGTTGGATATATTTCCAAGCTTGCTTTTTTCCTTATTATTGTAGCACAGTTTACCTACCTTTGGTTGTTTAAATATCCCTAATCTTCATTAGCTCTCATTATCTGTCTTCAGCTTTAGCAATAGCAATGGTTTGCCTGCCCCATGATAGCTCCGTCGATCTAGGTAACCAAAATATTCCCAAGACTACAAAACTACTATTAATATATCAGTTGGATATATTTCCAAGCTTGCTTTTTTCCTTATTATTGTAGCACAGTTTACCTACCTTTGGTTGTTTAAATATCCCTAATCTTCATTAGCTCTCATTATCTGTCTTCAGCTTTAGCAATAGCAATGGTTTGCCTGCCCCATGATAGCTCCGTCGATCTAGGTAACCAAAATATTCCCAAGACTACAAAACTACTATTAATATATCAGTTGGATATATTTCCAAGCTTGCTTTTTTCCTTATTATTGTAGCACAGTTTACCTACCTTTGGTTGTTTAAATATCCCTAATCTTCATTAGCTCTCATTATCTGTCTTCAGCTTTAGCAATAGCAATGGTTTGCCTGCCCCATGATAGCTCCGTCGATCTAGGTAACCAAAATATTCCCAAGACTACAAAACTACTATTAATATATCAGTTGGATATATTTCCAAGCTTGCTTTTTTCCTTATTATTGTAGCACAGTTTACCTACCTTTGGTTGTTTAAATATCCCTAATCTTCATTAGCTCTCATTATCTGTCTTCAGCTTTAGCAATAGCAATGGTTTGCCTGCCCCATGATAGCTCCGTCGATCTAGGTAACCAAAATATTCCCAAGACTACAAAACTACTCCTAATATGTCAGTTGGATATATTTCCAAGCTTGCTTGTTTCCTTATTATTGTAGCACAGTTTACCTACCTTTTGTTGTTTAAATATCCCTAATCTTCATTTACTAGAAACTTATTTTCTTGGATCTATACTGATCGGTTGGGATTACCCAACCGATCAGTATAGATCCAAGAAAATAAGTTTATTACCTGCATTAGCAGGTAATAAAGAAACGTCTGGCTAGAGGGTGTGGCACGTAGCTTCCTCGTATCCATAATCCGATGCCTAGTAGGTAGTTAATCTCAAAACATCAATCTTTAAGCACCTTCGACTATCACAACAATCTGTACAATCTCTGAATATTGTTAGAAAATATAGAAGTAATAGCTGTTACAAGGATTTCACGCATGCGCAGCGGCTACTATCAGTCTGGCGGTAATGATTTTTATAGGGGACCATCTACACGCCAATTCGCATAATCCTTGAAAATGTAATCGAAATCGGTTGAAAATTGTAGAAGTTATGGCTGTGGCAAGGAATTCATGACAGACACGGAACCTAAATTGTTCAGGAAGGTCTAAAACGTAAAACCCGAGTGGAAATTTTGATTTTAGAGAACTTTTTTTTCAACCTTGAAAAGTGAAAACAAAGCTTCCGCTTCCGGTAGACTCGGAAGCAAAAAGTAGAAAAGAAAAAGAAGCCTCCAAGGCACAAAGGCGGAGCCCGGCAGGGGTGTCCAACCGAGCCCGGACCCACCCACCTGGCGGCTCCCAGACCTATATTGTACCTATTCTAAAAAGAGTAGTGGTAATTGTTTTGGACAAAAATAATGAGAATTTCGAAAGAACATGAAATATTCAACAATAAAAACAATAGAAAAACCACCCAAATAAATGCAGTATTTATATCAAATACTTGAAACGTACCCTATCCTATTATCACATCAAGATTACTTCTATCACAAGAGAGATCACTGTGTCAACTAAATAAGTACATAAATAGATCTAAGCTAGGCTGAACTGATTACTTTCATAATATTCCTCAGGTAGAGCTACACGTTAGAAATAAATTAACTAAAACAGAGATCATTAAATTAAGAATATGATTTTGCTCCTTCAATTAAATTTTCAAGTTATCGGGATGGTTGCAAGCAAGCCATTACTCGAAAAATTCTTATAATTTTCGTCCTATATTGTTCATCCTCACCTCCAGAACTAGTGGTCTCCTTACACAGTTATTCCACGAGATATAACTCAAATCTGTCAATGCCTTTTCATTGTATAATAGTTATCTAAACTCGACGAATTGGTGGAAAATTCAATTGTATAATTTTCATCTTTATGTTATGCCTTTCCAAAAGTTTAAGCATGTGAATCAATTTCGATTCTTGGTGGACTCGGCTCCCTATAATTTCGAAGAATTCTCTCCATAATTAGGTAATTTTGGTTTTTAATCTCGGTTAAATTGAGTACTATATACTTCTGACTATATTGTCAGAAATAATTCATTGTGGTATTGAGTTCAACCTTAGGAGTATCAATTTAAATACTCAGGTATTTTTTTTTATTGACTATTGTTATAATTCATGAGCCAAATGTCACAATAGTTATAGAAAGGTATATTCCAGTACTTTGCATCTATTTTCGACTAGTATTATGCACTCTTGTGAAGACAGATGAAATCTTCTCTTTCTCTCAATTACAGGGATAGCTGGTTTCCCTTGCATGATCACTTGGTGACTTGGGCCTAAATTTAAAGCCAAAGGATCATAATGAGGAATTTCACCATGTCGAAATTTCCTATTTTTGACACCAAAATCGGTTTCAGCACCTCGAAAAACCTTCCTCATTTACGAATAAACAAAACAGTGTAGAAAATATGAACGTTTAAAAAAACTGGGAGGATAACGTCATCCTGGAATAGTTCATTTACGGCCGCTTGAAGCGCTGAGATTGGGAAATCTAGTCCTCAGATGCAACAAAAACCAGTAAAGAAAACAAAACCAGTAAAGTTCGAAATCGAAAAACTGAAGAAAAAATATAAAAAGCAAGATGGGAAAAATTAGGTTTTCCCTGTTTTTGTTTGATAACTTTCCTCTTAGATAACGCGATTTCGTCGTTCCATCAGGCAACACTGGGAGGAGACGGCGATCCGAACAGCCCAATCAGCGAGCGTTCCCGCTTCACGTTGAAGAGGTCCGTTTTCCCGGTTATTTTTTGAAATCATAAATTTTGATTGTCTCCCAAAAATAACAAGAGATTTATTTTCCGAAATCAACCCGATTTTCATCTGCCCCACACCATTAACTATGCAGGAAAAATTCAAACAGAATTCGGTGAAATTCTTCATTGAAAGATCCCATGACCATGTTTTTTGCTCAGATCAAGATCAATATGGACGATTGCTTTCTACTGTCAAAATGGTGTTGCTTTAGAATTTTGAAAGGATTTCAAGGAGCCATGAGGCACCAACCCGCTTGGTCTGCTCTGTTCGCTTCCAAATGCATGTTCAAATTGTTTGTCTTCACTTATTACAACTTAATACAAATTCCTAGTCCATTTTATATATACCTAACGCACGTTTTTGTTACATCCAGGTGACCAAGATCTGTCCGAGGGGAACCACCCGCTCGTGGAGTAGGCCGGGAGAGGTTGCCATGCTCAGTTTATTTCTAGCCAGTATTGCACTTGTCCCGGCCTATCCCGCGGGCGGTAGTAGCGTCTTCCTATGACGTCTGACACCACCAGACTCCACGTCGACGCTGCATCTCTCTCCACCGAAAAAGAGCATCTTCATTCAGATTTAAGCTATTTTATTTAAGGGGGTTCATGAGTCAAAATCGAAAATTTTTCGACTTATTCGTTTTTATTTTTATAAAAGTCTGCAGGTTTTCCCAGACATTTTGGTATATTAAAATATTAAATTTGAGCAGTGGAAAGCAGAGATATGAATTTTCAAAGATTGAGGAGCCAATCGCTGTTTCCAGGGGATAGCTGTTTCCCGCTCCAGGTTCATAGTTTCTATATTTCTGTAACTACCTACCGTTATTTCGCTGTTCATAAGTTCTGATTGATTTACTATGTCCTACTCCATGGTTCCAGCACAGGTTAACATGCCACCAAATAGTACAAAAATAGCATAGCATTAGATTAATGAAGAAATCAAGTGAACCAATAGTGTATAACCTAGGGATGGGTATCGATACTCGATATTTCAAAATATCGATACTTTCGTACCGATACTCGATATTTTAGTATCGATACTGCACTAACCTATATTTTTGGATATCGATACTTTGGACCCGATATTTCTAAATATCGAATATCGATACAATTCTCGCAGAAAATTCAACATAATGGCTAAAAAATGAAGAAGGTAGAGAGGCTTTTGGGTCATTTTGGTTTTTCATTTTGGTTTTCATTTTGGCTGCACAAAAAACGTATATATCATGGAAAAAATCACTCTGCTTGGACTCTTAATAGTGAAAAATGAATAAAAGTTGTTGAAAAAATTATTTTTCTTGAGAAAACTGGATAATATTGATAGTTTGTGACACTAAAGTATCGATACTCGATATTTTAAAATATCGATACTCATGCCCAGCGATACTTGGAATATCGATACTCAGATACGATACAGTATCGATACAAAATATCGATACTTTTATAACGATACCCATCCCTAGTATAACCATTATTCTTATCAGTATGTGAAATTTATTTACTTATTTATTTACTTTATTTACTTAATTTATTTTTTTACTTATTGTGATATGAAATAACCTTACCTAACCGGTGCAAACACTGACTGATAAGAATCATAGATAAGGAATAATCAGGCCTCATTTTCAATTCCTTCAATATGAAATAATTACGAACTATCGATCAAAATACCTCAAAAAACTATAACCTTATACAAATCGCGGTTTTTCTCCCTTGTTTTTCGTCACTTAGGTACCTGTTTTAGGTAGCCAATGGCAACTTCAATTTTTTTATATTGTCGAGAGGGGTTTATTACAGTCTTTGAACAAGTTTGGACGGAAAACTCCCAACAGAAACATGGCAGGAATTAAAAAGTCATAAGCATGAAAAATATGAAAAAGCTGTTTTGCTATATTGTCTCTAGGTAAAATAATATTTACACAACAGAGTTGAAATTCGCTCAGTGGTTATGTGAAGAGTACATGAAGAATTTTTTTTTTAAATTATGAAGATATGAATATATCCAGAGGAACAGGTACATGAAAAAGTGTTAAATTAGAACCGACTCATGAACCCCCTTAAGCGCTTCCTTTTATTTCTAAGCTGAAATTGTGAAACATTTTACATGTTCATATCTTGAGGGGAAAGGCCAGTCATAGACGAAAACTGGGCGGTTCAAGCCTCGCCGGGGGGGGGGTCTACTACTTAACGCCGTAAATTATAATAACATAGATCATGTTTTAGCCCAATTTAGTGCAGAACCTCAAGTCTTAAGTAGGTATAGGTATAGAAATACTGAAGTCTATCAATAAAATGCATTAAAACTCGGGCCTCGCCCGAATGCTCGGGACCCCCTGATGGTTTGGTTACTGCTTAGAGCCTACAGCTGAAATCCAAGAAACATGGAACATGCTTTAGCCGCGTTTTCGTAATCTGTTTAATTTTATTTTTTTTAAATTGGAATTCTGCCATTTATTGTTTGAATTGTTGCTTTTTATTCTATTCTGCTATTTCGACAGCCTTTTAAAAAATCAGTTTTCAGAAATTAAGGTATTTTATAGTTGTATTGAGATTAATATTTGAAACACACTATCGCATGGGTTACACCACGTTACACGACCCTTAGTTCCGTATCAACGACTAAGCAAAATTTCGTGACTCGAAAAACAACACTTTGCCAGTTAGGTCAAGGCTATAGCATGTTCCATGCTAAAAATACTTCGCTTCCTACCTATAATAACATGCCTTCTCAATAATTGCATGTTGACGTGTAACAAAGCGCATTTTTCAGCCCTTATTAATAGGGTAAGGGGCGAAAAATTGGCAACGTGAATTAGATTAAAATTTTGGTTAAATCAATGGATTTTCCATGAGTGGTAAACGATTTCAGTGGGTTATCACCTAGCAACACATCTAAAATGCATCAGATATTTTCGTAACACAATTTTGTGACCTTTTTGGCCAGTTAGCTCACGGCTAAAACATGACATCACATTGTGATCCATGTTAAAGATTCGAAGAAATAAAGAGTTGTGGGAGCCTTCATTAGGAAATTTGAGTACTGGTTGCTAAGGACGTACAACTAAGAACAACGATCTCATTTTTGCCATTAAAATTTCAACGGAGATTAGGCCTCTTTTGCGATTCACTCTCGTGTTACTGACTTGTCGTAATAAACCCTTGAGTTCTCATAGGGAGCGAACGGTTGGTCCTACAGAGCTCTTGGTGGTCTCATTCGATTCTAAAAATTCATTACTATGTTATTGACGAGAAAACAATATCACTTTATTATTATGTAGTATTGTACCAGCTTTTGTAAATTTAGGGAATCGCCTGCGTTTTTGCAGCATCTTTTTGCTCGTTCAGTTGTTCACCTGAATAAAGAGGTTCTAAGAATTTGTAAATAAGAGTTGTATGTTATTTGGGTAGTTAAGGCACTAGAAATCAGAAACCCAACTAAGAACAACGACCTCATTTTGGCCAGCTAAAATTTCAACGGAGTTAGGCCTCTTGCGATTCACTCTCGTGTTACTGATTTACTGATTAAATCAGAAATGTTGTCGTAATAAACCCTTGAGTTCTCATAGGGAGCGAACGGTTGGTCCTACAGAGCTCTTGGTGGTCTCATTCGATTCTAAAAATTCATTACTATGTTATTGACGAGAAAACAATATCACTTTATTATTATGTAGTATTGTACCTGCTTTTGTAAATTTAGGGAATCGCCTGCGTTTTTGCAGCATCTTTTTGCTCGTTCAGTTGTTCACCTGAATAAAGAGGTTCTAAGAATTTGTAAATAAGAGTTGTATGTTATTTGGGTAGTTAAGGCACTAGAAATCAGAAACCCAACTAAGAACAACGACCTCATTTTGGCCAGCTAAAATTTCAACGGAGTTAGGCCTCTTGCGATTCACTCTCGTGTTACTGATTTACTGATTAAATCAGAAATGTTGTCGTAATAAACCCTTGAGTTCTCATAGGGAGCGAACGGTTGGTCCTACAGAGCTCTTGGTGGTCTCATTCGATTCTAAAAATTCATTACTATGTTATTGACGAGAAAACAATATCACTTTATTATTATGTAGTATTGTACCTGCTTTTGTAAATTTAGGGAATCGCCTGCGTTTTTGCAGCATCTTTTTGCTCGTTCAGTTGTTCACCTGAATAAAGAGGTTCTAAGAATTTGTAAATAAGAGTTGTATGTTATTTGGGTAGTTAAGGCACTAGAAATCAGAAACCCCAAAAAAGAAACTATAGTTTTCTTGTGTTTTAAGTAGGTAGAACTACGAGTGTGTGTAAACTTGTAAAAATTCTTCTCTAGTAGTGATGGGATATCAATATTTCTTCCAACATCCGATGTTTTGAGTTCAATATCGGAATGTCGATGTTTTGTTCAAAATTATCCTGCTGAAAAATTAATGCTTAGACAATAATAAAGTTGGTTCCTACTGACGTTATAAAAGTTACGCTTTTCGACTCGAAGTTATAAGTGCCAAAGTTAAAACATAAATCAATGTAAATTATTGACACATCTATTATAGATGCAGACAATTTGATTCCTCCACCTGGAGAAAATGGGATAAAATAGATATCACTGAGGTACATCTAAAATTTTCTTGCATTCAGCAAAATTGTGTGAAAAATTCAAAATTGACAAGAAAAGAAAAATTTTCCCCATGAGAGATCTTTCAGTTTTTTCCTCTTGTATATATCAAATTCCCCCTTGATATCGATATTCTCTTTCGATATCCCGTCCCTAACACCGCTATCATCAACAAAAAGCGAAAACGAACTCTGGAAACTAAAGTATAATTGCTACAATGATAATTGGAGGATTCTTTATCCCCTTCCATTTTATGTCTCCTTGTTTTAGTGCAGAGAACAACTACAACTACTATCGTAAACTTGATCGGGTTTGAACATTTTCCTAATTGCAATAGAAATATTTTGGATCGGGAACTCCATTTGGTATATCAAACTAGGAGTGTAATGTCGTTATTTTCTTCCGATATCCCATCCCTATTTTCTAGAGCCTATAATATAGTATATTATACTAGCTATCTATATACTTACTACTTAGATGTATATATTTGTATTTTCATCCACTATTCCTACTCTATGTACCTACAGATATACGAAATCTTGTATCTACATGTAAGAGGTTCTAGGTACTTATCTAGAACCTATTTGTGCTCAAAGCTCTATTACTAATTAGTATTCCTACTCGATGTATAACTTCCTACAATGTTACTTCTATAATGTACCTACACCAGAAGCTCCAGATAACTTCTACGTGAAATCTACTCCTTGGACTTCTTCGTGGAAGTGACCGTTGGCAGGTCGTGATTAGGGCAATATTTGTTTATTTGTATCAAATTGCACTAGTCCCGGCCTGCAGTTAGGTCACTATTTCGCCGATAATCGCTTCAGTACTACTGGTACTTCACCTGTTTCTGTGAAGGATCTTCACCGATTCATTGGAAACTCATTCTACAGCAGTGTAATACGGAGAAAAAACGTAAGTACCCAACTACCCTCTGCTTTACGTTCTTATTGATCGCTACACTATTAATTGACAATGATTACATACCTAGTCACTTAAACTGCAATAAAGTTTTTATTTACTTCCATTAACACGAACAAGTTGTTTATTGGGAGGATAACAATCTTGTTACTATCAAGCCTGCGAGAATGTTTTAGGCCTTCCTGAACAATTTTGGTTCTGTCTGTCATGAAATCCTTGTAACGGGCAAAATTATTCGAAGTTATTGTCCGATTTCGAAGATATTTTCTTCGATTAGGGCGGGGGGGGGGGTTGGATGTAGATGGTCTCTCTTTATTGTTTTTCATACCAGTGGTATATAACAAACGTCAGATTGAAAATAAAAAATAAAAATAAAAAAAAGCGGAGATGGACCATGGCCCTTAACAGATCATGTCTCACAACAATACTCATTAAAACTCAACAATGCAAAACAAAATACAATCACAGCCCAAAAATCGAAATCTCAGGCTTCTATCACTGCCAAGGAACAAATTACAGAATAATTAAAACCCCATCATAACAAGAACAATGTAAAAAATTAAAATAATTTTAACAATTATTGTAGGTACAAAGTCAGGCACATAAATGAGCGTACTACTTTCAACTTTCCTCTCAATTATGACGAAAAAGAAAACTAAGTGACTTTGAGATTCAACAAAACTGTGTTAAAAGTGAAACTGGAGGAAATCATCAGTTGAATAAAATGCATGATTCTTCAAAAAATTTGTAATTTGCTTTTTGAAATTGTTCATGTCTAATTTCTTGTAGTTAATCGGCAGTTTATTTTACAATTTTATGGCCCAATAGTTACTGGAATTTTGGCATCTTTTCAGTCTATTGAATATTGAAATCAACTTATCGCAGCCTCTAGTTTGATAATCGTGGACGTCGCTACCCTTCTTCCAATCCGCACTGTTTTTATGTGCCAGAACCAAGCATTCTTTAATAAAAACAGAAGGTAATGTGAGTATACCTAATGATATAAAACAATCACGACAGTCCTGGCGATAACCTCTTTGAGCGAAAATTCGAACTGCGTTTCTCTGAATGCCAAAGATTTTGCCAGCAGATGAGCAGTGTCCCCAGGACACAATGGAATAGGTCATCAGAGAGTGGAAACAGCCATAGTATCCATGACGGAGCACCTCCGGAGAAACCTGAGAAGACAGGCTACGCAGCAAATAAATTGCTTTGCGCAATTGACCAGCCAACTGATCGCAATGAGCAGCCCAGGTCAATGAAGGGTCAATCACAACTCCCAGAAACTTAACCGGCTCAGACTCTAGGGCATCAGACATGACAGTTCGAGGCTTTCTAAGAGTGACATCAATGATTTTGGTCTTTTCACTGTTTAGGCATAATTTGTTTGACTCTATCCACTCAGCTGTTGATTGTTTAGCCACTTCATTAAGAGTAACCACCTCCTCAAAAGTGTACCCAGATGTAAGAGCTGTCGTGTCATCCGCACATCGTACGAAACGGGTATTTGACACCTCTTTTCCCAGATCATTTACATAAATAATGAATAACAAGGGCCCCAAAATGGACCCTTGAGGCACTCCCATTTTGATCTCCGCTGGACGAGAAAGTCCTTTGTTCCATCTTACTGTCTGTTCCCTGTTTGAAAGGTAAGACCTCATCAGGATAAGTGCTTCGGGTTCAAAGCCATAAATCCCAAGCTTCTTGATATGAAATTGATAGTAGCCGCTGCGCATGCGCAAACGTGGATTCCTTGTAACAGCCATAACTTCTACATTTTTCCATCCGTATTCGATGAAATTTTCAGGGATTGTGCAAATTGGATGTAAATGGTACCTACCTCATGAAAATCATTGCTCCCGGATTCATAGTAGCCGCTGCGCATGCGCAAACGTATAAATCTTATAACAGTCGTAACTTCAACATTTTCTACCCGATTTTGATGACATTTTCAGGGATTGCGTGGGTTGAGGTGTTGACGGTCTCCTGTGAGGGTAGTGTTGGTACTTACAGATTGGTATTGTGAGATATGAGGGAGCTTTGTGCCACACCTGACGGACTTTTTCTTCTACCTCTGGTAAACCAAAGCTGGAGGTAGGTTGAGCTTCAAGGTAACCACAGGTATTTTATCGCGGAGAATACCTCTCCTAAACTGCCGATTAACTACAAGAAATTAGACATGAACAATTTCAAAAAGCAAATTACAAATTTTTTGAAGAATCATGCATTTTATTCAACTGATGATTTCCTCCAGTTTCACTTTTAACACAGTTTTGTTGAATCTCAAAGTCACTTAGTTTTCTTTTTCGTCATAATTGAGAGGAAAGTTGAAAGTAGTACGCTCATTTATGTGCCTGACTTTGTACCTACAATAATTGTTAAAATTATTTTAATTTTTTACATTGTTCTTGTTATGTCAAGGTATATGTCAATTCAAGGTAACCACAGGTATTTTATCGCGGAGAGGTATTAATGCAACCATCTTACATATTGCTTTCAATCGAGCTTTAACCCTAGAATGGAAACAATGAGTAAATCTTACTCCTCAACACCTTCAGTAGGTAACACTGGCAGAATTTAGGTAGGTAGCGCCCCCTGGCTCCTGCTTCCTTCAAGGTTTCTACTCAGCTTTGATAAAGCACCCAGGAAGATCCGGTGCTCCCCTTTCGTGTGGCTCAACCCTTCTTAAAAGTAAGTGAGTAAAAATTACTCAACATTTCCTTTACTGTAGGTCCAGAGGAGTAAATATTACTCTTCATTTCCATTAGAAGGCCCACCAAGGGAGTCATTTTTATGTAATTTTGAGTTGTGAATATGGGAATCTTCATATGTGAATATGGGAAGTTCGTTTTATTAATTTTTCTTTCTATTCAAACTTGGCTGTGTTTACTTTTTGGCTTTGAGAGTGATCATGTTATGCCTTTTCCCCGATATTTGAGTTTTTCCCTAGTTCACTTCTTTTTACTTGCTACTGTGATAAAGGACTAAAATCTATTTCAGTAATTGGGAATAAGACTGAATTGCCAATGTTTGTGATGGTAAGTAATAGCATTCTACACCTTTGGGGTCGCTTTGCTCCGGTTTTTTGAATTTTTTCAGAAATTATAATTTTTTCTTTACTTGATTCTCTTGAAAAAATTCCATTTTTGGATGAAAGTCAAGTAAGTACTTCCTATTTTAACAGAACCTGACGTCACAAATGTTGATACATCTTTTAAAAGTTGAATATTTTTTGTTGAAAATTGGAGCAAAGTTACCCGGGGGTATGATGACTTTGCTCCAATTTTAGAATGTAACTGAAAACCAACCTGGAATGAATCTTGGAGCATTTTAACCCCGTCCATTGGAATAATTGGGCCATGTATACACAGAAAAACACGAACAAAAATGTATTTCTTAAAAGTTTTAAGTTTAAAACAATTTTCCAATTGAATTTCAATTTTTGTATACAAAATCTTTTCTCTATTACAAAAAAGTATAACTTTCATAGTTTAATGTAAAGCTCAAGCGAACAAAATACTTATTAAATTGTAAACAAGATCAAAGGAAGGAACATTTCAACTAGTAAAATGGTACTTATCTACATTGTATCATTTAAATGATGCTTCCGTGAAAAAAGAAAACTTATTTATGTTCCTTGGTAGAAAGAACTACTTAAAATTAGGAACACACCAAAAACACTTGGAATGTGGCAGGCAAGTGGTAACTCAATAACTCAGGCACTTTGGTGAACCATTAAAAAAACTTCAAATTGTAAAATCTCGTCCATGTAATCCTTGTAGGGTCTAGCACCTGGTTTCCTCGACCTAAGGCATCTTGTCAACAACGAACAAACAAAAACGGGATTAAATTCAGTACAGGGTTACAAAAAAATACAAACTTTCTTGTTAATTCCAACTGAAAAAATGGGGCTTCTTCGCTCTAAAACATTGGTGCCAAGTCACCCCACTATTCGGAGCAAAGTTACCCCGTCCGACTTTTTTGTTGATTGCAACCACAGAAACCGGTTGAAAAGGAAAAACTCACTGAAATTCTGAATCAGCATAAAAATTATATGAGAATAGTGTTACTAACCTGCTGTGATAAATACGTTGGCGTGCAGCTGAGAAATTTGCGGGACCGACTTAGAACAAGATTTCAACTGCACTACAAAACGCTGCAAATTATTACACAATGGTTTATTATTTTTCTATATAGATCACTCGTCTACAAAATCACCAACCATCCAATATGAAGAAAAAAAAATCAAAAAAAAAATAAAAATAAATAAAAAAATCAAAAAAAAATCAAAATCACCAACCATTGATCGCATTTCGGTCAGCTCTAATTTGAACGGAGATTAGGCCTCTTTCGCGATTCACACTCTTGTTTTGATTTATATATATATATGTGATGGATTGATGAAAACGAAGACTCAAACCCGGATTGAACCCGATTGAACATTTACCATTTTACTTGCATTATCATCAGATTCACTGACATTGTTATTTTAAACAATCTTTATTATTTGAATCTCGAGAAACACAGTTGTGTCGCCAAAAGCTGCTCTCAAATCCCCTCGTGACAGGTTTTGAAACTATTGAGAGAAGAGAGGGGGCACCTGTTAAGCCCTCCTTTAGTGCTGTACGAACAGTTATCGTTGTATCTCGCTTGAGTGTGAACCTTTGAGGTGTCATGTGATCATTTTGATATCAAATTTGTAGTAAATACTGTCCGAGGGGGAGTATCGCTAACTCGAGTTCCGTTTCTGAAATAGTACAGTCTCTTCAGGTAATAAAATTAGTTTACAATTCGGAAGTGTTGTTCCTTTGCAAATACCGTGTCTTCCGACAAATAGGAAGGTCAGCTTCGGGAGGAGGACCAAACCATAACATCAGAAGATGGGATAAACAACTTACGTGCCAGATTTAGTGAAAATCGTGAATTCAATAGTGACTCTGTGAACAATTATTTCGTGAAAACGTCGGAAACGCCCGGGATGTTTGTGAAAAACGTCGGTCATTCAAGTCTACGTCCGCCATTTTCAGGACGAGCCGAAAATACCTCGAGGGGAAAACCCTCCACCGGACCAGAGCGGATGGACGAGGCGAGGGGGTACACCCTTCCAAGGTCACGTACCTACGCACTTCCGAACGCGATGTTGCCGAATTTTTACGAGTGCTAACGAGACACGAGTGGAGATCGTCGGAGACCTCCTGTTCCTCCACCCCCCTCACCATACGATCGGACAGGTATGATTTCAGGAATGAACTACACAATTTATTATTTGGACAAGCGAGAGTTATGAAAACAATGGCTGACAAAATCTCTTTGAATCAAGAATTACCTCTTCAAAACGCTGCCCAAATGATTAAACCTCTTTTTTCTCATCTCCTCAAAACTTCAATCTTCGCTGTGGGCATTGTCAACGAACTGAACACAAAGTTTTTGAGCGTCACACATCAGTGTTTGAGACTACCTCAGCAAGTCACCTATCAAAGCAACCCATCACCAGTACAATTATTACTTGCTTTGCCTGCAACCAAGGAGGATACATCGCACCGAACTGTCCCAAGAAGAAGCAGTCATCAAGACCAGGCCCGGGAGAATACAGAAGTCTGATGTCCAAGCCAGCAGAGAAGCACGTTGGCCTATGCGTTGCTAATCCAGAAGGCACTTTTACTTACCGAGGTGATGTATTCCACTATTTTTGGTTTATAATTTTCAATAATGAACCTCTGGAATCGACCAAGATTAAAACAATTTTAACCCCCCCTCAAAATTTGTTGGTTTACATTTCAAGGTATGTAGAATCCAAAAATCTGCTGATTTTGATGAAATTTAGTATGTGGACTCAATTTTGGGTCTAGTTGTGCCCCTAAGATTTTGGTTGATGTCGGTCACTTCTAAGGGTTAAAATTTTGAAAACGCCCTAGCTCAAAAAAAAAAAAAAAATTGGTATAAAGGTATTGTTTTTTCTTCAATTTAAGACAGTATCGAATTTTTGAGACCACACGGAGCTCTGTAGGACAAACCGTTCATTCCGTGATCTATGTAGAAAATTTATAAACCTTTATGTAATCATATTCAGCGTTTTTCGTCTCAGGATCAGAATGCTCTCTCCTTCGTATGTCCATTAGTTCTAAATTACAAGGCACTTCCTTTAACAATATAGTTCATTTGCATGGAATAGGATCTGCAGTAACCATTTCTAAATGCCAAAAACGAGTTTTAATTACCACCAATGGTCGTGATACCATGTTTTGTTTCACATAGTGGCAGATAGAGCTGTCTTCCAGTGCCCATAATTTTGGGGCGAGAAATTCTTGTGACAGATTATTATATGGTGATTATCCCAAATACGTGCAAATTGAGGAAGGACGATCCTCCTATCATGTCTTCTACTACTGAGAATATTTTATTGGACACTACTGGACTTTTTATGAATGAAATTCGTGTTAAATCGAGGACACAATTCTTGGAATTGAGTCAAAAGTTTTATTGGATAATGATATTAAGAGAGATAAGCATTCTGGAACTGATAACACTTGCAAATCTAATTATGAATTTTCTGATTTTTGATAGATCGATGTTCTCTGGATCGGTTTACAAAGGATGTGGTTGTGTTGTTCCCAGGCTGTCACACCATAACCGTTCCATTCTTTGATTTACCCACACATACAGACTCATTATCAGAAAGTCGTCAAGTTTCACCAGTAAATGATGTGAATTTCAACGAATTACACACAGATATTCCTATTAGTCAAAAATCAAAACTCGTTAATCTTTTGCAAAAAATATTCAAAATTCTTCATCACAGGAGTTCTAACCACACGCATTAAGTACCACTGGAACATTTAAAATTCTTCTCATTGATCCAACTAAAACAGTACAACAACGTCCTTACAGACTCAGTCCTGTTCCTGTACAATGTGAATTAGTTCGAGAGCACATAAAAGAACTTGAAGATGCAAAAGTAATTTGTCCTAGCTCATCCCCTTTTTAGTCCAATAGGTACTTCTTGTTCAGAAAAAGACTGGAGGTTTTCGGATGACTGTTGATTTTCGTTCCTTGGATTTGAACACAGTCCCAGAACATTTTCCTTTGCCGTTGATTACTGATCAAATTGCTCGATTTAGTGGAGCTAAGTATTTCACCATCTTGGATGCTGCCTGTGGATTTTATTAAATTCCTGTTCAGGAAGACTCCATTGAAAAACTGTCTTTTGTAACACCAGATGGACAGTGGGAATTTTTGGTTTTACCTTTTGGGGTACGTAACGGACCAAGTGTCTATCAACGAGCTATCATGAAAGCTTTAGGAGTCTTAGCACATGATTATGTCACATGCAACATGTACGATAATTATGTTGATTTCTGCTAGCACTCCGAGTGAGGCATTAGAACGCTTAGATTGTATTCTGGGAATATTAACAGCTGCTGGTTTCTCATCCAATTTCTCTAAATGCTCACTTGTTGTAACTAAAATCAAATATGTAGGTTATGAGATAGAGAACGGAGAGTTGCGACCCAATAAAACTAAAGTTGAAGCTCTCACAAATTGCGACCTCCCACAACTCTTTGTACACTTCGCCAATTTCTTGGTCTAGCTTCAAATTTTAGACAATTTGTGCATAATTTTGCACAGTTAGCAACCCCTTTGTTCCAATTGATGACAACAAAGGATGGAAGATCATGAAAAGGTTAGACAACATTTTATTGGCCTCCTAATTGCAGAGCCAATGTTAACCATTTTCAACCCTTCTTATCCAATTGAATTGCATATTGATGAAAGTTCTTTAGGTTTTGGATCAATACTGATTAACATCATTGATGAAAGCCAAGACCTGTTGCATACTACAGCTGTTAGTGTCGTCTCCTCCGCTGTTTCAGTGGTTAGGCCTGACTTATTTTTGCGCCTACTTGTGAATTAAAATTATTTGCAGTAAATCTCTTATGTCCTGCCTAGGTACTAAGTTTCCTAACAATCCTAGCTGGGGATTGGGTAAGCTGAAGTTTAAAGACGTATGACTGACCTGGCGATCCTCTTGGGTCCAGATAATCTTTAGAGATTTGTCCCATACGAAAATTTGTCAGCATGTGCGTCTGACAATAGCAAAAGAGCCACTCTATCAGAATCACGTTACTGAAGGGTTTTTATTGAATTAATGGGAACAAGAACTTGTAGAAAAACTATTTATTCAAATAACGAAAGGTACGAGAGCGGTAAGTATGACTAGGCAGATAACGTACAACAAAACTAGTAATTAGAGTGGGGGAAACTTCTTCTTGTTCACTTTCAAATGTTTATTCACCCGAACAACAGTTACCACTCTTAAGAGCTGAAGACCCTTGTTGTGGTTTATGCCGCAATTCATTCTCATAACTATTTACAAAGCTACCAATTCATTGTAGTAACTGACTGTGCTTCGCTTCGTGCATAAACAAGAACTAATATCATGAGTCCAAAGAAGGTGGTCCTTTTTGCAAGGTTTGAAAACCCATTGATGACAATAATGATAGTACTGTAACTTCGGAACCAATTATTGAAAATCCAAATGCAAATTCTTTGTTAATCAGCACCCTCATAGAGCAGCAACACCAAAAACTAAGACCTCATGGAAAACATCGTATATTGATCCTGATATTCAAAACACTTATGAAATTCATGGAAGAATTTTGTGTAGGAAAGTACAGAGACATACACGCCCAAGATATCTTCACATTGTACAACATTCACTACGTTATGCTGTTGTCAACAATGTACAAGAGTCTCTTTTCCATTTTGGATATGAAAAAAACCTTAGAAGCATTCTATTCACTAGCACACATGAATTTCGAGATACTGCTACTCGATTGATGCATAAGTCGATTTGACAGCATAAAGCTTGAGGAAAACGATTTGGTTTTTGCACAGATGGAGGTGAGGAATCTAATCATATTGGATAACGCTTATCGAGTACCGTTTAAATTGTTAAAGTTTTACCAAATGACCGCTACTTATTGCAGTATGTTTCTGGAGGATCAAGGAAGTACTTGAAATACCCTCACGAACAGTTGCGCAAGGCTCCTAATTTTGATGGCTCTAGCACTATCCCTGATGATAGCAGGGATTTATCGAAGTAATTTTGACTTTCTTGACTGTTTTTGTTCATAGTGGACTACCCACTGCTCTTCCAAGGTGACTGTGGATTCGCCCAGTCTTGTTATTTTGTTGAATGTGGATTATTCCACCTATGTTGACTTTGGATCCCCAAGTCTTCTCAGTGATCATCATGTTGAATGTGAACTATCCCACCTATGTTGACTTTGGAGCCCCAAGTCTTCTCAGTGATCATCATAATCATTTTCTCAGTCAAGTATGAGTCTAATTTTGGATTGTGGGCTGGAGTCTACCTTGCTTGGCACCCTTACGTTGGCTGCGTCATAGTTGGACCCTTGTTCTATGTCCTTCCCTTTACGTGGTCTACGTCTTACAGTCATTACTTTTCTGATAGTGTGGCTGTCAAGCCCAAGTGAGATAGACAACCTTCCCAAGCAGTTCTTTTGAATGAGTTCCTTTTGAACGAGTCGCTTTTAATGATTACTAACGACTGGATTCACCTGGCTCGAATATATTGATCAAAGGATAATTCCTGTACCTCCTTGCACAATTTGTTTGTTACTTGGAATTGTTTGTTCATTGAAATTTTCCTCGTGCCTCCAACCTCCACTGTGCATGTGCATTAATTTACTTGCCAGTTCTAAGCTGTTATTTTGAATTGTTTGCCTGAAGGGGAAACCCTTCACTTATGGAGACGGGAGTAGGCTGATATTCTCTTCACTAATGGGCTGTGTCTGGTCCCCTAGGTGAACTGAGCTCCCGAGGACGGAAGCAACGTCAGGATCGCCGTGTGATGGATTGATGAAAACGAAGACTCAAACCCGGATTGAACCCGATTGAACATTTACCATTTTACTTGCATTATCATCAGATTCACTGACATTGTTATTTTAAACAATCTTTATTATTTGAATCTCGAGAAACACAGTTGTGTCGCCAAAAGCTGCTCTCAAATCCCCTCGTGACAGGTTTTGAAACTATTGAGAGAAGAGAGGGGGCACCTGTTAAGCCCTCCTTTAGTGCTGTACGAACAGTTATCGTTGTATCTCGCTTGAGTGTGAACCTTTGAGGTGTCATGTGATCATTTTGATATCAAATTTGTAGTAAATACTGTCCGAGGGGGAGTATCGCTAACTCGAGTTCCGTTTCTGAAATAGTACAGTCTCTTCAGGTAATAAAATTAGTTTACAATTCGGAAGTGTTGTTCCTTTGCAAATACCGTGTCTTCCGACAAATAGGAAGGTCAGCTTCGGGAGGAGGACCAAACCATAACATATATTTCAATATAAACCCTTAAATTTTCGTAGGGAGCGAACGGTTTGTCCTACAGAGCTCCGCGTGGTCTCAAAAAATTCTAAAAATTCTATAGAATCTTAAATTGAAGGAAAAACAATACCTTTATATCGAAATTTTTTGAGTTAGGGCGTTTTCAAAATTTCAAAATTGATTTTGGAACCCTTAGAAGTGACCTACATCAACCAAAAGCTTCGGGGCAAAACTAGACCCCAAATGGAGCCTACATACCAAATTTCATCAAAATCGGTCAATGTTAAGTGGCAAAAGTGCCGCGGACGGACGGCCAAATTTTTATTCGATTTTTGGATTCTACGTACCTTGAAATGTAAACCATCAAATTTTGAGGGGGTGTTAAAATTTTTTTTTTCTTGGTCGATTCCAAAGGTTCATTATTGAAAATAATAAACCAAAACGGCAATGCCACGAGTACGAAACGGTTGTGGAAGATTATTCTTCACATGGAAGTTATTTGCATTTATGCCCAACAAAAATATCACTGAAGCGCTACGGTCGGATGAAGACAAAAGAGTGACGTCACTCTCACAGATTTTCGGATTTTGGAGCCAAGTTGCACCTCAAAGGGAGCAAAATGACCCCGTTTGACGGTACCTTTTTTTTTTTTTTTTTTTTTTTTTGCTTCAATGGGATACTGATCAGAGAAGTGTAAGCTATCATTATTTTGGTAGAAGAATGGAGTCCGAACGTATTATTTAGGTAGGTACCAACCTGCTTAGAAAACAGCAGACACCTACCTAGTTTGAGAAATAGTTAGGAAGGTACTTACCTCAAAGTTTTTTTAAACCAATTTTGCTTTGATTTGACACTCGAATTTTTGTTCATTTATATTTATCAAAACAGAATGAATTTCTCACATTGTTTATAAATGTTATTCGCCTAAATCCATTACCATTCAAAGAAAAAATGCGAGGAAAAAGGAGGTTTCCTACGTAGGAGTAAAAATTAATCAATGTTTCCATTGGAAGCCTTGAGAGGCATGTGTCCATTCTAGGGTCAAGGAGATCCTGTGTTCAGGTGTCGTGCAGCAAGTATCCATTTCGGCGACAGATAGGTATCTTTATATTGGATCTTGTGTTGCTATTCTGTGTTGGAACTGACACGACGTGTGGATCCCTCAAGAACTGAGCTCAGTTGAATGATACGAGGTTGGAATAGGTAAAGGCAGTTGGTAATGATTCGTGTTTCTCAGCTAACTGCTAAGAAGTAAACTTCTTCACAAATTGTCTCCGTATGAATCCTGGTTGTGTCGAACTATTGTTATCGATAGTTACCTGTTATATTTTTTCTCCCAATTCTTCGGTCACAGTCCTGCGAAATTTCATCGCCTGCCGTTCGCTTCGGTTGTTTTTAGCTTTCTTCCCAATTTTTTTTCCTCCTCCGCTACCTGAGTGAGAGAAACCTTCTGCTTTCAACCTTCCGAGACCTGCCCGACCAACTTCGGGAGGGGCTGAGGTTTTTGCGACGCCCTTGAGATCCTTCAAACACCACGTGGTCCCTTTGGAAGCCCAAACGCTCACAGAGTTCTGTTCATAACTTGGGTTCTTCTATACACCAGGGTTGCCGGATTTCTCTGAAAATTTGGAGGTTTTTATTCTCTGCCAACACATCGGAAAGGAAAAAACTCTTAGCAGTTTGTGGAAACTGCACTTATCCATACTGATGAAGGCGCCAGTCATCGTCATCAAACATTTGGCACTCGATTACTTAAATTTCGTTTTGAAATAATTCAGGGTAGGTCAACGCCAAGGACGTTTGGAGGATGTTGCTGCTTATTATTACACAACGGTTCGTAATTTTTGACCGACTTCATGCGCGGCGAAACCGCGCCGAAGGAAGGAGGTATACAGTTCGGTGTGTCATGGGACGACGATTTTTTTTTTTTTTTTTGTATGTTTGTACCACTAGCATTTTCTTATTCGGGCACCAATCTGCCTGATTCTTTCTGAAAAGTGTTCTACAAGTATCCATAGTGGCCCCGTTTCAATCAGATTTCATTTTACTTTGTTAAAAGTATCCAAATTTTGTGAATATAGTTCAAAAAACGTGGTTTTCGGGAAGATTGTTCCGCATCCTCTCCCCCCGCCCGACTCTTCGAAGCCACCCACCCGCTCGAAAGAATACCGACTTTAAACAAAAGTACTTGGTAGTAGGTAAATTATGTAAAATTAAAAAAAAAAAAAAAAATAAAAGTCGAAAAAATTATTAAGTTAAAAATTAAAACGAATGATTTAAAAATTTAAACAAAAGTACTTGGTAGTAGGTAAGTTATGTAAAATTAAAATAATTAAAGTCGAAAAAATTAATAAATTAAAAATTAAAACAAATGACTTATAAAATTAAATTTTGAAAATAAATTTAAACGATCACTAAAAAGTAAAAAATAAAAAAATTATGAAAATACAAAAATAGTTAAATAAACAACTTTTTAACAAAAAAAAACGGACCGACCTCAAAACTGATGATGGCATCCCTCTAAAAAGGAAAAAATAATAACGACAACTTATTCAGATAGGTTGGTAGGTAGGTACGCATTGAAGTCGCCGCCGTGCCCATCTGCAGAGACAAACATACACAAGTAGGTTCCACTTCCATCTGGTTAGTATTACAACATGGGTCGATAGTGCAATACAAAACAGGAATGAGAGTGGGTACCTATCATTGAGGTAATGCATGTGTTCCAAAACTATTAGGTAGTACATCACTGCTGTCGTATGAAGGAGGATGAGAGCGTGACAATAAGTGTGAATCTCAGTAAGAATATTTCCTTTGATAACAGCTGAAGACGTCTGCGTCACCAAAAATGGCAGTTGGATAAAAATTCAACATGAGAAGGTTGTTCACTTACTTACCTGTTTACTATGTTGTAACACTAACTGGTTCATTTGAGTATGAACTCATATCACAAACCCACATCATGATCTAGACGATTCTACATTCAATATGCCATACATGAAATATAAGATTAATTAGATATTATGTAATCAAAGATTGATCACGTATAATTAGATAAATAACTATTAGATACTATCTAATCAAGAGATGGTTTGTTGGAATCCAAACATTTCGTACGGGGATTCATACTTATTGCCACTCTCTCATCCTCCTTCATACGACAGCAGTGACGTACTAGGTACCTAATAGTTTTGGAACACATGCATTACCTCAATGATAGGTACCCACTCTCATTCCTGTTTTGTATTGCACTATCGACCCATGTTGTAATACTAACCAGATGGAAGTGGAATCTACTTGTGTATGTTTGTCTCTGCAGATGGGCACGGCGGCGACTTCAATGCGTACCTACCTACCAACCTATCTGAATAAGTTGTCGTTATTATTTTTTCCTTTTTAGTGGGATGCCATCATCAGTTTTGAGGTCGGTCCGTTTTTTTGTTAATTCTGTATAATTATAAATCACCCTTCTGCAAAGAACACGGCTTTGGCATTGTTCAAGACAGTAAGTAATTGGAAATATATGAACACAGTACCATTTTTGATCGACTTGAGCAGACGGCGAGAAGGAGAAGGGATTTCCATTCGGTGTCATGGGACTACGTATTCATTCATTCCGTATTCACTTTTCATGGTTAAAAAAAATCTCCAAAATCCAATAAAAAAAAAATTCACTCCGCGTGTTAGGCCTGAACAATTTTGCTCCGTCAAATGCGTCGATAAGGACCGATGAACACTCAGCGGTATATTCATAGACAACATTTTAGAGCCCCCTGAGGGAGCACCCAGTGCGATTTCAAGTGGCGCACTCAACGGTATTCATAAAGTGGTGCAAGATCCTGAGTGCTTGTCGGAAGTGGCCTCATCCCTCCAGTGGCCCTCAGCACTAACAGATTTCCCATTAACAAGTTTCGATGATTTAACGTTCATTTTCGACTTTTCAAACAATGGAAGGTGAAAACCAGCCTTTGAAGTGCTCATTTCTCTCGAGCAAACCAACAAGTTTCGATTATTATTAACATTAGATTTCGACTTTTCAAACAATCGAAGGTGAAAACAAGCCTTTGAAGTGGTCATTTCTTTCGAGCAAACCAACAAGTTTAGATGATTTTAACATTCGTTTTCGACTTTTCAAACAATCGAAGGTGAAAACAAGCCTTTGAAGTGGTCATTTCTTTCGAGCAAACCAACAAATTTCGATGATTTTACATTAGATTGCGACTTTTCAAACAATCGAAGGTGAAAACAAGCCTTTGAAGTGGTCATTTCTTTCGAGCAAACCAACAAGTTTCGATGATTTCAACATTAGATTTCGACTTTTCAAACAATCGAAGGTGAAAACAAGCCTTTGAAGTGGTCATTTCTCACGAGCAAACCGACAAGTTTCGATGACTTTAACATTAGATTTCGACTTTTCAAACAATCGAAGGTGAAAACAAGCCTTTGAAGTGGTCATTTCTCTCGAGCAAACCAACAAGTTTCGATGATTTTAACATTAGATTTCGACTTTTCAAACAATCGAAGGTGAAAACAAGCCTTTGAAGTGGTCATTTCTTTCGAGCAAACCAACAAATTTCGATGATTTTACATTAGATTGCGACTTTTCAAACAATCGAAGGTGAAAACAAGCCTTTGAAGTGGTCATTTCTTTCGAGCAAACCAACAAATTTCGATGATTTTAACATTAGATTGCGACTTTTCAAACAATCTAAGGTGAAAACAAGCCTTTGAAGTGGTCATTTCTCTCGAGCAAACCAACAAGTTTCGATGATTTTAACATTAGATTGCGACTTTTCAAACAATCGAAGGTGAAAACAAGCCTTTGAAGTGGTCATTTCTTTCGAGCAAACCAACAAGTTTAGATGATTTTAACATTCGTTTTCGACTTTTCAAACAATCGAAGGTGAAAACAAGCCTTTGAAGTGGTCATTTCTTTCGAGCAAACCAACAAATTTCGATGATTTTACATTAGATTGCGACTTTTCAAACAATCGAAGGTGAAAACAAGCCTTTGAAGTGGTCATTTCTTTCGAGCAAACCAACAAATTTCGATGATTTTAACATTAGATTGCGACTTTTCAAACAATCTAAGGTGAAAACAAGCCTTTGAAGTGGTCATTTCTCTCGAGCAAACCAACAAGTTTCGATGATTTTAACATTAGATTGCGACTTTTCAAACAATCGAAGGTGAAAACAAGCCTTTGAAGTGGTCATTTCTCTCGAGCAAACCAACAAATTTCGATGATTTTACTATTAGATTTCGACTTTTCAAACAATCGAAGGTGAAAGAAGCCTTTGAAGTGGTCCCTCAGAAGATGGATGTTGACTTATCCATACTTTTTATAAAAGTTGAAAAATTGAAGAATGATTTGATTTGTTTGGTAATCGAACAGAAAAACTTGGAATTTGCGGTTTTTTAAATTTGCTGGTCCTCACGTGGCTGTTAGGCTCCCACATGGACCAGAATAGTCTACCATCTCGCTAGTAGGTACGAATTGTTGATGGAAAATTGAAACCCCGAAAAACAATGTCAGTTCCGACTAACGAGGTGATTACAGCTGGTACTGGCGAGCCAACTGTCTCCGACGTATTGATGGGCACCGGTTCTCTAAAGAAGGAAGATCGCATTTTAATTGGAGGAAGTGGAGTTCTTTGTGTTGTACCTTCTCGAGGACTCGTCGGGCAGCTGCCCAACACATGTGCCAGAAGGCTCAAGGTGAAGGCAGGTGTTCTCGTTGGTCAAAAACCAGCTTCCAGAAGGGTTGACTGACGGTCGAATGAGGTGAAGATGATTGCTCCACCTAATGGGGAAAATATATCCAATTCCAACTAGGTAACTCACCTCCCTGCCTACGAAAGACATCGTATTTTCAATTTGAGTTGCACTCTGGCCGACTGGCTCGCTGCATCATTCCAGCTCCGAAGCCTCGCTTTTTTTATACAGGGTGTCCCATGTTAAGGACCGAAAAACTTCGGGAGTCGATTCTACAACTAATTTTAGTAAGAAAGTGTCTCGTAGCAATTTTTCGTTAGACGCTTAATTTCCGAGTTATTTTAATTTTAAGATTTTTTTTCGTGATTTCGACCTCAAGCCATAAAAATGACCATAACTCACTTAATTTACAAGGAATTCAAAATCTAATTACACCGTTCGATAGGGCGTTAAATTTACCATCTTTCTAGTGGTTATACAAAAAGTGTGTAAGGTCGTGATGGGTGAAAAATCAACTCGTAAAGTCATTTTTGTAAAATTGTCGAAATGTCCTACTTTTTCTTTTGATTGTTAAGGTTTTACTTCCAAATGATTTTTCACGTACCTCTACATCAAAAACTGCGCAAAGATCTCAGCTTTCTAATGGTATAATTTGTTTTAGTTTTACTTCGCTAATTAGGGGTGAAAAATACGTTTGAATGCTAAAAAACGTGGTTGCGCTCATGGAAATCAAGGTTCGTTGGGCCTCGGGCAGGTTCGACGAATTAGGGGTGAAATTCTTCGTCATTTTCAAGGCTATTAGACTGATTCCATTACCGTTGGTATGTGAAAGCTCAGTATTGAATTTTGAATACTTTTTTTTTATTTTTTTTTTATTTTTTTTTATTTTTTTTTTGTTTTGTTTTTTGTTTTGAATCTCTTTTTTTTATTTTCTTGGTATTTATGCACGAATTGAATGTTCAATTCTCGCAACTTTCTCGATTGTATGAAAAAAGAGATATCTCATGAAGAATAGCTTGTAGATGTGGAATGAAAAATAAATATAAATAATGATATTTTAGAGAAAGTAAAAATTATATTTATGAACAGAAGTAATCTTCATCTTCATCGAAGTACGTTATTGACTGAACATTAATGAGATAATAAATTATCCTCTACTCCGTCATTGACTTCGTTTGTTATTCGTCCAGATACCTGTAAACACAAAACATAGTTTTTTACAGCCAAGTAGAAAATAGGTAATTGAGGAATGAGCTGTCAGGAGACGATGCACATTATGTACTAAAGAAGGAGGAGGTCACATTGAGCACTTACTCTGAATCGGTAATATGATGACCACTGCTTCAAATTTTGACATTCCTCAATTATTTTCTACTTGGCTGTTGAAAACATTGCTTTGTGTTTACAGGTATCCGGACGAATGACGAACGAAGTCAAAGACGGAGTAGAGGATAATTTATTATCTCATTTATGTTCAGTCAATAACGTACTTCGATGAAGATAAAGATTACTTCTGTTAATAAATATAATTTTTACTTTCTCTAAAATATCATTATTTATATTTATTTTTCATTCCACATCTACACGCCATTCTTCATGAGATATCTCTTTTTTCATACAATCGAAAAAGTTGTAGAATTGAAAATTCAATTCGTGCATAAATACCAAGTAAATAAAGAAAAAAGAGATTCGGACCTACCAAAATTCAATACTGAGCTTTCACATACCAACGGTAATGGAATCAGTCTAATAGCCTTGAAAATGACGAAGAATTTCACCCCTAATTCGTCGAACCTGCCCGAGGCCCAACGAACCAGAAACCTTGATTTCCATGAGCGCAACCACGTTTTTTAGCATTCAAACGTATTTTTCACCCCTAATTAGCGAAGTAAAACTAAAACAAATTATACCATTAGAAAGCTGAGATCTTTGCGCAGTTTTTGATGTAGAGGTACGTGAAAAATCATTTGGAAGTAAAACCTTAACAATCAAAAGAAAAAGTAGGACATTTCGACAATTTTACAAAAATGACTTTACAAGTTGATTTTTCACCCATCACGACCTTACAAATTTTTTTGTATAACCACTAGAAAGATGGTGAATTTAACGCCCTATCGAACGGTGTAATTAGATTTTGAATTCCTTGTAAATTAAGCGAGTTATGGTCATTTTTATGGCTTAAGGTCGAAATCACGAAAAAAAAATCTTAAAATTGAAATAACTCGGAAATTAGGCGTCTAACGAAAAATTGCTAGGAGACACTTTCTTACTAAAATTAGTTTTAAAATCGACTCCCGAAGTTTTTCGGTCCTTAACATGGGACACCCTGTAGATACAAATTATTTCCTCGTGTGGTTGTTTGAGTGTGATCTATGATCTTTGTACCTGACGCCTAAAATTAATTTATTCCCAAATTCGCAACCCCGAAAACCCTGAGCCACTCGGGGTGTCCAAGTAAATACGCTCCCCCACACTTATTTCCTCTAATAGTGTATGTAAAAAACTCTGATCAACGCTATTTTTCATAATTTTTTGCGTTGAATTCAAAAATGACATAATTGCGCTGCGCAACCATGATCAACTTGGTTTTTAGCGAATTTTCAAGGAAAATGAACAATGGCCTCAGAAATTTTTAGAATGGACTTTTTCGAAAAATTGTTTCACTGAAATCCGTTTTGGAACATTCTGAAACGATCCCTGATGTTTTTTAGGACGTCCCACAGTAGTACCTACTTGGGCTAAGATCTGGGGTAAAGTTGGACAAAACTCAACAGAAGAAAAATAACCACACACTAATCCGTTTTAGACCATTCTGAATCCAAATTCTTGACTTGCCATATTCATACCTCAAGTTGTATGTATTTGTTTATTTTGGCCAATAAAATGCATTATCATTATCATTAAATCCTCGAAAAAAAACATAGGTGTATGTCTGTGTGTGTGTGACAAAATCTTGCGTCGTCTGCACAGGTTCTCAACCGATTTTCGTGGTTCTTTTTCTGTTCTATGCGGAAAACTATCTATTTGTGCACTACGTCGCCGGAATTTCGAATTTTAATGGGGGGGTTAAAGCTCAAAAAACGTGCGTTTTTGGGCATAACCTTGCGTCGGCTGCACAGGCCTTAGTTCTCAACCGAGTTTCGTGGTTCTTTTTCTGTTCGATGCGGAAAACTATCTAGTTGTGCACTACGTCGCCGGAATTTCGAATTTTGCCTTTTAAGGGGGGAGGGGGGTTAATGCTTGAAAACCGTGCGTTTGCGGCATAATCTTGTAAAATCTTCCCAGGCCTCAATTTCCTACCGATTTGCGTTTCTTTTTTTTTTTTTTGACTCAAATAACTTCCGAGTTGTACCTACATAATTTCACCCGAGTACCAAAATTCGCAAGAGGAGGGGATGGGTGGGGAGATAATATTCACAAAATATCCGATTTTTCAATATTTCGGTTCCTCTACTGCTTACTAATTGTACCCAAGCTTTGAAATTGAGGAAAAATTCTCATTACACCTTCGGATTTTCATGAATTAATCGGATTTTCTCTGTGCCACCATGGAACTAATAGTGGTGTCACCATGGTGCCAGGGCATCATAAACCGCATATTTCGTGGGTTTTTTGACATTTTCATGTCTTTCATATGGCACATAAAAAAAAAAATCGTCACGAAATTTGATGCAACGAAATTTGATGCGACGAAATTTGTCCCAAGTCGCCACAATGATGATTATGACCATCAGAAGTGAAGTTGTTAGGTAGGTAGGTACTTTACAGTTTGATATTACCAGATCAGCTGAGTCGAAAATTGAGCTCCCAGATCAGCTGAGTCGAAAATTGAGCTCCCAGATCAGCTGAGTCGAAAATTGAGCTCCCAGATCAGCTGAGTCGAAAATTGAGCTCCCAGATCAGCTGAGTCGAAAATCGAGCTCCCAGATCAGCTGAGTCGAAAATCGAGCTCCCAGATCAGCTGAGTCGAAAATCGAGCTCCCAGATCAGCTGAGTCGAAAATCGAGCTCCCAGATCAGCTGAGTCGAAAATCGAGCTCCCAGATCAGCATGAAAATGTTCCATTTGTGTTTCACCTTGAATACGGATGTGAACTTCGATGGACTGCCTAATAAAACTAATAGATGAAGGTTCAATGTTACGACGTATTCCGACTTTGGTGCCAGACTGGCACCATTGGTGGTAGAGGAGGGGGGGGGGGGACTCGAATTCGCATGTTGGGTATTGTAGATCATGGATTTTAAAATACTCTTCAGATTCGAGGCTCCCATGCCGCTAGAAATTTTATGGTGGATAATTGTAGGGAGGGGGGCGGGGGTCAGTATTTCATGCCTAAAGTAATAAATAAATTACATCGAGTGAAACAGTTTTATCGCTTACCAACTGGTTAAACTGATCTAATGCTTATCCAATGGGACGTCCCCTGGAATGCATGCATTACTAAACAATATGTTTTGAATGGGAACCTCCATTTTGGTTTTTTATTTTCAATAATGAACCATTGGAATCGAGCAAGAAAAAAATTGTAATCTCCCTCAATATTTTACGTTTTACGTTTCAAGGTACTTACGTAGAATCCGAAAATCTAATAAAATATTTTCCGTCCGTACGCGGTTTTTATCTTAGCAACCGCAAGATTGAGATGAAGGAAGACCTCAAGTGTGGCACATCACTTAGCACCGTTTTCTACGGTGAATCGCTTGGTGATATCCCTTTCTTGATTTAGTTCCATATTACCGCATTTACAGCAAAAAAGTCACCGTTTGAAGGGGAAATCGTCGATTTTCCGTGGAATCTTTTCCTGGTACGTTTCCTTCACGAATTATTTCTCTTCTGACACAATTTTATAAATTTTACAGTTTTTTACAATTCATTGGGATTGATTCATTACACTTCATAGTAAATCGATGATTTCCACCTCAAAAAGTGACTATTTCGACGTGTTTTTGCGACATGGTGGCTTTGTTCTGCTTTCCCCCGTACACTGACTTTTACTGATCAAATGGGTCTGCCAAATGGATGTGGCACTTGGCCTCCTCGTTTCCATAACTCGGTTGTGTAGATGAAGAGTTTTCTTTCAAACGTGCTTATATCAATTTTTTACACCTTTGTGTTTTTTTTCACGGATTCTAAATCTTTGAGGTAAGGTCTATCACCTCACGAGTTGAATTCCTTCTGAAATGGTTTGTATCACTGTAAAACCTAGCTAAAACCGCTGCAAATTAATACACAATGGTTTATTATTTTTCTATATAGATCACTCGTCTGCAAAGCCACCAACCATCCAACATGAAGAAAAACTTCGATCGCATTTTGGTCAGCTATAATTTGAACGGAGATTAGGCCTCTTTTGCGATTCACACTCGTGTTTCTGATTTATCGTAAGTCCAACCCTTACATTCTCGTAGGGAGCGAACGGTTTGTCCTACAGAGCTCCGCGTGGTCTCAAAAAATTCTATACTATCTTAAATTGATGGAATAACAATACCTTTATAGGTACCGAAATTTTTTGAGTTAAAGTTTTCAAAATTCAATTTGCAATCCTTAGAAGTGGGGCACAGCTACACCCCAAATGGAGCCTACATACCAAATTTCTTCAAAATCGGTCAATGCTAAGTGGGGAAAGTACGGCGGACGGACGGCCAAATTTCTATTCGATTTTTGGATTCTACGTACCTTGAAACGTAAACCAACAAATTTTGAGGGGGGTTGGAATATTTTTTCTTGCCCGATTCCGAATGATTATTATTGAAAATAATCGGTAAACCAATAAAAGAAAATGAAATGAGATTTTTCTTCACAAAACCAAAAGCTCGTTTTTACAAAGTGGCTCATATCCATAGTTTTTAATCAAATGGTGTTATATCCAGATAAGAAATGGCCATAGTCTCTCTCAAGACGCAAGCCAAAATTTGCCAAAAACTATTTGGAAAATTTGGGAACGCTAGACAACTTTCTTCGCCATGAAATTAGTTAATGTCAATTTCCCTAAAAAAATTCCAAGTGGATATAATATAAGCCCGTTTGAAAGATAACTCCTCAGTTGATCCGATGCATCATAGCTGATTTCTAAGTAACTTCCACCACCCTCACAGGGGACCATCTACACGCCAACCCGAACAATCCCTGTAAAACACAGAATAGAAAAATCACGGAATTCGAGAAAAAAATGTGGAAGTTACCGCTCCTAGAAGGTTACCTACTATCAAAGTGGGGACCAAAATGTTCATAGGGGACCTTCTCGTACGAGGCCAATCAGAAGTATCCCTGAATATTTCATCAAATTCGGATGAAAAATGTAGAAGTTATGGTTTTTACAAGGACTCCACGTTTGAGCATGCGCAGAGGCTACTATCGATCCGGGATGATGATTTTCATACGGGACCGTCTACACGCCAACCCGCACAATCCCTCAAAATGTAATCAAAATCCGATAGTAACTTCGTATTCCTAGTTTTGACCGTTACGAGGATTTAACGACAGTCAGTCACGGACCAAAAATGCTTAGAAACGCCTACATCGTAAAACGCAAGTGTATTTTTTTTTATTAGTCTGATAGCATTGAAACTATTTTTTTTTATTAGTCTGATAGCATTGAAACTATTATTTTATTAGTCTGATTGCATTGAAAGGAATAAAATAGAACATATTTTTGCACGGGTGATACCTCGGACAGATTGACAGACATGGAATCAAAATCGTTCGCGGGGCTCTAGAACGTAAAATTTGAGTTGAATTTTCTATATGGAGGACACAAAATTTCCTCAAATAATGTAAGAGGGACCTATAGAATTAGTTAGTGTGGAAATGACTCATTGGAATATAGGAGAGTAGGTGTTTTTACGTTTTCTCATGTGCAGCATTACTATCGATCCGTCAGCAAAGATTTTCTTGGGGATTTTCTACACCCCAATTCGCCCATTCCCTGAAAAGTTATTCGAATGGGGAATTTGCCTAAATTTTAGATCCTCTAATAGGGCCCTACAATAACGTGTAACACAAGGGAAAAAATTACCGTCGAAGAAAATGCCTGAACAAGTAAATTGGTGTCAAAAAACACCGCGAAGATCGAGGAAAACTAATTACGTCTCTCCCCATTAATAATGCTTGATAAACTAATAGGTAGAATCGTATTGTATAAAAGAGTGAGTAAGATTGCTTCTTTTCGTGTCTGGGTTCTTTCTGCCAGTTCGTGGCTCACTGGTGTGTTTGATCACGTAAGGTAGTTGTTTCATGTGCGCTATCAGAGGTAGCACTGCTGTCATAAGGGGTAACTCGTCACGTCACAGACTCCCGATACATTTAAACTTTCCATCTTCCTCAAATTCTCTACATTTTTTGGACGCGTTTTCGAGCAGCAAACTATGGTTTTCTTCCTTATCAGTGAACCCTCTGATAGCGCCCCCCTTTCATCGAAATCGGACAATAACTTTGTACAGTTTCATCCGTTACAAGGATTTCATGAAAGGCACACACACAGACAGACACGGAACCACACTGAACATATTTGGTTCCGTGTTATGTCTCTCTTTTGGTGAAAATTTTGATTTTGGAGAACTTTTTTCTCAACTTTGAAAAGCGAAAACAATGCTTCTGCTATCTTGGTAGACTCGGAAGCAAAATCGTACCTATCATCACAATCGATAATCAGAGCATAAAATCAATAATAAAAAAAATCGGAGCAAGAAAATCTATTGTAAAACATCGATAATCGGTGACGAAATTCTTTTAGCAAACATGGATTATCGATTCCCATAACCAACACCCCCACCCACCCCTTTCTCTTGCACCTGTAAAGCCATAATCAACCTTCTGTGTTTGTATTAAGAATGGGGAATTTGCCTCAATTTGAGATTCTGGAATTGCAAGTCAAATTCTATAATAGGGCCCTAGAATAACGTTTAACACCAGGAATACCCAAGGAGAAAAAATTATAGAAAAAAAGCCTAAACAAGTGAAGCCTCTGTCAAAAATCACTGCGAAAATCGAGGGAAACTGATTACATCACACCCTGAGGTTCCTCCCGCAAAATGACGCGAAATCTAACCTGGATTCACACTGCAGTGCGCTCTGGCGAAGCGTAAAAGAAGTTTCAAAGAACAACAACAGGTTGTGCCCTTGTGACCACATGAAATGATCCAGTCAAATAATGAAACTAAATAACAGACTTTGAAGACTTGATAACTAATGAGTAGAATCAAATTGTAAAAAAGAGTGAGTAAAATGGCTTCTTTTGGTCTCTTTCACGTCTGGATTTTCTTCTCTTCCCCAGTCACGTGCGAACTCCTGTGTTCAACCATGTAAGCCATGTTTCATGAAAGCTTCCAGAGGTAGCGCTACTGTCGTAAGGGGCACAGAACCTCCTATGAAGTCTGATCAGTTAGAAAACCCATTACGTTGCAACATAGCTGCCTCCATACAGATTTCCGCTACATTTAAAATTTCCATCTTCCTTAAATTCTCTAATTTTTGGATGTTTTTTCAAGTAGCACACTAAGGTTTTCTTCCATATCAGTGAACCCTCTTTTGAAGAAAAAAAAAAACAAGTGAGGCAAATCCCTCATTGCTGAAAACAGTCATTATTAGTTAATTTCATCAATTATTCACTTTGGGCCCTACTGAGGTGTTGAACACAAAGGTAATTTCCGTGTATTGGCTAGCCTGACGTTCTACCAAATTGATTGAAAACGTACTTCGGAATCGAGAATACCTATGAATACGATGGTCTCCACATTGATTACGTCTGGTACCAAGGAGAAGTCTGAAACGGACTGATGACGCCCATTGGATTCTGATTCTGTTAGTTGGATGCAGCTTCTCTGTTTCTGTTTGAATCTGGATCTCTTATTGGTCAGCTGTCGGTTTGCTTCATGTCTCAATATGGTCGATTGCGATTAGGTTGGCTCTGCTTTTCTGTGTATCGCCAACCTCACCGAGAGTTCAGAGGTGTGCTCACCACCTCCACTACAGATGAGTGCAACCAAACATATCTATTTCGTGGCTACCCCCTCCTATGTCATTACAGTCCTAAATTATTCGATTTGGAGCAAGCAACGAAATCAAATACTTTTCGACCATATTCTCCCCATAGAATCCGTTTGGAAAATAAAGATAATTTAAAAATTGATTGATAGAACTTCACATTCATAGATTAGTAAATTTGTATTTTGAAAATTAATTGGAATCAGTCATTCTCAAAACCAGGTCTCAATATTGACTTCATATAAATTTACGATAACATTCCCTTCGATAAGAGATGGGTTAAAAGCACATCATCATTACCACTTTAAGAGATACAATTCAAGAAGTTTAATGAGAAATTAAAACTAAAAGGCACCCCATTCAACGCTGGGGTTGTGGATCACAGTACAAACAAAATTTGGAACGAATCTGCAATGATCAAATCAGCACTGAAGATTGAACCTAGGAAGGTAATGGTGCTCCATCTGAATCATGGTAAAGTCGGATGAAGAACGAATGTCGAGGAGTGGTTGTTCAAGGATTGGTCCTTGACTTCAGGCCGGCTTCTCTGCTTCAGCAGCTGTTCCACGATTGAGATCAATCTGCTTTGACTGTTTTGCATGCTGTCCAATGTTTTCTCTTCCAGCTCGAGTCTCTTCTTTTCGTTTTCTTGTTTCAATAATTCTGCTTTGGCTTTGATCAATTCGATTTCATGTTTCTTCTCGAGGAGTTGATTTTCCCGCGCGCGGTCTTTTTTCACCTTCGAGGGGTCAGCAGCGTCAGTCGAAGAACTGGAGTCGCTGGATGAGCTGAGCCTTCTTTCACTATCAGATTTCAGAGGATCAGTTTCAGGTTCTGCAGCGGTAGTGCCGTCTGGTAAGGTCGTTGAATTGAATAGTGGGACTGGAGTACATGGTAATGTCTGATTGGAATACATATGGTCATGTACTGGAGCGATAGTTACTCGGTGCGGTGCTGCTGATCGTCTTGCTGTTGAGGCTGTAGACGAGTTCATTAGGGTATCTAATAGGGAGCCATGAGAAGAATTTGGAGTCTCACGAAGAGCAACCACCACTTCTTCAGCAAGCAGCATGTTGTTTGTTGCTACCTCTGCTTCATTAATGGCTGAGATGTTGGAATTTTCATCTTCAATAATATATTCGGCAGGACCCTGAAATAGAAATCATCCAATAATTAGCGGTCCCACGTCTACAACCGTGAATTTGAGTTGCCTCTTCTTTTGCCCTGGAAGAGGTTAGAGTTGATACAGGAGAGGAAGTTAGATAATTTGTATAGGTAATATTGGTGGTTAATCATCGATCTCCAGACTTCCCGACAATCCTACACAAACCTGAGCCAAGCTTGCTATTATGCTCTTATGGACAGAAATGCGAAGAAGTAGCTGATCACAACAGATTAGCCTAATTACACATCAACACAGATTTACAGATTATTTGACGTCGATGAATGGATAGAAATGCGAAGAGGTAGCTGATTACAACCTCAAGTTATGGTTTTTGTTAGCTTCTCAGCAATTCATCGAATCCAACGATGAGCATATTTGGAGGCTCTCACGCAAATAACCCACTATAACCCCCCCTCACAGCACCTTCTAGTCATCGGAACCCCTTCATAATGCGTTTCAATCGGAACCCCTCCATCAGAACTTCAATCTGATTGTACAAATGGCAGTCAATGGCTCAGTGAAATTTACAGAGGAAGTAAGAATACTTAACATTCTTACCACAATCAAAACTACGTTTTTCAATTATATTCATTCATTTTCGACACTTTCAACACATCAAAATGATTACCTCATAGCTACTTTTTGCCTCACCAGCTCAAGTGGACTGGGGTTTACCAACGGCTCAATCTGAAAAATTATCAAGATCTGCTACACCACCTTCGAGCAGAAACCAATCCAGATAATCTCCAGGGCTGACTGGCCTCAACTTCTGTGATCTCACGGGAACCAGTTCATTAGAGAGTTATAGCGGGGCTGGACACGGAAAATACGGGAGATTCACGGTGAAAACACAAGCTTCAAGGCACCCGTTAAGCTAACAAAATAGGCTTCACTTATATTTTTACGTATATTTTGGGTAATAAACAAGCTTATTTCATTGATTTTTATACCTCATACTTCATCGGTACAATGAAAGCAAAAACCCTGCAGATTGAGTTAACATTACTCATGGGATTTTGTAAAATCTAAAGCAACGTCAACCCTGTTTGTGGTCCATAAAATTCCGTGGGTCTCAAGGTAAAAGTTAGCATCCAAAAATGCTCGCCCTAGCAGCTTCTCACAGAATGATGGTTCCAAATGTCACTTAAGGGGTCTCTCAGTTGGTCACCGTTCGTTTTTCATTCCGGGTAAGTATTTCTCTCAAGAAACGGCGCTCAAAGTTTGAAAATTGTAATTAAATTTGAAATGTTCAAGGTTTTACGAAATTAGTGGATCCGCATAGGGAATTGAAAAACTAAAAGATTGCCACTGGAGTCATCAAAATCGAACTACCTAACTGAATAAACAGTTTTTCCTATTTTTCTCTGGCAATTATTGTTCGATTTTGATGACTCCAGTGTAAGGATGGGTATCGTTATCAAAAAAATCGATTTTCCGCCGATTTTTAATTGGGTCTATAAAATTGATTCTCTAAAAAATCGAGTAACAAAAAATATATTTTTATTTAAAATTGATTTTAAATTTGGCGTCATGTTTACTTTTTTTTAAAGGAACACGATTTTTTTTAAATATGAGAAGCTGTTATCTTTGGCTCAGAATTTAATCAGTATAAACTCACCTAAGTGAGTTCCTTATTATGTTTGTTAATGTTGAATACCAATACCTAAGTTAGGGCTCAGTAATCACAGTTTTCTTTCATTGATAAAACATCATAAGTATCAAGTTACCTACATCATGTAACTTGGACCCGATGGTAAAAAGTGAGGACTTGAATTTACAAAAGTTAGACGTGTTTTATTAATAAATGTATTCATAATATAGAATAAAAGGTATGTATGAATGAAAATTATTAAAATTCCCACAAATCTTCATCGAGGCCTTGGAGGAAGAGTAATTTTGAAACCATCTTCCCGCCTAAACGATTCCTTGATGTGGTAAAGAATAACTATCTCTCTATTGCTTCCACTTCCAAATGAATAGTATTTTCATCAATAAAACGCTGCAAATTATTACACAATGGTTTCTTATTTTTCTATAGATCACTCGTCTGCAAAGCCACCAACCATCCAACATGAAGAAAAACATCGATCGTATTTCGGTCAGCTATAATTTGAACGGAGATTAGGCCTCTTTTGCGATTCACATTCGTGTTTCTGATTTATCGTACGCCCAAACCTTAAATTCTCGTAGTGAACGAACGGTTTGTCCTACAGAGCTCCGGGTGGTCTCAAAAAAAAATTTTTTTTTCTTGGTCGATTCCAAAGGTTCATAATTGAAAATAATAAACCAAAATGCTCGATTTTTCGAAAAATCGGCCGAAAAATCAATTTTCAACAAAATCGGTCAACTCAAAATCAATTTTTTAAAAATCGATACCCATCTCTACTCCAGTAGCAGTCTTTTAGTTTTTCAATTCCCTACGCGGATCCACTAATTTCGTAAAACCTTGAAAATTTCAAATTTAGTTTCAATTTTCAAACTTTGAGCGCCGTTTCTTGAGAGAACTACTAACCCGGAAAGAAGAACGAACGGCGACTGACTGAGACCCCTTAACTCTATTAAACCAGCTAAAAGCCGTTGAGATTTCAGGAGTGTTCTTGTCATAATTTTGGCAGGATTGTAAATTTAGTTGTTTCTGTTACATTCTTTTACATTATTTTTGTTTCTGTTTGGTTATTTTCGCGCATGGAGTCTTTTTCACCCTTTGAAAAGCATTTAATATCAAATAATGTTTACAAAAATGCTCGCCGCAAAATGCAATACTTACAGTTTGAACATCCGTGGGATTCGCACCAGAGTTGGAGGAAGTGTCAGGATTATTACTCCCTCCTTCGTATTGCGTTGTGAGTTGAGACGAGGATTTGCTTTTGCTTAAAATTTTTAGATTGTGGACGTCTTGCAGGAGTTGACTCCTGAGGGCATATTCCTCCGAGTTGGCAGACTTCTTCCTGACTTCGCTCATAGTATGGCTATTGAACTGTTTGAGGAGCATTCCCATCCTTTCCCTCAAGTTCCTGTTACAGTGGAAAAGAACGCATAAATTAGATGTATGAAAGAGGATTCACTGTCACATTCATAGTGACTAAATTCCTTAGTAAAAGATAAAAAGGTCCGAAAAGGCCGATAGGTGCAGACCCAAATTGTCGTGTTTTTAAGAAAATGACAATTGTGACGTAAAAATCCAAGGATCTGAAATGGCCTGTTTCCCAATGAGGAATGGGGTATTTCGGTGGGTCGGAAATTCAGGTTTTTGACCTCAAATTTGGAATTAGCACCCTTGAAAACCTGTATACTCTAACTTTTAGCCCAATGATACTATAACATGTGGTAGAAAAATTAATTAAGGAGCTCACACGTTTGAAAAACGCTGCAAATTATTACACAATGGTTTATTATTTTTCTATAGATCACTCGTCTGCAAAGCCACCAACCATCCAAAATGAAGAAAAACATCGATCGTATTTCGGTCAGCTAAAATTTGACCGGAGATTAGGCCTCTTTTGCGATTCACACTCGTGTTTCTGATTAATCGTACGTCCAAACTTTAAATTCTCGTAGCGAGCGAACGGTTTGTCCTACAGAGCTCCGGGTGGTCTCAAAAAATTCTAAAAAGTCTATAGAATCTTAAATTGAAGAAAAAACCAATACCATTATATCAAAATTTTTGAGTTAGGGCGTTTTCAAAATTTCAAAATTCAAATTTGAACCTTTAGAAGTGACCTACATCAACCAAAATCTTCGGGGCAAAACTAGACCCCAAATGGAGCCCACATACCAAATTTCATCAAAATCGGTCAATGCTAAGTGGCAAAAGTGCCGCATACGGCGGACGGACGGCCAAATTTTTATTCGATTTTTGGATTCTACGTACCTTGAAACGTAAACCATCAAATTTTGAGGAGTTGAAATTTTTTTTCTTGGTCGATTCCAAAGTTTTATTATTGAAAATAATAAACCAAAAAGGCGGGCCGCCATAAATGCACACACACTACACTGCGCGCGTGTGTGAATAGTATTTTGTAGTACCCAAGAGATTCTCATTTCAGATAGCATTACGTTAAGGTGGGTTTACACGCTCAAGCCATTTGCACAAATTGGCTTGCACAAGCCAGTTTGCGCTAACTGAACTGAACAACGCGGTTGCGTTCACACGTTCAGTTGTGCTTGTGAAATGGTGTGGGATCCAGTCAGTGGACTTCGTCGATCAGTGCGCTTTAATTAAAGTTGATTAATTAAAAATTTTAAAATTATTTAAAAAAAAACCAATCACAAATTTCGACATAATTTTTAATATGGATGAGGAGGAGCTTATCCTGTGTACGACGGTGGCTTGCTTGATAAAGAAAAAATTGGGCTCAAAGAGTTCCAAATTCTCTTTCTTTCTGCATCGCAAGAACCAATCAACCAATGCAGCTTGAACGAGCACTAGATGCTCCCGAGTGATATGGGGTTGGAATAATGTGATTCACACACTTGAAGAGAAGGAATGCGCCGGCGCGAGATCGTGGGTAGGCTTGAACTGCGTTCACACGCTCAAACTCCACTCATGCCAAGCTCCAACCTCAAACCGAATTTCTGTCCGAGACAGAAATTCGCACAAGCCATATTTTTTAGCTTGCGCAAACAGCGTTTACATGCAACGATATAACTGTGCAAACTGGCTTGTTCAAGCCGATTTGCGCAAGTGGCATGAGCGTGTAAACCGGCCTTTATGGTTCAATCGTTAGCGTTACCTACGTCTGCCATCTGTAATCGGTTGTTTTCTGTTCGCTTCATTTGTGGTTTCGACTTATCAAATTTTCAGCTAGTGTATCACCCACAATTTCTTTTCTTTCTTTCGTTTTAAATATGACGGAAAAGAAGAGGAAGATCAACGTTCTGGAACCTCAATTTGAACCTGCTACCAGTGAGAACATTCCAATCTCTTCTCTGTGCACGGATACTTTTTTCAAAGACAGTTTTGGCTAGCTACCTCACAATGGGGAATTTGCCTCACATTTTTTTTTTTTTTTCGAATGAGGGTTTATTTTTATGGAATAAAACCATAGTGAGCTGCTCGAAAACGCATCCAAAAAATTTAGAGAATTTAAGGAAGATGGAAATTTTAAATGTGGTGGCAATGTGTAAGAGGCAGCCATGTTTGTAACGTAACGGATATTCTACCAATCTGACTTCAAAGGAGGTTCTGTGGCGCTTACCACAGAAGCGGAACATACACGAACTTTTAGCTGACAAGGATTAACACAAGAGTGCGCCGCGAACTGGCAGGAAGAACCCAGACACAAAAGTGACCAAAAGAAACAATATTACTCACTTTTTTACAATACGATTCTACCTACTAGTTTATCAAGCATTATCAGTCTTCGTCTTCTCTTATTTAGTTTCAAGATTTGAATCACATTATTCGAGTAGCCATTTCACTGGATCGTTTTGTGTGGCGGTGCTAGAACTCTGTCTGTTGTCGGAGTTGTTTTCGCGTCGTTTTTTTTTTCGTATGACGTCAACAATATTCCTCGATTTTCGCGGTGTTTTGTAACAGAGGTTCACTTGTTTAGGCATTTTCTCCTACGGTAATTTTCTCCCCTTGGTTATTCCTAGTGTTAAACGTTATTCTAGGGCCCTATTATAGGATTTGACTTGAAATTCCAGAATCTAAAATTGAGGCAAATTCCCCATTGGCTAGCTACGTCACACCATTCAAATCTTCAACTTTCCTTAGCTTCTCTGATTTTTTAAAAACCTTTTCTCGACGAACAGATCCAATTACCGTTATTCCTGAGCACGACTCTTTTGAAAAAAAAAATTTAAATTGACTGAAATACCCCATTTTACCATGTCGGAATTTCCTATTATTGACCCCAAAATCGGATTCAGCACCTCGAAAAACCACCTACGGCAAACTTTCAGTCCGTACTTCCCAATTTACGAATAAACAAAACAGTGTAGAAAATATGAACGTTTAAAAAAACCGGGAGGATGAAGTCAACCTGGAATAGTTCATTTACGGCTGCTTGAAACGCTGAGAACGAGAAATCTATAGTCCCCAGATGCAACATTTCACAAAACCAGTTAAGTTCGAAATCGAAAAACTGAAGAAAAAAAATAGAAAAAGTAAGATGGAGAAAATTAGGTTTCCCCTGTTTTTGTTTGATAACTTTCCTCTTAGAAAACACGATTTCGTCGTACCAATGGGCAACACTGGGAGGAGACGGCCATCCGAACAGCCAATCAGCGAGCGTTCCCGCTTCACGTTGAAGAGGTCCGTTTTCCCAGTTATTTTTTGAAATCATAAATTTTGATTGTCTCCCAAAAATAACAGGAGACTTATTTTCCGAAATCAACCCGATTTTCATCTATCCCACACCATTAACTATTCAGGAAAAATGCAAACAGAATTCAGTGAAATTCCTCATTTACAACTTATATTGTGACTATGAAGTGGAGAATGTACCTCGGGGTGAATGATTTAGGGACAAGAGCCATGACGTTTTCAGTCACTGTCCACCAACGCCTTGGATCCAAGAAAGGATTCAAGGAGATCACTTCCTGCAGAAAAATGATGTCGTCTCCAATGGTGAAGTTGACGCGCTTCTTCTTCTTATGGAATCGGATTCTGACGATCCTGAAAATTAGTTTCGCAGTAGCAAGTTAACAAATCGTGGCTGGAGCTTCTCACCCTATATGGTAACCTTATAAAGGATTATAGATCTATACAGTTTCTTTTCTTCTTTACTCGTCCTCTCAAATTCTAGCTACAATTGTAGATAGTTTCAAGGTACATAACTGGAGGTGATGTTTCTTCAACAATCGGTATTGGCACATCTCTAGATGAGGGGCGTTAGATCTAATAAATATAAGGAATCAAACTGCAACATAATTATAAGGAAATTTAAATCCCACTCTCGCGCAAGAGTTATCAGGTAAAAACTTTCGGATTGTCGATTTTCCGATTGAAAAATTTGTGTATCATTGAATCAATCACAATCTAGGATAGGAACAACTGAATAATATCATTACGTCAAAATTGGTCATAATAATTATTGAAATATTGCGACGAAATTGTTTTCTTTATCCAAGTTCCTTAGGAGTTTTGATAGACTCCCCACTTATGTCGTGAGTCCTCACTTAGAGCTCTTTAGATTAAGCAGGCAGTAGTGCTAGTTGGCTTACTGATACTATTTGTGGAAAACAGGCCTATCAATAATGAAATATTATTTATTTTAGCGGATTTTCACTTTTGTGTTTTTTGTTCATACTGTACTTTGTTGTTGTTGTAACATCATCTTAGATCCAGTTCTGCTTTCACTTTTCAATTGATTTTTCGCTTTCAATATTCTCCTGGATAATATACAAATCCTGAATAAACATACCAGAAGGATATGGGCAAACTCTTCTTCAATTTTGAAAATCGATTTTTCAACCTTACATTCGACCTTGTTCACTCTTATAGATTACGATCGCGTCTAGTTCATTCCCGTTCCTAGCTGAGCCTTCCTTCTTTTTTCTTCTAAGAGGTTCTACAAGGTCAATCATCTTGATAAGAAATTTGACTCAAAAGATTGAATCAAGCGTGATTGACTTTAGGAATCTGTTTGACGCTTTAAGCAACGAATGATGATAATTTTGAATGAATCGAGTGATTGAAGAGCATGCTAGACTGTCTAGAGTCATATTCAGTCGTCAGACACCACGGATTCTCGATTTTGGGCCGCACCAGCTCCAGCAGTTGGTCGAAACTTTCTTGGACCATTCTCGAAAAGTTTCAGTAGTCCTCTAGTTCCGAATCGCGAATAATTTTTAATAAATTTAATTTGATAAATCCAAAACGTTTTAATGTTCTAATGTTGTTTTAATTAGGATATATCGATACCTTAAAGCACAAAGGCGCTATGTCCAAAAACAGAGTTTTCAAAAAACGCAAAAGAAGTTTTCACCCGTACACAATTCCTAAAATAATGGCTTATCACACTAAACTCTTTAATTTCTTCAACTAATTTTCAAGGTATAATCGTCAATAATGATTTTGTTGAATTTGAGTGTTTTGAAATTGAAAAAAAAGAAAAAATTTGAAGATGGATGGACAAAGCGTCTTTGTGCTTTAAGGTATCGATATGAAGACAAATTTCGCGAAATTATCTTAATTTCTTGTTCATTTGGGAGGAAACTTATCGAATGAGCTTTTATGATGGTTTAAATTCAGATATTCGGAGAAAAATCTCGCGATATTACCTTAATTTCTGTTTAGTTGCAGTGATAATGGTTTTTTGCCCTAATTTCTAGAATTTTATCTCGATATCGAGTTTGATGAAGGTTCTGGTTAAATGCAACAGAGCATCAGTATATTGGCAATGTATGATTGCGAGGGCCCAAGGCCATAATGCTTTTTTAGAAGCATTTTCCCCTTGTTTGTCAGCGTCTTTGACACTTATAAAAAAAGTCTGCAAAGTGGGTGTGGCACATAGCTTCCTCGTATCAATAACCCGATTGTATAGGTGACCCGATGCACATTAGTTAATCTCAAAACACCAATTTCTAAGTACCTTCCACTACCCTCATAGGGGACCATCTACACGTCAACCCGCACAATCTCCGAAAATTGTATCGGAGTCGGATGAGAAATGTAGAAGTTATGGCTGTAGCAAGGATTTCATGACAGACACGCAGACAGATAGACAGAGACGGACAGACACTGAACCAAAATTGTTCAGGAAGGTCTAATACGTAAAGCGCAAGTGGTAATTTTGATTTTGGAGAACTATTTTTTTTCAACCTTGAAAAGTGAAAACAAAGCTTCCTCTACCTTGGTAGACTCGGAAGCAATATTGGAGGGATTGGTCACCTGTATTTTTCTTGCCAAGTTAACCCTACTTAGACCATGGTATCACTAGTGTCACCAAAAACATCTCAGCAACTCCAAGTCTGTCTTCAAGTAACACCGGAGTAACCAAAATTAAATTACAATTTTAAATTTAATGAACAGAAGAATTTTTTGAGGGCTATTGGAAGTCTCAAAATAGAGTTATGTCAAAATATCCGAGGAAATCGATAGAAAAAATTTCAAAATTTTGTCAATAATTTTTTGACTTTTAATAACTTAAAAATATGGTTCAAAAATTCTACTCTGTTCATTAATTTTTAAATTGCATTCAAATCTAGTTGACCCATTTAGGCGTCAGGTTACACATTAAGGCAGATGTGTAATAAATTCCTAGGGCTGTTCGGAGAGGCAGTCCTGAACGGTTCGGAGGGGTTTGGAGGAGCCTGGAGGAGTCCATTCGCCTCTATTCCCGTATTCAGTTCCGAACTGGTTCCAGACTGCCTCTCCGAACAGACCCCCTAAGATGTTTTCGGTGACACTAGTGACACCTTGGTTCATATAGGGTTAAGGGTTAAAAGTTATCTTTCATTTAGGCAGATGTGTAATAAATTCCTAGGGCTGTTCGGAGAGGCAGTCCTGAACGGTTCGGAGGGGTTTGGAGGAGCCTGGAGGAGTCCATTCACCTCTATTCCCGTATTCAGTTCCGAACTGGTTCCAGACTGCCTCTCCGAACAGACCCCCTAAGATGTTTTCGGTGACACTAGTGACACCTTGGTTCATATAGGGTTAAGGGTTAAAAGTTATCTTTCATTTAGGCAGATGTGTAATAAATTCCTAGGGCTGTTCGGAGAGGCAGTCCTGAACGGTTCGGAGGGGTTTGGAGGAGCCTGGAGGAGTCCATTCGCCTCTATTCCCGTATTCAGTTCCGAACTGGTTCCAGACTGCCTCTCCAAACAGACCCCCTAAGATGTTTTCGGTGACACTAGTGACACCTTGGTTCATATAGGGTTAAGGGTTAAAAGTTATCTTTCATTTAGGCAGATGTGTAATAAATTCCTAGGGCTGTTTGGAGAGGCAGTCCTGAACGGTTCGGAGGGGTTTGGAGGAGCCAGGAGGAGTCCATTCACCTCTATTCCCTTCCCTTTTCAGTTCCGAACTGGTTCCGGACTGCCTCTCCGAACAGACCCCCTAAGATGTTTTCGGTGACACTAGTGACACCTTGGTTCATATAGGGTTAAGAGTTAAAAGTTATCTTTCACTTAGGCAGATGTGTAATAAATTCCTAGGGCTGTTCGGAGAGGCAGTCCTGAACGGTTCGGAGGGGTTTGGAGGAGCCAGGAGGAGTCCATTCGCCTCTATTCCCGTATTCAGTTCCGAACTGGTTCCAGACTGCCTCTCCGAACAGACCCCCTAAGATGTTTTCGGTGACACTAGTGACACCTTGGTTCATATAGGGTTAAGGGTTAAAAGTTATCTTTCATTTAGGCAGATGTGTAATAAATTCCTAGGGCTGTTCGGAGAGGCAGTCCTGAACGGTTCGGAGGGGTTTGGAGGAGCCTGGAGGAGTCCATTCACCTCTATTCCCGTATTCAGTTCCGAACTGGTTCCAGACTGCCTCTCCGAACAGACCCCCTAAGATGTTTTCGGTGACACTAGTGACACCTTGGTTCATATAGGGTTAAGGGTTAAAAGTTATCTTTCATTTAGGCAGATGTGTAATAAATTCCTAGGGCTGTTCGGAGAGGCAGTCCTGAACGGTTCGGAGGGGTTTGGAGGAGCCTGGAGGAGTCCATTCGCCTCTATTCCCGTATTCAGTTCCGAACTGGTTCCAGACTGCCTCTCCAAACAGACCCCCTAAGATGTTTTCGGTGACACTAGTGACACCTTGGTTCATATAGGGTTAAGGGTTAAAAGTTATCTTTCATTTAGGCAGATGTGTAATAAATTCCTAGGGCTGTTTGGAGAGGCAGTCCTGAACGGTTCGGAGGGGTTTGGAGGAGCCAGGAGGAGTCCATTCACCTCTATTCCCTTCCCTTTTCAGTTCCGAACTGGTTCCGGACTGCCTCTCCGAACAGACCCCCTAAGATGTTTTCGGTGACACTAGTGACACCTTGGTTCATATAGGGTTAAGAGTTAAAAGTTATCTTTCACTTAGGCAGATGTGTAATAAATTCCTAGGGCTGTTCGGAGAGGCAGTCCTGAACGGTTCGGAGGGGTTTGGAGGAGCCAGGAGGAGTCCATTCGCCTCTATTCCCGTATTCAGTTCCGAACTGGTTCCAGACTGCCTCTCCGAACAGACCCCCTAAGATGTTTTCGGTGACACTAGTGACACCTTGGTTCATATAGGGTTAAGGGTTAAAAGTTATCTTTCATTTAGGCAGATGTGTAATAAATTCCTAGGGCTGTTCGGAGAGGCAGTCCTGAACGGTTCGTAGGGGTTTGGAGGAGCCAGGAGGAGTCCATTCGCCTCTATTCCCGTATTCAGTTCCGAACTGGTTCCAGACTGCCTCTCCGAACAGACCCCCTAAGATGTTTTCGGTGACACTAGTGACACCTTGGTTCATATAGGGTTAAGGGTTAAAAGTTATCTTTCATTTAGGCAGATGTGTAATAAATTCCTAGGGCTGTTCAGAGAGGCAGTCCTGAACGGTTCGGAGGGGTTTGGAGGAGTCCATTCGCCTCTATTCCCTTCCCTTTTCAGTTCCAAACTGGTTCCGGACTGCCTCTCCGAACAGACCCCCTAAGATGTTTTCGGTGACACTAGTGACACCTTGGTTCATATAGGGTTAAAAGTTATCTTTCATTTAGGCAGATGTGTAATAAATTCCTAGGGCTGTTCGGAGAGGCAGTCCTGAACGGTTCGGAGGGGTTTGGAGGAGTCCATTCGCCTCTATTCCCTTCCCTTTTCAGTTCCAAACTGGTTCCGGACTGCCTCTCCGAACAGACCCCCTAAGATGTTTTCGGTGACACTAGTGACACCTTGGTTCATATAGGGTTAAGGGTTAAAAGTTATCTTTCATTTAGGCAGATGTGTAATAAATTCCTAGGGCTGTTCGGAGAGGCAGTCCTGAACGGTTCGGAGGGGTTTGGAGGAGTCCATTCGCCTCTATTCCCTTCCCTTTTCAGTTCCAAACTGGTTCCGGACTGCCTCTCCGAACAGACCCCCTAAGATGTTTTCGGTGACACTAGTGACACCTTGGTTCATATAGGGTTAAAAGTTATCTTTCATTTAGGCAGATGTGTAATAAATTCCTAGGGCTGTTCGGAGAGGCAGTCCTGAACGGTTCGGAGGGGTTTGGAGGAGTCCATTCGCCTCTATTCCCTTCCCTTTTCAGTTCCAAACTGGTTCCGGACTGCCTCTCCGAACAGACCCCCTAAGATGTTTTCGGTGACACTAGTGACACCTTGGTTCATATAGGGTTAAGGGTTAAAAGTTATCTTTCATTTAGGCAGATGTGTAATAAATTCCTAGGGCTGTTCGGAGAGGCAGTCCTGAACGGTTCGGAGGGGTTTGGAGGAGCCTGGAGGAGTCCATTCGCCTCTATTCCCGTATTCAGTTCCGAACTGGTTCCAGACTGCCTCTCCGAACAGACCCCCTAAGATGTTTTCGGTGACACTAGTGACACCTTGGTTCATATAGGGTTAAGGGTTAAAAGTTATCTTTCATTTAGGCAGATGTGTAATAAATTCCTAGGGCTGTTCGGAGAGGCAGTCCTGAACGGTTCGGAGGGGTTTGGAGGAGCCTGGAGGAGTCCATTCACCTCTATTCCCGTATTCAGTTCCGAACTGGTTCCAGACTGCCTCTCCGAACAGACCCCCTAAGATGTTTTCAGAGACTCTAGTGACACCTTGGTCCAAATAGGGTTAAGGGTTAAAAGTTATCTTTCATTGAGGCAGATGTACAATAAATGCCTAAGATGTTTTCGGTGACATTAGTGACACCTTGGTCCAAATAGGGTTAATGGTTAAAAGTTATCTTTCAATAACTGGGATTTTCTCCAGTTCTCCGACAGTTCTTTGGTCCGATATGTTTCGCTGTAGTACTGAGCGAGTACTGTACGTAAATGTAGCTGTTGAGTTGGTATTGCTTCACTTGCCTCATGTCAAGGCACCGCTTGCTGTTTAACCCTAATTAACCCACGGTATCTTTTTGGAAGACCAACTTTGGTGCCACCATTTTCAACAGCTCAACAAAATAACGCATCTCGATCCATTCTGACGTACCTATTCAATTTTTTCAGTTCACCAATGAACTTGTTCGTGAATTTGAAACGCTAGAGATAAAAGTAGAAATTTGAATTTTACCGATCAGGCAGCCCAATAGGAGACATCTTGTGAACTCAGGGCAATATTCTGGAATGATGAAAGAAGGAACCATTAGCAACTGACAAAAATGAATGCTACTAGCAAGTAGGTCAGAACACAGTAGAAATAATGTTACTCATTCTAACCAATCAACGGAACAGGTAAACAACTGATCTATAGACAATAGAAAATAGAGAATCTCTTCTCTCCGCAAAAATTGTTTACGAAGATGCGATAGGTAATAATTTTTATTTAACCAAGATTTAAACAACATTATTTAGTAGTTTAAACAAGTGATTGAAATAAATTGGTTAATTCTATTTATTTGAAATACATTTTGTGTGCGTATTTCATCCCAAAAATTCGAATATTTTCCAGATTTGTCGATGCTTTTGTGAAATAGCTTTGAGAATATGCGTAAAATGAGAACCTCAGCAAACGATTGCGTGAGAAACCGCAGAGAAATCTCTGATTCCTGGGAAAATATTGAGAAATCATCATACCCATAATATTCATTATGGAAATAATATCGTTATTAATTTCATTCAATTTGATAATAATATTCGGCCAGTTGTTCGCTACCTATGAGGTCCCTTCAGTTGTAACGAATGAAGCAGAAACACGAGTGTGAATCGCAAAAATAATGAATGTTCATTTACCGAACAAGATCAAATCTCCATTCAAAGTTCAGCTAATCAAATGCGATCCTATGTCATGTCATATTGAGTTTTCTTTCCATGTGACTCAACTGTGCTTCCTTAAAGACCGAGAAGTTCTTGGCAAGAACTCCCAGATAACGATTGGTACTTTACTTCCTGTCAAAATAAAAGCGAAAACGGTTGTTAGGTACTAACAACGGAAAACGATTTCCGTTTACTTAACCCTTAACTGCACACAATTTCCGATTTTCTTGAAAAAAAAAAAAAAAAGAATTTCATGTATTTTGGCCCCCTGAAAACGAAAGTGACAAGGAAAAGTCCCTAAATTACATAGTTTTACCGATAATCCCTAATTTATGCCCTTATCATATATGATAGAACGTGGTTAAGCAGCCGAGACGATGATTTCATATGTGATATAAGGCGAGCAAAATGGTTGAAAGAAATACATGAGACCTAATAGGTTTTCTCGCATAATGCTATTTAAAAATCACATTTATAATGCTATAAGAAAGCATAAATGCTCATTTGGAGTTTCTATCACCTATTTAGAAACTTAGTAGGATTATGGACAAAAATCTAGTGATATATTATACATAAGACATTTTTTCAAAGCATTTATCATGATAATTTGTATGTATGTAATTTTAAAAAAAGGCCTGCAGGCAGCAATAAATTTTCCTCTTATCATTGGCCAGACTATAGACAAGAATAGTTGAAGACTAAACAATAAGTAGACAATTTTTGACAAGGTGGCTTCGGCTTCATGTGAAATCTCCCACGACCACTAACTCCTCGCGATCGGCGACATGCATACATACATGCATGTACATACGGTTGGGGTTTTATGTAATTAGATTCTTTTGGTTCCATCTCTGTCCACATATGTGAAGTGGTTAGGAACCATTTCTGAAATATAGTAGGGATACCTAATGTGAAATTTATGCTGACGTCAAATAAAATTTATAAAATCATCAAAAACATAAAATAAAATTATATTAAAAAAAACATCATGTGCAGCAAGTGGCTTGTATCACGTTTGAACGAGATGGTAATGCAGTGGAGAAGTCCACGTTCTATCATATATGAAATTCACCCAGGTCCTCCTCCTTCACGTTCTATCAAATGAGATATCAAAGCAAAAGCGCAGTTTCCATAAACACTGGAAACTTGATCGATTAGTTCTTTTCATATTTCATTTCTACATATCTTGAGACAGCACGCAGTATTTTTTCAGCCGAAAATCTTCAAAAATGTTGTTGTAAGAGGCACAGCAAAACAACACTTCTCACGCGTGTTGTCAACTCGTGATTTCTGCTGATTTGAAAGAGGTTATAACCTTACAGGAGGGGTTATGGATATTCTTTGATTCTTGTGAGATCTAGCGGTAGTTGACTGAAGTAAAAATACCACAAAGAGCTCGAGAAGACCACCAGAATGCTCTTGAGTTCTCTTGAGCTCTTTAAAGTTCCATATCATATATGATAGCTGGTGCAGTTAAGGGTTAACAGAAAAATAATAAAATATTGTGTAATAATTAGCAGCGTCATTTGTAGTTTCCTAGGAATGAGGAATTTCACCGATTTCTGTTTGCATTTTTCCTGAATAGTTAATGGTGTGGGATAGCTGAAAATCGGGCTGATTTCGGAAAATAAGTCTCCTTTTATTTTTGGGAGACAATCAAAATTTTTAGTTTCAAAACTAACCGGGAAAACAGACGTGCAGCGGTAACGCTCGCTGATTGGGCTGTTCGGATCGCTGTCTCCTCCCAGTGTTGCCCATTGGGACGACGAAATCGTGTTTTCTAAGAGAAAAGTTAGCAAACAAAAACAGAGGAAATCTAATTTTCCCCATCTCACTTTTTCTGTTTTTTTCTTCAGTTTTTCGATTTCGAACTTTACTGTTTCATGAAATTTTGCATCTGGGGACTATGGATTTCTCGATCTCAGCGCTTCAAGCGGCCATAAATGAACTATTCCAGCATGACGTCATTTTCCCGGTTTTTTTAAACATTCGTATTTTCTACATTGTTTTGTTTATTCGTAAATTAGGAAGTTCGGGCTGAAAGTTTGCCTTAGGAGGTTTTACGAGGTGCTGAATCCGATTTTGGGGTCAAAAATAGGAAATTCCGACATGGTGAAATTCCTCATTGGTTTATAAATAGACGTACCTTGGTAATGAAATTACCCCCGAAATTAAGCCCACATCAGTTGCATCTCTCATAGGGTAGGGAAAAGTTAGATTCGCTAAGATTTGAGCGAAAAAATTCAAAAGTACTTGACAAAATGACTATCCCCAACATTATTTTGTAAGTTTCCAAAATAATACTGACTTCCCCAATGTTTGACTCTCCATGCAGTTTCCTCCAACGTAATGTTCTGAGAAACGATGTACTAATACTACAATATTCTCTGTCGAAATTCTGTTTTGACCAGTTTCTATTCTAATCTGTAAAGTAATAATAACTTACCTGCTTTCGAATCACGAAGTTGGACGAAAGTTCCCTGGTAACACCTAGCACGGTGGATTCAAAGTTGGTCTCAAGTAAAAACTAGTAAATCAACTTGAAGGTAGGTAAGCGATAAATGAATATCGTAACAGCTTGCTTAATTTTCAAATCAAATAGATAGGTACTTAGGTACCTATTTAGGTATTTCTGTCCAAACCTAAAGGAGTAAACAAAACATAATTCATGGATATTATACAACTGTTTTAATAAATATCCATGAAAGTTGGTTGGTAGTTATCTCTTATACATTGCCCACAATATCAAACACAAATTGGTAGCAATGAGAAAACGATGACTATGAAGTTGGACTTTCAGCATTCTGGTAGTTTTAGGTAACTATCGAGATATTTGCGCATTTAGTTAATCAAATATATTTGAATATTACCTCTTATGACATACCTCAGTTTGTGTGAAGATTCGAAGAAATATCAAGTCGTTTTAAACTGAATTTAATGACATACTTCGACAGAATGTTACAGACATGAACCTTATTCAACAGATCGGTACAAAGACAACCAGTTCAGAATTAGCCCGCCAGAGCAAGCTAGTAGTAGTAGTGAGGCGCAGTGTTGTTCCAGTGAAGTCATTATCGTAGGGGAGACGTTGTTATTTTCAACACCCCCTCCCAACGGCAACACGCAGAGAATGGAGGCAGGGCAGATGTCTCAGGAAGACAGCGCCCCATCACATGAGTGAAGAGCGGTGCAGAGAGTTGCAGCAAGGTTGAAGAGAAGAAAGTCTTCACTTTGCTGCCTTGAATCCATTGATACCATATAGGTGATGTTGTTTCAAAGCATCCTGTTTTTAGATGTCGTTCTGGTCATATAATGCACATGTCTAAAATCCATTCAAAGATTATTCAAACAATTCAAACTGAAATTAAGTCATTACTGGATTAAATTCAATTACATTATTGGATTACAACATTTACAGCTCAATTTTTAAACATTAGCTGGCTTAAGGTTTTAGAAAGTTCTTAATTTTATTCCTTTAAAGGGGTTTTAGTGGCTATGTCAACAAGTTTGTTGTAAATGTCAATCCAAGTGATTTTTTTAATACTATACGAATTTGATAATCTGTTCAAGAGTTAGACTCGATCGACTTAGCAAGCCTAACAACTAGCTCACAATCGTTCCAAAAGAGCAGGTATCAAGTCTAGATTTTGAACGTTCTCAATCATATTCTTCAGACTAGCTAACTTTTCAAACACGGAAACCACTTAACCCACTTATTTTTGAAACCTAACAAAGTATTAACATCTTGTAATATACTAAGTCAGGACAAAATTTTACAAAGTGGATAGTGAGCTGAATATTATAGTGAACAAAAATACCACCCACTGGGAAATTATTATTATTATTTTTTTTTTTCGAAATTATATCAAACGTTTGTTGTCGACGTCCACAGTAACATTGTGGAGAGATTAAGAACGTCAGAATTTGATTTCCAACACAATTTAGATAATTTGTATTCCCAGTGAAAATCAATCCTAGGTCAATTGTCCGTATAGATACCTCCTTATTCGAATCACTGTCCCCCAATATTTATGAGAGAAGTTAAATTGTCTTTTACAAAGCAAATGCAAAGACAGAATGTCAGGGAGTGTGCCAATAGATAGTATGCACGTATTTATAAATTAGGATAAGCCATGAATAGATACAAAATTTGGCTCCCACACAAAAATGAAGCCAATAGAAATTCCAGGTGACAAAGAAAAATTATCAGTTCACCAATCTCGCCAAATGGCACGTCAAAATAATTGGAGAACTGTGGCTAGCTATGGCGCAGTTGCCAACATCGTGAAAATCCTTCTTAACTACAATCCTACTAATAACGTACGTCTACAAAACATTTCCTTCTCCATTATGACTGAGAATAAAACTTCCTTACAACTCCTGACCACGTAGACAATGCAACAAACTTCAACACACCAAAAACCCACATTAGCGGATGTGTGCATTTACTGCCCCAAGTGGCCAATATACCAGAGTTTCTCATGTGTAATAACGAAGAACTATTTTTCTAACTAATTTTGCAGAACAGCAAACAGTCAAATTTTCTGAACGCAGTCCCCTTATCCATGAAAACATTTCAGATTATAATCTCTGGCTTTTCCGAATCAGAGGGTTCCTAAAGCACGACCTAATAAGAATAAGACGTTGCTGTTGCTGTTCAATAGTGAACCAATAGCCTGCCAGATTAGAATTGACATAAATTAACGTGATTGCATGATTTTCCCATGTAGACATGCAAACCTGGAAGTCATACTGGCGAAACCAAGTTTTAGACTGACATCCTGATAGTTATGCTAATTACATTATCAACATTAAATAAACTGAACATCTGAACGTCGAGATATTAGTGGAAAATTAAAAATTCAGACAGTTCATTAAACTCCCTGTCTGAGGTGGCATTGAGGCGACACCATAATTGAATCAAGACATTAGACGAGTCTTCCAAGTAGACTTTTGTCTGAATTGTTCAAGTTATGAATGAATTGCTTCAATCCGCTAATTGACATCAGGTGAATTGATGACTTCCAAATAAGGTTGGAAGGGGCAAGCCTAACAGTTCATTACTTTGAAGTTAAGTGATATTTTTAATGTTAGGTTATCTGGTAAGGACTGAACAACATTGAATTACATTGCCTAGCATCCCCACATTCCAGTAGCAAACACAATCAGCTTCAGGATTGATTATAAAGAACATAATGCTAACAGCCAATTTATGAATGTAATCTAGCGTAGGTAGTTTACCAATAAACATATTCAAAAAAGAAAAAGGAGCCTATTGACGAATTTACGATAGCTGAAGACGTAAGTCCCAAAGTAGAAAAGATATCATGGAGAAATTCCTGATGATACAAGGTTGACTTAGATCTATTATTCTAATTCTCTATTCAGTCATTCAGCAATATACGCGATGTGCAGGATCGAACACTTTTCCTTATTGTACTTTTATTGTCAATGGTCTTTAATTCTAAACATCATCTATCTTAATTTTTCTTATTTTGGTATTTGGTCCCTTGAGTTTGCAAATCCATGCAATGAAATCTAACAGTGCTAAGTTATCATTTTTTTGTTTTTCTTATTTGCTCAAAGATACTATAGACTCAGTGAAAAAGAAAGTGTCTTTCTATGCCTAACCAAGAGAAGGTAAGCAACCATCTCAGGTCGTCATCAGCTGATGACGGTTGCTGATTTCTAATTTCAACGAATGATGGTTGCTACTTTTACTCTGCGCTTAAGTGGAGAGGGTTCATCAATAGCCCAACCCAAAAGGCTATCAATACCTGCGACACCACCTTTGGACAGTCACCAATCCAGACAATCTCCCAGGCAATCTCTCTTGGGAACTGGTTCATTAAACCAGCCAACGGCCGTTGATTTTACATCTAACCACTCTTTACTTGTTTGTGGAGAGAAGCGCAAGCCAATTGAGTTATCAAGTCAAGTAGCTCCTCTTTCCTGAGGAGTAATGAGATTGACAGTACATTCATAATGATTTATCTTCCCCCTCCTACACCAGGAACTACTAAATTTGTAGAGCCTACTTCTTCAGTTTCAAATGGACACTTTATTTCAAGCATGATTGCATTTTTCGGAGCAATAAAAGCATCATCAATGGGAAGCTTGAAGCCACCCACCAGACACTTTAATTAAAGTGTACATGTTTCAACACATCAAGAGTGATTTCATTTTCAAAGTGACTGATTGATCAATGACTCCATCAGACGTGTTATCGTTATAACGGAGCTACAGTTAATAAAATAAACACATTGATGATTTGCTTACTTCATCCTTGAGAATACAATGATATTTTACCTGATACTCTAACATCAACAAGAATGTTTCTACTAAACATGATACGTCACTTTCCTCTTCAGAGCCAAGAATTTTGGACATAATTTCATTTCACCTGAAATGAACATTTTCAAGAATGGTTTCTACAAGACCTGATTCGTCACTTACCTCTTCAGAGCCTTGAATATTGGAATGAATTTAATTTCACCTGTTTCGTCACTTTCCTCTTCAGAGCCACGAATATAATTATCTGACTCAATTTCATTTCACCTGAAATGAACATTTTCAAAACTGGTTTCTACTTAAATCTGATTCGTCAGTTTCCTCTTCAAAACCACAAATATCGGACTTAATTTCATTTCACCTGAAACAAAGATCTTTAAGAATGGTTTCTACTACACCTGTTTCCTCTTCAGAGTCACGAATATCGGTCTCAATTTCATTTCTCATACCAAATTCATTGTCAGGAAATGAGTGTTTCTTACACATTCTAGGAGAGAACTCACTATTCATCAGCTGCACATAACAAACGAACGAGACATAGGAATTGCTAGAACGTATAATGTATAGCACAGATTCTGAAAAATTCAACCAATCAGGTACTAAATAAAGTACCGAACGATTTGAATATTTATAAAGTAACGACATTAATCTGATCGATCATTTTGGATACCTGTTTGCAAGTTGTAGTCAATCCATCCAGTTCTGTGACTTCCACAGAATTGATTTCTTCGTCTACCAACATCAAGGTTGTCCACACAACACATTGTTGATCGTTTGGCAAGGTTAACTGTTAACTACACTGAACCTGTGGACTTCTCAAGAATACCTACCTACCAGGTAATGGCTGAAAATGGGTGTTATCAAAAATTGTTAGTAACAGATTGAAACATCCAAGGACGTGGTAGATGGGACTCAACTTTTAGTGTGGAACAACTGAATTGAGACCTTTCTGTCAGGCAGGGAGGAGAAAACATGGATAGATTTCAATAGACGTCATCACGCACTAGGCGCGTGCAAGTTCACTTAAGTATGTACAAGGATGAAGAACTGCATGTTTTGAGAATGCATTATTCATCCATCTATTGGAAGGCAGACTTCAGTGTCTGGCCTCCCTGCCTTTAATGTCATCCAGAATCATGTTTTCTTCATTGTTGTTCATGATTCTGGTCTGCATCAAACGATTGCACATCATTCTGTTACAGTATCAACATTCCGTTTTTCGTTATAAGGACCTGCTTAGCAGACCTACTGTTTACAACATACTACTACGTAAAGTAAAGTTAACAACCATTTCAGGTTGTATTTTTGTCCGACTGCCATTCGTGGCATTGCGGACATCATCAGCTGTCTTCCTAAGGGAAGATCAGAATTCTTTCTGATGATTTCGCTCATGGCTTCCCATTGCCTCACCGCCCTGGGTTGGGACGAGGGGAAACTGCGACCGGCTTACCCGAAAATATGCTCCCGGGGCGAGCCTCGAACTCACAGCCCCACAACTGGTCCGAGTCTCATTCCCAGGGACACATGCCAGAATTCGCTCGGCCCCAGCTGAACCCAACGTCGTCAGCAATGATCAATCAAATGAATTGAGTAATTGACACAAGCAACTCAGCTATGAATATAATCAACATAGTACTAAGTACCTGGAACATACAGTGTTTCCTGATTTAAGCAAAATAATCAAAATGTTTTTTTTTTTAATAAAAGTGAAGATTAGAATTTATTCTAATCATTATTGTAGGTATAGGTACCTACATTAGTCACTTTAATATTGTCGTGCTATTTGAACAATAAATTTAGTATCTAATTAATCTTATTAGTGATTCCATCAATGTGGTACACTTATTCTGAAATAGGGTTCGAAAATTAATATATCGGAAATTCAATGTTTAACTGAGATTAAACTTAATATGAGTTCTGAGAGGGTGAGTTTTAATGGAGAACCAGGCTGTAAGGTGCTGAAACGGGCGGAAAAGTAGATAGCACACTCAGATTGCCCCACTGGTCATTCTTTCCCTCTTTTCGAAATGACAGTGTAATGGTGAATTTTCAACACAGCGATGGCCAAGAGAGCTTTGATTAAGAATTTAAATTCGCCACTACAATGTCCCCGCACTTATACTAGGAGTATCCAAACTTTACTTACCGGGATTTTCTACGAGTAGCGGAACGAGTCAGCAGGAACCGACGAGGATGGCGTTGACTAGGTATCCCTTCGGGGATTACCGAAAAATGCCTATCTTTGTCCAACTTGAGATTTAGTAAGTATTTTCCTCTACAACCTTCTTTACTTTTCTCGTTATTGTGTAATAATTTGTACCTCTATGTTTACTAACTTTTCTTTCTGTTTCAGGTTCTTCGAGATTTTCAGCAAGTCTAAGGTAAGTACTTTCAAGTTGATTTCTACGTTAATGACTCTACTCTGGTTCTCACTACGATTCTCAAGGTAAGTATTCTCAGGTAAGTATTTACTGTAACTCTACTTTGCACCAGGAAATTGATCGGGAACGTACCAATAATAACCACAGTTTAAGCAACAAAAAGGAATCCTGTTTAATAATCCAGGTAAGTATTTCAATCTTATAAAACAAAATAATTAAAGGAACAATTTACTTGGGACTAAGATACCCTTAATATCATTCAATTATTGACTCGTATTCTGAGGGCCCTGATGGGGATAACCTCCTAACTCATAAACCACGTGGTGTTTCGGAACATAGAAAATAGGAACATGAACATGAGCACGTGGTGTTTCGTAACATTAACTTGAACACGTGGTGTTTCGGAACATGAGAATACAAAATCAATGGGAAGCTAATTTACCTAGGAGGAACGTTAAAAAGGAGAATTTACTAAGGTTTTTCATTTACCAGTACTGGTTTTGAGAGAGATCCGATGGTCTTGGTCCTTTGGAATGCAGGGGTCGGCCGTTGGTTGTGTCAAGACTTCAGGAGGGCGTATCGTTCACCGAATGTTCTTGGGGGTTCAACTTCTGGCTAGCAAATGTTCGATCGATTGATTCTAAGAGTTCAAAATGATTAGGGTCACACAGACTCCTCCACACAGATTTACCACACAGATTTCCACACAGATTTCCACACAGACTTGTCACACAGACTACTTGTTGAGTGCTCTTTCCAGACGCGACTGAGGGTGGTGGTCGCGTCGCTCCCCTTAGCTGCGCCCCTCCCTCTCACGTGACCTCCCCACTCCCTCACTTCGCCGTACCAGTCCGTCCTGTGCTGCTTCCTAGCGGGGCGCCTGCAACCTCCACTTCCATGCCCTCCGTCTCGTATGGAAGGCCCCTTTTTAGTCTTAACTTCGGGATGGGTGGAGGCGGCAACTCTTGTGACGGCCCGTCACATTCCTCCCTTCTCTGAAGGCCGATGTCCTCATCGGCTTTACGTCGTCCTCCGGGGGTCACTGGTGGCAACGGCAGTGGAAGTTCCGGTCTTGACTCGACCAAGGCGCACTCATACCGCCAGCGGCGGCATCCCGTACATTCGGCTGGGCGCGTCTTCCGATGTTCCTTCAGCTTACATGGCATCGGGTGGTCTGGGTGGCCCATTGGGAACTTCCGACATTTTGCGATGAGACGGTTCCAAAATGTTTTACAGCTTTGACATCTAAAGCCTGTAATGACCCGTTCCGGTTTCCCACAGATTGGACAGTCCGCGAGGAGTAGTTTCGGCGTTGCTGCTGGCGTTGCTTCTGGCGTGGCTACGTCGTTCTTCTGCGACAGTGGAGAGAAAGAAGGAGCCATCTCACTTTCAGCGTCGGCGTACCCCTTGCCCGTGTCTCTGCAATCCATCTCCGACTCAGATTGCTCCGGTGTCGTAACGGCGGCATGTGTCGGCGGCAGCTGCGCGATAAAGTGAGACTCGTCGAGGTCTCCAGTCTCGTTCCCATCGTCCTCCGTACTCAGTCTGTCCTGCAAGGCTTGCACCTGGTACCTCAACATAGCTACATCTCGTACTACTGTCTGTGAATGGGGGTCCGGTGGTGGTGGCGCTATGGTCCTTAGACAACTAGCCAGTTGTGTCAAGCAGCTGGTAACGATCGCCAATTGTCGCGGTCTTCCCTCCATTGATTTTGCGGCTTCCCCGATGGTGACCATGAGGTCTATGGTCTGGCGGTGTTCTTCCATCCAGTCTCCTACTTGCCCTATTTGTTCCTCTTGGCCTGGCGAAGCCATGGCAGCCTAACCTGGTTCCTCCTTCTGAAACAGAACATGGCCGTAGTCACCACCTTGGTCATATACTGGTTAAACTCTCCCTCTCTCCTCCCTTCTCAGATTGTTCCCTGGCCCACCCGGAAATCCTCGGCTGGGTTCATCACCCAGAGTATGGCGGTCACCGTCCGAACCCGGATATTCCCCCTCTACTCGGCCCGAAACGGCCCAACCACCATCGCGGCTCCCCTCTCCCGGCATGGATCACAGGTACTCAGTCAACTCTCCCAGGTAAGTTTACTTTTTCTTTATTAACATTTATTTTTTTATTATTTAACAACATTTATTTTAATAACTCAAACAAATTTTTCTATTTACAGGTAAAATTCACAGCTTTGGACCTACACCGACTGGCGATGCACTGGCGCGCAGGTCACTTGTGGTTCTCGTTGCGGGTCGTGTCCAGGTTTGCCCGGCCGGATCGAGACCCGGGGTTCGCTGGGTTCAGCTTCGGCTTGACTCGCCACCCCCGGTTTCAATCCCCCCCGCGGTCGCATGGTGGCTTCCGGATCCGCTTCGAGAAGTGTCCCCTCGTCTTCCCAGTCCATTCGCTCCGGTTGGTCCTGCGTCCTTATCCTCTGACTTGCTTCGTTCGCAGCTGTCAGTCTCTCAGTTACAGTGTCGAGGGTCGTGCCCTCATCCGGGGTATCGCCAGGGAATGCAGGTTTCATCCTGCTCCGGTGGTAACGCGTTGCCGTGCTCAGCGAGTTTCCGGCCCCACCATCGGTGTCCGTGGCGTACCCCTCCCCAGTCTGGGGCCCCCTCCAAAATCCTTTGTCTCTGTCCGGCGGGACCGCCGCCCGACTCTCGTATACCCTCCGCCCACTCCAGGGCCGCAAACGGCGCCGTCGTCGGCCAATCAGCCGTCCGCGCGAGAGCCAGAGTCGCCGCAATGTTTCCGCCCACCGGCGAACGACGATCCCTGGGACCGTGTCGGCCCCAACTCCTGTCGTGTGGCCACTCCCAATCGCCCCACCGGTCGACGTCCCGCAGGTCGGGTTTCTCTCGACGTGCTGTGGTCTACGGGACACAGGGCTCAACGGCCTGGCCCCCGGTGGCACTGCTTCATCATTGGTGCGGCGCGAAACCCGCAAGACGTGCGCATCACCCCCCGGCTCGCTGGACGGACGGTGGTTCGTCTCTCGACGTTCTCGAGGTGGTGCCTGTTCGGGGTCCACCGAATGTGCTGTCTGGTAGTGCCCCGTCTGCTGCGGGTCCTTGGACTCCGCGTCGTCGGCCCATTCCTCGGCCGGAAGGCACTCCTGGTTGTCTTCTTGAATGGGTCCCTTGCCCTCGACAGGGCGTTCGTCTCCCGGTGTCTCTGGGGTCCCCAAGGGAACTTCCTCCGGTTCTTGTGTCGATTGTCGTTGGTTTTCGTTAGTTTTCTCCTCCAGGCTCCCCGCCCGCCAGTCGGTTGACAACCGTTTAAGGCTCTTCAGGGTGTCGGGGTCCTGGATCATTGTCCCGACAATTAAGCTTTCCCCGTTTCCGGGGTGATCCATCATTACTGCCCCTGTGTCGGTCCGAATGCGAATCGGGAACTTCTGGAGAAGGTCCAGCCCTAACAAGTTCAGGCCGGAATCTGGTTTGTCAAAAATGAAGAATTCGTGGGTGGCTCGTACCGGTCCAATTTCCACCGAGACTTTCTGCTTCCCACGGAGCAACAGTCGCTGTCCGTCAGCCCCCCACAATTCGGCGGAGGTGGGCTGGAGTCTCACACCGGGGATGGGTTCCGACAACGCTGATACCGCGGCGCCGGTATCCAGCACCATCCTGCAGTCCATGCCCGCCAACTTCACTGGAACCAGAATCGTTGGTCTAGTGGCGGACATCACCGTTGTCTGGAACGCGACCAGCTCGTCACCTCTCGCGTCCTCCTCTTGTACGTCGGGTATTGGGGCGGAAATCGCCGCTGCAGGTGCTGAGGTCATCGTTCGGTAGGGGGCGTTTGCCATCACCCTCTTCATCGTGAGGCATTCGGCCTCCACATGCCCCCAAATACCGCAGAAATCACAGTAGTCGTCGCAGACGGGTCCACGAGGGCAATCCACCGGGTAGTGGTTCATGTCGCCGCAGTAATAGCAGGGCAACCGTGGCTTCGATGTAGGTAGGCTTCGAAATGGGGGCCTCCTTGGTGGTCCTCCTCCCTGCGTCGGGCCTCTCGGCAACGCTCGGCTTCCATTTGGACTGCCGCGGTTCGGACACCTGGCTGCGAAATGCCCCGCCTCTCCACATCCGTAGCATTTCCTGGGCTCCTGGTTTAGAATCCCGGCCACGTCCCATCTGAGTTCCGGTTCACGGTCTTCCCGGTCGGTCTCCTCCCACTCCTCGGCCTTCTCGACCGCCTCCTCTAGCGTTTCGAGGGTTCCCCCCCTCAGGAACAGGCTGATCTCCTTATCCACCCCTCGGATGAATGCTCGTAGCGTCTTTTGACGTATCCACTCCGGTCGTTGTTCCAGAGGAAGGTTTTCCTCCGCTTCGACCGCGCACGCCGCCAACGTCATCAACCGTTCCGCGTACTTCCGAAGGGGTTCCCCCGCTTGTCTCTTGGTGGTCCATAGTTTGATGTTCGCCTGTTCGGGATTGTCCTTCCCGTACCACCGAAGGATTCGGGCTTTCAGACGGTCGTATGGCTCCTCGCCCGTGGCTTCCGCCAAGAACCGCTTAACACCTCCCCTTAGTCGTGCTCTCAGGAACTGAACTTTTTGTGCCTGGGATAGGGTGGTGGTGGCCTGCTCCACCTCGGAGAAGAACTGTTGCGCCGAAATGCATCCTGTTTCGTCGGGATTCCATATGTCCACTTCCATGAATAGTGACCTCGGAAGTCCGGCACCCTGCTCTTCGGGTTTTGGGACTCCCTTTTGTGAGGCAAAGAAGTTTCCCATGTGCGCCATTGCAGCGGTAACTGCCTCCATCATCTCGAACGAAATCGTGGTAGCGTCTCCTCCCTCGGCCATGGTAGACGATTTTCAATGGATGTGAATCACGAAGAAAGTTATTTAGATATATACAAAAAAAATAATTCACTTGTCACAGGTCGGTATTTGCGAAACGTTTTGTTTCGTTATTGGTCTGGGGTATGCAATTGTGCGAGAACGAATGTTTCGTAACAGTTCACGGACCCGGAACGATGGTTCCGAACCGATACGAAGACCTGGGGCGGGGCTGTTCCGACCCAGGAACAAGTTTCTGTACTTGTCCGAGTTTCGGTAACAGTTCGGTTCGAGTCGTTCCTTTGACTCAGGAACGGCGGTTCTCGTAACGTGTTAACGCTCCGAAACCCGCTGACTCGAAACTGGTGCTACGGATCGCTGACCCGAAACCCGGCGACCCGCCCGAGAGTTGTTCTGAAACGGTTTGGTCCAGAACTTCCGGAACCTACGAGAAGATCGACCCGGATCGTCCGAACAGTGAGGACCCGGAACGCGACGGTTCGCCCAAAAGTTTCGTGGGAGAATGCCGCGGGAACAATCTGATTTCTCGCTCGCTCACTCACACTCTTGTTACTCCGCTCACGGGTGGTTTTATGTCTACGGCCGTGTTCCTTGTTTTTACAGAAAAACAACGTCCTAGGCTCGTAATTTTCTCTCAATATATACAAACAACAAATGAAATATTTATGCAATGTGGATTTGAGTCAATAGAAATTATATTCCTATAGTACTTCGATCAATCTCCTGGGCGGTCCTCTACTAGTTAAGTGCAGGGCGAACTGAAGGTTCGTGATAGTCGAAACTTATCAAAATCACACCGCGTGCCACCAAATTGTAATGGTGAATTTTCAACACAGCGATGGCCAAGAGAGCTTTGATTAAGAATTTAAATTCGCCACTACAATGTCCCCGCACTTATACTAGGAGTATCCAAACTTTACTTACCGGGATTTTCTACGAGTAGCGGAACGAGTCAGCAGGAACCGACGAGGATGGCGTTGACTAGGTATCCCTTCGGGGATTACCGAAAAATGCCTATCTTTGTCCAACTTGAGATTTAGTAAGTATTTTCCTCTACAACCTTCTTTACTTTTCTCGTTATTGTGTAATAATTTGTACCTCTATGTTTACTAACTTTTCTTTCTGTTTCAGGTTCTTCGAGATTTTCAGCAAGTCTAAGGTAAGTACTTTCAAGTTGATTTCTACGTTAATGACTCTACTCTGGTTCTCACTACGATTCTCAAGGTAAGTATTCTCAGGTAAGTATTTACTGTAACTCTACTTTGCACCAGGAAATTGATCGGGAACGTACCAATAATAACCACAGTTTAAGCAACAAAAAGGAATCCTGTTTAATAATCCAGGTAAGTATTTCAATCTTATAAAACAAAATAATTAAAGGAACAATTTACTTGGGACTAAGATACCCTTAATATCATTCAATTATTGACTCGTATTCTGAGGGCCCTGATGGGGATAACCTCCTAACTCATAAACCACGTGGTGTTTCGGAACATAGAAAATAGGAACATGAACATGAGCACGTGGTGTTTCGTAACATTAACTTGAACACGTGGTGTTTCGGAACATGAGAATACAAAATCAATGGGAAGCTAATTTACCTAGGAGGAACGTTAAAAAGGAGAATTTACTAAGGTTTTTCATTTACCAGTACTGGTTTTGAGAGAGATCCGATGGTCTTGGTCCTTTGGAATGCAGGGGTCGGCCGTTGGTTGTGTCAAGACTTCAGGAGGGCGTATCGTTCACCGAATGTTCTTGGGGGTTCAACTTCTGGCTAGCAAATGTTCGATCGATTGATTCTAAGAGTTCAAAATGATTAGGGTCACACAGACTCCTCCACACAGATTTACCACACAGATTTCCACACAGATTTCCACACAGACTTGTCACACAGACTACTTGTTGAGTGCTCTTTCCAGACGCGACTGAGGGTGGTGGTCGCGTCGCTCCCCTTAGCTGCGCCCCTCCCTCTCACGTGACCTCCCCACTCCCTCACTTCGCCGTACCAGTCCGTCCTGTGCTGCTTCCTAGCGGGGCGCCTGCAACCTCCACTTCCATGCCCTCCGTCTCGTATGGAAGGCCCCTTTTTAGTCTTAACTTCGGGATGGGTGGAGGCGGCAACTCTTGTGACGGCCCGTCACAACAGTTGGTATGTTCTGGAGTAAACTCTTTCCCTCCAAGTAACTGCGCTTCACAACTGAGTGTGCTAACCGTTCACAATGCACCATTACCTTGTCAAAAGATGAGCGGAGGTAATGACAGCCAGATAAAGGAACTCCAAAAATTTGAAAGTTAAACAATTCACTCATGTACTTATTCAAGTTTTTTTTTTTCGAGTAACAGAATAGCAGGGGCTTTTCGATAGATTCCTGCTTACTATGAGACTCACCCTGTCAGACCATTTGCTGCTTGAATCCAGGTAGCTCCAGTTCATGTTTACATCATTCAATTATAAAGTCGAACTCAGTCTTGAGTTTCTTTTAACAGTAAATTCGTTTTCTAGGTTTTTGATCTTCCTATTTTATTTTGGCGTAACTTGTACCTACTGACTTCCAAACATCCATCACCGAACATGGAGCACCACAACAGTTCATGGATTATTTCACTCACATACTTTGTGGTATCCGTCACTAGACATGGAGCACACGACAATGCATGGATTACTCACTGTATGCTATGGACCATCCATCACCAGACATGGACATGGAGTCCACCCATTTCTGGTTTCCCACTTCTTCTTCCGTTATAGGTAACGCGAACATGTGCCATTGCGTTAACGTGAAAGAACGTATCATCAAACCAAAATTTGGTTATTTAATAACAAATGACTTTCATTTTAACGAAAAAACTGTCAGGCCACAGACTATTCCCCTTTGTGGTGTGACATTCAATGAAGAATAATCCACCTGAATGAAAACAGTATTCAATAATTGAATAAATTATTTATTGGTCGCCTATTTGGCATTGGCATGTTCTCAGGACACAAATCATCGAAGATCATAAATCATCGAAGGTCATAAATCATCGAAGTTCAAAAATCATCGAAGTTCGTAAATCATCGAAGGTCTGAAATCATCGAAGTTCATAAATCATCGAAGGTCTGAAATCATCGAAGGTCTTAAATCATCGAAGGTCATAAATCATCGAAGGTCTTAAATCATCGAAGGTCTTAAATCATCGAAGGTCTTAAATCATCGAAGGTCTTAAATCATCGAAGGTCTTAAATCATCGAAGGTCTTAAATCATCGAAGGTCTTAAATCATCGAAGGTCTTAAATCATCGAAGGTCTTAAATCATCGAAGGTCTTAAATCATCGAAGGTCTTAAATCATCGAAGGTCATAAATCTACGAAGTTCAAAAATCATCGAAGGTCAGCATTTTATTGGACACCTAGTGGTGCCAAAAGGTAGCCTCAGCACCCATCATCGAAGGTCAGCGTTTTATTGGACACCTAGTGGTGCCAAAAGGTAGCTTCAGCACCCATCATCGAAGGTCAGCATTTTATTGGACACCTAGTGGTGCCAAAAGGTAGCTTCAGCACCCATGTCCTGAGAACACCCATATTCACCTCCTTTCCACAACTAGAACCACAGAGTACTGGAGAATCTCCAGTCAAGATTAGATTAGATTATCTCCAGTGGAGATTATTATCCAGTTAACTAGAACGTTCAACCGTTTTCAGATCAGGGGCCCGACAGTGCATTCGTTTTCCATAATTCCAAATTCATAACAAAAATAATACATAAAGGATTGAAACCAAAGTTCATGAACTAGAGACTACCTGAGCCTGCTTTCCGCCAGCAAGCCAAGCTGAGCTCATATCGAGATATTTGCGCATTTAGTTAATCAAATATATTTGAATATTACCTCTTATGACATACCTCAGTTTGTGTGAAGATTCGAAGAAATATCAAGTCGTTTTAAACTGAATTTAATGACATACTTCGACAGAATGTTACAGACATGAACCTTATTCAACAGATCGGTACAAAGACAACCAGTTCAGAATTAGCCCGCCAGAGCAAGCTAGTAGTAGTAGTGAGGCGCAGTGTTGTTCCAGTGAAGTCATTATCGTAGGGGAGACGTTGTTATTTTCAACAGTAACTTCATCAGGTTTCATGGTGGAGGTTCCTAGTTCACTACGGTTGACTAGGTTGCAGGATTCATGGTGAGGACGATGAGTATCTTGAATGGATCAGGTGGTTGTTGATGATGTGGACTCAACCCTTGGATACCTTGAGGGCTGCCTACAAGAAGTTTTAATGGAATCATCAAATCTAGCAGTAGCAGGATGTGAGCCCCTGCTAACTGACAACACCAAGGTGACGGGGCTGGGGTAGATCAACACCCCCCTTCCTGAACCCCCAAGATGCCGCCCCCACAGAGCCACCTGCGGCGAAGGACTGTGGAGGGGTAGTGTGGGCCAGCTCTACGGGGGCGTGGTCCGCCCCCTACGATGAGGACGCCGAATAACACCAGAGGCGTCTGAGCCCTACTTCAACCACGAATGCCGGGGGTGGAACCAACCACCGATGTCCGCCACAGCAGCAGGGCTTCAGCTGAACCTGAATGGCAGCCTGATTGAAAAGGAAGGCCGTGGATGACGTCACGAATGGGAGGGGGAAACCCTCGAGATCCAGCGGCCTGCGGCAGCCATCACACCCTCCCCAGAGCTCGACGAGTATGTTCCGGCAGAAAGTCACCCCCCTGTTAACTGCGCGACAAGTACGTTACGGCCGAAAGTCTTCCCTGTCCCCCTTCTCAAGAGTCAGCGTGAGAGTACTAACCCCCTTGTGAGCCCCTGCTCACGAATGACAACAAGGTGACGGGGCTGGGGTAAGCCAATAACACCCCCCTTCCTGAACCCCAAGATGCCGCCCCCACAGAGCCACCTGCGGCGAAGGACTGTGGAGGGGTAATCTGGGCCAGCTCTACGGGGGCGTGGTCCGCCCCCCTACGATGAGGACGCCGAACACCATCCGAGGCGTCCGAGCCCTAGTTCAACCACGAAACTGAAGAGGGACACAATCCGCTTATGTCCACCGCAGCAGCAAGGGCCTTCGGCCGAGGTCTGATGGCAGCCTGAGGACTCCAGAAGGCTGTGGATCACGTGACGGGAGGAGGGGGAAACCCTCGAGTTCGGACGGCCTGCGGCGGCCATCACACCTTCCCCAGAGCTCAAACAAGTAGGTTCCGGCAGAACGTTTTTCCCCAACTGCGCGACGATTAAGTTCCGGCTGAAAGTCTTCCCGTCCCCTTGTTCTCTAAAGTCAGCGATAGTTAAATTCCCTGGACTGGCGAGAAATCATCCCCCTACAACCATCTCTATTCGGAAACCTTCATCCGACTGGAGAACTCAACCAACAAGCATCAAGACCGTCGAGGATACCTTCGGGCCCAACACGTGAGTGCACAGACAAATTATTCCTAATTCATTTTGGCCAAAATAATTAGGCAGGTGAAAATAAACAGTGTAGAAGTAAAATTGATATTGGAGAATTTGATAGCAGTTAATTTTGTGGAACGAAAACGAGTAGGACACGAATTGTATTAGTAAGACACGGTGCAGACACGGCATTGAACATTGTATTAAGAAAGGACATTGAGAGTATTGCTTATCAGAAGAATTATTGTTGATCACATTATTTTGTCATTTTAATTGTCCATTTGAATTTAATCTGTAACGTCAATAGTTGCGCCCTTCAGGCCTGTACCTCTTTTGTTTAGTCAATCAAATCATACTATACCTGTTACAATAAACCCTTTTATCTGGTATTTTACTCCATTTCTGTGGTTATCTTTGAGTTCACCCTGCATCAGATCAGCACCAGTAAATTAGGGGTAAAATAAATAATTCAAGTTTCATATATTCTTTATTGCATTTTCAGACCCATCAGGTCGTGTCCTTAGGACACATTTTCGTAGAAGAACACAACCTCGTGGTCAACTGGGTTACTTGTGTCTTAGACACGAAAGACACAAGAGACACAGGGGACACGCAGGACACGCCCTTCTGGCACGGGACACACTTGGAGGTCCAAGGTAAAATAAAACACCCTTCAGGTTTCACAGCATTCTTTATTTATCATTCAACAACCCAGGAGTCAACACCTTCGAAGAGCTACCATACTTCACAGGTAATTATCCTTTATTATCCTAAAATTAACGTAGATTTAAGTTGTTTCGGTCTTTTTCTCGACTCCCCCATTTCACAGTCAAACACAAAGTAGTTTCCCTTCAGGAACCTACTCAGTTGCTACTTGGGCCAGGTAACTAAATTCATTTGTCAACTTTACCTGGACAAGTAGACTTACAAATCGGTGACAGTGTTGAGACTTGTACTCAATACTGGCATCCCATTTGTCAAGTCAAGTAAAAGCGACGCCCGGGCTTACAAATTGGTGGCAGCGGTGGGATTTGCCTTCTACTACTGGTATCCAATTTGATAAGCACACAGGCTAAAGCAACGGGGCTTACACCCTGAACTGGCGAGTCGTAGTCCCCAAATATCTCTCTATTTGGAAATCCCCTTCATCCAACTGGAGATCTTCAATCAACCGCATCAAGACCATCGAGGATACCTTCTGGCCCAACACGTGAGTGCACAAACAAAATTGTCCTAATTCATTTTGGCCAAAATAGTTAGGCAGGTGAAACGTAAAACAGCGAATAAAGTTCTAAAGAGTAGTTGTAAATTGTTAGAGAAAAGATTGTAAATTGTACTAGAGAAAGAGACACGAACTATAAAAGACACACTAGAACACGGTGAAGACGCAGCTTGGGAATTGTATTGGAAACGGAATATGGAAAGTATTGTCTATCTTGGAAACGTTGTTACAACCTAGTCTTAAACTATTTCACGATCTCATTCGTATTTCTTGTCAACTATAACATTCGCCCTTTAGGCTTGTCCTATTTTGTTACCAACACACTTGTGCCTTTGAATAAACCTATTTACCTGGTATTTTACTCCATATCTTGTGTTCTCTCTGAGTTTCATCCTGCATCATATCAGCTGAGGTAATTAGGGGTAAATAAATAACTTCAATTTTCAATATATTCTTTAATTCATTCAGACCCATCAGGTCGTGCCCTTAGGACACATTTTCTTGAAAGAACACGTCCTCGTGGTCAGTTGGGTCACTTGTGTCTTAGACACAAAAGACACAGAAGACACGAAGGACACGCCCTTCTGGCACAGGACACAATTAAAGGTCCGAGGTAAAACGAAACACCCTTCAGGGTTAACAGCATTATATTTAGTATTCAAACAACCCAGGAGTCAACACCTTCGAAGAGCTACCATACTTCACAGGTAATTACCATTTATTATTCTAAAATTAACGTAGATTTAAGTTGTTTCGGTCTTTTCTTGACCCCCATTTCACAGTCAAACACAAAGTAGTTTCCCTTCAGGAACCTACTCAGTAGCATTGGACTGGGCAACTAAATTCCTTTGTCAACTTTTACCTAGACAAGTAGCTTACAAATTGGTGGCAGTGTTGAAAATTGTCCTCAGCACTGGCATCTGGTTTGTCAAGCCAAGTAAAAGCAGCGTCTTACACCTAGAACACTACGGTGGACTAGGTTGCTGGTTTCATGGTGAAAGCGATGAGTATCTAGAATGGATCATGTGGTTGTTGATGATGTGGACTCAACCCTTGGATACCTTGAGGACTGCCTACAAGAAGTTTTAATGGAATCATCAAATCTAGCAGTAGCAGAGCATCACTGTCGGCGAATGGGACTGCTCTCTGTGCACCAAACATGAGTCGGTTGAAATTGAACGTATCTCTTTTGATTTGATGGCGTCTGATTTGGAATGAAATGATCGATGGTTTTTCAGCTGTTACCTAGTTCAATGCTCCTTCCCATCATTCTTCCATGGCTCCTGCCCACACCAATCAACAGAGACGAGAAACCAAGAAGAAAACAACAACGCACCTGCATCATGGATGTTTCATATTTCATGGTCCATGGATACTGTGCTCGTCTTGGGGGGCTGAGTTTGGTCACAACTCACTAACTTCTTACGTGTAATTTTAGTTAAAATATTGCATTTTTCATTATATTTCGAGGTGGACTGTCTTCATGAATATGGTGTAAATGGTTGTATCTAGTTTTGTCTGAATCTTGAAGTGATCTGTAGAAATGGTGGTCGCTCCAGCGGAGACGGCGGCGGACGTCATCTTCGCGATAGAAGGGACCGCCATCAACGGAGCCTATCTGGGTGACATTCGGACGAATTACATTGTTCCAGCTCTAGAGTGAGTCTCTAATATAATTTTTCATCAGTCATTATTATTAAAACTAAGGGCCCTAAAGTCCTGATAAAGTGATGTGAGCTTGTGTCTTCCTTCAACAGTTGGGACTTAACAACAGGACTAGGTTTGATAAAGATTATTTGGATTAATTGTACCTACCTATTTACCTATATTTGATCATTTATTTGTCTAGTTTTAAAAATTTCCACCATTAGTGCGCTTTCTCACCAGTGGTGTTTGTATCTGACTAGGTTTATAAAGGTATTCTCCTTCTGACTCAGGTGTATTGCAGAGTAGTGCTTTTCCTCAAGGAAGTACTCTCTCCTTCCCACGGTGGCGGTTTTTCCTAACAGAAAGTACTCGCAGAAGTTCCAGATGGATTGGTTTCAAGGGAGTACTCAGACTCCCGACATGGAGTAGCTGTGGGTGACTTGCTCGCTCCTACGCAATAGAGATTTCCCCTTCAAGGAGAATAAATTGTGGTCTACAAACCAGACTTGTATAATATAATGTAAATAGTACTCATGACGTAGTATAAAAACAAATTTAATATCAGAAGTTTAGTCTAGTAAATTTATTCTTTAAAAAAATCATTTCATTTTAGTAAAGAATAACCGTTAAACTTCCTAAACAAAATATGAAAGCCACTAAATTTTTTTTTAAAATTCACCTATAAAGATATTGATTAGTAATGGATGCAGTCCAGGAGAAAGTATTGAGTAAATCAAGAGATCGGTTAAACATGAATAAGCCTCATCCTCCTATTGTGGATTGATGAGTATCTACACATAAATTAATGCCTCTTGTAATTTTTGATCACAGATTTTTCAACCAAGGCGCGTTAGAAGATCGGGAATATGGCTGCGAGGTAAAGATTTTAGTCTCAGTATAGTAATATTAGATGTGTGCTAGCAGCAAATATTAATTAACTGTAAAACGTTACCTAAATTTTACAGGGAACTACTGCCCAGTACGGTATCATCATATATCATTCTGCCGATCGTCTTCCCAGCCCCAGCACTGACATCTACGGACCTTACTCGAACCCTCACAAACTCCTGCAGACTTTGGATAAAATCGAGTGAGTAGAATGACTATTACCTACTATTGGCCAGAAACCGATCGATTTTTATCCTTATGGCTAAATTTTAAATCTGTTTGATAAATACATAAGTAAAGAAGTCTACCAAGAGGGTGTGGCTCATAGCCACACTCGTATCCTTTACTCGACCTCAATGGGGAATTTGCCTCACATTTTTTTTTTTTTTCGAATGAGGGTTTATTTTTATGGAATAAAACCATAGTGAGCTGCTCGAAAACGCAACCAAAAAATTTAGAGAATTTAAGGAAGATGGAAATTTTAAATGTGGTGGCAATGAATAAGAGGCAGCCATGTTTGAAACGTAACGGATATTCTACCAATCTGACTTCAAAGGAGGTTCTGTGGCGCTTACCACAGAAGCGGAACATACACGAACTTTTAGCTTACAATTAGTGCACACAAGAGTGCGCCACGAACTGGCAGGAAGAACCCAGACACAAAAGAAACAATATTACTCACTTTTTACAATACGAATCTACCTACTAGTTTATCAAGCATTATTATTCTTCATTTTCTCTTATTTAGTTTCAAGATTTGAATCACATTATTCGAGTAGCCATTTCACTGGATCGTTTTGTGTGGCGGTGCTAGAACTCTGTCTGTTGTTGGAGTGGTTTTTGCGTCGTTTTTTTTTTTTTTTTTTGTATGACGTCAACAATATTCCTCGATTTTCGCGGTGTTTTGTAACAGAGGCTTCACTTGTTTAGGCATTTTCTCCTACGGTAATTTTTTCCCCTTGGTTATTCCTAGTGTTAAACGTTATTCTAGGGCCCTATTATAGGATTTGACTTGAAATTCCAGAATCTAAAATTGAGGCAAATTCCCCATTTCCAAACCGACCCAACATACCCAACATACGTAATCTCTGACAATTTCTTCAAAATCGGGTGGGAACTAGAAATTATGCTTGCTACTAGGATTTCACGTCTGCACGTGTGCAGTGGCTACCAATATGGTGTGCGCCTGGGTTGGAAAAACTGTTTATTGTTATTTTTAATCTAAAGTAGACCTCATCCTGGGAATTTTGGTACCAACCGCGACCTTCTAGTGTGTGTAAATCTTTTCGTATGAATTTTTAAAGTTTCAACCGTTTATGACGTCACAGTGGGCTGGGAGGTCCCGCCCAGGCGAAAGAGGCGCGTGACATCATAAACGGTCGAAACTTTGAAAAATCATAGAAACAGATCTACTCACGCTAGAAGGTCGCGGTTGGTGCCAAAATTCTCAGGATGTAGTCTACTCTCGATTGAAAATCTAAAAAAAATCAAGGCGCACCCCCCATTATCCAGTCACAATGAAATTGGCAGAGGTCCCTCCTGCACAATGGGGTATTTCAGTCAATTTTTTTATATTTTTTTTTCAAAAGAGTATGGCTCAGGAATACCGGTAATCGGGTCTGTTCGTCGAGAAAATGTTTTTAAAAAATCAGAGAAGCTAAGGAAAGTTGAAGATTTGAATGGTGTGACGTAGCTAGCCAATCGTGACGTAGCTAGCCAACTGTCTTTGAAAAAAGTATCCATGCACAGAAACTCTTGGAGGACCTCTTGGATACTACAAAATACTACTCACACACGCGCGCGGCGTAGTCCTTGCCTAGTGTGTGTGCATTTATAGCGGCCCGCCTTTTTCAAACGTGTGATCTCTTTAATTACTTTTTCTACCACATGTTATAGTATCATTGGGCTTGAAGTTGTAGTATATAGGTTTTCAAGGGTGCTGAATCCAAATTTGAGGTCAAAAACCTGAATTTCCGACCCACCGAAATACCCCATTCCTGATAATTTAGCGAATTAGGATGGAAAATATCATCCAAGGGCCATGAGATTCGGAGACGACCGTCTCAGAGCTACCCTGAAAATGTTATCAATCTCGGACCATGATTTTGAGTCGGAGTTACGAGTGAGGAATTTCACCGAATTCTGTTTGCATTTTTCCTGAATAGTTAATGGCTAATGTGCTGAATAGATGAAAATCGAGTTGATTTTGGAAAATAAGTCTCTTGTTATTTTTGGGAGACGTTCAAAATTTATGATTTCAAAAAATTACTGGGAAAACGGACTTCTTCAACGTGAAGTGGGAACGCTCGCTGATTGGCTGTTCGGATCGCCGTCTCCTCCCCTTGTTGCCTTATTATGGAACGACGAAATCGTGTTTTCTAAGAGGAAAGTTTGTTTCGTGAATAGGTGTGTTTGTGATGAACAACCAATTAATCCATCGAATCAATGTTTTATTGTTATTTATAGTGGACTGTATGGATTTGGTAAATTAAAAATGATTGAGATTCAATCGGTATCGGGAAAAAAATCTTATAGGTAGCTACGGATTATAAACTACCTACAGAGCTCTTTACATTAAAAAGAATTTAAACGCTGAAGGCTAGACTGGAGAACGATTCAAAATTGATTGCTAAATTTATCGTTGAAATGAAAGTAATAAAGAGGGGATCTGACCGGGAATGTATGTATATAAATTCCTCGGCGATGGTGACCCGAAGTTGCACTGAATCCTCCTGCGGCGGATACTGAGGTGTTGAAGGAATTCTGTCACTCTTCGAAAGAACTCGTTCCTGGAGAATGAAGACAACTAAGTAAAGAAAAATTCTCAAAAAAAAAGGACTGATACAAAATCCGGAAGTGGTGATTCGTACCTTTCCATCCAGGATGTGATTTTCAGTGGAAATCCGGAAATAGTTGTCCAACCAGGGAGGACGATGAATGAATTTTCTCAAACTCGAGGACTTGGAGCTTCGAGGTGAAGACGAAAACGAGGAATAAAAAAGGCGAGAAAAAAAAAACGTTTTTCAGCTAGAGCTGAGAGGAGACTGACTCGGAGAGTGAAGAGAGGACCCAGAAGGATCGCAGGCCTGGTTTTCATGAAAGGGGTTTGTAGTGAACTCTGCCTTTTGAGCGTGGAGGGAAGATAAGCCGCAACAAAGTTATCAAACAAAAATAGGGGAAACCTCATTTTCTCCATCTTGCTTTTTCTATTTTTTCTCTTCAGTTCTTCGATTTCGATCTTTACTGGTTTTGTGAAATGTTGCCTCCCAGGAATGTACGAAGCGAGATTTCAAGCTCTCAGCGCGTCAAGAGGCTGAACATGAACTATTCCAGGTTGACGTCATCCTCCCAGTTTTTTTAAACGTTCATATTTTCTACACTGTTTTTTTTATTCGTAAAATAGGAAGTACGGACTGAAAGTTTAGGAGGTTTTTCGAGGTGCTGAATCCGATTTTGGGGTAAAAATAGGAAAGTCCGATGTGGTGAAATTCCACATTACTGAGTCAAACACGGAAGTTATTCAGAAAGCTTTTATACGCAAAATCGAGCGGGAATTTTGGTTTTGGAGTACCTACTAAAGTTGGAATATTCGGGAAACGGATAACCACTTTATAAGAGATGTGAAGAATAGATTTTTATTAGAGCAAACGTGACACGGACAGATTTACTTACTAGAGGAACTGAGATCGAATAGGTAAGTAGAGGGGGAGCATGAAGCTCTCTAATAATAATCAGTGGAGGCTAATATGAATTGCTAACAACACCTACCCACAATTTTTTATCTTGATGCCCCAATTGAAAGGTTCCCTATCTTGTATGGTGAGGAATGAGATTGTTGATGTGCATTATATTGTAGCCTGACGTTGATATTTCAAACTCAAGGAGCAAAATGCAAGTTGTTTGTAAAACAGCAAGCAGTATGGTTTTTTTTTTAATCGCTTCCTACATTCTGTCGATAACAGTATCTTATAGAATCTGCTATTTCAATGTCGACTTTCATTGACTTCACTGATCTTTCAGACTGGTTGGCGGTGGAGGAGAGTCCAACGCCAATATTGCGGAAGGGCTTGCGGCTGCACTGCAATGCCTGGACGACCTGACGCAACGACGGGACAGTGGCTCTCATTCGCAGAAACACTGCATCCTCATCTGCAACTCTCCACCTTACCTCATGCCCGTCATGGAGAACCAAAACTACACTGGCAACACTGCCGAGCAAATGGCAGCCCTGCTGAACGAGGTTGGTAGGCACACTGAGATTGGTAAGGTAATCTTGAACTAAACGGGATAGACACCACTCCAGTGGAGATTTGAGGAACAAAAAATAATCATGGTTTTGTGTACTTTGATCAGTTTGTAAGAGTGAGTACTTTCTCATATTACTGGCATTTCTTCCTTACTATGATACGTGGATGATAATTATTAAGACTTCCTCCTTGCAAAAATAGTTTTCACCTATAAAGTAAGGATGACTTTCGAAGTAAACATGTGGCCTTAAGGGAAGAGTCAAGCCAGCGGGATATCTGTACTGCCGTGCTAAGCCAGAAAGTCGTATCTTGACTTCACCCAACTTTCGGGAAAACGACCTAATAGGTTTCGTGGCGAAATAATTCTTTCGCGGGATTATTTTTCCTCCTTTTACCCCAAGTAGGTAAAGGTTTTTCTTAAAAGAAATTAGTAGCCGAATCGATTTCTGGAGTCAAAATTAAAAATTTTTTGGTACTTGAGTATTAAACGGAGGCCACCATTACGAAACGCGCCGCGGCACTTATAGAAGGTTAAATTGTTATAGATGTTGTAGTAGAACTAGTAAAGTAAAATTAAAGTAAGCAACCATTTCAGGTTGAATTTTCGTCCGACTGCCATTCTTAGCGTCGCGGACGTCATCAGCTGTCTCCCTAAGGGGAGATCAGAATTTGTTCTGATGATTTCGCTCATGGCTTCCCAAACATCACCGCCCTGGGTTGGAACGAGAGATTGCCGATCGTCTAATAGACAGAAAACTTTCTGCGACGACCAGACTCGAACGCGCGTCCCTGCTAGACGGTTCTCATCTTATCACCGCAGTCCGGTACACTGTCCACTAGACCACCGACGCCCCCGTGTAGTAGAACTATTCTGGTATTGTTGTGAGTCGAGCAGGAATAAAAAATAAAAGGCAGCAAGGAACTGCGCGTCATCATTTGGATAGCTATTTGGCAGAATACATGTGGCGATCTGATGTGACTGCTAGCGGCGGCGACGCTTTCAACTCCATCCTGACCGACATTGCTGCGTTCTGGGTTGCACAACGTCAGAACTGGGCGTCGGATTAATTCTAAACTTCACCTGTAAATCTATTAAAGTGTGTTCTTTCCAATTATGTAGTTATTTTTGGTATCCGGTACGAAATATTTCTATAGGTTAGGTGGCCTCCGTTTAATACTCAAGTACCAATTTTTTGTGTAAATTTTCAAAAACGATGATACGAGATTACGCTCTCGTAAACCCGAAGTTACGACTATTCTCTTCATTTTAATTCTTGAAACATTAATTCATTTGAATTAACGTTTTAATTCAAGAAACCATTTCACATTGTTTTTTTTTTGTCATCCTACTTGGCTCAAAGTCAATCGTATTTCATATCTCTGTTCGGAGTGTAAGAAAAAACTGCTGAATCAATAAAAATAAACGTTTTTTCACTTAGAGTATAAACGTAAAGTCACCACTAAATGTTGAGTTTTCAGAGGCAAAAAGTATCGTCGAGATAGGCAGATTCCCGTATCAGTGTCAAGATACGAGTTTTCTTCTTCTGAATCGCTCTGATACGACAAGTTTCTTAGCAGAATCAAGTTAACACGCCTTAACGCGAAAGTCGGGAGGCTTGTTTGAGGCATTTCTAATAGAGATACGACTCTAAAACTCCTAAAATCGATAGAAATCGACCTCCACAACTCCCGAGTACCAATAACTCAATTTGGTCAAATTTTCACGTTACAACTTTCTGGCTTAGCACAGCAGTGTACCCCCACCCTTCTCTCACCAATCCACTTATATAAATACCCAAAGTCGAGGAGCCACTTCATCCAGCACTGGGCTGAAAGCTGAAGCTGGGAGCCCTAGAAGCGTTCTAATTGGTGGAGCTCCAGGACGTAGTTATAGCGGATGGCAACAGATCGTGTTCTCTCAACATCGTCGTAACAAGTCACCTTGTTAACACATATTTTTCTCCTTGGGGCAATACTGGCAGCATCTAAGTTATTAATTTGATAACATATAGTTATTTTGAACGTTTCTATGGGTGCCAGTTGTCGATTGAACATTTGAATTACTAGCAATAGGGGCAACAACAATTTTGTAAGGGCAACTTAGGAAATACCTTTCGTCTTGATTGGTTTACCTAAGAAATTCTTGCAAATCTGAATGATGAAGAAATGAAAAATTATCAATTTCTGGTCATTCGAACGGATTTGAAAAGAAGCGGCATGAAGAGAGTGGCCTCCCCCCCCCCCCAGCACTTCAGATTCCGTAGTAGTTCCTTAGCTGAAAGTAGATGGCGCAACTGAGGCAGCCTGGAAAATGCATGCCCGCCATTTTAACGTTAGCTTTCTCCTCTGTTAATTTGTCTCCAGTACTCTGTGTCATCCAGCCACATGATGTGACTTGATCACTTCAAATATTTGCTTGGTCTCTACTCTCTCTCTCTCTCTCTCGCATACTTTTCTTACCTTATTAGAGCATAGGGTGTGCGCCTGGGTAGGAAAAACTGATTATTGTTATTTTTAATCTAAACTAGACCTCATTTTGAGAATTTTGGTACCAACAGCGACCTTCTAGCGTGTGTAAATCTTTTACTATGAATTTTTAAAGTTTCGACCTTTTATGACGTCACAGTGGGCTGGGAGGTCCTGCCCATGCAATAGTGACGCGACATCGACATTGATGTTTTCAAAACATCGATGTTTTTCAATAAACATCGATGTTTTTAACATCGATGTTTGGATGGCGATGTTTTCACAACATCGATGTTTCTTACCGATGTTTCAATCAATGTCGTAATCTTCCCCATTTGTTGTTCCCATTGGTTTTCTCAATAGTTTACACTTTAAAATAATGAATGAAACAAGCGTTAAAATACCAATCGCGATGAATTATTACATACTTGTCTCTTGGAGGAATAAATAATAGCTAATTTTTCGACCGATTCAGTTTTCTACCGGTGCAATAAATAAGAAGTACTGGGGAGAAAACATGTAAAATGGAAAAACCTGAACCTGAATGAATGTTTGAGATTTGGAAATATTATGTACAATGTGTTTTTGTTCATGTGTCGTCATACTTTAATAAACAAGGTTTATCTTTAATTTGCAATTCCTACCTTTCAATGCTTTCCTATTAAAAAAAAAAACACCTGGGCAAGTGCTATGAAAATAATGAACAATATATACTTTTGTTATTCACTGACGTATTTTCTTAATGTATTAGGGGTGTAACTGCTTTAAATATTCGTTTGGAAAATGTACGAGGGTAGAAATTGAGTAGATACCTACAGCCAAACATCGAATATTTATTATTATGTAACTATACATAGATCGGGCACATCGATGTTGTGAAACATCGATGTTTTTGGTCGATGTTTCTACTTGACATCGATGGTGGATTTCAAAAACATCGATGTTGAGAAACATCGATGTTTTCCATCGATGTCGCATCACTACCATGCAAGAAGGGCGTGTGACGTCATAAACGGTCGAAACTTTGAAAAATCATAGAAACAGATCTACTCACGCTAGAAGGTCGCGGTTGGTGCCAAAATTCTCAGAATGTAGTCTTCTTTCGATTAAAAATCTAAAAAAAATCAAGGCGCACCCCCCATTATCAGTTCTGGGTGGTCTCTCCTAACCACATTGTACACATGTAAAACCTACCTGTATCTGTTCACGCTGGTTGGATTATCCTCAACCTCACCTAACGACGTTAAGGTGGTCTTAGTTGGTCGGTGTTCCTTCCTAATTGCGGGTTTGTCTAATCTCTTAGGAACCTGCTCTCAAAGTTTCAAAGTTGTGCATAAATTTGAAACTTCCAAGGATTTTCGAAATTCATTACTTAGTGCACCTTCCTAGGGTATTGAAAAACTAAAAGATTGCCGGTTTTCCCACTTTTCTCTTGCAATTATGTTCGATTTTGATGATTCCAGTGGCAATCTTTCAGTTTTTTCAATTCCCCAGTAAATGCACTAATAAATTTCGAAAATCCGTGAAAATTTTAGATTTATGTACAATTTTGAAATGGCGAGCGACGGTTCTTAAGAGATTAGACTAACCTGCAACGAGGAAGGAACGCCGCCCGACTAAGACCCCCTTAACGGTTCTACGTGCCGGTCAGCCGACCTCCCTTATTCCTTCCACTATCTCATCAAAATAGGATATCAAGAAAAACCAATTTAGATAGCGCAAGTTTATTAGGCATCTAAGTTTGTGAACACAGAAGACCGAATCATAACAATTATGAGTTTTCATTATTTTCACGACCCTCTCGTTTTAATGAGAAACTGATATCATTCCAGAAAGGCGTACACCTATCCGTACTCTCACCAAGAAAAATTCCTGCTCTGTACAAGCTTTTCGAAAAGTCCGGAGGGGACCTGGGAGCCTGTCAGACCAAAAACTACGCCAAAGACCCTAGGAATCTTGTTCTTCTGAAAGGATTCAGGTACGTTACATCGAGAAATTGTTAGAGTACAGTAAAATTCACTGTTGACATATTGAAGATTTCGTGATATTTTGCTTCAATAATCTGATCAAGTATTTCTATGATAAAAGCTTCTGTCACAGACCAAGTTTTTTTATTTTTTTAAAATTAAAATTTGGTTAAATATGTGTCTAATTCAGCTTGAAGGAGCGGCCTGTGAGCCCCACCAACACTGCGGGAGCTGCAACTCACATACCGATTGGGATGCCCAGCCCGCTTCAGTCTCACGGCAGCCCGATGGCTCCTTCCGCGCAAACTCAGCCACCTCAACCTGTCCAACCGCAACCGCCGATTCTTACTGTGAGTATGCAGTTGATTTGGGAAAACATGTAGGGATGGCATATCGAATGAAACATTTCGATATACCTACAGATCAAATGATATATCGTCAATGAAAGTTCGATACCTCCGATATATCGGAGAAAATATATCGATATTTCGACATGTTGGAAGATCTACTTGGAAAAACTTGAAGAAGTAAGTAGGTAGGGGAATTGAAACGTTACTAACATAATTTTGGAAGAAATTATCGATATACTCTACGTATCGGAAGATCTATATTTGGAAAAACCGGGGGAAATAAGTATTAACCTACTTTCAAAAGTTACTGGCTATGAATTATCGAAGTTCATAGTTTAAAAAATGAAAAAAGTGCGAAAATGTCATTGCAATGTTAAATTCATTTATAAATTGACTATGGTATACTGTAGACAATCATGATCCTTCTAAATTGAAAATAATTGTTTTGAAAACCTGCTTCTTTTTGTATGGTAGATAGTTTTAATGTAGACGAGCCTCCATTACTTTTGGCCCGAGTCAAGTAATTGAGCCTTTTAGAGCTACTATAGTTGAAGGGTACGGGGGAAGAACCAGGTATGTCATCTGAACATAGTTTTGAGTAAAATGCTTTTCAATCTATGAAACTCCTGATTCTTCCCCCTTGTACGAAAACTTTAACCTTAATTTTAGCGTGACTAACCTTCTTCTTCCCCCGAAAGGATCACACCATGGTATAGTACTTAACATTAGCCACAAGATAGCGTTGAAAACTCATTTTTGAAAAAAATTGACAAACCTGGTTCTTCCCCGTACTCTTCAGTTGTAAACTACTACCTTTTAGAGCTACTGTACAGGGTGTAACGGTTAAGGTCGTACAACCGGCCAGGGTTCGATTCTACAACTAATTTGTGACTTTTTTTTCTTAACCCCCTTAAAATCGGACTTATTTCACTTCTAAGATTTTTGTCGTATTTTCGACTTTACGCCATTAAAACAGCCATAACTCCCTTGTTTTTCAGTTAAAATTCAAATGTAATTATACCGTTGGAAAGAGCGTTAAATTCTTTATCTCCCTAGTGTTAAATAAAACTTTTTAAAGAAGACCAAGATGTTGAAAAATGAGCCCGAATAGTAAAATCTCGAAAATTTCGGAAATTTTTCGTTTTTTCAAACGTTTGTAACACTAACTGAAAGTGCCGGTTAAGTTCTCACTGTAACCCCAAAAGTTGACCCGAAATCTCAGCTTTCCAACGGTATGGTCATACAATTGTTTACAGTGGACTAATGGTGTAAAATCCTCGTTCCCGTGCCAAAAACCGTGGATCTTCCAGTAAAAATCGACGTTTTTCGCGAAAGACATTTTTGCCCTAAAATGAGTTAGGCAGCCATCTTTTCGTACTTTGTCTCACTGAGTCAAATGATTACACAAGTCTTATCGAAAAAGCAGTCACTGATGTCTTGTCCAATTCACTTTTCTAAAATTGTCTTAATTTCTGTTTATTTGTATGCCGTTTTATGAGTGTATGAGTTTTATCAACTGCTATTTTGTTTTAGACAGGTTATTATGAACAGGGTGGTTTGATTACTTGCGATGTGGGGAGGAGGATGGACATTAAAAACATACCTTTGACCTTATTGTCGACCATAGTACCTAACGTTAGTAACTTGGCCGATCTAGTAATAAAAAAATTGGCGTACAAATAAACAGAAATTAAGACAACACTAGGGAGATAGAGAATTTAACGCTCTTTCCAGCGGTATAATTACATTTGAATTTTAACTGAAAAACAAGGGAGTTATGGCTGTTTTAATGGCGTAAAGTCGAAAATACGAAAAAAATCTTAGAAGTGAAAAAAGTCCGATTTTAAGGGGGTTAAGAAAAAAAAGTCAAGAGACAAAAAAAGTCACAAATTAGTTGTTGAATCGAACCCTGGCCGGTTGTACGACCTTAACCGTTACACCCTGTATACACAATCATGTCAGCGGAAATCAACCCATCACGTACCTACAAAATTTGGAATAAACGCTGCAAATGATTACACAATGGTTTATTGTTTTTCTATATAGATCACTCGTCTGCCAACAACACGGTTTTGCCATTGTTACCACCAACCAACATGAAGAAAACCATCGATCGCATTTCGGTCAGCTAACATTTGAACGGGGATTAGGCCTCTTTTGCGATTCACAGTCGTGTTTCTGATTTATAGTAAGTCCAACCCTTAAATTCTCGTAGGGAGCGAACTGTTTGTCCTAAAGGGATCCGCGTAGTCTCTAAAAATTCTACAAATTCAAAACTATCTTGAATTTATGGAAAAACAACTCCTTTATACCTAACTTTTTTGAGTTAGGGCGTTTTCAAAATTTCAAACCTTATTTTTCAATCCTTAGAAGTGACCTACATCAACCAAAAGCTTCGGGGTAGAACTAGACCCCAAATGAAGCCTACTTACCAAATTTCATCAAAATCGGTCAATGCGGCGGACGGACGGCCAAATTTTTATTCGATTTTTTGATTCTACGTACCTTGAAACGTAAACCATCAAATTTTGACGGGGGTTAAACTTTTTTTTTCTTGGTCGATTCCAAAGGTTCATTTTTGAAAATAATAAACCAAAATTACTTGATGTTTTTACAGGTACAGGCGTCCCTTCTCATCCATTCATTTCAATGTTTAATTTTTACTTGTTGAAAACAAGTCGCGATGTATCGGTTCTCTATATCGATATTGACCGATATTATCGGTTCTCTATATCGATATAAATATATGGATATATCAAACGTAATAAATTGATATATTTCATATTTCGATGTATCGTTGCTATCCCTAAAAGCATGATTAGGTTGGTTGTAGTGTTGTGATCAGCTACCTCGTCGCATTTCTGTCCATTCACTTCGAGCTAAGACTCAGGAATGTAAATATAGTTTAATAGGAAAGATTGGAGATCGATCCCCAGACAATGGAAGTTAATTTTGGTTTATTATATTGAATAATGAACATTTGAACTCGACCTAGAAATTGTTTAACCCCTCCCCTCTAAATTTGGTGGTTTACGTTTCAAGTTACGAAGAATCCAAAAATCATTCTCTAAAGTAATCTTTTTGAGGCTGTTTGCTCGTAATTAATAGCGCTATCATCGGATAATCGATAGAAAACAATAGATCTGGAACGGAATAGTCAGTTTTTATTTTTTAGAGGAAACTTCTCTGTGAAAATTTGTGTTTTTAGGCACATGTTAAGAAAACATTTTAAAACGCCCTAAAATTGTAGTCCATTTTTTCCAAGTCATACCTGGTATTCCTCCTCACTCGTCACTGAGCACAGTGTTTGGTATTCTAACAGTTTGTTTCTTCATTTTAACCAAATTCTCATCTTTGGTCGTTAGAATGTACCGCCGAACACCGGCATGGTTGTGGCTCCGCCCACCAGTGGCGCTCCGGGTCGTGGCTACCCCCCCGCGTACGTCCGCCCAGGACCTCAAGGCCTGCAGAACAGATGGCCGACGATGATGCCTCCGCAAGGGCCGCGGTATCCGAACGAATCCACGCTCATCGCTCAGCTTTCTCGACCTCCCACTGCCATCCCGCCGCAGTTCAGCAGTAAGCTTCCTCCATTTAATATCCTTGCGCATGGAAAATGCTTTAGCCGTGGACTAACTACCCAAAAACGTCACGTGGGAGGGTGATGGTCTTGTCACATGGTGGTTATTCTCCACCCCATCCCTATTCAGCCAGAAAGCGCGGCTAAAGCACGTTGCATGTTTCTCAAATTTCAGCAGAAGGCTCTAAACTGTAAGGCAAAGCCCGAAGGGCTGATTTTAATTTTTTTTTAATTTGCTTCAGGTATTTGTATGAGTTAGTAATTAATGGGACAGGAGAAATTTTTTTTTCTGGCAGCCAGGTGAGAAAATCTTTAAGATCCACAGGTGAAGTTGGATCCCGTAAGATACCTTGGAAGGTCCGCGTCTTCAAGGTTATGTGTGATAAAACACCTCCTTTTCCAACACGTTGGAACTCAGCCTGGAACCTTCTAACACATTACCTGCTTCTGGCTGAGTCCTGGGGCGCTTCATCAGTTCTTGATTGGGGGGGGGGGGGGGACCAGGAGACAGAATAAGTTGGTATCAAACAAAAGGATGACGAAATAATTTTTTGCTTCCGTATCTATCAAGGTTGTTTATCAAGCATTGTGTTTATCACCTCAGGATAATGAACAAAAAACAAGAACAATATAAAAGCTTTCACAACTAAATATATTGAACTAAGGCGGATGAAAATAGATAAAGTTTTATAACGATCGAAACGGTTTAGGAGCACGGAGCAACATGGCGGGCGTCGTCGGCAGGGGAGGTTACCAAAAAGATTTGAATGGCAGTGGCAACATTGAACGATTCCGTACAATAAAGACTTACTTGTTTGATAATCGATCTATTTCTTAATAATCCTTTTGGTCCAATACTGGCTCATCATTATTGTATGTGTATACCTAACGGTTGCATGATAAGAGCTAGAGGTGTGTCGGTCAGGAGTGAACGTATTGAAAAGACCTTATCTTCAAAATGACCTTGTCAGAACTGAACGGGTTATCAAAATGAACACGGTCATTCGTTCATCAACCCACCAATCGATTTTTCCGGTTAAATTACGAGAACAGCGGCAGAGGGTTAACAAAATAAATTAATTGCCCACAATATGGATGCTCAATGTATATTTATATACATGCATGTTTGTACATGGATCATTAATGTGTGAAAATGACAAGGAAGTATCAACAGAAAGTAGTAGATGGAAGTGGTTTTCTTAGCAAAACCTTCCATCATCCAAGTGAACTGAGGACTAAAAAGACAAAACACACTCAAAGACTGATCCTTCATTTGTTTTTGTCTTTTAGCTCATTCGATTCATTCAAATCTTCTACTCATTGTAACCCATTCCGACTCTTTCGGTTTTTCGACTCAGCGTTTTTTCGAGTCACGACCTGGATCCCAAAGTTTCGACTTGATCGGTTTACAGACTCGCTCGTTTTTGTGACTTCTGACCGGTTGGTTGTTTGTCTTGTGAGTGAACGGGTGAACGGATTCAAAAGACCTGGTCTCTGTAATGAGTGACCGTTTGGGATTCGAATCCGCCAAATGACCTTGTCTTACACACCTCTAATAAGAGCTAATGAAATTAATATTGGACTCAGCCTTCTAGCGGCGGAACTGTGTACTAAATTCGTAGGGGTTGGCAGCACTAACTTTTGGTCTCCAAACACATTGTTTTCACTTTTGAAGGATATGAAAAATTCCACCCGCCTTGATCGGAGCATTGTCAGCCACTTCGCTTGCGCAAACGTGAAATGCTCGTAACAACAATAACTTCCACAGTTTCCATTGGATTTTGGAGATTGCAGTTTGATTTGAAGATAGAATATTCAAAAAGTGCGCACGTCTTTGAATTTGAAATGGAGAGTGTTGGAGGCAGTAATAATGTTTTATTATTGTTACAACATCATTCCAATGGGAGATTTGAAATCTCATAAGTACCACCAGGTTGGTTGATGGGTAGTTCCGCTTAAATAGTCTGTTTGGAGAGGCAAATGTTGAAATGCTTGATGTCATCTCTAAACAATGAAGCTATTTATTTGTTGACAATGTTGGTGAATTGATTTGCTAATTTCGTGGATCTTTGGAATCGCATCGCTTTGTTCTTACAAGGGCCGTGAAAGCCAAGTCTGAGACCTGGAGAAGCGTTATGATTGGTTGACGCTCTTGATCTCATGTGATAGCAGCAGTCGAGGATTCTCAGTCATCAATGTAACGCTCATAAGCTTTAGAAGATAGATTTCTTCAACATTTCAATTTAATTTTTGAAGAAACAAATTGGGAGATATTTCCTATTTTGATGATTTCCACTTTCCAATCATAGTAATGAAGAATAGGTTGTGCGCCTGGGTAAGAAAAACTGTTTGTTATTTTTAATCCAAGGTAGACATCATTCTGAGAATTTTGGCACCAACCGCGACCTCCTAGCGTGTGATAATCTTTTCCTATGCATTTTTAAAGTTTCGACCGTTTATGACGTCACAGTGGGCTGAGGGGTCCCGCCCAGGCGGGAGGGGTGCGTGACGTCACAAACGGTCGAAACTTTGAAAAATAATAGAAACAGATCTACTCACGTTAGAAGGTCGTGCCCAAATTCTCAGGATGTAGTCTACTTTCGATTAAAAATCTAAAAAAAAAAAAATCAAGGCGCACCCCCATTGTTGGGTGTGAATGATTACAAGCCAAAATTTTAAAAGAAGTGGGAACAGGCATACTTCCTACCCCCACCGCCAGGGCTATGAGGAAGTTATGGCTGAGAACCAGATAAGCGCTGATTGGTTGGCGCTTCGTATGTCATGATTTGGCAGCAATGGAGGATTCCCGAACATTAATGTCGCTCTTCTCATCCATTATTAAGCTATGAAAGAATGATTTCTTCAATATTTTTCTCTTAATTTTTGGTTTTGATTTTGATTTGCTTGAAAATATACATGTTCTTCCAATCTACGTGATGGAGAATTATAGTTTGAGAGACAACATTTAAGAAGAAACGGGAAGTGGCGTAGCTCCTTCTCTCACCACCTAATCATTTGGTAGTATCTCTGGCTGGCATCGAGCAAGCACCGCTGTTGCAATATTACAATATATCATCCACTCATTTCAACATTAGCTTTCTTGTTACAACTTTTCTGTTAAGTTGTCTCTGTTAGTTACTTTACTTAAAAACCCTTGTTCATTCGGTACTGTTTACATTATTTGCTTCAATGAAGTACGATATTGAATTTAGAATGAGTAACATTTTCGTTAATTTCTTCAATTGTAGATACTGCAGGGATGGCCCAATCTCCCGGGCAACCTCAACAGCAACAACTCGCGAACCCTCAGAGCGCTCAGCAGCAATTAGCGAACGCCCAGGGACAGCAGCAGCTGACGAATCCACAAGGTCAGCAGCAGCAACCCCAACCGACTCAGCAGCAGGCTAATCAGATGAGGATACTTGGACCTCAACAGGGCATGCCTCAAGGCGGCATGGTGCAACCTCAACCTGGAGGAGTTCTCCCTCCGAGTACTCAGCAAAGTAAGAATTTATTGGCGCTCTCTTTGCGTGCATTCTTTATTATTTGCGACGGAACGGGATTCAAACTTCTATAAGTTAGAGCATCTTATTTGGTGGTAACAGGACATCTCGTAAAGCTACGGCGAATTCATAAAGCATCTTGTGTCAATAAATTTTATTTCATGAAAATGTCATTGATATGCGGTTGTCTATGCCTCATCTTTTGAAGAGTTAGACGCCAATATAGCCCGGACATCGTCTTTGATTTCAGACTGGTGCTCACAGAATGCACTTCGCTTAAATTTAGGTAAAACTCAGAGCCTGAACCTCTCGTTGAATGGTAGGCTTGCAGAATCAGTGAACCTGTTGGGACTTCAGGTAGACAGTAGATTGTCGTGGCTGCACCATGTAGAAAAATTGTCCGCGAAGTTGGCATCGTGTAATTTTATGTTGAGCAGACTAGTCAGAAATGTATCGCCAAAAGTTCTACTCTCTGTTTATTTTGCTTGTTTCCAGAGCCATTTGTGCTATGGTGTCCTATTATGGGGGAACTCTCCGCACGCTGGTGCCATTTTTAAACTCCAAAAAAAGGCGGTACGCTCTCAAAGATACTTAAAGTTCAAAGAGAGCTGCCATGGTCATTTTAAGGAACTGCAGATTCTTACGTTGCCTAGTATATTCGTGAACGCCTGCTTGGAGTTTGTCTATACAAGTATTTCCATGTATACGAGTTCCCAGCACAAATACGCTACACGTAAAAGGATGGATCTATGTATTCCCACCGCTCGTTTGGCGACGACTATGAAAACTAGCCCCTCACAAATTGGAGTGCGCCTCTTCAACCACTTGCCCCAGCACGTGCGAGATCTCAATTTAAAGCAGTTCAAAAGTTACATCAGGAATGCTCTGATCAGCGCGGAATTGTATGATGTGCAAAGTTTTTTCTCCCTCACATTTCCATAACTCTTGACGAACTATTGTAAAAAAAAAAAAAAATCTCCAAAGACACTGTTCATTTTGCTCTTATTTTTATTAATAATTTTATATCTAAGCAGCAGAGGAATTCAATACAAGTACTCTAGCTTGCAATCGTTCGACTGTGATACCTATCTATGTTTTGGTTCCTATTATTGTAATTATGTTGATGTGATGTGTTTGTGTGTTAATTGTGTTTTGTTATGGAGTGTGAATGTAAATTATTAAGTATGAATGTGATTGTTATAGTTTGTCCCCTTGTGATTTTGGCCGGGTCATGCTGGTCCGGCCGGTCTCGGGCGGTGGCCCCCGTTGGCGATTTCGATTCTGGATCGGTGTCCGGTTTGGGGGGGGGGGGGGTGGGGGGTGGGTGTCACCTCTTTCCCTTCTCGGCTGTTGGTCCTGGGACGCCGCCATGGTGGGTGGGGCCCGGGGCTGGTCGGGTGGCGCCCGGCCAGCACGCGGGAGGTTTCCTCTTACACTCCATTAATTTTACCTAGATGATCAATATATATATATGTATTCTATGGACCATTGTCACTGCAGAATGTTGTAACGACAAATAAAATTGAAAAAAGAAAAAAAATATTAACCTTTGGTGTGTTCATTCTCAGATATGATTGGTCAGCAACCAAACGTTGCTGTGGTGATGTCTCAGCAGTCCGGAATGATCAACCAGGGTCCTCAGATTGGACAGGCGACTGTTATGCAGCCACAGACGCCCCAAGGTCCTGGCATGTCTCAACCTCAAGGACCTCAACCAACTGTAAGCATTCAAGACAGAGTAACTACCTAGTGATATTGAGCTGCATTCAACACGAAGTCTGTCATGAAATCAGCACCGTAGCTCGAGATTCTCTATCTGTTTCCTCGGCCTCCTCTTCGTCATACTCATCCACATCATCACCATCGACGGCTTTTGACTTTTCCACGAGAATTTAATCCTAAAATTGGGCAACTTACTCACTTCTTTCTGTATTTTTGAAAACGCTATTTGCTGCCCCCGGTAGGAACCTGCATTGAATGCAGGAGGCAATAGATAATAAATCATCGTAACTATAATAATGATTACTGTTCTATCCTTACCAGGGAAACCGAGAGCGTCAGACCATCTGGGCAGGAGTCATTGAGTGGATCGACAAAAAGAGTCCTAACGACGCCCAAAAAACAACGCGCCACGTTCCCTGCCAAGTCTCGACTGCTACTAAAGATGGCGAACCAGAATTGTAAGTCACCTTTGCCTTCCACATCTAACGAGTACTTTAGGGAAGGAAAAACTGTACAAATTCTTCTTTTTGGAGAACATTTGCATTGTTTCAACGGCAGACGCAGCTGTGAAGAACTTCTATTTTGGTTTTGAGCGCAATAAATAAACTCACTGTGTAGAACTCAAGCGTTAGGTACTTCCTAACTACTTGTACTTGATTGGAAGATTCCTTGCTCAAACTTTGATTTCTTCTGTTTTCTGCTCAGGAAAGCCGATTCGTGGCCGCAGAAACTCATCATGCAGCTGATGCCCAAACAGCTGATTGGCAGCATAGGGGGTTCATATCTGAAGAATTCGAAGTCCGTCTTGTTCCATCTTCAACCGAGCGAAGCGTTGGAAGCTTTGACCAAAGTGATGAGCTCTGGATTCGTAAGTTGCTGTATTTTGTGCGAAATATTTCCCGTTTTGAATGATTGCCATGATTTGTAATTGGTGTATGATCAAAATACTGGTTTGAGTTAGAGTAGTCCCAGTGTAACCAACAAAACTATTACTGATGCTGAGATAGCATCGAGAGTCTAGCCCCCAGAAAGTATTGTCGGGTTTCAGTGCTACCTACCGCCACTTCAGCGAACTACCATCCTTTTCAGCTCGATGTGAGCGTGGTCAAGCGGCATTTTTGAAAAGTAGGCTTACCTCGATTTTACCACTCTCTAATTTCTAAGTTTGGCTGTTTAGTTTTATTTCTTTTTAGACACACATCAAGTTCACCACTAGTGCATTCAAATCAATTGTAAAACTCAAAAATGAATGTTCTCGAGTCGACTTAGTCCATGTACATCGCTACATTGTAATCTTAAGATAACTGCAAGTTAGAGGAGCGACGGTAATGCGGTTGCGAGCGTGATCACCTGATAAGATATCAGAAATGGTAGTTCCTTGAAGTGGCGGTAGGTAGCGCTGAAACCCGACAACACTTTCTGGGGGCTAGACTCTCCTGAGATAGCAGGGATATTACAACTTATCTCTACAAAGGTTTCCAGTCTGAGAAAAATAAAAGAACTTGGCAGTAGGTAAATGGACAAAACGGTTTTCATTTACGTGAACAGTTGCACATAACTTATGTTGGGCCAGGTGGCTCCATGCTCAGCTGACTTACCTGTTCTGCCGTCCAAAGTTGAAAAGCCGTAGGGTCGATTTTTGAGGAATTTTGGTTTTTGGTTCGTAATTCGTTTGTGGTACAGCTGGATTCGTATTGCATCCGAGGCTACCAAGGTAGCGGAAGCTTTGTTATCACTTTTTAAGGACGAAAAAAAAAGTTCTCCAAAATCAAAATTTTCGTTTTTGCGTTTTGCGTCTGTGTGTCTGTCTGTCTGTCATGAAATCCTTGTAACGCGCATAACTATACGAAGTTATTGTCCGATTTCTATGAAATTTTCAGGGATTGTGCGGGTTGGTGTGTAGACGGTCCCCTATGAAAATCATCATCCCCGGACTGATAGTAGCCACTGCGCATGCGCAAACGTGAATTCCTTGTAACGGCCATAACTTCCACAATTTCTACCCAATTTTGATGATATTTTCAGGGATTACGCGGATTAGGTTGTAGATGGTCCCCAATGAAAATCAAAGCCTTAAAATTTACAGTAGCCTCTGCACATGCGCAAGCGTAAAATCCTTGTAACAGCCATAACACTTACATTTTTCATCCGAATTTGATGAACTTTTCTAGGATTGTCTAGATTAGCGTGTAGATCCCCTATGAGGATAGTGAAAGATACTTAGAGATTGGTGTTTTGAGATTAACTACTATGCATCGGATCATCTATTATAATCGGGTTATGGATACGAGGAAGCTACGTGCCACACCCACTTGGCAGACGTTTTTGAGATCTGTTTATTTATCCTAGGAGAAAAATTCGGAAAAAATTCATCAGAAAAGTTATTTAGTAAAAACTTTTTACAGGGGTTTTACAAGGTTTTCCAACGATTAAAAACCGTAGAGATTCTTCCATCGAAAAAAGACCGTAGATCCATGACTAACTATTAATAGCAATAAACACATGGACTTTTCTCCGTTGGATTGCTCTCAAAGTTGTCTGAACTGAGCCGTACCGTTTTTCAATGCTGTAATGACCGCCAAAAGCTTCAAGCTGTCGTTATAACCAATTTAGTGGGTATCTACGGTTTTTTTTTCGTTGTATCGCGCGAGGGCAATCGAGTTTGTCAACAATTACCACCCGGTCACAATTTTCCTCGAAATTTGGTGTTTTTTTCCGTAGTGAGATGTTTTAAACCTCATTTCTAAGTTATGGCTGGGTCACGGAATGAACTTTTGCGCATGCGCACCGACTACTATCAGTTCCGGGAGGATTTTCATAGGCGACCATCTACATGCCGATCCTTACAATCCCTTAAAAATTCATCGAAATCAAATGAAAAATGTAGAAGTTATGGTTTTTACAGGGAAATACTCGTTTGCGCAAGCGCAGTGGCTACTAACAGTCTAACGTCCATGATTTTCATAGAGGACCGTCTACACCCCAATCGGCTTAATCCCTGAAAATGTCATCGAAATCATATGGGAAATGTAGAACTTATGGCTGTTTTCAAATTTTTGCGCATCCGCAGAGACAACTGTCAATTCGGGGGCCATAATTTTCATAGGGGTCCATCTACAACTCAAACTGCACAATCCCTGAAAATCTCATCGATATCAGATGGGAAATGTAGAAGTGATGGGTTTTACAAGGAATTCACGTTTGCGCATGCGCTGCAGCTCCGAGGGTGATGATTTTCATGGGGACCGTCTACACGCCAACCCGCACAATCCCTGAAAACGTCATCGAAATCGGAAAATAACTTCGTATAGTTTTGTATGTTACAAGGATTTCATGACAGACAGACAGACATGGAACCAAAATTGTTTGAGAAGGTCTAAAACGTAAAACCCGAGTGGAAATTTTGATTTTGGAGAACTTTTTTTCAACCTTGAAAAGTGAAAACAAAGCTTCCGCTACCTTGGTAGACTCGGAAGCAATATTAATGAAATGACGCGCTTTTTCATGACTAACATGTGTGTTTCAAAGAAAGGTAGATACGATTTATTTTTACCCACTATTACATCGACGCACCCACTTGGCAGACTTTTTTTGTGCTCGATTGCAAAGGTTTCACATCTATATACATAAAACGCCAACTGTATGTACGTACGTATGCACAGAGGGGTCGTGGGAGTGGGGAGAGTCGGCGGAATCGGAGACGGGAGGAGTTGGGGGGAGAGGAGTCGGAGAATTTGGGGGCGGGAGGAGTCGGAGGGAGTGGGTGGAGTCGGAGGGAGTGGGTGGAATCGTTTTTGGCTACTTTTAGTAGGCTTTTCAGGTAGTTGAAAATAATACACCAAAAGTTACACAATACATCTATTCTGGAAATAGAAGATAGAAAAAATAAGAATAATGAAAAAAGGTATTCCTCATGCGAAAATTGAATTCCCCTTCTCCTTAAAAATGTAATTTTTTCTCAAATTCGCGTGAGTAAGTGTGAAAAATGGTTGTAAAATGCGTAGGTACTCCGGAATCGTTTTAGAATTGCCTGAAACGGATTTCAATGGAGAACATTTTCAAACGAATATCATTGAAGAAACCCTTCGACTTTTCTGAAAGGAGGCCGAGATATCAACAATGACAAGGGGATTACCTATTTTTAGTCAGGACCTCTCAGGTAGCTTGCACTGTCCTTTGACAATGCCGTGCCATTCCACCCAAGGGGAGAGAAGAGAACTCTATTGGGAAAGCCTCGAACTGTTTCCCGATTCCGCCCTTCTAAAACTGGGAAAATGCCGCCGAATTGCAAGCCCATGTTCCCGACATCATAACTTTTTTTAAAAACTGGACGGTTTCTAAAGTTCAGGCGCTTGAAATGAAGGTTGGGATCTCAGAAAGAGATCCGCCTGGTCGGATTCTCGATTCCTCATCGGCCAAAGAATAAATGACCACTTGAACATAGCAACTCCCTACACTCCACCTCGAAAGGTGATTGACGCTCTCAATGGCATTTTTCTTGCAAAGTCGAAAGGCCGATCGCTAGAGATTGCTCTACCTTGAAGAATAAAAAAAATCTAGGAAAACGGTGCATAATTCGAGGAGCTTTGATGTCGGGAAAGTAACGTTGATTCCTTATGGGAGCAGAAAACATGGCCGACTGGGCACATTTTAATATTTTGCGGTTTCCCTTGACACCCAAAATCCATTCTCATTTCATTTCGGACCTATATACTATTAAAGACTCAATCGATATAAACCACACTCAGTTTCGTTTTTGAACCATACCCAATTCATATCTATATTATAATTATTTAATTAATAAAATCAAATTATATTTTTTGAATCATTGGGTAGAAATACCAGCTGGTTATTCCATCAGAATATTTCCAACTCTATTTCAAGGTCCACTCTGAGGAGTGAAAAGAACGGTACCGCTCTTAACTAATACGAAATACTGAACAAAAAGTCAGTGATTACAACGGGAAAAAACCGTAAACAATTGATGCAACGAAGAAAAGCCGCACCAAGACCGCAGATGATATTTCATCACTGCCAGTACAACGGTGAAAAACAGTTGCTCACGTAAAATCATGAGTTTGAATCCAAAATGTATGATTCTTGTAGGAAAAGACGTAGAAATGTATTCTGAATCATCTGACAAAAGAAACGGGTTGAAATGTTGAAAAATGAGAATGCCAGACCTAAAAAACTTTGATTGCGTTTTTATCTAAAAATTAATATCAAGATGGACGCTTTTCTATGGCTTTCTTAAGCTTGGTTCACATAGGTGCGTAATGTCCGTAATACGAAGTGCGTAATTGGATGCTATTGGCTGGAGCCAATTGAGGCGCCCGGAGCAATCTTTGCGGACGAAGACTTTTGGAGCGGAGTGCATCGTTTTGTAAAATTAGATATTTTACGCATTACGGATGAACTTCGATAAATTTCGGCAAACTTCGTGAAAGCTCTCGTCGCCTGTTCATCGTTCAGCTGTTCGTCGTTGACTCGGTCTCGTTTTTGGTTTATTGACCAAACTAGGGTTGGGTATCGTTATAAAAGTATCGATATTTTGTATCGATACTGTATCGTATCCGAGTATCGATATCCCAAGTATCGTTGGGCATGAGTATCGATATTTTAAAATATCGAGTATCGATACTTTAGTGTCACAAACTATCAGTATCATCCAATTTTCTCTAGAAAAATAATTTTTTCAACAACTTTCATCCATTTTTCACTATTAACACCTTCAATGCGGGTCTCAAAGTCGTGCAACCCTGCCGTACTGAACATTTTTCGAGCTTGAAATTCGATATTGGTGAATTTGAACGCAAAATTCGTATTCAAGTTCGACATCAAAAACGAAACAATGTTTTAGACAGTTGAACTCATACTGAAGACGAAAAAAAAAAGCAAAAAATGGAATATATCAAAAAGGGGAGGTACCAGGCCCCCTCCCCCAAAGAGAGTTGAAATGCTAGGTATGACCGGTCGTCCGTATGACAGGTATGCAGGGATGACCAGTCATCCGCACTGAAGGTGTTAAGAGTCCAAGCAGAGTGATTTTTTCCATGATATAAACGTTATTCGTACAACCAAAGAGTAATGACCCAAAAGCCTCTCTATCTTCTTCATTTTTTAGCCTTTAGTTGAATTTTCCGCGAGAACAGTATCGATATTCGATATTTAGAAATATCGGATCCAAAGTATCGATATCCAAAAATATCGGATAGTGCAGTATCGATTCTAAAATATCGAGTATCGGTACGAAAGTATCGATGTTTTGAAATATCGAGTATCGATACCCATCCCTAGACCAAACAAGCCGATTGCCGATTCCGGATTCCATGTTGTTATTTGGTTTTCATTTTCGTTTTTGCATTGTGCTTTGCTGGAGTGATTTTAATGAGAGCCTCATTGATCTCGTCCGATCAAATTATGTCAATAAATCCTCAGAAATCAAATCATTCTCCAATAACCTCATGAAAGAAGTCTGCTATTATGTGGAAATATGATTGATCCAACTTCCGAAAACCTATTTTTCAATTGATTCAGCTTCCGAAAACCTGGGTTAAAATACATTTTTGAGAGAATTTGGTCGTTTTGAACATTGCGATTCTTTACAACAATTCAATAACAATTCAATAACTAATTTTGTTTACATCAAAGGTACCTCGTTTTCCGAAATGGGAACACCCAGAGTTGGGCATTAGCTAACTAATTTATTAGCTAGTTAATTTTTCAACTAATAGCTAAATTAGCTTATAGCTTTTTTTTAATAGCTAAAAGATAAATTTAGCTATTAGCTGTCGAGGAACAGCTAAATCACCGCAGCTATATCTGTTAGCTATAAGTTTTTGACTAATAGCTAATTTAGCTAGAAATATTATCTGTTCCTCGACAGCTAATAGCTAAGTATTTAGCTGCTAGCTTCAGCTAAATCGTAGCTAATTTAGCTGTAGCTTTTAGCTGTTAGCTATAGCTAATTTTTGCCCAACACTGGGTATACCATTCACCGGGCCTACAAGTAGGCAAATCACCAAGAAGACGATGAAAATCATTTTTTTCGAAGTTAATAATTAATAAGAAATTATTCGATCGATGAACAGGGTGGGACAGCAAAACAGCTGAACGCGGGAAAAAAGGCGAGCGGGAAAACAATTCTGCGCAGAACCTACTGCGCGCTTCTGCGTAATCGCGTAATCATTTGGCCATGTGAACGCTCTTTTACGCATTACGGACTTCACGGATTACGGACCACCCCCACTTCTCTTTTTGCGCATAACGGATTACGGACATTACGCACCTATGTGAACCCAGATTTACTTTGGACGGCAGTGTTGCTGATTTCAACAAAATATACTCCTGCTCAAAATTAGTGCACCACCATCTATCTCTTCGTTTGCCCCCTTCTTTTTTCCTTTATCAAGTTTTTATCTATTTGCACACATTGTTTGCAAACTCAGAAAAAAAAATGTAACCAAAAAAGGCACAAATTCGAGAAAAAATAAGGTTTTAATGAATTATAGAAAAATGTACTTCTTGTGGTAAAATTATAAAAATTGAAAAAAAGGTTTGAATTATGCCAGTTTAGCTTTTCAATACTTGGTATTACCTCCTCTAGCTAGGATGAGGGCTTGCAGCTATCGACCGATGCCTCTAATCAAGTTTTGGATATCCTCCTGGGGATATTGTCCCATTCCTCTTTCGCTGCTGTTTCCAGCTGCTGAAGATTGTCTGATGGTGGATCTCTGGCTCGAATTCTTCTTTTCAGCATGTCCCAAACATGCTCTATCGGATTCATGTTTAGGCTCCTTGGTGGCCAGTCCAGGATACAAAATTTATAAGGGAAGAAGGAAAGAGATAAACGAAAAAATGGATGGTGGTGCGCTAATTTTGAGCAGGAGTGTAGTAACAGCTACACTTCTGACACTTGTGTTAGCGAAGTTTTTATCGTCTTTTATATTTTGTCAGAAAGTCTTTGTCTTTTTATTATCAGAAATGCAAACTAGCACAATGTTGTACTCAATCAAAATAGTGACCAGTTACGCGTCATTTTGTCTCAATCGTGCGGTTTTCAGGCTGGATGCGTCCATTTCAACAGCGTCAGCTCCTCGCCGCAGTGTGACATCAAAGTGCTGATTCTGTTGTACACCGCCGAGAAGCGAGCTTTCCTGGGTTTCATCCCCAACGACCAGGTCGCCTTCGTCGATCGACTGAGAAGAGTAATTCAACATTCCAAGACAACCCACGCTATGAACCGCCAGGTAACCTTCCCATCTCACCAACTTTCTTCTGGTAAAAGGTGCTCGGAGTTTGGATAGGTTAGATAGATCTTTATTCTTGTCTACATTGACACGAACTACACTTAAGTTGGGCATAACTTCAGGGTTCGATTCTACAAGGTATTTCCAAAAAAAAAAAAAAAGCCTCTTAGCAATTTAGTTTTTACTCCTTTTTTGGTTTATTATTTTCAATAATGAACCTTTGGAATCGACCAAGAAATAACAATTTTTAACCCCCCCCTCAAAATTTGTTGGTTTACTTTTGAAGGTATAGAATCCAAAAATCGAATAAAAGTTTGGCCGTCTGTCCGCCGTACGTGGCACTTTCCTTACTGTCCCCCGATGAAAAGAATGAACGCGAGGCCCGACAGGGAGTTGGGTATCCTCAACGTAGAACTACACCTTTTTCCACAAATATACGTTTACAGGTAGTAACGGACCTTATCCAACACCCCTGAACCTGCCGTGAGTCATACTTTCTACCTTCCCCCTCGTTAGCCCCTTCTTATATTGAAGACATGCCTCACTTCTGTCCAATGATGTCTGGACAAGAAACATACATTACGTACTCGCGAATTGAGAAAGAATACCTGACGTAATTAAGTAATGAAATAACTCATCTCGACGTTTGTCACGAGGGACTGCTCCGTTTTTTGACCTATTTTTTATTCGAAATTTTTATTCGATTTTCGGATTTTACATAGGTACTTCGAAACATAAATCAACAATGGGGTATTTCAGTCAATTTTTTTTAATTTTTTTTTCCAAAAGAGTAAGGCTCAGGAATAACGGTAATCGGGTCTGTTCGTCGAGAAAATGTTTTTAAAAAATCAGAGAAGCTAAGGAAAGTTGAAGATTTGAATGGTGTGACGTAGCTAGCCAATCGTGACGTAGCTAGCCAACTGTCTTTGAAAAAGTATCCATGCACAGAAACCCCTCTTGGATACTACAAAATTCTACTCACACGCGCGCGCGGCGCAGTCCGCGGCGTAGTCCTTGCCTAGTGTGTGTGCATTTATAGCCTTTTTCAAACGTGTGATCTCTTTAATTAATTTTTCTACCACATGTTATAGTATCATTGGGCTTAAAGTTGGAGTATATAGGTTTTCAAGGGTGCTGAATCCAAATTTGAGGTCAAAAACCTGAATTTCCGACCCACCGAAATACCCCATTGTTGAGAGGTGTTAAATTTTTTTTTTGGTCGATTCCAAAGCTTCATTATTGAAAATAGTACCTAAACCATAATTGGTAGTTTCAACGGTAAACTGCCAATTTGAACAGTTTTGTTTTATTATTTTCAATAATGAACCTCTGGAATCGACCAAAAATAAAAAAAAAAAAAAAAATAAAAAAAAATAAAGATTCTCAAAATGTGTTGGTTTATGTATAAAGGCACGTAGAATCCGAAAATCGAATAAAAACGCTGCAAATTATTTCACGAAGGTTTTTTATTTTCCTGTATAGATACTTTAAGTTTTTGAAGGCGTTTAAGTGATAAATCACCACCTGAATTCCTTTCCCTCGTGAATCTCTTCATTTTTGCCCAAGCCTACCTAGTGGAAAGTCAGGTAAAGGATTTGAGAGGAAGTGACCGAAAATGAGATTTCCTTGGACGAGTGACAAGCTCGGAGGAGGTTGAACGGATGTTTTCAGTTTAGGAATAGGTCGGTCCTCACGTTCATTCTTTTGATCGGAGGAAAGTTCCAATGCACCGATTTTGATGAAATTTAGTATTTAGGCTCCATTCGGGGTCTAGTTGTGCCCCGAAGCTTTTGGTTGATGTCGGTCACTTCTAAGGGTTGAAATTTTGAAAACGCACCAGTTCAAAAAAGCGTTCTTTGCAGGCGAGTGATCTATACAGAAAAATAATAAACCTTTGTGTAATAATTTGCAGCGTTTTCAAGTTTTTTTCTTCAATTTAAAGATTTGTTTCGTGTTATCTTCCTTACTCCCGTTATTTACCAAGTAAATTCAAATTTGAGGATATGATTGGAAAGAGCGTTAAATTTCCAAGCTTCCAACTGCAAAACCAAAATCTTTTGGTAATAAAACACTTTTAAACAATCAAGTCAATAAGCGAACTTTAAATGTATTCAAAATTTGACTTTTTTGATCGAAGTTTTCATTTTGACCTTCCTGTCCATTTCGATAGGCACTCTTCGGAAAAAACATGCTCAAATTGTCGGATTTTCAACGATTTATCAATTTCCTTCTTACAATTCCAATTGGAAGAGTTAATCAAGTTTGGATGCCGAAAAAACGTGTGTTTTACAAGAAAATCGAGTGTTTTATGCGTTGTGTGGTCCCCCTCGATCTCGAGATTACTGACGAGTTTGGTATAATTTCCGGGCGTCGCCCGTCTGGGGAAATATACGAAGGGCACCGTCGGGCCGCGTGCGCCCAACTGGGTAAACAGTGAACGGCACAAGCGGGTTACACGGACTTTCTCCAGCCGACAGCCTAATCATGTTCACAACATTCCAACTATTCAGTTCGTTCGTATAAACGGTGAGAGATGGACCTGCAAATACAACAAAAGTTCTCAAGTCAACAGGGTAACTGCGCGATTGTTGTGGAAAATTACAAATTTACTGAATTTTGCGTTATGAAGTGCGGATCCATCACTTTTCGTTGTGCAAATCGGCAGTGTAAAGTGGGTCTAACCACCGATTCAAACGTCACGCGAATTTTGTCTTTTAAAAATGAGCATGTCCACGAGCCAAAAGACGTTTTTATATCCCACACCCCAACATACATCACGTGGTAGCTGCATTCAAGGAGATCCAAATGGAAACGAACATGAAAATAGAGAGCTGGAAGCGAGGCAGTGTCAATAAGCTCAGGAAGGCTGCAGTTTCTACAAAAATGCTGGGATACCTACCAAGAGGACAAGGACGAGATGGCCTACCTGACAAATATCGCCAACCGCTGTAATTTGCCAAAGTTGACAATTACCTATTATAATTCGTTAACGAAGGTTCCTATTGTGTACCTGAAGATAATGAAATCTTGATATAAATCAATGTAATCAGATTCTCTCTTATTTCTATTTCATTAATTCATGGGAAATAAGCATTTTTGGGACCAGAGGAAGCTTTTACCCAGATGGGTCGTCGTGAGCTCCGGAAGGTGGCCCCAGTTAGGTCTATATTCTTTCCCCAGTTGGGCGGTAGTATGACTATGATTTACCCAGATGGGAGCCGCCCTAATTTCCTAAGTAATTTTTCACTCAGAATCCAATGGTGATACTTCCGAATAATGCTAGGAAGTGGATTATTTAAAATAGAATCGATTGAGACCACCGCTTTGTAGGATAAATCGTTCGCTTCCCATGAGCACTTAAGGGTTGGACTTGATGCAGCAAAAAAGACATAAAAGGCTATCATTTATGCTAGGAATGACTTGTTTGTACTCATTGAACTGCTTAGTAGTGAATTGGGAATTTGCCTGACATTTTTTTTTTTTTCGAATGAGGGTTTATTTTTATGGAATAAAACCATAGTGAGCTGCTCGAAAACGCATCCAAAAAATTTAGAGAATTTAAGGAAGATGGAAATTTTAAATGTGGTGGCAATGTGTAAGAGGCAGCCATGTTTGAAACATAACGGATATTCTACCAATCTGACTTCAAAGGAGGTTCTGTGGCGCTTACCACAGAAGCGGAACATACACGAACTTTTAGCTTACAAGTAGTGCGCACAAGAGTGCGCTGCGAACTGGCAGGAAGAACCCAGACACAAAAGTGACCAAAAGAAAGAATATTACTCACTTTTTTACAATACGATTCTACCTACTAGTTTATCAAGCATTATTATTCTTCATCTTCTCTTATTTAGTTTCAAGATTTGAATCACATTATTCGAGTAGCCATTTCACTGGATCGTTTTGTGTGGCGGTGCTAGAACTCTGTCTGTTGTCGGAGTTGTTTTCGCGTCGTTTTTTTTTCGTATGACGTCAACAATATTCCCCGATTTTCGCGGTGTTTTGTAACAGAGGCTTCACTTGTTTAGGCATTTTCTCCTACGGTAATTTTTTCCCCTTGGTTATTCCTAGTGTTAAACGTTATTCTAGGGCCCTATTATAGGATTTGATTTGAAATTCCAGAATCTAAAATTGAGGCAAATTCCCCATTGTTGTTTTGTTACGTTCTTTCTTGTGTTCGGTCCTACTCTGCAGACAAACCCTGATACGTCTTTACGAAGTTTTGCGTTTCCATTTTCGATTTGTTTTTAACCTATCTAGGGACAGGCCGGTCAAGCTGGTGGCTCCATGGCGCCCGGCGCTCCTCAAAACAACCCCCAACCCATGGCTGGCATGCTTCAGAATCCTATGGGCCAGCAACAGGGACAGCCGATGGGTGAGTTATTTTCGCATTGTTTATTTTGTGGTAGTTCGATAGGCAAGTGACGAAGAATAGCTGGTTTTGGTCGACATGAGCGAGATTTTTCTTAATTTGATGAAAAGTGGACAGTACCTTTTTGGAAACCTCAGGAGGGGAATGTGTGGTGAGATTCTTACAAGACATTTCAAAAAGAGGGCTACATACGAGAATTGTAGCTCTTGAAGGCTAGATAACAGAGCTTGGCTGTTACAAGGGTTTCAAGTTAGCGCATGCACAGAGGCTACTGTCTATCCAGAGGCCATAATTTTTATAGGGGACCGTCTACACTGCAAACTGAACAATCCCTGGAAAAAATCATGAAATTCGGATGAAAAATGTAGAAGTTATGGCTGTTACAATGAAATTCTCGTTTGCGCATGCGCAGTGACTACAATCAATTCGATGACCATGATTTTCACTGGGGACCATCTACACGCCGAACTGTACAATCCCTGAAAATCTCATCAAATTAGAACGAGTAGAAGTTACGGCTGTCATTATGAAATTCTCGTTTGCGCATGCGCAGCGGCCACTATTATTCCGGGGGCGATGATTTTCATAGGGGACCATCAACACGCCAACCCGCACAATCCCTGAAAATTTCATCGAAATCGGACAATAACTTCGTATAGTTATTCCGGTTACAAGGATTTCATCACAGACAGACAGACACGGAACCAAAATTTTTCAGAAAGGTCTGAAACGTAAAACGGGAGTGAAAATTTCGATTTTAGAAAACATTTCAACCTTGAAAAGTGAAAACAAAGCTTCCGCTACCTTGGTAGACTCGGAAGCAATATAAAGTGTTGCCAGAGTTGTATTAGATTAATTTCTCCTGATGTCCGAGGAAAACTCTGAATTGAGGATGGGGCTCTAGAAAATAGCTCCCAGACCCAAAGGAACATCCGACGCCAGTTCTAGAGATGTCTCAGCAAGATTTCTGGCGTGGAATTGAGATTAGTCCTCTGCATTTCTGTTCATTATTCCTTGGCTCGTTGGTAGCGAGCCCGATTCAGGATTAATATTATATTCAGAAGGTCTGGAGACTGATCCAGTCGAGGGAAGTGAATGGACAGCAATGCGAAGAGGTAGCTGATCACAATATAATGATGCAGATGATGCAATGCCCTTTTCAACCACAACTTCCTTCCAGGATTTGGTCTGTCAATCCTGACAGTGATCCCAGGTCTTGGTGCTCGACGGTCAGACTCTGTATGGTTGAAGTCACTGGCTTGTGCATCATCCTGGCACTGTCGTACCCTGAAGGTGGCTTCCCCAGATAACCACGGCATCACATGGAATCTTCTTCTTTATGTGCCTTATCCGGCTAACCGGACGTTGGCAATCACTGCGGCGAGAGCGTCCCGGTCCTCTGCAGTTCTGAAAAGCTCCTCCGCACGCTGAATACCCGTCCACTTCTTCAAGTTATTCAGCCAGGAGAGCCGTCTTCTTCCAGTACCGCGCCGACCCTCGATCTTCCCTTTCATAATCAACTGAAGTAGCCGATACTTTTCTCCTCTCAATATGTGTCCCAAATATGCAATTTTACGGCATTTCACTGTAACCAGGAGCTTCCTCTGAACTTGAGCCCGCTGGAGAACTTTCTCGTTTGAAATGTGGGCTGTCCAAGGGATCCTAAACATCCTAAGCAATAGCCACATCTCAAAGGCTCCTATTCTGCCCAGAGTGGCAGCCTTTAGGGTCCAAGCCTCCGCTCTGTACAACAAGACATACATAACATTTTACCATTCTCCATCGGAGAGAGAAGTTGAGGTTCTTATCACAGAAAAGATTTCTCATTTTCATGAATACGGAACGAGCCATCTCAATTCTACATTTGACCTCCATGTCCGGATCCATAGATTCATTGATGAGGCAGCCCAAGTACTTGAATCTCCTTACTCGTTCAACTCGGCGGCCATTGAGTGTCAACACAGCATCATCATGAGAGGAACGACTGAAAACCATCCATTTGGTCTTCATAATATTGATTGTCAGACCCGCCCGTTGGCCAGCACTCGAGAGTCTATTCAAGAGAAGCTGAAGATCCTCTATGCTCTCAGCCAACAGCACGGTATCATCAGCATATTTGATGGAGGTGATTCGCTCCCCGTTCACTCTGACCCCAACATCAAGATCTTCAACCGCTTCCTTAAATATACGATCTGCGTAAAGGTTGAAAAGAAGAGGTGAAAGCAGGCATCCTTGCCTAACCCCTCTCTGGATGCTGAGCTCAGGCGTCACAATATCACCTGCTCGTACCTCGGCCACCTGCTTCCAGTACAGGTTGTGGATTATGCGAATATCCTTCCCATCTACTCCACACTCTTTCAGAACCTCAATAAGCTTTAATCACTTCATGCATTATTCCTTTCAAGATAAGACTACGACAGATTGATGAGTCTGATGAACCAGGAATGGCAATCAAAATCAGACAACAACTTCTTATTGTTTTGCCCGTTACATGGATTTCACGACAGACACACAGACAGACACGGAACTAAATTTGTTCAAGGCCTGAAATGTAAAACGCGAGTGGAAATTTTGATTTTGGAGAACATTTTTTTCATTCTTGAAGAGTGAAAACAATAGTAGGCTAGAAGCAAAAGTCCATTCATGCAGCATGAATTAATGAGCGAATTTTCAAAGAAATCTTTCAGTTGAAGGTAAGGTTAAGAAAAGGAACAGTGGTGTTGCATTTTCTTTTAGAAAGTTTTTTTTTACACGATTCTTGGTTTTTTCGATTTTCAGTATAGCATATCAACATACTGTATGCACCGGGTATGCTTTGAAGATGTTAGGAGTCCATATTCACGTTCTACTCGTCTCCTCAAACTCATAGAGTACCCACATGGCTGTTGTTGGTTTTCTTCAATTTTCGGTATACCTATCATACCAACATACTGTATGCACTGGGTATGCTTTGAAGATGTTAGGAGTCCATATTCACGTTCTACTCGTCTCCTCAAACTCATAGAGTACCCACATGGCTGTTGTTGGTTTTCTTCGATTTTCAGTATACCTATCATACCAACATACTGTATGCACTGGGTATGCTTTGAAGATGTTAGGAGTCCTTATTCACATCCTACTCGTCTCTACGAACTCATAGAGAACCCACACGGCTACTCCATTTATGGGTACAACAAATATATGCGCGTTTTCATTATATATATAAATATACATACTTTTCTTAATTTTTGGACAATTTTCATTTTTGAAAATTGCATTATATCAGAAATTTTGTGCTAAATCCGAATATACCATATAATATCATGATTGTGAAGGTATTAACCACAAAAAAAACGAAAAAAAAGTTTTTTTGGGACTTTTTTTGAACTTTTTTGAAATTTGGGCCACTTTGTGTTGTCCAAAATGTCTGGCTAACGAACTTGACCTATTGTTTGTTGTTACGAACATTTTGGCGAAAACTAAAACAGAATTTTTAGATAATTACTCAAGTTATCGTGCGGAATCACACACACACACACACACATGATTTTTGGAAAAACTTCAGGGATCGTTTCAGAATGTTCCAAAACGGATTTCAGTGAGAAATTTTTTCGAAAAAGTCAATTCTAAAAATTTTGAGGCCATTGTAATAGCTTCATTTTCCTTGAAAATTCGCTAAAAATCAATGTGCGATTGTTAGTACTCTATAATAGATAGTGAAACCGGTGAACATATTTCCATGAGTACTGAGCACTAGTGATCAGCAAGTTCCGGGAAAGTGTGGTGAGAATGAGCGAGCGAAGCGAACGTGCTTGCTAGTTTATTAACATGTACGATTCCATGAATATTAATACTTATTTTTTCGATTTTTCCCAGGTACCAACATGGGAGTAGTGACCCAGCAAGGCGGGCAAATTATGGGTCAAATGCAACAAGATCAAAATCAACAACAACCCGCTCCGGGTCAGGTGAGGATTTTCTGTTTCCCTCGTCTAAATGTTCTTTTTATAGTTGATGTTTTATAAACAATGTAGTTTTCTTGACGTTTTTTATAGTTTTCAATAGGCAGTTAACCCTAATTGGACCATGGTGTCACTAGTGTCACCAAAAACATCTCAGAAACTACAGCTTTTCCTAAGTTTCACCGGAGTAACCAACATTAAATTGCAATTTTAAATTTATTGGACAGCAGAATTGTTTGTAGGCAATTGGAAGTCACAAAGTAGAGTTATGACAAAAATTTCCTAGGAAATCTATTTAAAGAAGTCAAATATTTTTGTCAATACATAATTTTTTGACTTCTTATAAGTCACAATGGTTCAAAATTTCAACTCTGTCGATTAATTTTCAAATTGCAAATTGATTTTGGTTACTCTGGTGACACTTTGGGACAGCATTGGAATCTGTAAGATGTTTTCGATGACACTAGTGACACCATAGTCCAATTAGGGTTAAAAAAAATACACTCCATTACTTCTTACACAGGAAAAAGTAATGAAATTTAGAAATTTTCTAAATTTTGGTTTGGGTGTCGGAGTGGATCTCACTCAGAAATTGAACATGCCAGTGGTGAGAGTAACTAAGTGCAAAAATGACACTTTGTCGAGCTCTAGTGGTGAAGGTCACTAACTACCCACTTAGTTCCTTTTTCCACATAAACATATCGCACTGCGAGGTCTCAAGGGGCGCTTATCAAAGTTTTAAAATTACGAGTAAAACACGCTTGAAGATTTTACTTTTTCCCCAACTTTATTGTGTCACTGCTACTTTAGCTAGATTTTTAATTTTTTTCGCATTCTGTTGAGAATTTAGTGTACTATCGATGGAACTAAGAACTGAATCGGATCCAACCAATAATATAGGGAGAAAGACGTAAAATCACCAAAAAAACGTTGGAATTTTTAAAAGCGTCTCTTGTGTTTTCTTGCTTTATCAAGTTGAGCCCATTCACATTAGACCCTTTGAGAAAAAAGTTTTATATTTTCTATTGAGAAGAAGGCGCTTCATAGGAAACTCAGGGCACAAGGGGCGCTTTTTGTAAAACGCCTATTGGCCTCCTAACCGAACATGACATGTTCCTACCGACCAACTGAGGGTCTCATCAAGCGCCCCTTGGTTATGAACTTTTTCCTTTGTTTCTCTAAATTCCATAAGGGCTTATAGTGCTCTCTTTCGGTAACGGAGGGAGGTATCGAAAAGCCAGCAGTACAAACGTGTAGATCTTGGTTTTGCGGTTCGGACAGTGCAATGGGGAATTTGCCTCACATTTTTTTTTTTCGAATGAGGGTTTATTTTTATGGAATAAAACCATAGTGAGCTGCTCGAAAACGCATCCAAAAAATTTAGAGAATTTAAGGAAGATAGAAATTTTAAATGTGGTGGCAATGTGTAAGAGGCAGCCATGTTTGAAACGTAACGGATATTCTACCAATCTGACTTCAAAGGAGGTTCTGTGGCGCTTACCACAGAAGCGGAACATACACGAACTTTTAGCTTACAAGGATTAACACAAGAGTGTGCCGCGAACTGGCAGGAAGAACCCAGACACAAAAGTGACCAAAAGAAACAATATTACTCACTTTTTTACAATACGATTCTACCTACTAGTTTATCAAGCATTATTAGTCTTCATCTTCTCTTATTTAGTTTCAAGATTTGAATCACATTATTCGAGTAACCGTTTCACTGGATCGTTTTGTGTGGCGGTGCTAGAACTCTGTCTGTTGTCGGAGTTGTTTTCGCTTCGTTTTTTTTTTTTTCGTATGACGTCAACAATATTCCTCGATTTTCGCGGTGTTTTGTAACAGAGGCTTCACTTGTTTAGTCATTTTCTCCTACGGTAATTTTTTCCCCTTGGTTATTCCTAGTGTTAAACGTTATTCTAGGGCCCTATTATAGGATTTGACTTGAAATTCCAGAATCTAAAATTGAGGCAAATTCCCCATTTCAAAAAATGAGGTACAAGGGGCGCTTTTTGTAAAACTCCCCTTGTGAACTCGCAGTGCGATAGTATTGTTAAGTAATGCATGCATTCCAGGGGACGTCCCATTGGATAAGCATTAAGTAGGCCAATATAAACCAGTTGGTAAGCGATAAAAATGTTTCACTTGATTTTGTATTTAGTATTTTAGGCAACAGGTAGTGGTCTCTCTACCCCCCTTGATTGTTGGAAAATATAGAAGTTATGGCTGTAACAAGGAAGTATACTTTAGCGCATGCGCAGTGGCTACTATCAGTCTGGGGGCGATGATTTTCATAGGAAACCGTCTACACGCCAACCCGCACAATCCCAGAAAATTTCATCGAAATCGGCCAAAAACTTCGTATAGTTATGCCAGTTACAAGGATTTCATGACAGACAGACACGGAACCAAAATTGTTCAGGAATGTCTGAAACGTAAAACGCGAGTGGAAATTTTGATATTTGAGAACTTTTTTTTTTCAACCTTGAAAAGTTAAAACAAAGCTTCCCCTACCTTGTAGACTCGGAAGCAACAAACCACGAAAATTGGTTGGAAATTGAGGCCTGGGCAGAGTTTACAAGATTATGCCCGCAAACGCTCGTTTTTTGAGCATTAACTCCCCTTTCACCCCTTTAAAAGGCAAAATTCGAAATTCAAAATCAAAATCACCAACCATCGATCGCATTTCGGTCAGCTCTAATTTGAACGGAGATTAGGCCTTTTTTGCGATTCACACTCGTGTTTTGATTTATATATATATATTTCAATATAAACCCTTAAATTTTCGTAGGGAGCGAACGGTTAGTCCTACAGAGCTCCGGGTGGTCTCAAAAAATTCTAAAAATACTATAGAATCTTAAACTGAAGGAAAAACAATACCTTTATATCAAAATTTTTTGAGTTAGGGCGTTTTCAAAATTTCAAAATTGATTTTGGAACCCTTAGAAGTGACCTACATCAACCAAAAGCTTCGGGGCACAACTAGACCCCAAATGGAGCCTACATACCAAATTTCATCAAAATCGGTCAATGCTAAGTGGCAAAAGTGCCGCGTACGGCGGACGGACGGCCAAATTTGTATTCGATTTTTGGATTCTACGTACCTTGAAACGTAAACCATCAAATTTTGAGGGGGTGTTAAAATTTTTTTTTCTTGGTCGATTCCAAAGGTTCATTATTGAAAATAATAAACCAAAAAAAGAACCACGGAAATCTGTGCATATAAGATTTTGTCACACTCAGTCATTCACCTATGGATTCAGAATGGTCTAAAACGGATTAGTGTGTGGTTACTTTTTTGCTATTGAGTGTTGTCCAACTTCACCCCAGATCGATCGCATAAGGACGCCCAAGTCTTACTGTGGGACATCCTAAAAAGGTGGTGGCGACGAATATTTGACATGTCAATGCGAGAATTTAGTTAATTTCACCCCCAGATGATGAGCCTCGCCCAGCAAATCTCAAATCAGCCATTAAAGAGAAAAATAATCTTTTTTGCACTTAAATCAATTCTGTTCAATTCATCCTTGAGCCCTGAAGAAGGAAATATATTGACCGAAAGCTCGGCAGAAAAGGAGCGAATGCCGATTCGACCTTCATCCCGATCAATTTTGACCAGTGAAATCTGACGGGTCGATCTTCGAAGTTTCTGTTATTTTTGACCGACTTCAAAGCGCCGTAGGCGATCGAAAGAGGAGGTTCTCTATTCGATGTGTCGAAGGACGATTTTTTTTTTTTTGTATGTCCGAACACCTCGCATTTTGTTTATGGGTCATTTTCCTGGAAAGGTACAATCGGTATCCCAAGATTTCAGAAAACTTGAAGTTCGGCTCAAGTTCTGCCAAAAATCAGGGATTAACCTCACACCATACTGATTGAATTTCGACGAAATAACACACAGTGGGACGCTTAATTAATTAATTAAAAATTAAAGAAGAAAACCTATCGAAAGAAACTTATTGGCGTGGTTTCCGCGTAAAGGAGAATACTCGGAACCCCATCTCCATGAGCAGCGAGAACTGGGAGTTATTCCAAAAATTGAACCAGGGCGGGACGCAGGTGTAGAAAAGGGTTAAACCAACGTGGAACACGGTTTTTCTGATAGCAACCTATAAACCTCCGAAAGTAACCAAGTAATCTCAATTTATCGGTTTTTTGAGCCAAAACTTGGTACCGGGGGATTTTTGTGGTTGCTGAATACAGTTTTGAGGTCGAAAAATGTAAAGTTTTTAAATCGCAACGGAAAATTCAAATTAAATTGTTAACAACTTGAAAAAAGTCTTTCATCTCTCCAAAAGCCACCATCACCGGCAGATGAAAGACACAAAATTCCTGGGTGGCACTTAGGTTTTTCAGCTTTTCCCGCGTTCTGGTGCTGTTCTGCTGAAGTGTCACCATATCGCTGGAACCAGCTCGGTAAAAACAAGAACTAGAGACCAAAAAAAAATTTCGATTTCTTGCCATTCTTACAGAGGGCAGATGAAAGACAGACGGTGACTGTGACACCACAATTTCGCAACTGACTCCACTTGCGCACACTTCCACACAGAAGGAATACGTTTCCCGCCGCTTTCTTTGATAACCTAACGACTAACCTCACCTCTTACAGTGGTAGTAAAACCGCGGGAAACGACAAAAAGCTGCCAAAATACGAAAACACAAAAAAGGCAGATTAAAGACAAAAACCTCCGGACAAGCACATTTTATCCTCCTGCTCGCTTTATTTGCTTCTGAAAAAATCTGCAAATCCATTTTTCCATGTCCAGGTATATGCAATAAAGAATCACTACAAATTCAGGCCGCTGCTTTCATAGGTGATTCACAGTGATCAAGCAAAGTTGACTACCTAAGGGTCCGGACATGGCAGATTACTGGACATTTAACAGTTTAAACTTTAATTTCTATATTTTAGCGTGAATAAGTGCATATTTTATTGATTGCCCGAAGTAGAACAAAGTTGATAGTTTATGGAGCATTTTTTTTTTGACACTCAAATCATAAATGTGCATTCGGAATCTTCTCTGGACAACGATTCGCCCTTTCTGGGAAAAATGACCCAAATACGTTGTTAAGTATTGTAAACTTCACTTACACTTATGAGACTAATAAAATATGATTTTCAGCCCGGTTCGTTCAACAATCCTCTCGTTGAAGCGAGAAATGAGAATCTCGTGAAAATTCAAAGACTGCGCCAAACCTTGGAAGCCGCTCAACAGCAGGAAAATCTATACAAAAACCAGTTGGAGGTAACAAAATTTTCTTTGTTTTCACATTGTTAGTCCATTTGAATATTTCAAATTTTGAACCGTCCAGATGAACATTGAGATCCTTGCAGAAGTCTGACAAATTTGGTTTTTTTCGTTACGTATATCTCTTGTACCCCAAGAGTATTACTTCGCTCTTGAGGGAAAACTCCGAAGAAAAACTTGTCAATTATCAATCCATTTTAATAATTCTATTTATAGATGCTGCAATAGCTTCAGATTACATGTTTAATCAACATCAAACAGTCAATTGCTCTACAGAAACTTAATCCAGAAACGAAGACATTTCTCAACAATCTAATAAATTACTAAAACAATATTGCATGTCGAAATCGTTAGTGACGTAACTCAAAAATCCAAGCTTTGAATAAATGCCCGTGAAATACGAATACAAAAAACAAAGAAATAGAAGAAAAAACAATAGAAAAAATATAAATAGAAATTATAATTTCTTTGTAATCGTGGGTGTAATTTCAGAAGATGATTGTCGCCGAAAGAATGACGGATGAACGAACCTTTGTTTGTTCCATATTTCTCTCCCTAATTTACTTTTGGTTTATAATTTCAATAACAAACCTTCGGAATCGACCAAGAAAATTTTGTTTACCCCCCTCGAAGTATAAGTTGGTTTACGTTTCAAGGTACGGAGAAGCTGAAAATCGAAGAAATCGCCAAATCGGGAGATGTTGATGCCTTCATTAGGAAATTTGATTACTGGTTGCTAGGGAAGCAAAACTGAGTACAACTTAAAGAAACGAAGAGCGATGGCGTTTTGGTCAGATAAAATGTGAACGGAGATTAGGCCTCTTTTGCGATTCACACTCGGGTTTCTGATTCCATTCTGATGAGTCCATCCCTCAGATTCTCATGGGGAGCGAACGGTTGGTCCTACAGAGCTCCTGATGGTCTCTAAAAATTCAATACTATTTCAAATTGGTAAGAACAATACCTTTATATTACAATAGTTTTCGAGCTAGGGCACTTTTGAACATTTCAACCCTCATTTTTCAGCCTTTAGAAGTGACTGACATCAATCAAAAGCTTCGTGGTACAACTGAAGCCCATACACCAAATTTTATCTAATTCGGTCCATAATATCTAAAAAAAAAAGTGCCGCGTACAGCAGACGGACGGATGGAAAAAACGTCTGCCAAGTGGTGCACATAGCTTCCTCGTATCCATAATCCGATTATAATAGATGATCCGATGCGTAGTAGTTAATCTCAAAACACCATTTCTAAGTACCTTCCACTACCCTCATAGGGGACCATCTACTCGCTAATCCGGACAATCTTAGAAAATTTCAACAAATTCGGATGCAAAATGTAAGTGTTATGGCTGTTACAAGGATTTTACGCTTGCGCATGCGCAGAGGCTACTGTAAATTTTACGGCCTTGATTTTCATAGGGGACCATCTACAACCTAATCCGCGTAATCCCTGAAAATGTCATCGAAATTGGGTAGAAATTGTGAAAGTTATGGCTGTTACAAGGAATTCACGTTTGCGCATGCACAGCGGCTACTATCAGTCCGAAGGTGGTGATTTTCATAGGGGACCATCTAAATACTAATCTGTAACATCCCTGAAAATTGCATTGAAATCGGATGGAAAATGTAGAAGTTATGGCCGTTACAAGGAATTCACGTTTGCGCATGCACAGTCGCTTCTATCAGTCCGGGGATGATGATTTTCATAGGGGACCGTCTACACACCAATCCGCACAATCAACGTTTGGGATTCTAAACGGACTCCGCCTAAATTGGCAGCTGGATCGTCACCAACGGGGTATTTCGGTGGGTCGGAAATTCAAGTTTTTGACCTCAAATGAGGAATTTCACCATGTCGGAATTTCCTATTTTTGACCCCAAAATCGGATTCAGCACCTCTAAAAACCCCCTATGGCAAACTTTCAGCCCGAACTTCCTAATTTACGAATAAACAAAACAGTGTAGAAAATACGAATGTTTAAAAAAACCGGGAAAATGACGTCATCCTGGAATAGTTCATTTATGGCCGCTTGAAGCGCTGAGATTGAGAAATCCATAGTCCCCAGATGCAAAATTTCATGAAACAGTAAAGTTCGAAATCGAAAAACTGAAGAAAAAATAGAAAAAGCGAGATGGGGAAAATTAGGTTTCCTCTGATTTTGTTTGATAACTTTTCTCTTAGAAAACACGATTTCGTCGTCCCAATGGGCAACACTGGGAGGAGATGGCGATCCGAACAGCCCAATCAGCGAGCGTTCCCGCTGCACGTCTGTTTTTCCGGTTAGTTTTGAAATTAAAAATTTTGACTGTCTCCCAAAAATAACAGGAGACTTATTTTCCGAGATCAGCCCGATTTTCATCTATCCCACACCATTAACTATTCAGGAAAAATGCAAACAGAATTCGGTGAAATTCCTCATTTTGATTCAGCACCCTTGAAAACCTATATACTCCAACTTTAAGCCCAATTATACCATAACATGTGGTAGAAAAATTAATTAAAGAAATCACACGTTTGAAAAAAAGGCGGGCCTCCCTTAACACACACACACTCATGCCGCGCGCGCGTGTGAGTAGTATTTTGTAGTATCCAAGAGGTCCTCCAAGGGTTTCATCTCTTCTCTGTGCATGGATACTTTTTCAAAGACAGTTGGCTAGCTACGTCACACCATTCAAATCTTCAACTTTCCCTAGGTTCTCTGATTTTTTAAAAACATTTTCTCGACGAACAGACCCGATTAGCATTATTCCTGAGCCATACTCTTTTGAAAAAAAAATTAAAAATTGACTGAAATACCCCATTGTCAATGTTTCGTCAAGATCACGGGTCCCGTGGATACCTAGCTCTGAAAAGGTTCCATGGGTACGTTAATGGCGTGCAAAAACTCCATTGGCATGCAAAAATTCTAATTATGATTCGATTTTCGGATTCTACGTACCTTGAAACGTAAACCTAGACATTTTGACGGGGGGTGGGGGGTTCCTTATCCTGGTCAATTCCGAATGTTTATTATTGAAAATAATTAACCAAAATTCAAACCAAAAGCAGATTTCTATCTTTTTTTTTCGTAAAATATGTTTTTCAATCCATCGAAATTGAATGACCTCTTTAGATCTACATAACCACATATGATTTCATTTAATTTGTTATTTTTATTTCCCTGAAGGTTAGTGTTGTTTATGAAAATTAATGGTTTTGTTAAGGATTTGCCAGTTCTGGGGATCGATCCTCAAAGCTTCGCTTTGAAAGGCGAATATGCCAACTACTACGCCAGGGATAAAGTAAGGCATTTACTATTCATCAATTTTCCCGGCCCTTTTTAATTGTTTCCCGAACACCGAAGGTGCTTCTTGTAGAGTTTATCGTATTTTACTCAGTACAGACTAATTTATAACAAGACTACAACTAAGTTCTTGACAAGTTATGGGCTTGAACTACGAGTAATCTCTCCCTGTATCAACTAACATACAACAAAATATGGAACATGACAATAATATTTACGCAGAAAAGTACGTTTTGGAAGTCATAATAATGAAAAGTAGCTGTTTATACGAGTTTTTGAAGTTATAATTTCAATTCATTTGTGAGTTTCGATCCTCAGACTTCGTTCTCATGAAGTTGCTCTGATGTTTAGACTTTTTTTACTTAACTATTATTGTCCTTTTTCATAGTTTTACTCAGTAGAGAGTTTTGTGTGACATCACTCGTGACTGTAGGCGTGTAATACCAATGCATTAGGCAAAAAATGCTAAATGCGCATGCGTGACGACCTCGAGGTAGAAGGTAGGGAGGGGATGGCCTATACTGTTGGCAGATGGAAAGAATGCGGATGGCTTAGTGAGGTGTCCTTGTGTATTACAGTCCCGAAAACATCGTCCTTCTTCTACCTACCTTTCAAGCCAGGAAATAATGAGACCGAGGTTTGTTGACTACCGACCAATGATGAAGAGGAAGGATTTATTACAGACTGTTCGCGTACTTTAAGGCATTGGTTCCCAATTCTATACAGGGTGACTAGTATTGAGATCGACCAAACTTCAAGGATCGATCGTACAACTAATTTAAGTAAGAAAATGTATCGAAGCTATAAACCTGACAAATTGTCGCTGGAATCATGAAAATCGAACAATAATTGCCAGAAAAAAATGGAAAAACCGTTGATTCAGTTATGTTTTTCCCATAAAATGTAGCTAAATTTGACATTTTCGAGGATATCAGGAATTCATTAGTGCATGGGCCTTGGGAATTGAAAAACTGAAAGATTGTTGGCAATTATTGTTCGATTTTGAAGACTCCAGCGGCAATATTTCAGTTTTTTCAATTCCCTAGGGCCGTGCATTAATGAATTTCTAAAATCCTTTAAAATTTCAAATTTAGGTATAACTTTCTGAGGTTTTGCCCCTTCAATTTCGCGAAATACTGACCCGGAACGAGGGACGAACGGTGACTGACTGAGATCCCCGTTGTTTTTCCAAGTTTTTTTTCAATTTCAAATTTTTTTTTCGTGTTTTTGACCATGTCACTAAAATTACCAAAACTACCTTAATTTACTGAAAACAAGTAAAAATAAGGGCAGAAAGGACATCAAAATTCCCATTTTTCTAGTGCCTACAAAAAATTATTTCCAGTAAAGGACGGTGTCATTCAAATTTTACAGGCGAATGAAGAGTAAACCTGAAGGGCAAGTGAACTCACAATTGAGATGAAATTTTTTCCTAACAATTGGCAGAGTGGAGGATAATAGAGATAACTCATTATGACTCTATTTGGTCAATGCCCAAATTACAAAGGTCTGAGATACGGAGGCTCGACCCTTTCCCCAACCTGACTACCTAAGATTTTGGAACAGGTAGTCGTCTATGTTAGCAGGTATACCCTTTGAAAAATTGGCCGGACGGCGCGGCGTTTCATGCTTTTTACCTAGCGTGTTTGCGGCTCCATGCTCGCAATTCATTTTTCATCCATTCTCTGTGTTACTATTATTTGTTCCATTTAGTTTCCTTACTTCCATTCTTGTAGCATCCATATTACAAATTTGGAGGTAACATTGAAGAAGAATAAAGGGATGTTTTGTTTTGATCTTGTTTTGGTTCTTGCACAAGTTCGGAAGGTTGAAAAAAGGTGTTCCTGTTGGAATTTTGAGTTACTTTTTTTTTTAAATGTGAGGAATATATTCAGCTTTAATAAAAAATTAAAAACCAAAAATCGAAAGAAAAAAATTTTTGCGGTAGAACCCCTTTAAGAATTTAGTACTTGATCCTCCTCTGCCATAAGCTCAACATACGCTATAGGGCCAGTTCGTACCTTCTATTGGAAACTTTCCCTTTCACTGGCCAACCAGAGTTGGAAAAAGGCATTTCCTTCCTACCTTCTACCTCTATGGTGACGACTTGGATGGTGAGCTCAGTTGTCATGGGCGTCATATTCCAACTTTTGGCATTCGTGACGATTAACTTACACTTTTATGTGCCAGCTTCTAGTTACATCAGATGTGCCAGATTCTGTCTAAATGAAACCAATTCAGTTACCAATGAAGTAGCCAAAAGCATACTGGCTTTTCACCCCCAAGTTGCCAACGAGAGGCACCAAGGTAGGGCTACAAGGCCTTCAGTTAGACCAGTAGTCTGTTACAGTTCTGATACCTGGTGCATCACAGCAATGGAGAATTTGCCTCAATTTTAGAATCTGGAATTTCAAGTCAAATCCTATAATAGGGCCCTAGAATAACGTTCAAGACCAGGGAAAAAATCACCGTTGGAGAAAATGCCTGAACAAGTGAAGCCTCTGTCAAGAAACACCGCAACAATCGTGGGAGGCTGAGGGCCCTTTGTTACAAGTCAAGTTTGTCGCAGCGGAAACTCGGTTCAGGTCAGTTTCTTCCTCCCCATAATGAGTTTTTACTTGAGCTTTACTTGAATCACGACTGAATATAGGTGTGTCGGTACAGCTGTACCGGGACTGTGGAACCGAGTATCAACTTGTAACGGTTCCATGCAGTGACAAAAACTCAGTCCTTACCAGTCCAGTTCGACGGAACGATAAGATATCTTGGAATGGTTCTGGACTGGGAAGGGATCTTTCGGACTGGTAAGGATGGAACTTGTCTGCAGTTCAGTTCCATGTACCGGGAAGCGCCCTTGCCGATTCCACGGACCGATAAGATATCATGGAGAATGGCTCTGGACCGGAACGGGTTTAGGACCGGTAAGCATGGATCTTGTTCTCAGTTCTGTTCCATGTTGTACCTGGAAGCGCCCTAACTACTTCCATGGACTGAGATCTGAGAATATAATAGTATCATGGAATGGCTCTTGAGCTGGAAGTGATCTTCTGGACTGGTTAGCGTGGAAGTTGTCTCCAGTACTATTAATTTATTATTGTCATGTTAAGTTCTTAAACTGCAACGAAATTATTCCTTCTTTGAATTGTTTGGTCACTATCATTTATAATAAATTTTCTCTTTTGTAACACTTGTTCAAATTCCTTCCTTCAAGCGAATTTTCAAGGAAAATGAATGCTATTGTATTGCAAGTTGAGATCGTAAGCATGGAAGAAGGACGATAGGGATTTGACTGCCTGCTTCATCCATGTCATGAGAGTGGGATTTGACCGCCCTCGGTAGGCAGTACCGGTAATGTAACTGTAACGGTAATTTGGAACGGTTACATCTTTGTCACTGTAACTGTTGGAACCGTACCAGGGAAATACCTGGACCGACACACCCCTACGACTGAATACACTTGAATACACTGTCTCATGTTTATTCTTTGTTTACATAACCCTCCCACGGATAACCCCAGAGAGAAGGGGATCACTGAGCAATGAAATCAGATTGGTTAGGCTCACAGATACGTCACAATATGGCTGCCCCCATATAGATTGCCGCTACATTTCAAATTTCCATCTTCCTTAAATCCTCTAAATTTTGTGGATGGTTTTTCGAGCACACTATGTTTTTTTCCATATCAGTGAACCCTCTTTCAAAAAAAAAAAAAAATAATAATAATAATAATAATAATAATTAATTAAAAAATGTGAGGCAAATTCCCCATTGATGCAAATAAATCAAGGATCCTTGAACGGAAGGCTTATTTTTTGAAAACTTTATTGCACCAAGTAATAACTTATTAACAATATCATTTCGAAATTAGGATAAGATACTTCAAAACCAGGTACTTCACTGAGTTATGTTCACATTGACTTCTCTAACCTCTTCTAGGCTGTACCTATCTTTTGCAAACAATGAAAAGTTGATGCCCACGTTATTCTCGTGTTATACTGCCCTCCCTACTTGACAAACCTATTTTTTTAAATAGATTTTTTCGTTTTATTTTATATTTTAAAAACTTGATTTTCATTGTGCGCAGTTTTTGTTCACATTTTTTTCATAAAAACGAAACCATACACATGCATATGTGTAGCTTTCTCACTTCCAGATCATGAATCAAATGAAAATGCAGCACCAGCAACAGCCGCAGATGCAAGATGGAGTTGGAATGCATCCTGGACAGTCTCAAGATCAATTCAAACAGCAGATAGAAGTGAGTTCCGTGAACCTTGCGTTTTGTGGACACTTGTATAACATTGGCGGCCAACGGTCCTAATTAGGACTGAAGTACGAAATTATGTATGAAATTATATCGACCGCTAGGGGGAGGGAGGCCTCAGAGACCAGAATTAAGTTCCTAATCTATAAATTATTTTTTTTAGAGAGAGAAAAACATTTATTGGACACTTTTGGAGTTGAATAAAACCTCGGAAAAGGGCGGATACAGCTTGGCACAATTAAACTGTACTGAGACGGATTTTATTGTACGGATATGACAGTTTTGAGTTAGGACAGAGTAGACTGGTTTTACAGCAGTTGTCAAACGTCTAAATCACACCTAGAGCATTAGTTCATGTATCCGCTAGGGATAGTTAAGCATTTTTACCTTGACTCACCTGCATCGCATTATCTCAAGCTTTACCAAAATAGGTAACTAAGCTTGTCTCATATGATTCAGAGGAAAAACGCTTTATTATACCTAGCGGAGGATACATGAACTGATGCTGTAGGTGTGGTTTAGACACTCGTCAGCAGTTGTTCATCGATGCAAGTGAAGATGGTGGGACGGGGGAGAAACTGGGGTGTAAAAACGAGGTATCCAGTACTTTCGGGGAAATGGACTAATGCCGTACTTACAATGTTCTTTAATTGTACTTAGAATTACTCGTAGTAGTTCTAATATTACGGTTTGCAAATGAACAAGTTGCATTGGTAAATCGGGGTGAAATGGGGCGGTAGCGCAGGCCTCTGTTGGCGGGCATTGGAACTAGCGGTGAGTGGGCGCCTGAACGCAGTTACTGGCTTCTACTTTGAACTACTGCGCGGAAACGGGGGGTCAAACAGGAGTGAAGCAGTCAGGCAAGGACTCCAGTAGTTGTTGAAACGTAAAGGATTTAGGAAAAGAAATTTACGAAAAGAAAAATTGATTTGTCAAAAGTTCAAATTGATTTGCCGAAAATTCGAATTGATTTATGCCAGAAAAGGTTTTTCTTGGGGGGGTGTCATTCTTCTGGGAGCCAAATGGCTGCTCCGTCGTTCAGTGCGAGTTCTCGAACTTGTTTCCTTGAAATATTTATACAGGGTGTCACCCTAACTCGAGGACCAAACTTCAAGGATCGATTCTACAACTAATTTGCAAACTTTTTTGTCTCTTGACATTTTTTTTTAAACGCTTTAAAATTATACTTTTTTCACTTTTAAGATTTTGTTCGTGTTTTCGACCTTGAGCCATTAAAACGGCCATAACTCCCTCAATTTACTGGATAAACTCAAATATGAGTATACCGTTGGAAAGAACGTTAAATTTCCTATCAGTTCATCAGGACACAAAAGCTTTTTAAGCCTTTCGTATAAGTGAATAAATTGGTCAAAGTCAGAAATTTAAAACTTTCTCAAAAATCACAATTTTTCAGGCTGACTCATCTTATGTAATAAACAGCCGTATCGTCGGGCACTCAACGGAAAAAACTTGCCCAGAATCTCAGCTTTCCAACGGTCTATCAATTTTTCTTTTTAACATTCAAATTGGAAGAGTAAATGAAGTTTGAATGCCCGAAAACGTGTGTTTTACAAGCAAATCCTGTGTTTTAAGCGGTTTCTGGTCCCCCTCGACCTCAAGATGGCTTGACGATTTTGGTATCATTTTCTGTGTAATTATTTACGCTGAATCCAATGGTGATACTTCCAATTGATTCCGACTGCTAGAAAGTGGATTTTTTTAAGAAAACCTTCGTTTTTCGTACATAAAATACGCATTATTCTTAAATGTGGTAGTGAGCATGAAGTAACACCTTTTAACTCAATAAAATACCGAATTTCCAGTTAATTGAAGTTTTTGTTGAGTTCAAAGGTGTTACTTCATGCTCCCTACCACATTTAAGAATAATGCGTATTTTATGTACGAAAAACGAAGGTTTTCTTCGAAAAATCCACTTTCTAGCAGTCGGAATCAATTGGAAGTATCACCATTGGATTCAGCGTAAAAAATTACATAGGAAATGATACCAAAATCGTCAAGCCATCTTGAGGTCGAGGGGGACCAGAAACCGCTTAAAACACTGGATTTGCTTGTAAAACACACGTTTTCGGGCATTCAAACTTCATTTACTCTTCTAATTTGAATGTTAAAAAGAAAAATTGATAGACCGATGGAAAGCTGAGATTCTGGGCAAGTTTTTTCCGCTGAGTGCCCGACGATACGGCTGTTTATTACATAAGATGAGTCAGCCTGAAAAATTGTGATTTTTGAGAAAGTTTTAAATTTCTGACTTTGACCAATTTATTCACTTATACGAAAGGCTTAAAAAGCTTTTGTGTCCTGATGAACTGATAGGAAATTTAACGTTCTTTCCAACGGTATACTCATATTTGAGTTTATCCAGTAAATTGAGGGAGTTATGGCCGTTTTAATGGCTCAAGGTCGAAAACACGAACAAAATCTTAAAAGTGAAAAAAGTATAGTTTTAAAGCGTTAAAAAAAAAAAAAAATGTCAGGAGACAAAAAAGTTTGCAAATTAGTTGTAGAATCGATCCTTGAAGTTCCGTCCTCGAGTTAGGGTGACACCCTGTATAATATATTCTTGGAATATATAACAACAAAAATAACAAAATTCGTCAAGAGTCTTATCTGTTTTCTGCAGTGGGTGCGCTAAGGGAGGCTAACAGGACGATTTATTTTCTTTATAGATCACTCGCCTGCAAAGAACACAGCTTTGCCATTGCCACTGCCTGCTAACCATATTTTACCTTCACAATCAAATTTATTTTGAAAAATGAAACGTCCCACACTCAATTTGAAGAAATGAAGAGTTGTGGGTGCAGATCGATACTTTCAAGGGAATGTATATCGAGGTATCTGTGCCAAGGTATGATATGTGGTATCGATACATATTTGAAAGAATCCATGTCGAAAGGAGTATCGATATTTTAGAGTATCCTGCCGTCCCTACCTCCAGACAGTTTCAGCTCACTGAGAAGGGTCTATCAAAACCCCTTTCTCCCCAATGTTTAGAAAAGATGCCTCCCTAGAAATAGTCTCAGGAGAAAGGTCATCACTTCCAAGGATTTTGTATCGACCCAGTGGTTCACAGTAGCGCAAAGTATATTCCATTTTGCTGAAACGACAGATGTCTGATGTTAAGATGTACACAAAAGGTCGGTTTTCCTACACGCGTCTGGCGGCTGCAGCTGGACTGCTCGAGTGACCAGTGCTGAGCTACGGTCGAGATATGCAAACCCGCATCTTACGTCTCCCTCTCTTCAAAAGTGGGAATCACGGTCGATAAATGTGAATTACAGACTTCGCTTTATTTACTTTTGTCCTCCAGTGACTCCAGTTTCCTAGTGTTTGCGTAGTTCCAAACATGTTTTCGCCAGAGGAGGATGAGCTATTGGTGGAACTAGTTGAAAAGAATGTGTTCTTGTACGATATGGTGGTGAAGGACTATAAGAATTCAACTTAAAAAGAAAAAAACGTGGGAAACAATTAAGAGGTGTGTCTAAAACATGGAAAACATTGTTCATTTCTCATTCATGCCTGGGTGAAATAGAATGGGGTAGCACTATGTGCTGAAACCAATTATTCTAATTTAAAATTTAATTATTTTGAGTAATAGAGTTAGGCCTACAAGGGTGGTAGCAAGTTGCAACAAACCACCTAGCAAATAGGTACCTACCTATTGGAAGTAATACTCGAAGGACCACAGCCCTGTATGGCTGAAATAAAGACAATGAAGAAAAGGCAAGTGAAATGAGAAAGCTAGTGTTTAGTTTTCAAGAATGGTGTAATGAAAAGCAGAAAGCATGAGCACCTAGACTCCCTACCTACCTACAACTCCTATGGCCATGGAATGAAAGTATTTATTATAATTATATATGGCACCGTGATGCTGAGGCTGTATTGGTAGGTGTCCTGTCCCGAAATTCCACTCCAGAGATCCAGAAAGTTCGTGGTCTGGCAGAAGAGGGAGTGTGAAGATGTGAGTTGAGTATTGCAAAACTCTTCAACCCTTAGAAAGCGTCCTGGAAAGGTGGGATCCGAGGTTCCTGTGTGCAAAACCGGTCTCCACAGTGTTTAAGTGGCAGGAGAAACGGGCGGTAAACTTGTATAATTAATCCGGATCACAATTTTCGTTTTAAGAGAGGCTCTCACTTTTTCGTTAAAAGGAACTGTAATGGCCTCCCACCACCAAGAGCCTGGATCATGGAAGACAGGCGAGAAAAACAGTAGATCCACCGAAGAATGTAGGAAGTTGGTAGTCCTCAAAGCCATGGAAGGGTGCCTCAGTTGGTGAAATGCCAGGGTAAAGTGGAATAGACATGATGTCATCTTGGAAGATCACGAGTTGCGAAGATATTAAGAGTAATATAAAAGAAATCCGAGGATGTACAATGCTACGAGTAGTATGATAATTCCTCACAAATTCTCCTACAATACTGAGTACGTGTGTGCAACATGATAAAGTACCTAAACCAAACATTAATCTGAATTTCAAGAAGGCAGTTTTCCATGTTCTATTTGAGCAGCTGACTTCCACGAGGTTTGTCCCCTAAAGTTACGTGCATTTTGCACTGCTTGGCATTCCTGCTTATGATTGATAACAGAGTCCCGCGTTCAGGGGAGAGATAAGAGAGAAGGAGCAAACAATTGTACTTTAGAGAAATAATGCATTGTGAAAATGAATAATAAGTGGTGTCATGCAAAATAGGAAGTGAGACGATTGTGCATGCAAATGAAGGAGTGGAGTCGTAAATCCATGCAGGTAGGTGCCATTTCTGATCAATGCCAAAATCATCCTTTCCTCCTCTTTCACGATCCACCAAGTCGATGGAGCCCTCTTCCTTGACATCCTGGACGCCACTCAATGCTAGAGCCGCCAGGCCATTGCATCCAGGACCGCGCCTAGGAAACATACCCCACTGCGGCTCAATTCGATCGTGAGTTGCTGCCACACTGGCCAGACACGTGTGGGAAAACCGACCTATAGGAAGGAACACTGAGTCTGGCTGGTGTGCTAGTTTTTGGGCCTTCAAACAGTAGGGTAGGTGGGGGTAAGAACTACCACGGGGCAAAAGCTACCAGTACAGGGCGATTGTTTTGTTGGTAGCCATGATGTCTCAGTCTCCTAGGTTGTAAGCTTCACACCTAATGTGACCAGTTCGTCAGTGATAACGCATGGAGTTGGGTGATTCACGTGAAGAGAAAATGAGGAAAGTTTGTTTTTGGCAATTTGGGTGTAATTTTTTCCTTTCTTGAGATTAGTATTGTGACTAACTGGCTTTGAATATGTATATCATCGAAAGTGCAATTATCAACACATAAGATGAGCTGTTTTTTCTGCCACTGCCGTTCCCCTCAAAGATGCTCATGGACCAGAGAAACAGATTGATGTGCCGGCCATCTTTTGGGGGAAAAAACTACCACTAGTCATGGGGCAAAAACTTCCATCTCGTCAAGATGGGGGGGGGGGGGGACTAGTTACCCTATTGCAATGTTGAGGTTTAAGAGTTTATGGTGTTTATTTCATTGTATTTTTTTCTAAGGAAATACACCAATATTTACCGCGATTTCGTGCTCAAAGTATTTATTTTTTTGGGTCTTTCAACATTTGGGCCAAAAACTACCACAGAAATTCATTGGTAGTTTTTTCCCCGTGTCATGGGGCAAAAGCTACCATTTCCACTTTTTCGTAAAAATCTTACTGCTAATAGCACAGTCATCCGTTCGCGCCCAACCTTCCAGCACATGCATCTAGGATCCAGTAGCATCGGATCCTAGCTTTGCCAGATGAATAGCACTCATTCGGGACCCGTGATAGCTTTAAAACTCAAAACTGGTAGTTTTTACCCCCACCTACCCTATCAAAACAAACCAAAAACTGATGTAATTCTGAATCATTCTGAAACCATTTGTTCCAGTAACTCAGTTTCTATCAAATGTTTTCGGATCTTGTGACATTTTCAAACTCGCCTACTCATTTCATTTAGCCTTGTTTCATCCTTCGTATAGCAAAAACCACTATTGTTTCGTTAGATGACGCTTGGGTACCAACAAGAGCATCAGAAACAATTGAGAGCTCAGCTACAGCAGATACAGGCTCAGCAAGCTCAGCAGCAGCAGCAGATAACTCAACAACAACAACAGCAGCAGCTTACTCAGCAGCAGCAACAACAGCAGGTTCAACAGCAGCAGCTGAGAGGGATGGCGCCTGTGCCGCAGGCTGGTCCTCCACAGCAAAGGATGATCAGGCCCAATATATCGAACAACCCTGGTCTCCGGCATCTTCTACAACAGGTGATTGGTCTTTTGCATGCCTCTGGTAGGATCACTGTTAACCCTTAATAGCCTGAAGTGTCTTTTTGGAAGTCCGATTTTTGCCTGCAACACTTTATCGACACTTATAAGTGTTTTTTTATAACATTTCTCCTCCTAATTTGAGGAAAACTAGATGGCATTTTTTGGACACCTCAGGAGGATAGGTACTTCAGAAGAGGGGATTCTTTTCCCGGATTTTAAAAATAAGCTACTTAGAATACGTTCTATCCAATTTTGGTTTGCCGGAACCAGCAGCTAAATCTAAATGTTCTTTTATTCTTCGATATTCCCAACCACAACTATTGTTTCTTCAACATCTCGGTCTTTTACTTTGAGATTCCAAATTAAATTTGGTAGAATAGTTGTTATTATAAGGTTCCTGAACTAATTCATGAAACTAACCGTTACTGTCCTCCGGTTCATGGAAGAGGTGTTATCTCAGGTTATCTCAGAGATCGATGGTTTTACCGGGTTTTTTTAAACACGATAGTTGAAGTATCAATCTAGCCAAAGATTATATCGGTTTTGGCTTAAAAGTGGTTGAACCGTGTTGAAGAATGCCTAAAAAAATCTGACTTCCAAAAAGATACTTCAGGACATTAAGGGTTAAAAGGACGACTTATTTATATTCGTATTTTAAAAAACTACGTTTTAACAATACTGTTCTTGTTATTTGTACAGCCGCAGTATCGAATCAACATGCAGCAGCAAATGCCCCGTGCTGGTATGCCTAACCAACCAGGACAGCAGCAGCCGAACCAGCAGCAGTTCGATGAACAGTACGACTTCCTCGGGAATTGAGTGGTTTTGAAATTCTCGGACAATATGGCCGCCTGACGTGTTCCTACCTGAAAAGATGTCTTGTTGCTGCAGGACAGGCTGATGTGATACGCGAGTTTGCTTCACATCCCAGTCAACTTGGCGCACTTTGTCCATTCGGTAAATCAAAGAGAAAATATGGTGGAAAAACCGGTGTCCAGCTGTGGTTATAAAAAATGTCCATCTTATTTGCCTTTTGGCTCCTAGTGGAGCAGCATCATCCAGCGCCTTCCATTCCTTCAGATTCTTTGAGCTTCTTGCCAAGTTTTGCCAACATCCTAATTCTTTATACTTCTAATTCTAATTATGTATAATTAGGATTATAAATTTCTTTCAATTTCACCATCTTTTCGAAGGTTTCTCCTATCTATTTTCTTTTCCTTATTTCAAGATAGTTGGGGAGCTGGTGAGTAGTGAAATTCATCACATGCGGATGTTTGCTGCCTCTGTGATTGGATGGACGTTTAAGGGCCTTCATGAGTCAAAAAATAGGTTGACCAAAAAAAATTTTTTTTTGGTACTGTTAAAATCTTCGTTTTGTACAGATCAGTTTGATATGCAACACTATGGGGTTCCAGAAACCAAAGGGGTCCCAAATTGAAAGTAATAAGCCGTAAGAGCTGGGCAGTCTGCTGAGCGCTAGATGCCCAGCCCTCCTACTGCCTGACAGGGTGGGATTCACGAACATGGAAATGAAAATTCACTTCTGAAAAATCAATTATTTATAATTTTGGTAACTTCATACAAGAGGTGAAAGGCAAAAATATTTACGTATGTCATTGTCATAAGTTAGTGCGCACCAGAAGCGTAGGAAGGGCCAGCTATTATAGACTTTTTTGAAGTTTTCATCCAGATTTTTTCGTGAACTTCTTCGTTTTTGCCTCTTTTTGAAAACTTTAGAACCACTTCGAGGCATGATATTGTTATACCTAATCGAGAACACGGAAAAGTCAATATACGAGGATGAAAACTACAGTAGCGATGTTCAAAAGTAACAGAATGAAAATGCGAAAACACAAGGAATGCAGTCACGCTAAAATATCAAGTGACTGCAATTTATCACTACCTGAACCTCTGAAACCTATCCTTCTTCTTCTTCTTCTTTTTATTTTCATTCACAAGTTCATGAAAAGCAATGAGTAGAACAAATCTCGGCATCAACGCCGCGCGCGCTGCGATATGAAACCAGAGCTGAGATCAGAGACTCGAGGTAGGTAACTTCTTTCGCCGTTTTATCAAAACTATGTTTTCGCGCAGGTTAGGAACATTTTCTTCGGCTGAGTTCAACTTATCGAATTGATTCTTTTTTTGTTCTTTAGAGGAACAGTTGCTGAATAGATTGACATTTTTTCAACCTCAAATCCGGTTTTTTCTAACCTCAAAACAAATGAGTGTGAATTCAAAAATGAGGGTGTGGGAACCTTCGTCCCATAAATTGAATTGCTGAGTGGAAAGGGCAAAAAAATGTCAGTTTGGAGAGGGGATGTGACTGTACAGAATAAAAAAAAAATCATGAAATTACCTCGAGTGATTGTCGAGAAAAGGTACATCAACGATCATACAAAATTACATTGACTCACGAAGGCCCTTAAGGAGCGTTCCAAAATCTAAGTAATGTCAATCCTGTTTTTGATTCGTGAAATCAGCTCAAAATTAAGCTGGAACGTGAAGTGGAAGAAGTGTGGGGTCCAAGTATCCACCCAACGGGGTTTCAAAGTCAAATTCTCCACCCAGACGTCTGTTTATCGGACCCGATCTCTGGTGAGAGCAACCAAATGGAGAAATGACGCGCAGAGAACTAGGATTCCAAAACTTTTTCAAGTGCATTTTGATCAGCACGGATTTGTATATAAAGGGTGTCCCTTGTAAAAATGCTGATGCATTTCCATGCACCATTTGGAACAACAAAATGTTTCTCTAGCAAGACCTCGTATCCACTAAATTTCAGAAATATTTACCATTTTGTGGTTTTTGTAATGTTTTCCGAAGTCTCTTCACTCAAACTTACCTGAAGTTTTGCATTAAATTTCCCTTGACTAGTGCATTTCCAAAATAAACAATTAGCTAAGGTACCTAATGATTTTCTGGAGCATCTAGGGGAAGAAAATGGTGGAACGGCGTGAGCGCTGCCTAGCGAAGGTAAGATGAACCTTCTGGAGCTCAAAAACTGAGGTTATCTCTCTTATCAGTTGGCTTATGTGATGTAGGCATCATGTGTTGTGTTTGTAATTCTTTTGTAAATAATAAAATGCTTTAAAAATTTATGTTATTTACCTACGAGTACATAGATTTTCATTTCAGACAGAATGCCTTATTGATGCCTCAAACAGATTTGATTGCATTTTTCATTTAGGGAAAATTCCGGGTTTCCTACAGATTAGGCAGGGATCTGCAGACATTACCATCGGTCGGTAACGGAGGTGCATCCATCTTGCCAAAAAAGAAGAGAAGGTTCATCTAATCGTCGCTAGATAGCCCTCGAGCCATTCCACCACTTGTAGTCACATTAGTTGCTATTTGTTAGGAGAGTCTAGCCCCCAGAAAGTATTGTCGGGTTTCAGCGCAACCTACCGCCACTTCAACGAACTACCATTTCTGATATACTATCAGGTGATCACGCTCGCGACCGCATTACCGTCTGTGACGATCCTACTTTTACAGAAGGGGCAAACCAATTTGGTTTGTTCCCGATTTGTTGGAGCTACACCTAGGGGGATATTGGATTCATAGAGATATGAATCGATATTCTCTTCAGGCCGGCTGATTAATCTAATCACTGGTTTGAAGGGATAGGGTCGTCACCCTCCTCTGTCTCATATATGGGCAATTAGGTGTATTTCTCATTTGTTGTACAGATGGAAATTCAACCTATATTGTTACATGGTAGCAGAGCGTGGTTTGGTGGAAATGCACTGAATTTATTTCATCATTTCCCCTCCACTTTTTCTTGGGTATTCCAGAAGGAATTACTCAAAGAGATATCCAGAAGGAATCTCTATATTAAATTCATTCCTTTCTTAAACTTCGTCAATCCGGCAATTAAATTCAGTCTCTTGTTAGGCTTTGCCAATCTGGCATTTTATTAATTTCAATTAAGTTTTTCTTTTATATGAGCCTTTTCTGCATTTGCCTTTTCAATCATTACACTTGAATGTTTTGTTGTTCGTATTCTTTATTTAGTTTGCTTTCTCCTCAGTTCCATTCGTGGCATAAATGACCCATTCGTGGCATTCTTCTTCTTCTTCTTCTTTTGCAATAGTACCATCATGATGGAGGAATTCCCTTGAAGCTTCCAGACGTCCTTTCCTGGGCTTCATGCTATTTTCAGTCCCTTTGACTTGTTTTCAAACATACTTCTGTTTGAAACCCAGAAGTATGTTTTAGGGAGGGGAGTGTGACGATCCTACTTTTACAGAAGGGACAAACCGATTTGGTTTGTTCCCGATTTGTTGGAGCTACGCCTAGGGGGATATTTGATTCATAGAGATATGAATCGATATTCTCTTCAGGCCGGCTGATTAATCTAATCACTGGTTTGAAGGGGTAGGGTCGTCACACCCTCCTCTGTCTCATATATGGGCAATTAGGTGTATTTCTCATTTGTTGTACAGATGGAAATTCAACCTATATTGTTACACGTCGCTCCTCTAACTTGCAGTTATCCCAAGATTACAATGTAGCAAAGAAGAACAACACAACAATTGAAAACAACACAAAAATGCAATATCAAGTTCCTTTTCCTCGCAATTTAAAAAGGCAGGGAAGTAAAGGCGCCAAACTTAGAAATTAGAGAGTGGTAAAACCAAGGTAAGCCTACTTTTCAGAAATGCCGCTTGACCACGCTCACATCGAGCTGAAAAAGGATAATAGTTCGCTGAAGTGGCGGTAGGTAGCGCTGAAACCCGACAATACTTTTTGGGGTCCAGACTCTCCTCTATCAGTTAACTTCAGTTGCTAACTCCCAAAAAAACCAAAAAATTGTAGGTGAAAACAAGCCCCAAAAGCGGTCGTTTCGATCATTTCAACCTTCTTTCTCGATTTGCTGGTCGACATCATTGATTAATACCATAGTTGATTCATTAGAGGAGATTTCTTATAAGCATGGCTGTCATCGTGGACTGATTCATTCAATTCAAGCCTTGTACCACCAGCAATCACGTTCCTTGATTGTGTGTTTGGACAAAAAACCCTAAGAAAGGGGATAATTGTGTGGTTTTATTCATTTTATATACCAGAAGCGAATCCCAATTACGATTGAATTATTATTGTACAAAGTAAATCATACATTTTAATATACGAGTAAATACGGAATATTTCTTGAATTTAATTTCACTTCCTTCGTCCGAAGTTATATTCATTCTGGGAGGCATTTTGACAATTTGAACATATTATTTCCGAAGAGCGCCCGTCGAAATGAGCGAGGATTCAAAGTGGAAACGTCGATCAAAAAAAGTCGAATTTAGAAAAGATTAAGTTTGCTTTTTGACTTGTTTTTTGAAAATGTGTCATTGCTAAAAGATTTTGGTTTTGCAATTGGAAGCTTGGAAATTTAACGCTTTTTCCAACGATATCCTCAAATTTGAATTTACAAGGTAAATAACAGGAGTTTTGAAAGTTTTAATTAAGCAAGGTCGAAAACGGGGGAAAAAAACTTCGAAGTGAAAAAAAAGGCGTTTTGAGTTGAGAGGGTTAAGAAAAAGTTGCTGGGAGACATTTTCGTTGTTAATACCTTGTAGAATCGAACCCAGAAGTTATGCCCGACTTAAGTGTGGACACCCTGACTACCTACATCGCCTCTGCACCATCGGCAACAATAAAAAAAAAATCCCGTCTATTTTGTAATCTGAGCAATTCGGAAATCTCATTTGGAAGCTGTAATCTCCATTATGTAGGTTTTGATAGTGCACTTATTGGTTATTAGGCTTGGAATTCCCGAGCCATTCATCATAATTTTTTGAGAAAAAAGAAGAAAAACCCCATGAGTGTGAGGGGGAGACCACTAATATTTTATAAGAATTTAATTTTAAAAAAGTAATCTTTTGAAGAAACTCAATTTGAAATGCTTGCATACGAGTCTGCAACACATTGGGACATTTTCATGTCAACCACTACACAACCAGGTAGTGAAGTAAGAAAACAGTTGATTGTTCTCTACGCAACACAGTGAGTCTATTTTATTTATTTATTGGTCGCGTGAACAAGACTTGCTTAGTTTTCGTGACGATTTTTCAGTTCATGTGCCAAAGCAAAGACATGAAAATGTCAACAAAAAAATTAAAAACTTCTGCATAAATTGTTTATTCTTTATTCAGGAACAGTACAATCGAAACAATGAACATTTGAGAATTAATAAATTAGATATTTTAGTTACGTTGATATTTTAGAAATACTTTGAAATAAATATAGCTTACTAATTACAGAGACGTTTAGGCCTCAAATACACGATATTTCACTTTGATCGAAAAAACCGTTCACATGAGTTCTTTTGAAATATAAACAATAATTCTTCGTCAATATTACTTAATTATTCAATAAATTGTGAACTTCATGTTGAGAAAGAACGATACGCGTAATATTTCTCTCGACAGACACAAAAATGCACAAGAAAACTTTCTACGGAGTAATAATATCTAAGCGAAGAACATGAGAGAATTACTCCCAAATCCGCCATTTTTTTCATATTGCAGATAATTTAATACATATAAAAACAAGGACTCGTTTGAGGATTCAAAATTAGAGTGATGGCTGATGGACAAATTTTCCGTACGGTTTGACGTAAAATAAAATTGATGTAAAACATTGATGTTATGACTGTGCGATGTTAACAAATTTGATAGCTATAACATGCGTTTTCTGAATCTTCGTTAAAAACAAAGTACGTACCGTAAAACCGTCAAACTTTACCCCAGCAGGGGTAACTTTACCCCAAAAAGTGAGAAACTTCAATTGTGACGTAAGCGCGGTAGAACTTAGATAAAACTTAGCTATTGTGTTTTCGTTATTCTCCACATCCCAGAGAATCGATGTGGCTTGCGATGGCGCCTTTATCCATGTTATCAGCTGTTATCAGTCATAGTTTCCTGTTCAGCTGTTTTTGTCAATAATAGGGGTATTCATGGTCTGATTCAATCGTCGAATCGTCGTAAACTCGAGGGTCTCATGAGGCTCCCACATTTTCTCCCGTCGAATCGTCGAAAATCGAATTGTGCGTAGCGCTCCTTGCGGCACCAGACGATAACCAAGTCAGTGTAAAAAAAACCGCATCTTCATTAATTTCTTTTTAGTTAAAAAATGAGAATACCCCAGAGGTTCCTAATAATATCCTTTAACAAAGTTCCTAGTACACGAACGAAAAAATCTACGGCTAGAATTAAAAACGGATCATGCTTCAGACTTCTGAATAGGTACCTACCGATGAGGAGTCTTGTATCAAAGTAAACCCTTGCTACTGCCGTCACACAATTTTGAACGCATTTTGGTACATATCTCACGGCTGAAACATGTTCGATGCTAGAAAGGAGAATGTGCTAAGCTCGCTTTAATGCCAGCAAGCAACATTTTTCCAATTCTCCAGCAGACCATCAGATGGTCGCGTTTTTCCTTAGCCGCCTGGGTGGCTCAGCTCCACTCATTTAATCGAGAAAAAACCCACTTCGAACAGAATAAAAAAGAAATAAACGAACGGAAAAACGGAATAAAAATCAAAAAAAGGTGTTGTTAAAAGAAAAACTCAAAATGAAAGGACGAGAAGATCTGTTTGTTTATGTTATGATAGTTGCTTCGCACAACTGCCGCTAGCGCTAGGATCACATTTTGTAATTCGACGTCGAATCTCGTAATTCGACGCCTTCAGCACGTCGTAAATCGAATCGTCGTATCAGCCGGTGCGCATGCGCATTGACTCTCGTCGAATCTCCAAATTCGAAATTCGACGATTCGACGTCGAATCTCCCAGACCATGAATACCCTGAATAATTTTGTCGAAATAATACCATCAAATAAAGTCAAATATCTAGGTATAATGTTTGACTCTAAATTAAATTGGAAAGCACATATTGAATGGAAATCCAAAAAAATTACTAACAGTCTTTTCTGCGCTAGGAAAGCAATTGGGAAAAAATGGGGTATCACTCCAAAAATAGCTATTTGGATCTATAAGGCCATCATACTTCCAAGACTGCTCTTTGGAGTAGTTGGCTGGTGGCCGGGTTCAAATAACAATAATTACTTAAGAAAAGTCGAACGACTTTCCTGTATGCTGATAAGTGGCGCATTCCGCACCACCCCCACCAGAAGCATACAAATCATCCTGGGACTAGCTCCCATTGATACACTAACCATGGTCTTCTCCATGCAGGCTGCTATAAGATTAACTTCACAAGGGGAATGGGTACATGACACCAGTCACTTAACCCATTACTCTCAAGTGGGTCATACGCTTATTAAAAAAGCTGTCAACGCTTATGTTCCTGAAACTTTAATGCCTACGGACGAAATGAGAAAAAAATATTTCTGGAATCTCAAGACAAGCTTTGAGATAAAAAGCAGGGAAGACTGGAGTCACGGACAAACTCCAGTTGACACAGCAGAAATAATTAACTGTTATACGGACGGTTCCAAAATAGAAAATAATTTGGAAACCACCTCCGGGGCGGGTGTGTTCATACCAAGCCTTGGGATATCCAATTCCTATAGCTTGGACAAATATGCAACAGTATTCCAAACAGAAATTTTTGCGATAAACAAATGTAGCATGACATTATCAAACCTTGGTATCAGCAATAAGAATATAAACATCTATACTGACAGCCAAGCAAGCATAAAAGCCCTTCAAAATCCCATCACCACCTCAAAACTGGTGTGGGAAACAAAAAAGTCTATAAATAATCTGTTTCTTGGAAATAACAAAATTTCCATAAAATGGATACCCGGGCATACCAACCAGGTTGGAAACGAACAAGCCGATTTTTTGGCAAAAGAGGGTTCGAAAAAAGGGTTCGTAGGACCCTCGCCAGCAATTGGCATTTCGAAAAATGCCTGCAAAGAAAAGGTCAAAAAATGGGAAGCCCAAGATCTTAATATACTCTGGTCCAAAGAAACTGATAGATACAGACAGACCAGAATGCTTATGGGTGATTCTCAAACTACGGGCCAATTTCGGCTGGTAAAACTTTCCATTTCGAACTTCATTCTAAAATTCATTCTCATTCTCATCATTCTCATTTACTCAATTCTAAAATTCTAATCCCCACTTGTCTCGGCAAAATATCCCCTTTCCTTTTTTGCCATGGTAGTTACAAAAATTATTGGGACAAAATGTATTACCCTATCTACAATCACTGATCGTCGGAAATGAAAGTTTTCTTCTCATTTCTGATCAATTGAATCTTCCACTTGAGAGTTCTATAACTTTTGGGTGGAGAGTCCAGTGTTTCGATGCAAAAGGACACATATGAAAAGGAAAATCATGTTTTGGGACAGCCACGGTAATTACAAATTGTGATTTTATTTGCATAAAAAATGCCTTTTTGCAGAATTTACAATCAATTGTTCAATAAGTTCTTGTAGATTAGCTCCCCCTAATACGAAGAGGAAAAAAAATAGGAGTATGGGGTGATTAGTTAGCCAGAAATCTCATTCGGAAATCTCATTCGGACTTGATATTGACTCGTAGTTTGAGAATCACCCTTATCACCTCATACGATCCTAAACAAGCCCTATGGCTAACTTCTAAAAGTCGAAACACCATCAGACTAATGATAGGCATTCTAACGGGGCATTACGACTTCCGTAGGATGCTAAACATCATGGACAACAGAATTTCACCAATGTGCTCTTGCGAACAAGAAGCTGACTCTGCTGAGCACTTTTTATGTAGATGCGACCGCTTCTGGAGGTCCAGAACGGAAGCATTCGGTCACCACATTGTGGAACGTGCATCCCTACGGGAAATTTCCTGGAAAAGGATAAAAAAATTCGCAGATCTCAGCGGAAGATTTACTGACTCCAACACGGGGTAGCCGGTGGAATCCCCTTTCTTTAAATAAAGGGGCCTCGCAAGAGGGGGAGTATAAGCCATCGGAGCCTGAAACTCCCTTCCAATGGCAACCCCGGGCAGTGAGTGAGTGAGTGAGTGAGCTGTTTTTGTCCTGTTTCTTGTGCTCCAAAATTTCTTCCATATCAGGTGTTTGGAGTGGATTTACCAGGCAAGCCCTCATCATATCACTTTCAATATCTTATTTTGAACAAAATACACTAATCAAATTCTCAAAAAAGTGTTTTCTTAGTTATGCCTTTGTTTACCAAAAATTTGATGGTAACTTTACTCCAAAAACCGGGTATCTTTACTCCACTATAAAGGTTGGGATAAAGGTAGCCTCACTCATATTTTTCTTATTTAATCTCGAAAAATATTTGAGTTTTATAATTTTAGCAGTGTTGAATGTAAGGTTTCTAGTGTATCTCATGTCAGAAGTTAGAGATGGGGAGAAGAAATGAGAAAAAGCTTGGTACGCGCCCCTACCGAAACTTTACAACTGAAAAGGCTGCATTATGCTATGAACATAAACGTGCTTTGGTCTCATAAGTTGTGATTTACCATATTATTTACTCGTGGGTTAACTTTGAAATTTACCATTGAAATTCTTTCGAAAGTTATCGAATGTGAAACAGACTTTTTCTGTGATTTTGTTAAGTCATTCGTTTATCGTTTTTGTCCTTCAATATTTCTTTACTTGTAGACAGTTTTGCTCGATTACCTACATAAGTCTTTCTATACTGGAAGACTGAAATTGTGATCTCTTAACCAGAAATATTGCATTTCAAGCAAATTCGTTGAAATAAATGATGAACAAATGATCATTGGAATTTATATTTTTCTTAGGTATAACTTGTATTTTTCAAGCTAAAAAGTTCAATTTTTCAGAATATATTTATAATAATATTATAAATACTTGATATTATCAAGTATTTCTGGGGTAATGAATTCAATCCCGACTAGTAACATTGCACCACTGCCCGTTTCTGTAGCGATAACCGTGAGTTTTTCAGAGTGGAGTAAAGATAGACGCACTCGTAGGTAACTGCACTCCAACATTTAAACAATTAAATAGGGGGGTTACAATTATCTGATCAATGAGCTAGACCACTCAAAATGTTCAGGAAGCCCTGAAGATCAATTCACTTATTAAAAAAAATCAATTTAACCCATTTCGAGTGGGAGAAATTGTATTTGGAACTGTTTTGGAGTAAATCTTGGGGTAAAGTTTGACGGTTTTACGGTATTTACGCTTTTCTCCAAACGTTAAGAACTTATTCGAAGTTTCTTGGAGTAAAATGGTAAATAATTCGTGAATTTTCACTAAAAGTCCTCTTTCAGCATTTTACAACCAAATTCGGTTCCTTCTCAACAAAATCGAGATTTTTCCAGTCACAGTTAGTTTGAGGTAAACATTAGTAGTTTTTTATTCAAATTTGATTATTTAATTATTTTTTAATAGATTTCAAAAGTTTGGAAGTAGTTATTACCGGTATCAATTTCAAAGGAAATCGAACAAAATTTGAGCGGAAAAATCTCAGTTGATTGAGAAAACGAAATTTGGTTGGAAAGAGATACAATTTGACAGGGAAATACTACTTACGTGCAGATAATACTGAAATACTGGTATGTACGAGAAACAGGATAATTTGGGCTTCTCAGTGGGATTTTGTTCGTTTTAAGACTTGTCTTGTTGGTGGGTGTAGGAGTTGCCCACCACCTCTATCACAGTTATAATACTAACTGAAACATTCAATATACATTTAATAAATGCAGCTTAAATTTACAAATAAAATAAAATTCAAAAGTATTTCAACAAATTAAAACGCCTACTCCTAAATTAATTTAAAAAAACTGGTTAGTCTTGATGTTGGCAAAATACACAAATCGAATACGGCAATTAATTCGACTAAGCTAAAATCAAGGTGAGGAGAGGGGAGGTGTGCTCACACTCCTCGGTGACGTCACTAGGGTCCTCCGGCGCCAGCCTCCCTTCGTCTTGCCGCTTCAGAAATTCTTCTTCTACTTCAAGCAGCGCGTTGTGACGGAATTTTGGGACATTTTACGGAAAATTGTTCGCTCGAATTGTTGTCCTTGGGCAAAATTAATTTGGTATTTGAGCGGGTTTTGAAGAAAATTTCAACTTTGGCGCTGTTTGGAAACCTGTGCACCATCCAAATTCGAAATGTCTCCGGAATTTTGCGTTTTAGAGCTTTCTGAATCCTTTTCATTCTTTGCCACTTTGAGCTCAATTTCTCGACCTAGGCAGTATTATGAAGTCAGTCCTCTCATTTTAACAAACTTTTAGAATTTGAACCAATGAAAATGAAAACTGTTTTTTAATACAGGGTGAGCCACGGAAACTTACTTATTTGAAAAAATCGCCGTTCGGTCTGGGGGGGTTGTAGAAGGGGGGACAATGGCTCATTCGAAGGCGGAGCTCCTAAAGTTTTGTTACCTGTACGGTTAGTTGCCACCATCCTTTGGACAAGAGAGCAGCGGGCGTTTGACCTATACTCTTGCCTTTATTTAAAGAGCTCTGGACCGCGGGTTCCAAAACCCCTTCCCTGCCAAGAGGTGGCAACGTTGCAAGGTGCTCACCTTGCGGTGAAAACGGTCACAACCCTTCGCGGTCAAAACCCATCATCCCACTTCCTTCTTCCTCTTCTATCAACATACAATTTAATTATTTATCGTTCGGTGAACATTTTTTGTAATTTAAATTCGTAACGTACTAATTATTCTGATGAAAATGAGTCCAAATTTTCTGTAATTCGGCGAAGAGGGCGTAATTCGTTTGGGTGGATTGGCCGGGAGAGGGCTGCTGAGTTTTAATCGTACCTGCCTCGAGTTTATACTCGATATGTTCAATTTTTCTCGCTGATCACGATTTTGGTGATGGGATGATCGAAATAATTTGTGAATCAAGTGTGCATTTGCAGAAGAGGGTAAACTGTTGGGGGGCTTGGGGGGGGGGGGTTCACGGGCGGAGGGGTCGCGCAGGTATACCTTGACCTTCCGCTGGGGCTCGGATTCTTGCAGCGATGCCGAACCTTCGGGGCCTTCAAAAATCCCAGAGCTCTTTAAATAAAGGCAAGAGTATAGAAACCTTTTTTTTCCAATGATCGGTCAGTTATTGCGACCCAACGAGTCTTCCGTGCGCGCTTCGAAATTCGTCCTTATGCAGCGGTTTCCGGTCGAAATTCGATTCTAACTTGGGCTACCACATTTCGGGAGATTGGAAGTGTTGCCAGAAACAGAACTGGACCTCAACGGACCTCCAGAACCCCAGAAAACGTTGAGAGAGTGAGGCTGTCGGTTTTGCCCTCCCCCCCCCGTCGTTCGGCTCGCAAACAGGCAGCTGCTCTAGGGATTCCAGGCACAACTCTTAGGCGGATTCTCCACGATGATCTTCAATTTCATCCCTATAAATTGGCTGTAGTGCAGGAATTGAGCGAAAGGGATTTAATCGCCCGCCAAACTGCATGTGAAGCACTGCTCGAAAACCTGCCCCATGACGCGATTGTTTTCTTCAGCAATGATGCCCATTTTCTGACAATTTTTTTTTTAAATGAGGCTACTTAAAGTCAACTGTTTATAACGATCGTCCACGAACCCTAGAACACCTAAAATACAACATTCGCGCCTCCATTGCCGAAGTACCCGTCGATATGCTGATCAGAGTGGAGAGAAACTTTAAAAATCGTTTGAACCAATGTTTAAACAATAGGGGCCATCATTTGATAGATGTGATTTTTAAACCCATATGAAAAAAATTAAGAGTTGTCCTTTAAAATAAAATAAAAAAATATAATGATATCTGCATTACTTTTTTTTAATTGACCTTTCAAATAAGTAAATTTCCGTGGCTCACCTTGTACAAACTAAGAAAAAGTAAAGTAAAACAACCATTTCAGGTTGGATTTTCGTCCGACTGCCTTTCCTGGCGTCGCGGACGTCATCAGCTGTCTTCCAAAGGGAAGATCAGAATTTGTTCTGATGATTTCGCTCACGGCTTCCCATGGCCACGAAAATACGCTCCCGAGGCGAGCCTCGAACTCACGGCCCCGCAACTGGTCCGAGTCTCGTCTCCAGGGACACATGCCGCAACTCGCTCGGCCACAGCTAAATACAAACTATACAATTTGGATGGAATATGAGAGTTTAGAGAAATTTACTGCGTATTTATTTTTGACTTTTTCTCATTGAGAGTTCGATTAGAAAATTTTAGCCTGGTTTGAGTGGAAACCACCTTGTGAATTTACTTGAATTTTGATAATTTTTGCAAGGGAAATTTTAGGCCTGGTCTGTGGCAAACCAGCTTGTTGAGTTTAGTGGCTTCTGGTCTCTGGAAAACCAGATTACCAAATTTAAGTTACCTAAGTTAACACGTTCCACGTGGATTGCCTACTGGCAGGCAAAAGTAACTCTCTCGCCAGCGCGGATTGCCTACCGGTAGGCAAACAAAATCCCACCCCCTGAGCGGCTGACGTTTCGAGCGCTTTCTATACGTTGTATGAACTACTAATTTCGGGCGAAATTTCAACCCGTTTCGTACCCGGAACGCAACCTAGTGGAGAACGGGTATTACTAAACGAAATCACATGGAGAAATCCTGTTGAAAAAAATTACCAACTGGTTCAACTAAGAAGAAACAGATGGACGTAGAGCGGCGAAAAAGTGCCTACCGGTAGGCACCCCGCGCTGTTTGGAAGACCACCCTGTTTGGGATCCGCGTTGGTGATGAAATTGCCGTTTTGGGACCCGCGTGGAAAATGTTAATAGAGAGTTTGCTGCAAATGAATGGTCGCTAGGTCGTTGACGGGCTAAGGGCTTCGTACGAAGGAACGTGCTGCATGCTGGCAGTTACCTTGGAAATGACCTAACTAGCCCGTGACGTAGGATCTCACCACCCCATGTTTACAAGCTAAGACTAGCTCGTTACAGCCCTACCCCACGTTAACCTGCTATGTAGGAAATCTCACTTCATTCTTAGACTGGGAGCCAAGACCAAAACAAAAATTAAGTCAAAATGATGAGTATCTACACTGCATGCAGATACATCTGTACATGGATATGTCTTATGATGGCAATTTAAATGAATCGAATGTAGCTTCCTGCGTTCAACAGGAGAGAAAATCTCATTTGTTACTCACGATCATATGTTAGTAAACATGCTCATAATTCAGCTTTCCGTACAGGTACATTCATATTAGGGACCATGTACCATGTTTAATAAATTGAGAACTTTCCAATGAGTGGTGAACGATTTTTGTGGGGTGGAAAATGAGGAAGTTAGTTTTCCCTTGGAACGATTGGTTGTACGTGAAAAGGATCAGAAAAATGCCTCTCACTTGCTGTCTCATCGAATGTAGACAAACCATTCAGGAGCCTAGGGCTGTAAAACTAGCAAGATTTCACCCCCATCGCCGAGGACAGTTTAGGAACTGAAAAATTACCCCTTCGCTCTGCTCGTGTGTCCTTACCATGTGCTATTGCTATGAGTGCTAGAAAGCGTTCTCATTAGATTTTAGAAACCTATGCAACAAACCTATTGGTGAAGTAGTTTAAAGTGAGTAAGTAGAGGCCTTATAGGAAAGAATGAGATTCAAAACATAGGTGCTATATAAGATTTTCTATTTAAAAACGCTTGCATACGAGTCTGCAACGCATTGGGACATTTTCATGTCTTTACCTATTGCTTTTTACCTCACTATAGGATTTTATAACCCACCCTCCGTTGTTGTCAGAATGTGAAACGAATCATTAACATAATAATATCTAAGTCGAATATTATTATAGGTGGCACTGTCCTCTTACTACGAAAGAGTGTAGATATATTATGTTACAAATTGACACAATTTCGTGATGTTTTTTGTTGCTATGTGCCAGGGTAAACTGCAGAGGCTACATACCAAATCTCAACTACCAACAGTTAATAGGAGAGGTAGGTACCATGTAAAGAGGTAGGTACTACGAAAGAGTGTAGATATATTATGTTACAAATTGACACAATTATTAATATTAAGAGGTAGGTACCTAATTTCAATAAAATAGACGATTCCAGATTAATTATCTTCTACACTCACGATCATTAGTTTGTAAACAAAATATGAGAACAGTTATGCCCATAGCTCCGCTATTCGTATAGTCAATATGTTATGGAGAACATGAAAATGTTCGTTAAATCGAGAGCTTTCCAACGAGTGGTGAACGATTTTTGTGGGTTAAAAAGTGTAGAAAAGGAACAAACCTAACAACGGGGTCGTTGTAAGCGGAAATCATTATAAAGGCACTGTAACACAATTTCGTTACGCAATTTCGTGACAGTTTTTTGTGCTATGTGCCAGGGCAAAGACATGAAAATGTCAAAAAAACGTTGCATGAAAACGTTGCAATTTTTTGTTGCATTGTTTTGTGTCAAAAATTTTGGAATGACCCCCAGAACTAAGAGATATCCATATCAAAAGACAAAAGTACGAGTTGAAAGGTTCACCATCATGAACTAAGAAGTTAGCATCCACACATTTTTTCCTTAGACGCTTAACCCTTTTTTCCTTAGCTCGTCGACGCCCTAGTGACCAAACTTTTGCAGAAAACTCCGTACGCAATAACAACGTACGCCCGAGCCAAGCACCGGAGACAGCGTATACAGCTAGCGCTGGAAACACTGGTGACGTCACGTTTCCCCCCACTCGGCAGCGTGAGCTCATGTTCTCTCCTCTACTCGCCTTGAGCTAAAACGATATTTTATCACAGATAATTTTAATTTTTAATTCTTGGTCACAACACGTGAGTTTTATCAATCTTATCAGGTAAATGCGTCCCACGTGCTCTGGGCGAGAATAGACGACAATAAAGTTGAATTTGAACAAATCCGACTTAAATTCAAATTGAATCAAATTATACAAAAACAGAACAAGTACAAACGCGAATAGGTGGTTGGCGACCTGTTCAATGTTAGGACCACAGAATATGTAGATTTCATTTGTTACCATGATTAAGGGGGTCTCACCGTTCGTTCCGGGTCAGTATTTCCCTAAATTACAGGCGCTCAAACATTACAAGTTGTACCTAAATTTGAAAATTTCAAGGATTTTTGAAATTCATTGGTGCATCAGTCTAGGGAATTGAAAAACTAAAAGATTGCCGCTGGAATCTTCAAAATCGTCTTCAAAATCTTCTTCATAATTGCCAGAATCTTAAAAATCTTCAAAGTCTTCAATAATTCTTCAAAATTTTCAGAATCAAATCTTCAAAATCTTCTTGATCTTCAAAATCAAGAAGATTTTGAATCAAAATCGTCTTGATTCAATCTTCAAATTTTCAAATTCAATCTTCAAAATCTTCTTGATTCAATCTTCAAAATCGAACAATAATTGCCAGGAAAATGGGAGGAAAATTGTTTATTCGCCGACTGAGACCCCCTCAAGACTAAATTGCTAGGAGACATTTTTCTACTTAAATTAGTCGTAGAATCGACTCCCGAAGTTTTTCGGTTCTTAACACGGAACACCCTGTAAAGGTAGGGTTCGTCACACTTCTGTCATCCCTAATACTTCAATTTTGTATCGAATTTTAATAAAATTCTTGTCGAATTTGTAAATTTGACTTTTCATTTCAATCCAAAACCTCGCACAATTTTTATTCTGCTCGTCATTATTTGATATCTATCCATTTATTATTGTAGGTCGCCGAACGCAACCTCTATTGTTATGCTAAATAGTATCATAGCGTTATTCCATAGAATGGCGCCACATACCTTTTCTACAGGGTGTAAGCCTAACTGGTCTGCCATACGGTACCAGTCTATTCTACAACTAAATCGCAACAAAAAATGTCTCTTAGCGAATTTTTTTTAAACCCTTCGTTTTCGAGTTATTTTAACTTTTAACTTTTTTTTCATGATTTTGACCTAATGTCATTAAATTGGTCATAACTCCTTTAATTTGCTGTGTAAATTACAATTTGAGGATACCGTCGGAAAGAGCATTAAATTTACTATCGGATAGATGCCTTAACTTTTTTTTGAGTCAAGGTTTGAGACATGAAAACGTCCTCTAAAAAGAAAATTTTACGTAATTTTGGAAACCTCGCATTTTTTTAATCGCAAATTGAAGTTTGAGGATCAACATTTTTTCAAGATGCAAGAACAGTAAAAACTGCGCCAGAATCTCAGCTTTCCAGAGGTATAATCAAAAAATATTTTACAACCAAATTTAGGGGAAAAATCGTGTTTGAAGGCGGAAAAACCTGAATTTTTTCAACGAAATCAACGCTCCCACTTGACGATCTGAGGGGTCGGACGATAGCAGTGGTGGGTCGGCGCCTGAAACAGGAGGCCAGAGCGCTGATTTCCTTGAAAAAATGCACGTTTTTCCGCGATCAAACACGAATTTCTCCCCTAAATTCGTTTGTCGAATATGTTTTGATTATACCATTGGAAAGCTGAGATTCTTTCAAGATTCACTGTTCTTGCATCTTGAAAAAGTGTGGGTTCTCGTAGTTCAATTCCAGATTGAAAAAGGTTTCCAGAATTACGTAAAATTCTCTTTTTAGAGGACTTTTCATGTCTCAAACCTTGACTCAAAAAAAGTTAAGGCATCCATCCGATAGGAAATTTAATGCTCTTTCCAACGGTATCCTCAAATTGTAATTTACACAGCTAATTAACGGAGTTATGACCAATTTAATGACATAAGGTCAAAATCACGAAAAAAAAGTTTAAAGTTAAAATAACTCGAAAACAAAGGGTTTAGAAAAAAATCGCTAAGAGACATTTTTTGTTGCAAATTAGTTGTAGAATCGACTGGTACCGTATGGCAGACCAGTTAGACTTACACCCTGTATTATTGTAGGTCGCCGAACGCAACCTCTATTGTTATGCTAAATAGTATCATAGCGCGATTCCATAGAATGGCGCCCCATAACTTTTCTACATTGACTGTATGTCGCTCTATTGAAACCCATCTGCCCAAACATGATGAGCAGACACATTGCAGATACGGATTCTTTGGAATGATTACACAATTACTTAAGAATCGACGATGAAGATCAAATTTAGACCGTGGAAGATCAGAAAAGCAGCCAGAAGTTTGTTGGAACAAGATGGCAAACTGACTTACAAACTCGATTCCGTTGGTGTAAGGACGTTTGTACTGTGAGAAGCAGCTTCACTTGAAGACTGGAGGAGATTCGAAGACTTCTAGTCTTGCTTCAGAGACAGTCGCTTCAGCGAATACCACGGCCAGATCAGAGCGACTGATCCAACCAGGTAGGTCGTTGTGGATCCAACACTCCAATAAGCTGGAAAATAGTTGAATCATTCGTTAAGAACCTGCCAATGAAAATGATCAATTTAGAACTAAGAAACAATCAACGATGTGAGGACGGCTGAACATTTCTGTAGAAAAAACGAGTTTTCAACGTTCCTTCAGTTAATTTATGTGAGGCATTGGGAACACAAGTTTGATGGAAGTTTTTTCGTGCTTTTTACCCTTTTAATAGACAGTTTTTGTTCTACCCGTCAGCTCCCGTGTACGAAATAAGAAAAGCTGAAGTTGAAGAGGAATAATCTTCAAACTGCGCACGCGCCAAACACGGGTAAATTTTCCGGCGTACTCTACAGGGTGTCTACAAAACAGCTGTAAGGAATTCAAGGGGTCGATTCTACAACTAATTTCCAACAAAAAGTGTCTCCTAGAATTTTTTTTTAAAACGCCTCTTTAACCGACTTTTTTCACTTTTAAGTTTTCTTTCGTGTTTTCGACCTTACACCATTAAAGCCGTCATAACTCTCTTAAATTACACTCAAAAATTAAAAATAAGGATACCGTTGGAAAGAGCGTCAAATTTCCTATCTCCCTTATACCAAATAACAAATTTTTAGTTGAATTACACGAGGAATGAAGCAACCTAAAAAGTGAACTTAGTAAATTTTCGAAAAATTCCCGTTTTTCAACGCCTATAAATCTAAGTATTACCAGGTAAAGTTCTGTTGCCGGAAAGCCTAAAAACTGCGCCAGAACCTCAGCTTTCCAATGGTATAATCAAAACATACTCTACAACCGTATTTAGGGGAGAAATTCGGGTTTGAACGCGGAAAAACGTGCATTTTTTTCAACGAAATCGGCGCTCCGCCTAGTCGATCTGAGGGGTCGGACGACAGCAGTGGGTGGGTCGGCGCCGCAGTAGACCGCGAGGCCTCCGGAAACAGGAGGCCAGAGCGCCGACTTCGTTGAAAAAATGCACGTTTTTCCGCGTTCAAACACGAATTTCTCCCCTAAATACGGTTGTAGAATATGTTTTGATTATACCATTGGAAAGCTGAGATTCTGGCGCAGTTTTTAGGCTTTCCGGCAACAGAACTTTACCTGGTAATACTTAAATTTATAGGCGTTGAAAAACGGGAATTTTTCGAAAATTTACTAAGTTCACTTTTTAGGTTGCTTCATTCCTCGTGTAATTCAACTGAAAATTTGTTATTTGGTATCAGGGAGATAGGAAATTTGACGCTCTTTCCAACGGTATCCTTATTATTAATTTTTGAGTGTAATTTAAGAGAGTTATGACGGTTTTAATGGTGTAAGGTCGAAAACACGAAAAAAAAAACTTAAAAGTGAAAAAAGTCGGTTAAAGAGGCGTTTAAAAAAAATTCTAGGAGACACTTTTTGTTGGAAATTAGTTGTAGAATCGACCCCTTGAATTCCTTACAGCTGTTTTGTAGACACCCTGTATAATTACTATTACGCTCTATAATCCCCTTGTTCGCCCTATATTGGAGTATGGCTCTATTGTTTTAGATAGATAGATATAGATTTATTGGCAATAACAGTAAATAATACAAAGTACATTCTCATTAAAAGTAAAGCACTGCGAAAAATAAATTAAAAAAAAGGTACTTCAAAATACAAAATATAAAAACAGATATTGCCCACCGAAGAATAAGTTCCAGGGAACTTGTGCTCTTTGGAGGAGTTCAAACAGGTAATTCTTACTGAGAAATAATAGTATTGCTACCAGGTAAGCTTATAATATGGGAAGTGCGTTGCACACAAAGTAAATAAAAGTTAGAGAGAGAAACAAAAAATTTTGGATACCGAGTTATATACAGTTATTTAATACTTTTTTAAACTTAGAGAGGTTGTGAAATGAAAATATATTAATTTCTTTTTGGTAAAGAGTTCTAAGGGCAACTACATAAGAATTTCTCTTATAAAACTCGCTATTTATATTTGGTAGAAGAATCCTAGAATTATTGTAGTTACGAGTAACTGTTGATACAGAAAAATGCTTGGGATCTATGCCAGTACCAAACACATGTACACAAGACTGAATATGGAAAATTTGATTTATCTTTTTAACTTTAAAGTTTTTATACAACAGTGATGAAGGATACCTTGGGCTTTTATTCAACATAATTCTTAATAATTTATTTTGTATGGTTTGCACTTTTTTAATGACGGACTTACAGGCTGTGTCCCAAAGAATAATACCATATTTAATAATGGAAAAGGCCAAACCGTAATAAATAGTTTTAAGTCGACTTATTGAAAGAAGCTTACGAGATTCTTTGAAAACGTAAAGTAACTTACGCAATCGTATAATTAGTGCATCAATATGGTTCTTAAAACTTAGGTGATTGTCGACTAGTATACCCAAATATTTACATTCATTACTAAGTGGAAGTGGAATACAACTACAATAAGCATGGCTCTCCAAGCAAGCATAATTCAAATGGAATCTCACTTCGCAGTTTGATGAAAACCTTTGTTTCCAATTGAAAAACGGAGAACGGAAGTTTTATCTACATCTAGACATAACTTGTTTAAATCAAACCAATATTTGATTCGGAAAAGATCATGGTTAATAGTGCTAATCAAATCATCGTAATTTTTACCCCAAAAAATAATCGAAGTGTCATCTGCAAATCCAAACAATTTGCCCTCCAAATCAAGATCCATTAGATCATTAATATAAAGTAAGAATAGAATGGGGCCTAATACAGTGCCCTGAGGTACACCACAGGTGACTGTTAATTCGTCACTCAAAGAGTTCCACACTCTAGTAACTTGGGGTCGATTATACAGGTAGGATTTAATAAATTCTAGAGGTATGCCTCGAATACCATAAGTATAGAGCTTTTTGCACAAAATGTGATGGTGTACTGAATCAAATGCTTTTTTGACGTCCAAAAAAACCCCGAAAACATAAAAACCCTCATCAAGCTTTTGCGATACAAGATTATTTAAATTGAATAAGGCATGGTCAGTACTGATTCCTTTTTGAAAACCATACTGATTTTTTGATATCATGTCATTATTCAATAAAAACGTTACAATCCTAGCTTTAATGCACTTTTCCAGAATTTTAGATAAAGATAATGTTAAAGCTATTATAGTTACCCATTATGCTCCTTTCTCCTTTTTTAAAAAGCGGCACTACAACAGTTCTTTTAAAAGCCGTTGGAAATTTTCCACTGGAAAATCCCATGTTTGGTCTCCTTATTATGAAAACTCGACTGATCGGCTTGAGCGAGTCCAGCGTAGGTTTTTGAGGTACATTTCATTCAAAATGGGAACTCCTTGGCCCGAATTTGACAGCGACATCATGTTGCAAGTGTGTGGACTAGAATCATTGGAGACCCGCCGCCGCACCAATGATGCTATTTTGGTTTATTATTTTCAACAATAAGCCTTTGGAATCGAGCAAGAAAAAAAATGTTTAACCCCCCCTCAAAATTTGATGTTTTACGTTTCAAGGTACGTAGAATCCGAAAATCGAATGAAAAAATTTCCGTCCGTCCGCCGTACGCGGCAGTTTTCTTAACAACACTGGACCGATTTGGTTCAAATTTGGTATATGGGCTCCATTTGGGGTCTAGTTGTGCCGCGAAGCTTTTGGTTAATGTAGGTCACTTCTAAGGGGTGAAAATTAAGGGTTGAAATTTTCAGTAGTGCCCCAGCTCGAAAATTCCAAAATAAAGGTATTGTTTCTTCACCAATCTTATATAGTAGTACTACTGAATTTTTAGAATTTTTTGAGACTATGCGGAGCTCTGTTGGACAAACCGTTCGCTCCCAGCGAGAACTTAAGGGTCCGCCTTATGATAAATCAAAAACACAAGTGTGAATCGCAAGAGGGGCCTTCGTTCAAATTTTAGCTGAAAAAATGCGATCGTAGTTGGTTGGTGGTATCAATGGCAAAGCCGAGTTCTTTGGAGACGAGTGATCTACGTAGAAAAATAATAAACCTTTGTGGCATTTAAAGCAGTAATGGTGGTTTTATTACGAATTCTAGTAGATTGTAACTGTCCAAGACTGATCTCGATTTTCTGAGGGATTTGTCTAGAGCTCGTCTATGGCCACACCACATAGAACAAACCAGTTCTCAACTCAGTTCTCAACAGAACTCAAGTTGCCCTTAGCCTTAGCAACCAGTAATAAAATTTCTAAATGGAGGAATTCTGTATTTCATCCCAAAGCCCACCTCTTCAAGTGCCGAACAAGACGCGGGTGGTGACTCCACGAAGTACTGTTGCAGAGATTCCTAAATAACCCAACTCCGTGGCACTTTGCCAACGCTACAATTAGGGCACAGTTAAGGCCGCTATGTTAAGAACATTGTAATATTTAAAAATATCATCAACGCACAGCTGTAAGCAAGGTACTACTCCATTACCTAGTCAGGGAGGTCAGGGGCCTTTGGCCGGCGTTTTACAACCCAGTGAGAACTATCTATTCATGACTGGCTTCGGAGTTTTGTTGTTATTCCTTCTGAATGGAGCGGGGGATCTACTGACCTCCACATTTTCCGAATAGGCGGTGACTCGACTCGTGTCCGCGGGGGAGTGGTTTTGATGATATAACACCAATTAATTATTGTTCTCAGAAAATGCTGAGGAGAACCTTTGGGTCTGTACGACTCCGCCACTTTGTTGAATCATCAAAAATTAACTTCCCTCGATCGGGGATTAATCTCCTATCGTTCCGACTAAACTGAGTCGGAGCTCGCTACCACTCAGCTAAGGAAGTGAAGGGACAGAAATGCGAAGAGGTCGCTGATCACAACAACTGCAAATCACAACCTCGTGGATGAGCGAGCTGACACGCTGATTAGTAAAGATGACTTACCAATGGATGCCAAAATGGGCCCTAACGCCCTAGCCAGGGCACCCAACGATCGGAATATCCCCATCACCGTCCCTTTCTGCTCGTCGCCGCCATATTGAGAAGCGAGTGTCGTCATGCAGGGCACCACCATCGACGTGGCTGCAAAAGCAAAAATGTTGTCAATCCAAAAGTATTTGAAAATTTCGAATACCTAATTTATTTCATTCATAATAACTTCAGCTAGACATTTTAAATGTTATCCATTTAAAATAGTATTGAATTATGGTTTATTATTTTCAATAATGAACCAATATAAACGAGCAAGAAAAAAATTTAACCCTCTCAAAATTTGATGTTTTACGTTACAAGGTACGTAGAATCCGAAAATCGAATGAAATATTTTCCGTCCATTTGGTTTTTCCGGACCGATTTGGTGAAGGGGCCCATTTTTTGGGGTCTAGTTGTGCCCCGAAGCTTTTGGTTGATGTCAGTCACTTCTAAGGGGTGAAATTTTCAAGAGTGCCCTAGCTCGAAAACTCTCGAAATAAAGGTATTGTTTTTTCACCAATTTGAAATATTATTGAATTTTTAGAGACCACCCGGAGCTCTGTAGGACAAACCGTTCGCTCCCTACGAGAACTTAAGGGTCGGACTTATGATAAACCAGAATGGCGAGTGTGAATCACCAAAGAGGCCTAATCTCCGTTGAAATTTCAGCAAACCAAAATGCAATCGCTGTTTGGTTCTTCGATTTGTACTCAGTTTTGCTACTTTTCGAATCGAGTGTGAAGCGTTTATTTCTGCCAAATAAACTTGATTGTGAAGTATGTATAGGTTCTATGGTTGGTAGGTGTAATACCTACGAATATAATAAAATATATAAATAAGAAAGACACGAGCGGTTCATGATGGTTGATGTGTTGTATTAGCAATGGGCATTGAATGGGCCAACATGGCGATGTCATCGCCGCGATGAGACATATGATAATAAGAACAGATGAGAATTATAATATTGAACAGCTGATCATGAGGTTGGAGACTAGAGTGTCCGCGGTTGGCAGCTACCTACGCAGCATCTGTTACTATTACAACTTTTTTTTTTTTTTGTTTAAACGAATAAATTTTTCATACAAAACAACTTCGGAGATGTTTGGTGTTGCGTCGTAGTTCATGGGTCGAGTTCTGAGGAGCAATGATGTACGACCGAGGCTCGCTAGACGGACGTACTATGGTTGCAGGCTTCCAAACGCGAGGAGAAACCCAATATCGTACCTTATCACCAGGTTTGTATGATTCAGGGTTTGGACGAGCTGTTCGATCAGAGTAAGAAGCTTGCAGCTGTCGCTGACCTGATAAATTCATAGGTACTGACGTCCTGACCACTGGGATGAGAGAGTTGCATATTGTCGGAAGTGGTGTCTTCAAAACTCTGCTGAACAACCGTTGAGCTGAACTACCCAAATCAGGTCTTGGGGTATTTCTATCGAAAAGAAGGGCTTCGTAGATATCAGATCCATCAGCTTCACATTTTTTAAGCATATTTTTGGCACTTGACACGTATTTCTCTGCCAGTCCGTTGCTTTTGGGATAGTTAGGTGATGAGATTTGGTGAGCAAAATTCCATTCTTTGGAGAACACTGTGAATTCACGGGAAGTATAATATGGTCCACCGTCTGTTTCAAGAACTTCAGGGACGCCGTGTACAGAAAACCATTTCTTGAATTGCAGAACTACGTTCTGCGAACTGAGACTAGTCATTTTCGCGAAGTCAAAATATCCAGAAAAGCTGTCACAAACGAGAAGGTAGTTTCGACTTCCCACAGAAAATACATCTGAAGCAATTCGTTCCCAAGGGCGATGAGAAATAGGTTTTCTCATGATTGGCTCATCAAAATTTTGTCTCTGATGAGATCCACACACTGAACATTTAGAACAATGATCGGTGATATCTTGAGTATACTTTGGCCAAAATACAAAGCACCGTGCTCTTGATAGCATGCGGGTAACCCCCTGGGTGACCAGCGTGTAGTATCTGTAGTACTTTTTGACGTTCACTGAGAGGAACAACTATTTGGTCTCCTTTAATGATGTAATCGCCATGAATCGAAAGCTCTTGTCTGAAATTGAAATATGGTTTTACCAGGTCATGTGTTTGACTAACACTGTCTGGCCAACCATTTTGAATGACCGAACGTAGTTCCTGAAGAGCAGGATCTGTTAGAGTTGACTTGGTGAATCGTTCTTGGGCAGATACTTCTATAGGAGCCACATAACAATTTGCAAGCAAAGTTGTTGTTGTGTTTTGATTGGCAACACTGAATGTGGTACGGCGGAAATATTCCTGAGATTCCCAGTTCGTAGACACTTGATGATGCTGTTGCCAACTGATTCTTTCAAGTTGAACCTTCAACTAAGGACATTGTGCAGGAAATCCCACATTGTCAAATTAATGATAAGGTGCAATCCTAACAAGAGTTGGTATTAGGGATGGCAACGATATATCGATATATGAAATATATCGATATATTACGTTTGATATATCGATATATTTATATCGATATAGAGAACCGATATTATCGGTCAATATCGATATATTTAACCTTCATCCGCTCGCGTGGGCGGCAGATTGGCCGCCTTTTCGAATTTTCTCGCGTATGCTCGCTCTTAGTACCGTGATAGCCCCAGAAGCGCCATGTATTCTCTAGTTGATATGTAACCAACTAGATTGCGTTGAATTCCGATCGTGGTGGACGCGTCAGCTGAGTCAATACTACTCCAAAGTCGGGCGCATCGGGTTCGAGCCAATTTGCCGCCTACGCGGGCGATAACGTGAGAATTTTCGCATCGCTCGATTTGGAAAATGTAAGTAAATATTAATTTTCCTTTCGCATGTATTTTCAACTGTACTACTTTCACAGTACTCTAGAATACGTGTAGGACTTCTCATAGATATTTCTTGTCGTACTCTGCTGTATTTTGAACTGAATAATGAATCTTTGGCATCTCGATTTGGAAAATGTAGGTTAGGTAAATGTTTATTTTTCTTCCGCGTGTTTTCTCGACAGTACTACTTTCGCAGGGCGGCTCAAGATTATGCGTTGGACTTTCAATACGTGTTTCTTATCTTATTTGGAAATATTTTGAACTGAAAGCTAATAATGAATTGTTCATATTTTTCAGGGATCGATTGTATTCCACAGAGGAAGACGATTTTGATATAAATATATTTACCTTCTTATTGTGATTGCGATTATTTGAATAAAGAATTTATTATAAAAATGTTCTTGTAATGTTGTGCTGAGTTCCCTGGTCAAAACTGATTTGAAACACGCAAGTTGAACGGAGAAAAGTGGGGAAATCAAGGGCGGCCAATTTGCCGCCCACGCGATCGGAAGTGTGACTTCAGGAGACGCGAGCGGATGAAGGTTAACGATATATCGCGACCTGTTTTCAAGTTTAAAAAAATTTTTTTTTTTAGTAAAAATTAAATATTGAAATGAATGGACGAGAAGGGACGCCTGTACCTACTTGTAAAAACATCAAGTAATTTTATTCCAAATTTTGTAGGTACCTACTGATGGGTTGATTTCAGACTGTTGACTTCAGCTCAGACATGATTGTGTACATAGTATTCACCTACAGTGGCTCTCAAGGCTCAAATACTTGACTAAAGCCAAAATTAATGGAGGCTCGTCCAGCTTAAAACTACCTACTATACGAAGTGAAGCAGGTTTTCACAACAATTATTTTCAATTTTGAAGGATCATGATCGTCCACAGTACCTATACCCCTGTCAATTTATAAATTAATTTAACATTGCAATGACATTTTCGCAATTTTTTCCAGTTTGTAAACAATGAATTTCGATCATTCATACCCAGTAACTTTTGAAAGTAGGTTAATACGTATTTCACACGGTTTTTCCAAATAGATCTTCTGATATGTCGAGTATATCGATATAATTCCCTCAAAATGATGTTACTAACTTTTCTATTAGATACTCCTAGTAGACGTTTTTCCTAGTAGATACTCCGATATGTCCATAAATGTCATCCTAAATTATTTTTATATTGTTTTAAAACTATTAAATTCACCTACCTACTTCACATGTGACATTTTAAAGTAGATCTTCCGATATGTCGAAAAATCGATATATTTTCTCCGATATATCGATATATTTTCTCCGATATATCGAAGGTATCGATATCTCATTGACGATATATCGTTTGATCGATATATCGATATATTTCATTCGATATGCCATCCCTAGTTGGTATAATGGGTGATTGCTAGGGTTATGGAGCGCATTGGAAAGGTGGTTTATTTTATTATTCTTATCAATGGGGTGCATGATAACCAGATGCGGAAGAGTAATCTCTCCGATGGCCAGTACCCTCGAGTCAGAGCATATGGGTCATTTTCCCAGAAAGGGCCAATCGTTGTCCAGAGAAGATTCCGAATGCCCATTTATGATTTAGGCGTTTAAAAAAAATTCTCCATAAACTATCAACTTTGTTCTACTTCGGGCAATCAATAAAATATGCACTTATTCACGCTGAAATATAGAAATTGAAGTTTAAACTGTTAAATGTCCAGTAATCTGCCATGTCCGGACCCCTAGGTAGTCAACTTTGCTTGATCACTGTGAATCACCTATGAAAGCAGCGGCCTGAATTTGTAGTGATTCTTTATTGCATATACCTAGACATGAAAAAAAAGGGTTGGCAGATTTTTTCAGTAGCAAATAAAGCGAGCAGGAGGATAAAATGTGCTTGTCCGGAGGTTTCTGTCTTTAATCTGCCTTTTAGGTGTTTTCGTATTTTGGCGGCTTTTTATCGTTTCCCGCGGTTTTATTACCACTGTAAGAGGTGAGGTTAGTCGTTAGGTTATCAAAGAAAGCGGCGGGAAACGTATTCCTTCTGTGTGGAGGCGTGCACAAGTGGTTTCAGTTGCAAAAACGTGGTGTCACAGTCACCTTCTGTCTTTCATCTGCCCTCTGTGAAACAGTAAGAAATCGAAATTATTTTTTCTAATTTATTTCTTCTAAATACGGATAATGAAATGTTTTTCTCATTAATATGGAATAGATACCTACCTACTTAAAAATCATTCATAGCAGCAATTTCTTCAAAATGTTATTTCTTCAGTCTTCTTTTTCTTATTATGTTTTTGTTTGAAATATGTCTTCAGTATCAATCTTGAAATTGTGAATCTTTGAAGGGGAGAGGAGTGTTGTGTTTTGATTGGCAACACTGAATGTAGTACGGTGGTTGGTGTTGTACCATTGTACGGAGTTTGCCCTAGTGTTTGTGTAGAGGTCGATTGGGAAAATACAGTTTGATTAAGTAAAATCCACTGAGTTATTTGTGATATCCAGAGTACAGAACAGTTGTGCAGACGAGTGATCTATACATGGAAAATAATAAACCTTTGTGAAATAATTTGCAGCGTTTTCGAATCGAATGAGACCACCCAGAGTTCAGCAGGACCAACCGTTCACTCCTTCTGAAGCCCTTATTCACAGGCATTTATTAAGTACGAATACAGGAATACAAAACTCTACTTACAGACAGCGAATAAAAACACTCCCAAGTAAAGGATGTACTCGTTGTACGCGAGGCCCACAGCCACAAAAGAAGGAATGATCAAGAGAAGTCCCTGGAAAATAGAACAACGGTATTATCGAAGTAAAATTTGAACACCATTTTGATATTTATATCGTAGGGTAGAGAAGGTTAGGAGGGGGGGGGGGGGGGGGGGTAGACAGCGAGGCCTCCCGAAACACCTCAGATCGTCTCATCCAGAGCGCTGATTCCGTCGAAAAAATTCAAGTTTTTCCTTGTTCAAACACAACTTTCTATAATAAGTCCTACTTTAAAAATAAAAACCCCTAGACCGTTGAATAGCTAAGATTTTGGCGCAGTTTTTAACGTTCTTGCATCTTGAAAAAATGTTTGTTCTAATAGTTTAATTTCCGATAGAAAAAATGCAAGGTTTCCCAAATTAGGCAAAATTTCCTTTTCAGGGGGCTTTTCCATGTCTGAAACCTCGACTCAGAGAAAAAATCAGGATTCTAAACGATTGGAAATTTATTGATATTTTCAACGGTTTTTTCAAATTTGGATTTACACAGCAAATTAAGAGAGTTACGACCGATTTAGTTAGCTTTCATCTTAGAAGAGCCTCGATAATGAATTTACCTTGACAGCGGCACCCTTGACTTTCTGCTGCTTCATCTTGCGGACCCAACCTCCTTGAAGGACCGCCATTGTGAGACCCATCCAGAAGAACATCATGCCTTGCCTCATCGGAGTGAACCCGAAATTGTGGTGAGTGAGGAAAGTCAATGTGAATTCGAGCCCAGAGTACACGAAGAGGTAGACGAAGTAAACCATCCCCAAAGACTGCAGCTCTGTCCTTCCTGCAAGAGAACGAAGGACATTTATAGTCCAAATTACGTGGTAATTGTAAATTATAGTTTTACAAATTTAATATTTTTTTAATGAAAAGAGGGGGAGTGCTTTCCTAGATCTTTCAGTCCCAATATAATATTCATTGCATTTTCTCCACATATTTCCCTGTTTTAAGGGGTTGAAAGTAACCTGACTTAGAGCAGAATTTGTCGACAACGTAAACTTGCTTTTGACATTTGAGAACGGGGTATTTCAGTCAATTTTTTTTATTTTTTATTTTTTAAAAGAGTACGGTTCAGAAATAACGGTAATCTGGTCTGTTCGTCGAGTAAATGTTTTTAAAAAATCAGAGAAGCTAAGGAAAGTTGAAGATTTGAATGGTGTGACGTAGCTAGCCAATCGTGACGTAGCTAGCCAAAACTCTTTGGAAAAAGGATCCATGCACAGAGAAGAGATGAAACCCTTGGAGAATCCCTTGGACACTACAAAATACTACTCACACACGCGCACGGCGTAGTGTGTGTGCATTTATGGCGGCCCGCCTTTTTTTTCAAACGTGTGATCTCTTTAGTGTTTATAACAAGAAGAGAAATTAATTTTGTAAATACTGAATAAAATTGGGAAAACCCAATCTTTATCGATTGTTGAACCCACCCTGACGCGGTGATAGAGCTTAAGCTGGATGTAAATCCAATGACTAAGAGGGTCAACATTGCATGTACATGTACAAAACAAGGAAAAAAGAAATACACACACACACACACACACACATTTAATTATGGCCCCCTAAGAATTGGAGGGATGGTCCCCTACGAATTGGATACTATACTGCCCATTAGTGATGCGACATCGACATCGATGTTTTCAAAACATCGATGTTTTTCAATAAACATCGATGTTTCAATGGCGATGTTTTCACAACATCAATGTTTCTTACCGATGTTTCAATCGCTGTCGTACTTCCCCTGATTTGTTGTTCCCATTGGTTTTCTCAATGGACAAGTGCTATAAAATAATGAACAATATATACTTTTGACATTCACTGAGGTGTATTCCTAACTTATGGGGGGTGTAACTGCTTTAAATAATCATTTGGCGAATGTACTGGGGTAGAAATTGACCTAGTGGCTAGAAATTGATTCATCAGATGAAAAAAAAAGTCTATTCGAGTAGGTACCTACAAGCAAACGATCTCGAATATTTGTATAATTATGATCGGGCACATCGATGTTAAGAAATATCAATGTTGAGAAACATCGATGTTTTTGGTCTGGATGGATTTCAATGTCGCATCACTACTGCCCATCCCTCTTTTCTGATACAGTAACAACTGAGTGCATGTACAAACAGGGATAAAGACACACACACATCTAATGATAGTCCCTTCAGAATTGGTAGGATGGTCCCCTAAGGATTGAAGGAGGGTTCCCTACGAATTGAGGGGTGCCATGCATGCACGAACATGCAGAGTCACCTGTGAGATTGATGGGGGGGGGGAAGGCCCAGAAAGGCATGGCGGGGGGGGGGGGGTCGGGAGTGGTCGTGATGATGGTCGGAGGGGGGGTATCGAGTCCAGGGTGGACGAGGGGGAGTTGTGGCTGGGAGGGGGGAGAGCGGGAGGTACGAGAGGGGCGGCGGGGAGGGGGAGCGGACGAGTCTGTTGTCCTGGGGGGAGGGTGGGAGCGGTCGAGTCGGTGGTCGAGGGGGGAGGGTGGGAAAGTTGAGGGCAGTTGGGGTCTAGAGAACTGCGCCAGAATGCCCATTTTGGTTTATTATTTTCAATGATGAACCTTTGGAATCGACCAAGAAAAAAAATTTATTAACACCCCCTCAAAATTTGATGGTTCACGTTTTAAGGTAGGTAGTTTAGTCGGACGATAGGAGATCGATCCCCAGTCGAGGGAAGTTAATTTTTGATGATTCAACATTGTGGCGCAGTCAGTACTGGATTCGAAACGTCTCCTTGGCATTTCTCAGAGAAACATTAATTCATTAAAAGATTGGGTCATCAAAACAACTCCCTCTCAAGACACGAGTCGAGCCACCGCCTATTCGGACAAACGTTGAGGTCAGCAGATCCCCCGCCCCGTCAATAAGGAAGAAACACAAAAACTCCGAAGCCAGTCAAAAATAGCGCGTTCTCACTGGGTTGGAAAACGCCGGCCAAAGCAGCCCTCACCTCCCTGACTAGGTAACGGAGTACCTAAGATTTCCTAATGGGGGGGAGGGGGGGAGATGTTGTGATCAGCGACCTCTTCGCATTTCTGTCCATTCGCTTACTTATGTGAGTGGTAACGAGCTATGACTCAGAAGTGTAAATATAGTTTAGTCGGACGATAGGAGATCGATCCCCGGTCGAGGGAAGTTAATTTTTGATGATTCAACATTGTGGCGCAGTCGGTAGGACCCGAACCTACGCTCCCAAAGGGAATCTGATTTCCAATCAGATGGTGGACAGAAATGCGAAGAGGTCGGTGATCACAACAAAGAGACATGTGATATGAAAATTTTGCTGGTTATCAGGAGAACGAAAGAACTCGTCTACTTTGCTTGTTTTGGATCTGTAAAATATTTTTTGCCATTCTCACCAAAGAAACAGTTTTTGGAATTTTAAATGATTGCAGGAATGAGAAAAGGTATTTTATTCATGATGCATCCTAAGCGACGATAAATATGCAGGTTTGGAAACCTGAAGTCACACAAACTCAGATGTAACGCGATTTTTGACCAACTAGCTGTAGGTAGAGTGTTCCAGCAGCGGTTGAACCACGGTGATGGTGGCACAACCGCGATCCATAAGGCTGTGGTTTCTGTGCTCACCGCAGTCGACCACGGTAGGCCCTGCTGGAACAAACCTACTGACTTGGTACCTCTAAAAGCATCATTTGTGTTCTCTTTCAATCCGTTTTCTGGTCAAAACAAATAATTTCAAGCTATCCATTGCCTTCCTGTCTGTCAAATTCACTTTCAAAATTCCCTAGGTGGGGGGGTTTGAAAGCTTGTCAAATTTGTCTCGCTAGTTCAAGACTATGAAGTCCACTGGGGAAAAACAATGGGGTATTTTTTTTATTGGGGTGGGTCGGAAATTCAGGTTTTTGACCTCAAATTTGGATTCAGCACCCTTGAAAACCTATAAACTCCAACTTTTAGCCCAATGATACTATAACATGTGGTAGAAAAATTAATTAATTAGTAGGGTAAAAACCCTGCAAATTATTACACAATGGTTTATTATTTTTTTATAGATCACTCGTTTGCAAAGCCACCAACCATCCAACATGAAGAAAAACATCGATCGCATTTCGGTCTGCTAAAATTTGAACGGAGATTAGGCCTCTTTTGCGATTCAGAAAAATCAGAAAAACACTCGTGTTTCTGATTTATCATACGTAAAAATTCATTTTTGAACCCTTAGAAGTGACCTACATCAACCAAAATCTTCGGGGCACAACTAGACCCCAAATGGAGCCTACATACCAAATTTCATCAAAATCGGTCAATGCTAAGTGGCAAAAGTGCCGGGTATGGCGGACGGACGGCCAAATTCTTATTCGATTTTTGGATTCTACGTACCTATATTTACACTTCTGAGTCGGAGCTCGTTACTACTGAGCTAAGGAAGCGAATGGACAGAAATGCGAAGAGGTCGCTGATCACAACATCTTAGCCCTCGAAATAAGAATCATTACAATTCTGAATTTGTAACATGAAAAAAAAGTCTTGCCAAGTGGGTGTGGCACATAGCTTCCTCTTATCCATAACCCGCTAGTATAGATGATCCGGTGCATAGTAGTTAATCTGAAAACATCAATCATTATGAACCTTGCACTACCCTCATAGGGGACCATCTGCAGGTCAACCCGCACAATATCTGAATATTTCTTCGAAATCGGATGGCTGTTTCGAAATATATAAGTTATGGCTGTTTTAAGATTTCATGACAGACAGACAGACACGAAACCAAAATTGTTCAGGAAGTTCTAACACGTAAAACGAGTGGAAATTTGATTTTGGAGAACATTTTTTATTCAACCTCGAAAAGTGAAACAACGCTTCCGCTACCTTGATAGACCCGGAAGTAAACTATATACAGGGTGTCTAAACTTAAGAAGGGCTCACTTCAGGGTTCAATTCTACCCGGGATTCTACCGAGATAAGGAAATTTGAGGACATTTTTCAGAAAGCTTCATAAGTTTCTGAAAAAAGTTCTTCCATCAGGAGGGTGAAAGAAATCTTTTTACACATCTACTGTCACATTTGTTCTGTCTGCTGACTATACTCAAACTTGAATTATTCGAAAAACCGTGAAAGGTCCTTCCACTGAGGAGCTCGTTTTGAAATGAGAAGGTTATGATAGAGGTTTCTCTTAGAATTCACCCGCCTCCACAAATCTACTAATTAATGTTATTATCTACAAGATGTTCAAGTTTTCCACGTAACAACGAAAATCCACTTGCATTCTAGATTACATTGAATGTATTTTGCACGAAAAATAATTCACATTTTATCTTCCTGTTCATACCGGCACTCTCACATTCCAATAGGTTATGGGCCCAGCACGCTTAGAAAAGAAGAAGAATGGCAGTGAGTAATTACAAAATTGAATCGCTCACTAGCGCGAACAATGACACTTGGAAAATCCATGACCAAGCGACATTGACTCGTGCAGGATTTTGGGAATATGTCACAGGGGAGATTCCTGCTCCCGAAGCCAAGCGAATACCCCTAACTGAAGCAGCCAAAGAAGCCCTACACCTAAAACGCCTGATCAATCACATCAAAATTGACCAAACCACCATCAAAATTCGAACTGGCAATCTAGCAGCTATAAGTTGGGCGACCGATCCGATTGTAAATGCAAGTCAAAGCACATAGCCCTGAAAGAGCACTTCATCAGAGAAGCCATTGAGCGGAATGACGTGAAGTTGGATTACTGCCCTACGCAATATACGATGGCGGATGTATTCACAAAAGCACTCGCAGGACCGAAATTCTTCATCTTCCGAAGAAGACAAGGACTGAACGCAGCTGCGAGTGAGTCTTAGAATTCACTCGCCTCCACAAATCTACTAATTAATGTTATTATCGACAAGATGTTCGTTGTTACAAGATGTTCAAGTTTTCCACGTAACAACGAAAATCCACTTGCATTCTAGATTACATTGAATATATCGTGGGCATAGAAGGAAAACCCGCTAAGTCCAGTTTTGGCTCAAAATGAGTTGTTTGCATCCGCATTATGTGTGGGGGGTACTGCAGTAGAGTACAGGGTCCCCTTGAAAAAAAATCAGCCGTTGCCCATGTTTTATACAAGCTCATTTCTGCTAAGTCCTGAAGGTATCATTTTTTTGTATAGGAGAATCCGCCTAGTCCACCTGATTGGACTTGGCGGATTTTCCAACTGTCCAACGTTCAGAAGAAAACCAATTGTCGTATAGGAAAACCCGCCATGTCCACTTGAGGGGACTTAGCGGATTTTCCATTTAATCAACTAGGGTTTTTAAGAGCGATAAAGTCCGCTAAGTCCATTAATTACTCTTTTTTTCATTAATTGAATTGATCATTGTTGAATTATTAATCGCTGCCTAATCACTACCTCCATCCTTGGCAAAGGAAAAACATTTTTCCTCTCCACTCTGTGCATATCCAAAGATATTGTTTATAATGTTGTCATGCATAGTGGTGAGCATGGCTCGTACATTGGTGAAGATAAACGAGGGAAACAAGAGCCTGCTAACAAGACGAGCGATGAAGCTATTTCATTCGTTAAGCAACACATCGAGAGCTTTCCTGTTGTGGATTCGCATTACTCTAGGAGTTCAAGCCGAAGGCTGTACCTGGATGCCACACTTAGCATGAGCTCCACTTGGAAGAATTCAAGAAAGAGCATGAAGACAGGCCTGAGGATGAGGAATCAGATCGTGCCAAAAATAGCAGAATCTCCACTCCTGTTACCCTTTTTATTTACAAGAAGGTATTTGGTACTGAATACAACCTATCTTTTTACCATCCAAAGAAAGAAAGGTGCCAAACCTGCGAAAATTATCACACTGGTAGCAAGGATGAGAAGGCAAGGCTGCAAGAAGCTTACGATAACCACCAATTGAGAAAGAATGATTGTAATGCAGCCAAATCATTCGACAAAGAACGAGCTGCTAAGGATCCTAAATTACTTCAGTCTACCAAGGTAGCGGAAGCTTTGTTTTCCCTTTTCAAGGACGAAAAAAAAAAGTTCTCCAAAATCAAAATTTTCACTCGCGTTTTGCGTTTTAGACCTTTCTGAACAATTTTGGTTCCGTGTCTGTCTGTCTGTCATGAATTCTTTGTAACGCGCATAACTATACGAAGTTATTGTCCGATTTCTATGAAATTTTCAGGGATTGTGCGGGTTGGTGTGTAGACGGTCCCCTATGAAAATCATCATCCTCGGACTGATCCTCGGACTGCGCATGCGCAAACGTGAATTCCTTGTAACGGCCATAACTTCTACATTTTCCATCCGATTTCAATGAAATTCTCAGGGATGTTACAGATTAGTATTTAAATGGTCTCCTATGAAAATCGTCACCTTCGGATTGATAGTAGCCACTGCGCATGCGCAAACGTGAATTCCTTGTAACGGCCATAACTTCTACATTTTCCATCCGATTTCAATGAAATTTTCAGGGATGTTACAGATTAGTATTTAGATGGTCTCCTATGAAAATCGTCACCTTCGGACTGATAGTAGCCACTGCGCATGCGCAAACGTGAATTCCTTGTAACAGCCATAACTTCCACATTTTCAATCCGATTTCGATTACATTTTCAGGGATGTTACAGATTAGTATTTAGATGGTCCCCAATGAAGATCATCATCCCCGGACTGATAGTAGCCGCTGCGCATGCGCAAACGTGAATTCCTTGTAACAGCCATAACTTCTACATTTTCTACCCGACTTCGATGACATTTTCAGAGATTACGCGGATTAGATTGTAGATGGTCTCCAATGAAAATCAAGGCCTTACAATTTATAGAAGCCTCTGCGCATGCGCATACGTAAAATCCTTGTAACAGCCATAACATTTACATTTTCGTCCGAATTTGATGAAATTTTCTAGGATTGTCCAGATTAGCGTGTAGATGGTCCCCTATGAGAGTAGTGAAAGGTACTTAGAGATTGGCGTTTTGAGCAATAAAGGCGAAAACGGAGAACGAGTCAACTGGCTGAAAATCAAGAGTTTCCGATTCAGAAAGGACAGTCCGGGAAAAATTGAGTATAAGTACATGCACTCGGATGAGCACAAGACAATTAAATTGTCTGTGTATGGCGTCGGGCGGCCGCGTACCCTACCCGCCGGTCTTCCCAAGCTCTATAACAGACTATTGCCTATAAGTGTCCAGAAGAAAAAAGACCTTCTTAAGCTGTGTCGACAAGGAGCTATCCGTAAAGACTTCCATCTATGGTACGAGCGGCTACCAACATCAAGCATTGCGGAAGATTATTCCGAGAATCATTCAGAAGAGGGAGATCACCATGATGTTTGCTAGTGACTCAATTCATTCAGTTTTAATCGCAAAATGTATCTCATTTTAACTTTAGTTCCTATTCGCGTTTTTTTCTTCTTTTTTTTAAAATAAAACTTGTATCATCTTCTTGTTCCTAATTTTTTTCTTTTCCTCACTACGTGTACGTTTTCTCATAGTATATGACATATACTATGGACATATACTATATATTGGAAAGACATTGTCTTTCCAATAAAAATATTTCAAATCAAATTGCAAATGATTTCGATTTTTAGCGAGCCGGTGAACTTTCAAACCCATTTATCTCCAAATCACAAATTTTGGACTTAGCGGGTTTTCCTTCTCTGCCCACGATATATTGCACGAAAAATAATTCACATTTTATCCTTCTTTTCATACCGGCATTCTCACATTCCAATAGTTTCTCTAGCGTGAAGTTTCCAATCCCGACCGCTCGCAACCGCACTCCTCAATCGCAGTCAATGCAAGGTCGACCAAGCCGACGTGCTGGAACAGCAGTCGAACCGCCAAGTTGGACAGATTGTCTTGCTGGAACAGCGGTTAGTCCTAATGCGCATGCGCGGGTCGTATGGGTCAACAGCAGTCGCCTTGCTGGAACACACCTATTGCAGTCCCCAAGAACCCTAGGGGAGAACTGGTCAGAAGCTAGGTGATAACCTGCACTACGAAGATCCTGAACGGTAGAGAATTTGAATGGAGAGATTATCTTGATATACGATATAAATCCTCTATAGGAGTTCCAGAGGGCTGAAGGAGGTAACTTAAGTAGAGTAAGATGTATTTGATACGCTCAAGAGTTTGGAACAAACCTGCATTAGGAAGGTTCTGAACGGCTGAGAACTTGAATATTGAGATCACGTTGATGTAGGATACAGCTTGGTTTAGACTTGCCGCGAGTGATTTGGCTCGTTTACTCTGGAAAAAGAAATTAATAATAATAAATAGGTAGAGCCAAACGCCAAATAAGGCCTCCCCTGACAGATCATCATACTAGAGTAGGTTTCAAGCTAATGGCGACCCTCAGCAGGGCGCTCCATCCAATGATTCACTTTACAACTAACCAACTACAATTTAGGTAGGCCTTTACCTCGTGGAGAGTCTCTCGGAAACACGTGATGACAAATAAGATGTCAGCAACTGCGAGGGACAACGCGAAGAGGGCAGGTTTGACAAACCAAGACTCATCACCTTCCGCGGTGGCACCGTACTTGGCAAACATGGCGCCGATGACTGGCCCCACGACGAAACCAACAGAAAATGCTATTCCAACGAGCGCCTGAAATTAAAACAAAATATTGATGCATGATCTATCTTTCAAAACAAATATCTAAATATTCAAGACCTGGTTATACATATATTGAGTATTATAGTAACGTCACTAGGTATGATAGGACCGAATACAAACTACTCATGCAAAGCATAGCAAATCTCGTCTTGTCTTGGTTACCAACTACGAACCACTCATTCAATCAGAGTAACGATAACTCTTTAACGATATGCTTCATTTCATTGTTGAAGAACCAGTGGAGATCCAGAACAACCTCTCTCTTTGACGGCATGATGATGACTGAAGGACAATCGATTATGGTACTCCTTTTATACAGGTTTCACGTGACAAATGTCAGTGGTGAAGTGGTCCAGCTGCTGAGGTTCGATGATTCGCTAAATCTCCTTCAAGACGTAGGATTCATACCTACATGCAGTCTGACAACATTTTTATACCATTCGACGGACTATATTGGTCAAAGGGTTGTACTCCACTGATCGGTCGTGAATGATGAGGCAATACGCTGTTGTGTCACCGGGAAATGCTACGCTCGCTTCAAATTCCAACATCACATCTATAGGTCCAGATTTGATGGATTCACTCTGTTTTGAACAATCCAAAACAACCAAAGTTCGGTACTTTTCCGTTACCCCCCCCCCCCCCCCAGTCTGTTTCGCGACTTTTTCACGCCCGCCCGATGTTTCTAGGCACCGGTAATGATTCCTTTTCACATTTTAATAAATTAATGTACGCTCAGTTTGAGGGAGTAAAGAGACATCGGTGAATTCTTGGAAAAACAAGGGGGTAAAGTCATTGATAGATAGATAGATAGATATGTTTATTTTCGCCATTTTGTTCACTTTTACAATAATATAAATGCATGAAGGGATGCAATTTGCTCAGATTGACCACGGGCCACGGGCGCTGCGCGCTTGCTTGGGTCCAATACCTTCCCGATGAATCGGTCGGTTTACAAACATCTCTTCACAAAGGACAAAGGCAAAGACAATGCCAAACAGCTAATTCATTACTCGATACCTATTTGTGCGAATTTATGTGGAGGCAATCAAACCACAACCACGTCAATTTGTTTCGACAAATTCTCACCGACATTGGCAACTTCTAAAGACTCGGTAATTCTTTTAGCATGGAACTATGCTTTAGCCTTGGACTCACTTGCCGAAAAATGTCACACGAATATGTCACGCGGAATGGGTAACGGAGATGGGTGACGAAATTTTCTTATGATTTTCACGTACAACCGAGCCGTTGGTAGGGAAATGGAACTTCCGCAATTGTAATCACACAGTAAACGTTCACCATTCGTTGGAAAGCTCCTGATTTATGTCGCATTTGTATATTGAGTGTTATATTAATGTGTTAGGTGTTTATCCAATAATGCGATATTATAAATAGTTAGTAAACAATCTTATGAGTCGCTAGCCTGGTTCATTACCAGGGAAGTTAGAAAATACCACAGTTCGTATCCATCGTAAAGCATAGTTCCATGTTTCTCGAATTTTAGCCGTAGGCTCTAAGTGAAAAGCATCCGGGGGTCCAGGGGGCTTGCCCCCTGGCGAGGCGCACAGCGCCGAGTTTTTCCTTCTTTTTAAAATATTATAATTTCTTCCCACAGCTTGAAATTGTGACGAATTCGACGTAAATATGTATTATAAGTAAGACGGAATGCCTAGAAACACCGGGCGGGCCTGTAGAAGACAGACTGGGGGGGTTATAACGGAAAAGTACCCAAAGTTCCTCTTTCCTCGAATTAGTTAAGTGAAAGTAATGGAAGATTTTATTCAACCCCGCAGTAACTTTGTTGAAATGTGGCATTCGGTAGAGGACAGAAAATGGATTTCTTTCAAAGTTGATATTCAGATCATCGTATGGGTATGATTTTGAGTTCAAAAATAACTTAACATTGCTCAGATTACAATGGTCGAAACGGCATGACAGTTTCCTCACCGTGTTCTTCTGTATGGTGCTAGTAGTTAGGACCGGCCGAGTAACCCTCTCAAGGGTTGTGGTGAAAATCCCTTCGGGAGAGAGGGTCGGCAGGGAAAACGACAATAAAAATGATGACTCAAACTATAAGGCTAATACATTATGTTTATAGTTCATGTTCAAATATTGTTTATTTAAAAAAACGTCTGCCAAGTTGGGTGGGCAGTATAGCTTCCTCACTCATTGTAACATGGACGTAGGTATAGAATCAGTTGGCGAAAAAATTATGATTCAAAGAGTTATTGATACGGGATAGGGTTGCAGGCATTAATGTTTATAATATTTTTATAATTTTTATAAGGTATTATAATTTATAATATTTTGTATTTTCAACGTAGAATTTTATTTAGCGGTCCACCGTCTAGGACCTAAACCACACAATCCCTGAAAATTTCATCGAAATTGGTTGAATAGTTGCGGAGTTTTGGTTGTAACAATAAATTTAAAGTTCGCGCATGCGCAGCGGCTATTGCTTGACCAATTTGATTGAAACTTATAGGGTGTCTCTTAGAAGTTAGTCCCTAACTAACCTCCAAATTTGAGCAAAATCGGTTCATTAGAAACCGAGAAACCGAGGTTCCAGGAAATTCACGTTTGCGCATGCGCACTCGCTCCTATTGGTCCGAAGGTGCTGAAATTGATAGGGGACCGTCTAGGACCTAACCCGCACAATCCCTGAAAATTTCATCAAAATCGGACCACAGGTTAGTATAGTTTTGCCCGGGACAAGGATTGACCACAGACAGACCGACAGACAGACAGACACGGAACCAAAATTGTTCGGGAAGCTCTAAAACGCAAAAAGCAAGTGGAAATTTTGATTTTGGAGGACATTTTTTTTTTCACTTCTTTAACGAATACAAAGCTTCCCTACCATCGGTAGTGAGGAAGCAAAAATTGTATATTGTTTGATAAAATTATATTGATTCATATTGAAAAAAAAAAAAAAAACGAAAAAAAACTCTATCGATTGACCCCACCTTGACGCGGTGATAGAGCTTAGTTGGAAATTCCAACGACCAAGTGGGTCAACAAACTTTAAAATTTCCTTTTGAAGTGTGATTGCGTGAAGTATAAGTTTTTTCTTTAGAGGACCAACATGTTAAATTTACACCTGAATAAAAATAAACTCTGTCGATCGACCCCACCTCGACGTGGTGATAGAGCTTAGTTGGAAAACTCCAACGACCAAGTGGGTCGAACAATGGTACTATTTGAATCTTAATGGTAAGAATTAGTTGTACTTACCTTAGATCCTTTGAACTGTCCTTTTCAGGACAATAAATATCATTTATTGTCTACTACTTACCATCCCTGAAGCTCTTGTGGCGGGACTGGAAACGTCCGTCATGGCTGCCATAGAAAGACTGACGTTCCCTTTGCTCAGACCTCCGATGATTCTGGCGAGCACGAAAACCGCAAAGCTGTGAGATACCGCCCACAGCACGTACGAGAAGGCGATTCCCACCTGGAAGGGAGTTCAGGTTGAATTTCTTGAAATGGCAACAATGCTGAAGAATTACTTAGTTCCAAGTCGGTCCAACAATCTTTTGTGATTCATTTATTGTAAGCAAAACCATAAGTACTCGTAGGGAGCTAACGGTTTGTCATACAGACCTCCGCGTGGTCTCTAAAAATGCAATACTATCTTAAATTAATGGAAAAACCTTTAAATCAAAATTTTTTGAGTTATGGCGTTTTCAAAATTGCAACCCTTATTTTTCACCCCTTAGAAGTGACCGACATCAACCAAAAGCTTCGGGGCACAACTAGATCCCAAATGGAGCCTACATACCAAATTTCATCAAAATCGGTCCATGGTAACTAAGGTAAGTGCCGCGTACGGCGGAAACATTTTTATTCGATTTTCGGATTCTACGTACCTTGAAACGTAAACCAACACATTTTGAGGGTGGAAGGTAAAATTTTTTTCTTGGTCGATTCCAAAGGTTCATTGTTGAAAATAATAAACCAAAAGCTGGTGTCCAGGCTAAAGAAATGTCTACATGCGACGGGGACTATGGCAAAATAGCTTAGTATATTTGTGAATAATTCTGTAAATTATTCTGTAAAAAAAATGTAAGCTTACTTTCTTGATGATCCTTGTAAGTAAGTAAAGTAAACAACCATTTCAGGTTGGATTTTCGTCCGACTGCCATTCCTGGCGTCGCGGACGTCATCAGCTGTCTTCCCAAGGGAAGATTAGAATTGGCTCTGATGATTTCGCTCATGGCTTCCCATTGGCCTCACCGCCCTGGGTTTGGAAGAGGGGGAACTGCGATCGACTCGCCCCGAAAATATGCTGCAGAGACGAGCTTCGAACTCACGGCCCCTGCAACTGGTTCTAGTCCCGTCTCCAGGGACATACGCCGTAGCCAGCTCGGTCACAGCTGACCCCTGATGATCCTTGTAAATTGATACTGAAGAGGTTTTGGTACAAAGAACGACTACTTGTTGCATCCAAGCCCATTGCAACGTCACTCTAGTCGTTCTTTCTGAATGACACTCGTACATATGGAGCCTAAACTCAATAACGTTTAAGTCTTATGTACTTGAAAGAAAATGTTAGAACTACACTATAGAAATAAGTGTCACCCGTGAGTAGGGACGGCACGATATCACCGATATATCGGAGTATCGATACTTTATTGGAATCGATACCGATATTTGTATCAATACTTTTGATGCAAAACTCAAACCGATATATTGGTATCGATACTTATGCCTAAATTATCGGAGGTTTCGATACTTTCTGGACGATATTATCGAAATTTGTTTTATTTTAAGTAAATTGGTGAAAAAATACCGAATAAGTAACTAGAAAAAAATACCATATTTTGTTTGCCACAGAATAACTCTCAAAATATGCTCAGAATATTATCAATTGAAACGATATATCGCCACGATAGCCTCAGAATAGTATCAATATCCAATGTGAGTTTGGAAGGAATTCAAACCCGTTTTCCCGAACTTACAAGAAGAGGGAGGCATGCAACATATTAACCGTGATGGCGACATCAGTCAGGTGCGAACGGCTTTTTTCGAATAATAAATAGTATTATTTGTATTGTAACTGATTTATTACTTGATCCTTTCTATTTGAAGAGGAAGAAAAACATCATTTCATTGAACAGAGATTTCTTGCAAATAAGAATAATTGGAATTGAAATATAGTGAAATGATTATTCATTTTAATTAGGTACGTTTTAAATTATTGGCTTTCATTACATTTGTAATTGCCATTGACTTTTATTACATTTTAAATTATTGTTGAAAAAATATATTGCCTTTTCGTAATTAATAGGGGTTTTATTTGGCTTGAAAAATCATCGGTAGGTTAATTTGAAATACTTGATACTTAGAGCCGATATTATCGAAGTATCGATACTTCTGAGAAATATTGTATCGAAAGGAGTATCGATACTTCGGAGTATCGTGCCGTCCCCACCCATGTGTCTGAAATTGACTGATTTCTTTCCTATAATTGTTGTTAGTGTTGATACTGATGGGAAAGTTCAAATTATTAGGGAAGCAACAACGTTTGTTCATCACGTAAACTACAAGTAGACCACGAATATCTTCCTCTACATAGCTGAGGGCACGGAGGTTCTTGACGCCAAAACCTTGTTCAGTTGCAATTTTGAGCTTCTGATAAGAGGTTGCGCGAATATCCAAAAGTAAGAGACATTTTGATGCTTTAAGTATCATTGCCTCTTCACCAGGAGGTAATCATAATTAAACTAATTATAACAGATCAAACATCTATAAATTTTGTTCATACCAGAGAAGCGAGAAGAACTGGTTTCCTTCCAAACACGTCAGACAAACCTCCGGCGATAGGAGAAACCAAAAATTGCAGGAACGAGAATAGAGAGCCCAGAGCACCTGAAAAATTGGACTTGATTGATTATTAACGTTAATTACCGACACAATATGAAGCTGAATCATATTCAAACCCGCTTTTGAAGAATGAGTTACTTAAGGAAAATGTTCAAAAAAATTCAGAGACCGTCAAGAGATGAGCAGAAGGTCCATCCAGCAGCACAACACTTCACATTTAGTTCACTGACCAACACAAAGTTGACATCTAAAATCGAAATTAGTAGTTCCCGCCTACCTGGAGAATGTGAAGCTGGATTCACATGGGACGGAAAGGTCGGAACGATGGAAAGACGAGAAAACCAGTGGTGGGGGTAGGCGGAGTCGGCGGAAGGTTCACATGGATGGAATGATAACTGATGATAATGGCTTCCTGGAAGCTTCTGAAATGATAACCTCTCTCTGATCTGTAACCTCCGTTGACAGTGTTTTGAAAAGGTGGTGATCATCCATCGTTGAAATTCATATATAGCATTTCCGAATTGAGTTAAACTTTTTCCATTTAGGTTTAGTTCTTTTCCATTTGGATTTAGACCTTTTCCATTTAGATATAAACCTTTTCCATTTGGATTTAAACACCATCAAAACGTCAGTAGTTAGCCCCATCATAGTAAGTAAGTGCCTACCTATTAAAATTTCATTAGGCTAGAAGTTAAAAAAAAGGAAACGGTAAGAGAAAATACGCATTTTTAAAAGCTTGTTATGAATCGGAAATCTCGGTAATGGATAAGGAGCCGAAGGCGTTTGGTTGAGAAGGAATTTGTTAGTTTCTTCTCGAAGGCGTTTGGTCAATTCCTTCTCAATGCAAACTTCTTTCCCCACAATGCTATGTTGTGTTCCTTAATCATGAATCAGGCGACAGTGGAGCCAGCCAGTAGCTCTTAGTTTTAATGACTGAAAATCAGTTCCGACCTTTCAATCTGCTGGGTTTAATTCCATCTCAGCAAACATGAGCGATACCAGTTTTAGTGGAGACGCTGTCGCAACTCAGGGTTGCAGCCGTACTACGTACAATCGGATATCAAGTTCTGAAGATTCCAGTACCGCTGAAGAAAGGGAAGGAACAGTTCAACCTAGAGCTAGATCCTTATCCATTATCGAGATTTCCGATTCATAACAAGCTTTCAAAAATGCGTATTTTCTCTTACCGTTTCCTTTTTTTTTTACTTCTAGCCTAATGAAATTTTAGGAGGTAGGCACTTACTATGATGGGGCTAACTACTGACGTTTTCATGGAGTTTAAATCCAAATGGAAAAGGTTTATATCTAAATGGAAAAGGTCTAAATCCAAATGAAAAAGGTTTAAATCTAAGTGGAAAAGGTCTAAACCTAAGTGGAAAAGGTTTAAACCTAAATAGAAAAGAACTAAACCTAAATGGAAAAAGTTTAACTCAATTCGGAAATGCTATATAAAAGAATTAAAAAAAAGGACAGCTCAGAGTGGCCGATTGTGGATTGTTTTTTCCAACAATCGATAGTTTCGATGGTTTTTTTTTCCACAAAGGAATACTATTGCTTTCGGAATTTTTAATTTACCCACATGCTCATCTATTTTTACGAATGTCAGCTGAACAATGTTTCTAGAAATTATCACAGTAGTTGGGATTCTGCAAAAATTCTGAGAATACGTTATCACAACTCCTCAATCACATCGAAACAATCGATTGTTGGCTACTATCGACAGTTGCCCACCCCTAGTGCAACCTCCACTAGTGGTTATCCGTGCAGAAAGCGAAAGACAGTATACAAATTTATTAAGGTGGTCTCAGTCGGTCGCCGTTCGTTCCTCGTTCTGGGTCAGTATTTCAGGGAATTGAAGGCGCAAAGACATAAAAAGTTGTACCTAAATTTGAAATTTTAAAGGATTTTAGAAATTCATTAGTGCACGGCTTTAGAGATTTGAAAAACTGAAATATTGCCGCTGGAATCATCAAAATCGAACAATAACTGCCAGAGAAAAATGGGGAAAACTGTTAATTCAATAATGTTATTCCCATAAAACGTAGCTAAACTTCAAATTTTCAAGGATTTTAGAAATTCATTAGTGCATGGGTGTAGGGAATTGAAAAACTAAAAGATTGCCGCTAGAATCATCAAAATCGAACAATAATTGCCAGAGAAACATGGGAAAACCGTTTATTCAATAGTTTTTCTCATTTTTCTTTGGCAATTATTGTTCGATTTTGATGATTTCGGCGGCAATATTTCAGTTTTTCAATTTCCTTGGGCCGTGCTCTAATGAATTTCTAAAATCCTTCAAAATTTCAGATTTAGGTACAACTTTTCAAGTTTTTGCGCCTTCAATTTCGCTAAATACTTACTAGAAATGAACGGCGACCGACTGAGACCCCCTTAAGCCAACAGACTTTCCGCCATTCCGTCAAGATGGCGGCCACCATTCTCCACTGGGGAAAATCAGCCAATCAGATTACGTTATTTCTTTCCGTCCTCCCGACCTTTCTGTTCCATGTGAATCCAGCTTGTGACACGTACGTATCACAGAATCCGAGCAAATTTCATAGAATTTTCGCAAATTTTTGAGCAGAAAGGGCTTCTTTTAAGGTATCTTGTCTGTAGGATGCTGAGTGCTGTACCCTGAGGATTAGGGTTCCTAAAGAGGATTCATGAAGAATTTGGACGCTGGCAGTCATCAGTAGAACTAGCAGCACTACATTCAATACAGGCTGGGAAGAGAAATTGGCGCTTAGTACTCAGCACTTTACTTTACTTTACTTTCTTTTTTACTTTACTCAGCACTCAGTTCTCTAATTGGTTTTCAGAAAGAAGTTTTCAGGCACTGTGGGACTGCATTGCCGCATCCACAGTAGGGTACTGATTCTCCACCAATATAATAAGCTAGCCACAGGTAGTGCACGAGTTATCAAATACCTCCAAACAGAACGCTGCTGTAGTGATCTGGCGCTCCAACGAGAATTCGGAATCGCTCTAAGGAGTCGAGGAAATAGTTGTAGAGGCCCCCAGGAGGGTCGTTCTTCCTGTAGTGCTCCATCAGGGAAGGCATTAAAGGCAGAATCATCGTAAAGGCCAACAAGTCGAGGAGGAGAGACGAGAAAATTATGTACATCATCGACCGGTCCCTCACCACCACTTCTTTTCCGCTGAAAATCACAAATAATAATAAGGAGCAACTAAGTACAGAGAAAGTTCACAAAAATGAGATAAAGTATTAAATTAAAATATGATTGAATTTCACTTCTAGTATTCCAAAAAATGAAATGAGTACCTAACGAACACATTAGAAGCGATTCACTATCGTGTTACAGATTCCATTTCTTAAACTAATATGAACATGATCGTGAAATGCAATCAGTTTTCCGATACAAAATCATAAAGATAGGTACAACAATACAAATAACGCTGCAAATTATTACACAGCAATTTACTATTCATTAAGGCTAAAGGGGACGACAGTTGTGTGAGTGAGAGGGTGAATACCAAACTCATCATTGAAGGGTGAGCAACGTAATAGAGAAGCTGAGATGAATGGTCGCTCAAAGTTAACAAGTGTCTGTGCGGCGGGCGAGATTAGCTGCTAGGAAATGTGGGGTTGCCCTACAAATTCCATCTAGTCTTCCCAGGCCACGTTTTTTAGTCTAATTTTGGTTTATTATTTTCAATAATGAACCTTTGGAATCGACCAAGAAAAAAAAAATTTTAACACCCCCTCAAATTTTGATGGTTTACGTTTCAAGGTACGTAGAATCCAAAAATCGAATAAAAATTTGGCCGTCCGTCCGCCGTACGCCGTACGCGGCACTTTTGCCACTTAGCATTGACCGATTTTGATGAAATTTGGTATGTAGGCTCCATTTGGGGTCTAGTTGTGCCCCGAAGCTTTTGGTTGATGTAGGTCACTCCTAAGGGTTCCAAAATCAATTTTGAAATTTTGAAAACGCCCTAACTCAAAAAATTTTGATATAAAGGTATTGTTTTTCCTTCAAATTAAGATTCTATAGAATTTTTAGAATTTTTTGAGACCACGCGGAGCTCTGTAGGACAAACCGTTCGCTCCCTACGAAAATTTAAGGGTTTATATTGAAATATATATATATATAAATCAAAACACGAGTGTGAATCGCAAAAGAGGCCTAATCTCCGTTCAAATTAGAGCTGACCGAAATGCAATCGATGGTTGGTGATTTTGATTTTTTCGATTTTTTTTGGATTTTTTTATTTTTTGATTTTATTTTAATTTTTTTATTTTTCTCTTCATATTGGATGGTTGGTGATTTTGTAGACGAGTGATCTATATAAAAATAATAAACCGTTGTGTAATAATTTGCAGCGTTTTTCGCTTTCAGCCTCTAATTTTCACACAAATTGTTTTGTGATAATTCCAACATATAGAAGGATAGTTTCCAAACACGGGATGTATTCGAATTTTTGAATTAAAAACATACTTCAATTATCAAATGAAACTTTAAAAAAATATTTAAAAATTTTTTTTTTTGTTGGTAATAATATTACCAACCATCATCTAGCATATTACAAACCATCATCTAGCATATTATATTATCTAGAATTATATTATATTATATTATATATTATATCTATTATATTATCTAGAATATTACAAACCATCATCTAGCATATTATGCTAGATGATGGTTTGTAAGATTTTGTTGTTCTGATACCATTCATATGGTTAGATTTGAAAATAACGATTTTTCAAGCTTAGATAAACCTGATGAAAGTATGGGGCGACACTAGTGCCATCTCTCATCTCAGAATCATACTAGACCCCCGTCTCCATTAGCCTTAAGGCAGCAGTTTGCTTTTTACTGGAGGTTTGGGCAGACGAGTTGAATGTGGCGTACTTTGCAAAACCACCGTATTTCTCCTCCCTGAACCCATTCAGCTGATGGTTTCAGGGAGGAAAACAAATTTTCCACAGAAGGGATGAAGGAGTGAGGTCTTGCATAGCTTTGGAAGAAAGAGATGTGGGAGAATGGAGCGAGAGAGAGATTGATTGATTGATTGAATTGTTTATTTAAACGCCTGGGGGCCATAAGGCCCTCTCTTCCCTGTCCCCAGGAACAATTAATACAACATATAATACCTCAATTACAATATTTAAATTAACCAAAATTTAAAATTAAAAATACAACATAATAAAATAATGGTATACAAATTAAATTGTCACTTTTGTCTCCAATATATAAATACTTTTTGCGAATAAGGAAAAAGTATCCTACCTACACTGATATATCATATTTATCTTGTAAAATAACTTTATACTTCCTTCTGAAACTTCCTACGCTCTCATCAAAATCAAAAATATCCCTATTTTCATTGAAAATTTTCACTCCTTTCACGCAAAAGGAACTACCGAAGAATACAGTTTTATGTAGAGGGATCTGTAATATATCCCTCCTAGTCCCATGCCCATGAACCGTACTTTGCATCACAAATTGTTCCCTCAAGTACCTCGGGATATCGAATTTAATGGTCTTAAATAGTAGTATTGCTGCTGATAGTTTTATTCTTTCTTCAATCTTGAGCCAGCCTAACTTCTTATAGTACGGCGTTACTTGCTCATCAATCTTTAGCCTGTAAACAAACCTAACAATAGCATTCAAGGCTCTCTGCATCCTACAAACTTGCTCATCTGTCATATCACAGAACACAAGAGAAGGAGAATGCAGAGGAAGGCAGACTCCAGGCTGATGCCAAACATTCAGGCTTGGATGGAATTCGTCTTTACGCAGTTACCTACACAAAGGATGTGGTGTGTTTTATGCCTGCCTGCATAAAAATGGGAAAGGTATCTGCCCCAAATTGTTTGCACGACCCAAACAGTTAAGATGACGTTCTACACACTTTCTTTGAATGGAGCTGAAATAAATTAGCTGCAAGAAGAAGTGGGGTTAAGTCCCAAAGTTCAACATCAGAAGCAGTGCCTTGTAGGAGAATGTAAGGAGTGCAGAAGGGAGCTTCTGGTCCATCCCCTTTTCTGGAACTGACAAAGGACCCTACAACTCAGCCTGGTGTAATGTGTTGAACATTTCCAGTCTCAATGTGGGAGGAAAGATGTTTTTTTTTAGTGGGTTTGAATCCCACATAACCTGAAGATGCGGACCCTGCAGGTATCTTACGTGATCAAACTCCACCTGTGGATTTCAAAGATTTCCTCAGCTGCCTGCCCGAAACAAAACAAAAGAAGGAGCAGAATTGTTTGACTTGCGGTGTTCAGGAGTTGAATGACTCGCTCCCATGAGAGTTTGCGGGATTCCTAATAGGGCAACTCGCCCAGTGAATGACCACCCCCAGTGAAGGAACATTACGAGGTTGTTTGGGAATAATAAGGCTTGTGATGCACCCTGGTGATAACGGTGTTTTTCATTAGTTCCATCAACATATCATAGATAGCAGGGTGAAGCAGTAGATAAAATGAAGTCTGCCATCTTCTTCGGTTTTGATGTTATCAACAGGTCAGTCTCCAAGAACGTATTTGGGGGTAACAACTGGAGTTGGCCATTACGTGGGGATTAGTGTTTAGATGTAAGTAAAACGCTAAATTAGTCAATGTCATGCTTTATTATTGTAGCTGATATGTTTTTCTAGAGAGAACTAATTGGGTAGAAGGGAATTTTTTTGATTATCATATGTTTTGTTGGGTGTTCATACTGTGGGAGCTAAAATATGACCTCCAACCAGTAAATGAACGACTGTTCATTCACTGGCTGGAGGGTTATTTCACGGTTTTTCAATCGAATGGAGGCTTCCCAAGTGAAGAAACAACTAAACTGCTGATTTTTTGCCTCAACTTGTTTGAATAACTATCCTATCCAGTGAATGAACTATAATGTTCATTCACTGAATTTCAGGGTTCATTCACTAGGAAATAGTGTTCATTCATGGGGTGAAATACATTAACTCCTTTATTGTGGAAAATTAGCTATACAAATCAACTTTTCTCGTCTTCTCCCATGCTATTCTTGTTCCTTATATAATTTTAAACAACATCAGACAAATTCAAGTAGTGTGGTACTGCAACTTTAAGAACTATAGACATTTAAGTTCGTCACTAGTGTGGTAAGAGCTTAAGTATTCATTCATTGGGCGAGTCACCCTAGGCGTACCTGAACTCTCCCAGTACAGGATAGTCACCCAGAAAGTGGTAAACATCCTTAACAACACGCATATTGCACTCGTCTATCGGTTAAAGGAAGAAATGACCTAAGATTTACCAGGCAGCCCACGTAGAAGAAATGTCTCTGGTTCTCATTCGTCATGTCCGTTGGGTGCAGGTAGATGTGCCCTCCAGATATAGCCCTAGTCCAGAGAGAGTAAAGAAAAATACAGGGTCCACAACTGCTTCTACAAATATACAGTATAATTCGGGATTTTCAATGGGAGTCCGCATATCATTTTCAAAAATTGGACCGGAAACTGCTCCACAACCATGACATAGTAAATGTAACCCCAGATTTGGGCAACATTGTCAGGATCGTTCAGACGGCAGCAAGATAATTTAAAGCAGGTCCTACATCTAAGTTCTGTAACTTTGCTAATAATATCTACTGGTATTATGTCAAATAGGTACTATACCTACTGGACCTTTTCAAAAATTGGTCAAATAATAAACAACAGTAAAATTGTGCAAACGTACCTATGATTACGTATCTGATTTAAAGCCCCAACTGATGTTTATTTTTTTCAATTTTTTGACAGATTCTATACATTTAAACGAAAAATACAAAATTTTTTTTTTCCAATTCTGTGACTTCGTCAGTTCTTGATTCATAAACTTTATTATCTTGAACTACCTAGTTTTAGTTATCTGAAACGAAGATACTATGCTGGAATATTTTCTTACTTGTAGGTTCAAATTGTTGAAGGCTCTTTACAACTAGGTATTCCAGAAAATCCTTGCTGACAATCTTTTACTAAACTTTCTAATTAGATGGATATAAGCTCACTTTACTTAAGGTAGTTTACAATTACTGACATTTAAGAATTTTGTGGTAAACTCTACCTTACCTCACTAAAACAGTCATAACTCCCTCAATAATTTCTTTTCAATAAAAACTGAGGACACCATGACACGAAGAAGAGCAGTGTTAAATTTATTATGGTATAAGCCACAAACACTAATTTTAAAATCGCACCAACTAAGATTTATTCTATATTTGTAGAGGGTATACTTCAATGGGTAGATTTCTGACTGAGCTCTACAAGTTCACCAACGAGTACTTGGATGTTGTTTTAAGAAACCTTTCAATTTAGGTTTTTGAAACGAATGGCATAGGTATCGCCAAATTAACAGAAACGGTTTCCAGAGATACGATTCCCTTCGGTGTAATTCTTGTATTTTCATTCTCCATTACTAATAGCTATCCACATAAAAGCTACTGCAGATTTGAGTGTCAATACGAGGTGGTGACCCCAGAATCTCATCCTCCTGGTCCTCATCTAAAGTTTGAAATCTTCCAATCAAGCCACACCTTCGAGTACATAGAAACCTGCTAGTTGGGTTGCCTTATTTGTTTACGTTTATGAATCATGAAAAATCAAAGGCAAAATGCCTCTATCCTAGCAAGCCTTGTCTTGGGTACCACAACAGGCGCCAAACCAAAAATAGTGCACCCATAACTTGTACAAGCTAATTTTACCTGGAAACTTGGGGTTGAACCATTTTGAACCACGAGCTGTTTCACCCAAATTTCAAACAGAACTAAACTTTCCTCGGGGTTTTAAACATTACGCAAGCAAATTAGATAAGCGGAGTAAACTTTCACTTTCTACGGGGCTTCAGGTCGGCCGATCATTCATGTTATCGATAACTCGACTAGTTTGTCACGTTGTGCCCCCTTATTTGTCGGCAATCGCGAAGGGCGACATTATATTAGGTACGTTCGTGACCGAAATTAATCACTGCAGAGCCAAATTGGAAATTATCAGTACAGGATGAGAAATGACGCTATCACACCCGCTCACAATCACGTAACAACACAAAACACTTTTGGAATAAGGCGCTTGCCGTCGAGATGTGAAGTGACGGAGAGGTTTGGCTCGAACGTTTCCCATTTGATATCCTTACTTCTGCATGGAAGAAGTAGAGATGCGACTTCTTCGCCAGAGGGAGGGAGAGGGCGTGGCTCAGGAATGGAACCATGTCTGACCCTTGCGGACACGCCTTCTTTTCACCAACCTCGTACGTTGCAATCAAACTAATAAGAAATAAAGACGTTGAAGATGCAGTAATAATAACTGATTCACGATCTGCATGTATGAGTATCCAGGGTGTTTCAGAGGGACGAGCCAGACACTATATGGTGATCGAAATTGCAAGACAACTAATAGCAACCACGCAGAATATCCATATACAATGGGTATCTAGCCACTGTGGATTAGTGGGGAACGAACGAGCAGATAAGATTGCCAAAGAAGCCGTTCAATTGCGGACTATCACGAATATAAAAATCTTCGTAAGTGGCAAATGGGATATGAGCACCGGTTGGAAACTGTGGGCGAATTTCATTTCCGAGTGTGCCCACGCATAAGAACAAACCCATTGTTCAAAAAATGGAAATTATCTCGGGAAAAATTGGTAACTGTAATCCCCGGGTTCCTCCCCTAAGGATTACCGTAAATCCCCCTACCTTCAAACGCGCGCGGGCCCGATCAGCCGGATCGCCGCCAGAACCCAGTTTCCAGCAGCCAACACCGATAGCGCCACCAGTGCCCAGCACCAGCTTCCGCCAGCCAGCACCGGAAGCGCCACCAGCGCGTCCCCCTCTCTCCGCGCATGCGCCCCGCCGACGAGCCACCCCCTCCAAACCAAAGGACCCCCACGCACAGCCCTGACCGCTTCATTCCTTGACTGGCACTTGACTGTGGCGAGAGTACAAGCTGACCGAGTATTGCAGCCCCCCCGATCATTCGAGCGTCCACGTCCTGGTCTCACCCTGACTCCGACTTCATCTTCGACGACGACTGCGACAGCACCTGCCCATCTACGAACTGTTTCAACTGGTAGGATTTATCCACATTATTCTGTAAATAGACCATTTCGACTGTTAGGTTATAGTGATTTTCTCTTCAAAGACTGGCGAGCTGGCGCTTAGAATACCACGATAATAGATAAAAGACTGAGAATGGCCCTACCCATAATTTCCCCCGTATATTTTAAATTGTAATATTTCGTTTAAATTGTCTTGTAAAACCTAAATCTTGTCTACACGTGGTGTCCACCTTAAGTGTCCACCACCTAGTCCACCCTTGTCTACCAAGTAGAGTTATTCATTTTGAGAGAGTGAGAGTGATAGTAGGAATAGGTAGAGTAAGGATTGAGAGTGTAATATATTTTTATTTGTCTCACGGATTTGACAATACAACACCCATACGGAAGTACTTCTATCTTTCACTGGCTTATCTCCTACTGACCAGGTATATTTCACCAGTAAATTCAGTAATAGTTAACTTGACAGTAAATTCACTTGCTTTGCTTTATCAACAACTTAACGTAACTTCAATTGACAACATTAAATTCCTTTTTATCAATTTAACTTCAACTAGTCTTCGACTAGTTCCTACTTTTAAGTAGGTGGTGGCAGCTCTACATCTCCAGGGAATACAGACAGCTAAGGTAAGTTGTATCCGCATTAAAATCATAACAGTAATACAGAATAGGTCCTTGAGGCATCTTTATTTTGATTCTCTCTATTAGGATCTTATTAGATTCCTCTGCTCCCTTCCGAGGGTTCCCATAGTGATAAATGGGGTTACAATTGGTGCCAGCGGTACGGATCTGGTTTACCTAACGCCTTGACTGCCATAAAATCAGTAGCTACCAATTTTATTCATTTTTATATTGCGGATCTTAGCTGTCTTCCCTTTTAAATTCATTAAATTCTTTGTGGTGAAATAATTGATACCTTGGTACGTATTGGAGAGTTAGTCAGAGAGTTCCATTCGGAACCGAAGTACTAGACTAAGTTGCTTGTGAATGTGCATGTTATGATTTAAGGGTGCCATACACACATTTTACACAACCACACGAATTTTGACACATTTCATACTGTTCTTTGTGCTGTACGGGAAAGTACAGATACCCTTCGCAAAGTTCCGACTCGAAAATTCAAGTTTTAGGGTGTGTCCACCGTTGTCCGCCGTGGTCATAATTTTTGTCCACCCTTGCAGGATTTTTCAGGCCTATATGTCTAGGAAATTTGATCAACAGGAATCCTCCTGTGCATGAAAAATTCGTTGCATACAGCCGATAGTTGGGAAGATACGTAGTAGTTGAAACTTGAAACCAATATTTTCCTTAATATTTCGTAATTTTCTCTAGCAAACGTCCATTTTGTCTTAATTTCGTGTCAACGAACCTCAGGTAAACGACTCTTAACCCTCAGGTCTACGTGACATCTTTTGACCCAGCAAACAAAAGGGTAGTTGAACCCTTGGAAAAACCCATCCCTTAGTTCATCCCTTTTCAGCCTTCAGCCCCTTGATCCCTTTTTACCTCAAAAGTTGTGGGAAAAATTGAGGAAGTCATTCCCCTTTTTGACCCGACCCTTTTTGCCGAAGCCCCTAGCAACAGGAAGAGAAACGACACTAGGACAATTAGGTAGTGGTACATTGCCTTGAATATTATATTGTGTGCATTTTATATTGATTTGCTTGTTGAATAGTGAAATTTTGCTATTTTTCCATAATTTGCCATAATTTCGTGGTTGTCCACCGTCCACGACCGATATTTTTAGGGTTGTCCACCACTTGTCCTCAGTGGTCCACCGTTGGTCCACCTCACTGACCACCCGTGACCACACTTGTCCGCCAGTGTCCACCTGTTTTGTCCACCCACGTTGCTTTTGTTTACGAACCCCTGATATAAACAGTAACTTTTCAGTCTTGAAGTCCGTACTCTTTGGACCCCATTCTTAACTTTTGAGTTGTTGTGTGGACACTGTCCGCCTTTGTCCACATCTTGTCCACCTTAGGTATACCTTCAGTCTACCTTTGGTCCACCTCATTGTCCACCCTCAAGGGACACGTCCTTAAGACCTGTCCAGGCCAATTTTATTTTTGCCTGTCCACCCTTGACCACACCCTTGACCACCTTTTCCTAAATTGAACAAATTTAGTAGAAAAGTGGTATTAAATTCTTTTTAGTTCCGTTCAAATCTTGGTAGTAGATTCATACTACATATCTTTTGCCGCTTTTCATAAAAGTGGTGTTAAATTCATACTTTCCTTCTGAAAGTGTAACCCTGTTCCCAATACAATTTCGGATTGCCTACCCTATCTTGTCAGCCTACAACCGGTTCTCGCGGCGCGACGAAGCATACGGGTGTGTGTGATTAAAGTGCAATTTTGACTGCGTATTTGGAACGAAACCTTCAGTTTCATTCCCTTTTTGAATTTTATTTTATTTTGACGTGAAATTTCCCCGTTTAAAAATGTCTACGAGTAACTGTGCTGACCCTGAACCTCGAGATGTTGCCCTTGAAGCTGTGGCGAAGGCCATGAGTCGCCTTGAGTTCGTACTTGGCAACAAACCTACCGAGTCCACCACCGAGCAAATTCCACGTTCCGTGCTCATGGAAGTCGACCCCTGGGATCCCGATGATGTTGAAGCCGTTGCTATCGGTACTTACCTCGAAATTTTTGATGGTATTACACGGGACTTGGCCGACAACCTACGCATACAATTGTTGCGGATTAAGCTCCGAGGATCAGCGAAGACCTTCCTCTTGGATAATGGACACCTGTTAGAAGGAAAAGAATGTTACCCCGCGTTGAGACGAGCCCTGATACGCTGGTATGGCCGAGATGATCCCGAGAAAGCTGCGGAGCAGCTATGGACGATGCAGAAATCAGCGGGCGAGACCTTTCGCCAGTTCGCCGAAAGAGTTCGACACACAGCTTCGCGAGCTTCGCGTGTGGAAGGAATATATATGGATGCGACCCAGACCCGCACATGGATAGCAGCCAGATCGGTTAAGGCCTTTCTGAAAGGAATACCTGGACAATACGCCGGATTCTTCGTGAACAACCCTCCAGCATCCCTCGAAGAAGCGATGAAGAAAGCTGAGCAACTAGAGGACGCTCTAGAACCTCGAGAAGCTGATCGTTGGAACGTCGCCCGAATCCAAGTTCAGGATAAAAGATGCTTCCGCTGCAGAGAATTGGGACACATCGCATCGGGTTGTCCGAATATTCCACGGCCTCCTACTCCTCCACCGCAGCGACGAAACGCTATGGGAAGCCCCCAGAAGCCTTGTAGCTACTGCGGAAGCAACGTGCACTTCCCCGCACACTGTTTGAAGAACCCCAAAAATTTTCCCTGCGATTACTGCGGACTATACGGACACAAGGAATCCGAATGTCGGGTGAAGTCAAGTCACTATGCTGATGAACCCATGTGTGACTACTGCGGTTATTATGGTCACCTAGAGGCTGATTGTCCCCAGAAGACTGAATCCTGCATGAAGAGAGAAGCCGTCACCCGGTTGGAACCTCGTAAGGTACTAGCTCTCACGAGCGAAGCGTACGAACAAAACCCTCATCAGGCCGTAGCCCTCAGAACGGAGAAGAAAGTAGCCGACTCACCTCCCGTGTCTACTCCACAAGCAGAAGAAGCTGATGTGTGCCTTCCTGCAGTTGACTCGCCATTTAAGCAGACGATGCGAATCCGAGTAAACCTGAGTGGACATGAGCGAGTGCTGATAGTTGACACCGGCGCTCAAATCTCTGTACTGACGCACCCTGTTCCGAACGTACCCATAGTACTGACTCGAATTCTTGCCTGGGGCGCCGATGGTCAACCAATGCCCTTCCTGGGACAGCAATGTTTGGAAGTAACAATTGGTCCCATACGCCTGACTCATACCTTCAGGATTTTCGCACGAGACCATTCCGGATTGGACCTGTTGGGGCTGGACCTGCTTCGTAGAATCCCCGCTTCTATCCACCTGGATAGCTGCGAAGTACGGATGACGCATCCCCAAACTGGCCAATCCGTGGTGATTAGTGACGTCATCACGGGCTACTTGTCGCCTGCTAGACCTGTACCCATGCCAGACCGTGAACAACCGATGCGACCCCGCATTGCAGTGGTAGAAGGTTCCCACGCATTCGACACCGCTCACCTGTTGGACCCTGTGGATATGGAGGTCTCATCGTCCGATGATTGCCCCATATTGGACCCGTCCGAGGAGTTTCCCACAGAAGATCTGGATGAGCCAATTCCCGATCTCCTTGGTGTACTACAGCAACAACTCCAGCACTTGCCGACGACGGATGCCAAATATGTGACCGACATCTTGAAGACTTACCAGCACCTGTTTCAGCGGCCTGACGCTCAGGGATGCTTAATGAAGGTTGTTCATCGCATCGAAACAGGAACGCATTCCCCCATCTACAAGAAGCCTTACACCGTGCCACATGCTCTGCGACCCATCATCGAAGAACAGCTGGAACAAATGTTGGCGGACCGCGTCATCGAGCCATCGACCAGCCCATGGGGAGCACCAGTGGTACTGGTAAAGAAGAAAACGCCATCAGGACAAAGCCAGAAGTATCGGTTCTGCACCGATTTCCGAGCCTTGAACCATGCCACGAAGAGCGACGCTTACCCGCTTCCGAACCTGACGGAGACCTTGGAGTCTCTTGGCGGCAGCAAGTTCTTCACGACGTTGGATTTAACGGCAGGCTACCACCAGATAGCCATAGCGGAGGAGGACCGCGAGAAGACGTCTTTTACCACCTTAGGGCACACGTACCAGTACCGGAAAATGGCTTTCGGCCTTAAGAACGCACCGGCGACTTTCCAAAGACTTATGAACTGCGTCCTGGAGGGACTTGTGGGCACATCCTGTCTCGTCTACCTTGACGACATTGTCGTCTACGGGCCAGATGTCGAAACCCACATGATACGGTTACGTCAAGTCTTGGAGAGGTTAAACCACGCCAACCTCAAGCTTAACCTTGCCAAGTGTACCTTTTTGAACACGCAAGTAAGCTATTTGGGCCACGTTGTGTCAGAAGAAGGACTGCGAATGGAGCCATCGAAACTCGCCTGCGTGCAGCAGTATCCTGTACCGAAGGACGCTACGGAGATCCGCGCCTTCCTGGGCCTCGCCGGATTCTACCGAAGGTTTGTCAGCGGTTTCTCAGCAATAACCGCTCCACTGACCCAGCTCCTACAAAAGGACTCTCCTTTTGAGTGGGGAGAAGAGCAGCGGCTAGCTTTCGACAAGCTAAAGGAGACGCTTCTCACCAGTCCAGTCCTCGCTTACCCGGATTTCGAATTGCCGTTTACTTTGTCCACTGACGCCTCTGGCATAGCTTTAGGAGCCGTGCTAAGTCAAGAACGAGACGGAGTGAGCCACCCCATTGCTTTCGCAAGCCGCAAGCTAAATCCCGCGGAATCGCGATATTCCACCACAGAACGGGAGCTCTTGGCAGTAGTGTGGGCTGTCTCTCACTTCCAACCTTACCTGTTAGGTCGGCGTTTCCGGTTGGAAACGGATCACCGAGCACTCACAGCTGCGATGAACTTACGAGACCCGACGCATCGAATCAGTCGCTGGATACTCCGCCTAGCTGAGTATGACTTCGATCCGGTCTACCGTCCTGGAAGCCAGATGCAACACGTGGATGCTCTTAGTCGAGTTGTCATTGCCAGCATCAACACTTTCCAGTTGACCAAGGAAATGCTCATCTCGTCGCAGCAGGTCGACCCTTGGATCTCGGAAGTTCAACGCAACCCTGCGAAGTGGTCAGCCCGACTAGAAGATGGAGTCTGGATGGCCTCGAAGGTCGTAGAAACCGGTGAATTGTTAGTTCCACTAATTCCCGGCTCCCTTCGCCACCAGATACTCCAAGTTTGCCATGATGGCCCTTGGGCAGGACACCCTGGCATTGAAACCACAGACGCCACAGTTAGAAGATATGGAGTTTGGCCGAAGCTCACGTCGTACGTGAAGGATTATGTTCAATCCTGCGCTGTCTGCCAGAAACGCAAGACTCCAAACCGGCTGGATCCACCCATTCAACAACCGGAGCTACCGACACATCCTGGAGAGATTGTGGGGATCGACCACGTTGGGCCGCTGATGACACCCAACGGGGTTAGGTATCTACTCACAGTCGTCGACCACTTCAGCAAATATGCTGAAGCATATGTCGTCATGAACACAACGGCAAAGAAAGTGGTCGACGTACTGACGAGGCAATACTTCCCCATCCACGGAGTTCCGGAGAAGATGATCTCAGACCGCGGGACCGCATTTACAGCAGCCGTGACCCAAGAACTGTGCGCCGCCTGGGGCATCAAGAAAGTGCAAACCACGGCCTATCATCCCCAAAGCAACGGGATATGCGAACGATTCCATAGAACCTTGGCCAATATAATCGCCAAGTTGTCACCAAAAACAACCTTGTGGCAAGACGTATTACCCATGGCCCTGGCAGTATACCGGAGTGCTCCGCACGGAAGTACCGGATATACCCCAAACCTTCTGCACCTGGGAAGAGAAATAAGACTACCTGTGGCCGCCGCCTTAGACCTGAACCCTCCGTCCAGTCACGACCAGACACTCAAGCATGTCAAGAGGGCTCAGAAAGCAGCAGCCAAGGCAATCAGGAAGGCTTGGTTGAAGCGAGCAAAGATTGCTAATGCGCGGCGTACGCCTCGTTACTTCAATGTAGATGATAGAGTCTACTTGCGTCAAATGGTCCCACCTCCTGGAGTCTCGACGAAGTTCTGGAGCCCCTGGGTAGGCCCCATGAGGATCGTGCGACGCCTGTCAGAAGTAACATACGAAGTGGCGGACCTCACCGACCGTTGTCAGGTTGTACACCTGAGTCGCCTCAAGCCTGCGTTTGAGAGAGGAGTGCCGGACGACGCCTGCATCACACCGCCACTCACACCAATGCCGGACCAACGACCTGAACCCGTTCCCTGCAGTTGGGAAATGGACGATCTCATCTTTGAGGATGACGACGTGTACCCAGTGGCCCGATTCACGGAAGTTCAGGCACCCGAAGAATCGACGGAGACCGCACCTGTGGAAATCCCAGCTGAAAACCCCAAGATCCTGAAAACGGAGAACGCTGCCGAAAACACCAACTCTCGACAGCTCCGCTCGCTTCCCCGACAGGACTACCGTCAGCTCCACTCAGGAAAGCCCTCCAAACAGCTGAAGACCTGAAACAAAAACAAGTATTATTTATATATATATAAAAAAAAAAAAAAAAAAAAAAAAAAAAAAAAAAAACTTTATAATATTGAAAATTTTACTTACCGTATTGTCATTTCATGCACCTGATCCTTTCTTTCACCAATCCGCAATGCTGCCGTGAACGCGCGCGCGACCGCTTGTGGGTTGACAAACGTGGCTTCTTCCCGCATAGATATGTCTCCCCCCCCCATTTTTACTTACCATTGAAGAGTCGATAGGGTTATAGAGGTGAGGAACACTGAAATCCTTTAGTAGTCGCTAGTAGTCTGAGAAGAGTCGAATAGGAACACCTGAACACACAGTAGAATTGGCACCCCGTAGTAACATGTGCATCGTAGAAAATAACCCCCAGTTGTTACTAACCATAAGATTCAGTCCTAAGCACAGTGCTAATTATAAGGTGGGTGTGTGTGTTTACAGACGGTGATGTCGGGTGGCAAAGACCTGTATGCCATGTTTACCGATGTGGAGCGACGACTGAACCAGGGTGTTGACGGGGATGAGAGCCAGTGTGACGAACCAGTAGAGGAGCCAGCATTGCCGAGACCCAGAGTGAGCGCGATTGAACCAAGTGAAGTGGTGCGCGAAACCATAGACGTTGATAGGGAGTGGGGTGTGCTCGAAAGTGGAGTTGAGATGATGTGCAACGCGACCAACGCGGAGGACAGAAAGCACGGGTGGCATCGATACGCGAGTGCCTTGAAGTGGCTGAAAGGGTACACACGAAGTAGGCACACCGTCGCAAGTCCTACTCTCGACGTCAACCATCTTGCTGACGCTGTAGCCCGGAAGCTCCGACAGCCGCCTGTCGTTGGACCAACGCCACGGGAAATTGCGCGAGAGGTGGTGGAGATGCTGCAAGAAAAGGTGACGCTCACCAATCCCAAACTGGCGGAGGAGATTGCAGAGCTGGTGTGTCAGCGCCAAAGTCCAGCATATTCTCCTGTTCATGATGCCGGAGCCATCGCCGACGCCATCCTGAACAAGCTGAAAGGACAAGTGAACTTGAGCTTGTGCCTGCCGGAACCAACCACCACCATTCCACCTGCGCCCGAGTCTCTGCACCCAGATGAGATGACGGAAGATGTGCCACAGGACGACAACGACCTGTCACAGGTGTCGGACAATCCTGCTGAGGAGCGAAGGTGCCTCGCATGCAAGCAGCCCCGTACCCGTCACTCGCAACTATGGTGCGAGGCGTGCCGAGTTTTCTTGCGACGCTCTCACAAAGCCACAGCTGAAGGACGCCCATTCGCCTGCCACAACATCCGCCACCAACAGAAACCCGACGTTGACAACTGTCGAGGGTGCAGAGCTCGACGACTGCATGACCTAGAGACCCAAGCGTGCCATCCTGAAGACTCGGATGACGCCGATGGGGACATCGGCTTCCGAAGGGGAGGGGAGTGTAATCCCCGGGTTCCTCCCCTAAGGATTACCGTAAATCCCCCTACCTTCAAACGCGCGCGGGCCCGATCAGCCGGATCGCCGCCAGAACCCAGTTTCCAGCAGCCAACACCGATAGCGCCACCAGTGCCCAGCACCAGCTTCCGCCAGCCAGCACCGGAAGCGCCACCAGCGCGTCCCCCTCTCTCCGCGCATGCGCCCCGCCGACGAGCCACCCCCTCCAAACCAAAGGACCCCCACGCACAGCCCTGACCGCTTCATTCCTTGACTGGCACTTGACTGTGGCGAGAGTTCAAGCTGACCGAGTATTGCAGCCCCCCCGATCATTCGAGCGTCCACGTCCTGGTCTCACCCTGACTCCGACTTCATCTTCGACGACGACTGCGACAGCACCTGCCCATCTACGAACTGTTTCAACTGGTAGGATTTATCCACATTATTCTGTAAATAGACCATTTCGACTGTTAGGTTATAGTGATTTTCTCTTCAAAGACTGGCGAGCTGGCGCTTAGAATACCACGATAATAGATAAAAGACTGAGAATGGCCCTACCCATAATTTCCCCCGTATATTTTAAATTGTAATATTTCGTTTAAATTGTCTTGTAAAACCTAAATCTTGTCTACACGTGGTGTCCACCTTAAGTGTCCACCACCTAGTCCACCCTTGTCTACCAAGTAGAGTTATTCATTTTGAGAGAGTGAGAGTGATAGTAGGAATAGGTAGAGTAAGGATTGAGAGTGTAATATATTTTTATTTGTCTCACGGATTTGACAATACAACACCCATACGGAAGTACTTCTATCTTTCACTGGCTTATCTCCTACTGACCAGGTATATTTCACCAGTAAATTCAGTAATAGTTAACTTGACAGTAAATTCACTTGCTTTGCTTTATCAACAACTTAACGTAACTTCAATTGACAACATTAAATTCCTTTTTATCAATTTAACTTCAACTAGTCTTCGACTAGTTCCTACTTTTAAGTAGGTGGTGGCAGCTCTACATCTCCAGGGAATACAGACAGCTAAGGTAAGTTGTATCCGCATTAAAATCATAACAGTAATACAGAATAGGTCCTTGAGGCATCTTTATTTTGATTCTCTCTATTAGGATCTTATTAGATTCCTCTGCTCCCTTCCGAGGGTTCCCATAGTGATAAATGGGGTTACATAACTCTCATCCGAATCAGAATGGGACATGGGAATGTAATAGGTGAAAATTCGTTTGGTTTATAAAATTGATTTGCTTCGAACTTGAAGAGTTCAAAATTACGGGACTGGAAATAAATTACAGAGTAAAATCTGTTGAAAGTGAAATAGGCGATTCTCAACTTAGTTAAGCCTTGGTAGGGCGTAGGTAGGCTTACTGGACTGATGAAAAATGAGATTATTTAAATAATTATGCTTTCTAATAAAATTTACTGTTATTGTTGACAATGCTTATTTCTGTGATTCTACTCCTAGTCCCTTTTTATTTACTTTACTTTTTATTACGAATTCCTAGGAATCTCTCAGGTAGAAGGGTATCATGAACTGAGGGTTCGTGAGGTCAATACTCCTACCTAACGGTTGAAATTCCTGAGAGGTATGCTGCCACCACCCTGGGTCGTATTAGGACACAGGGAATTACCAAACCTTTTTTCCTGCAATGTACCTTGTAGGAGTTAAAGAGGTCAACTGCTGAAATGAGTAACTACAGGTTAACAGGAAGGGTTTTTATTCAGAAAAATGTACAGGTATTATACCCTGAAGCGGATTTGAACTAATTGCTCTGAAGGAGCTGACTTTCGAAAAATATCAAGAAATATGCTTTAAAGTACTTCAATATTTTCCACACGTTGTTATTTCGTAAATTATAATATGAATTTCAATATAAATCTTCTTTCTTATGCTAAGGTTGACTTAGACTTCAAGGACTTTACTTTACAATACAAATTGACTTATAACTAACTTCTACTTCGACTTTCTTTACTTTATGTTACAATTTTTACAGGTTTTTCAGTTACTTTTATACTTTCTTTACTTGACAGGACAGTTTTATAGAGGGGGATGGTTGCCAGATTTTATTGAGAAGTAAGCACTTACTAGGGGTCTGAGGGAATGGGCTTACCCTCAAGCCGAGCTTGGATTCGATGAATCTCCGTAGCAGGTAAGTAGTCCAGGGCCTCTTCCTAGAAGGCTGTAGAAGGGGGTGCCGGGAATCGATGCAAATTTGCCTCGGTTCGGAGTTCGATCGCCGTTCTGGGTCGGTCTGGTGGCGTAAAAGGAGAAGGCGGTAGTGCTGTAAAATCCTGGGCCGTGGCTAGACAGGATAGTACCAAACACTAACTGGCAGGTAGACACTTCTGACTATTAAATGTGAATGTTCGCACTTGGATCACCACCGGTACGTTCTCAGTTCGTAAGGTCTCGTTAAAGGGAGAAAGGGATGAGTCGTGCAGCTAGGTTCAAAACACCATTGAGACGTGTGATTGTAGACTCATGGAAGAATAGGAGGAAGGCTCACTTCAATGGGCCGATGCGTGCGCTTTTTTCTTTATCGCGACAGTAGTGTTCTCCTTAGGTGGCGAACAGAGTTAAGAAGTATTATTCACGGTCATTAGAGCTCGTAACGCTTCGCCTCCCCCCCCAGCCCTGATAACAGTTACTCCAACGTACTTTTCAGATGTGTCTCTCGTTGCTAACGTATGTTTTCTCGTCTTTCTGTTTGATAGTGGTTCGTATCCAAGTTTAATTTTCTCGTCTTTGTGTTCATCTACAGTGGTTCGTCTCTAGTTTGCTTTTCACTTATTCAAAACATGAAGTAGTGTTGGTAGATGTCGATTCTAATAACTTGAGACCATCAGTAGCTACACCTCGGCAGAAATGCAGTGATAAGAGTGATGCAGATGATGATATTGTAGTATAACTACAGTCCCTGGATATAATTTTTTGTAGGAATTTAGTTAGTTGTTATATTGAAAAAGTTGTTGTGTTTTTTATATTGAAAAGAAATTACACTTGTCATCTTTTGTGCCAATCAGTGGTTTTCTAACATAATATTTTTGTTTTTCATTACATGGTAGGTATGTACATACCTGCCGTTACTCCTTTTCTCCTGGTATCTTATTTCTATAACTATTACGATAGTTATAGAGGACAGAGCGTCCAAAATCGTACTCCACGAGTAATATTGATGAAGTGCAATTTAAAAAAAACCCGCGGGAATGAGCAGGAGGGACGAAGCTGCGCTCTAGCGACTGAGTGGTGTAATATTGGAGGACTATGTTTTTCTTCGCCACCTAAAGGTTGCGCTGAAAGCGGGGGGCGATTTTTCATCACGTTTTTTAACGTTGACTGAGCTTTCCTCCTATCTTCTTCCATGGTAGACTGAAGGTGGCGGGAGAGGGAAGGCCCTTTTATCTCCTCGGCCATCTTGGAATTGGAGATGGGAGGGTCCCGATGGTGGCGCGCTCGGTGTCTTGAGTTGCTGTGGCAGACATCGATGTTCGGTTTGCGTGTTGCTTGGCGAGTGGAAGTATGGAAGTAGATAGTACATGGAGATTTGTTGTGCCTGAGGGGTGCTGTAATAAACTGGCTGATTACAGGAAAATAAATAAAATCTCAAATTTATACGGCTACGCCTCTAGCCAACTTTGTGATCACTGCGATGTACTGGAGGATGCAGAACATTTATTCATGGACAGTCAGAAATATGATGAAGAGAGGAGAAACTACAGCGTTCTGCTAAACCGCCAAGCATCCTTCGCAGATATACTCAAGAACTTGGATCGACGAGGATACCTCAATTTACTGGAGTTCTTGCAAGTCATAGCGGTGTCATTTTGATAACAGAAGTTAAGCATTAATTTTTATACATACCTACCTGCTGTGTGAACATATTTTGAAGCAATGACTATTTATTACCTTATATTGTAAATACCTGGCGACATGGGTACTTCTGTTGAACCTATTGCCATCAATAAAAAAGAAAAAAAAACCTCGTACGTTAATGGAAAAAATTGATTTCTCTTTCCAGGAGCTCCATTTTTCGACCGGATCAAAACTGGTAGAAAACTGGTCAAATGAGAAATTTTTCATGGTTCCAACTTGATGATTTGAAGACAAAGGTCATTCTTGAAGTTCTATTTCTTGTCGTTTGAAGTAGAACATAAATTTCCTTATGTGCAGCATGAGGAGTTTTCAAAGAAATATTTTAACCTATTTTCGGAAATGTTTTTTGGTTTATTATTTTCAATAATGAACCTTTGGAATCGACCAAGAAAAAAAAGTTTACTCCCCTCAAAATATGTTGGTTTACGTTGAATCCGAAAAACGAATACAAATTTTTCCATCCATCCGCCGTACGCTGCAATTTCCTTAGTTCCCATGGACCGATTTTGATGAAATTTGGTATGTAGGCTCCATTTGGGGTCTAGTTGTGCCACAAAGATTTTGGTTGATGTCAGTCACCTCTAAAAGTTAAAAAATAAGGGTTGAAATTTTGAAAACGCCCTAGTTCGAAAAAAATGCTGTATAAATGTATTGTTTTTCCATCAATTGAAGATAGAATTGAATTTTTAGAATTTTTTTAGACCACGCGGAGGTCTATAGGACCAACCGTGCGCTCCCCATGAGAACTTGAAGGTTGAACTTATGATAAATCAGAAACACGAGGGTGAATCGCAAAAGAGGCCTACTCTCCTTTCAAATTTTAGCTGACCAAAATGCGATCATTGTTCGTTTCTTCGAGTTGTTCTCAGGTTTGCGTCCTTAGCAACCATTTTTTAAAAATTGAGTGTGAAGCGTTTATTTTATCAAATTAAACTTGATTGTGAAGCGAAATTAGGTTGGTCGAAAGTGGCAATGGCAAAGTTGTGTTCTTTGCAGGCGAGTGATCAATCAGAAAAATAATAAACCTTTGTGTAGTAATTTGCTGCGTTTTTTACATGAATATGTTTTACTTCTGGGGTCAATCCAAAATGTTGTCAGAATTACAAATTTCTGCAAAAAAAATTACTTTGTTTGACATGGTTTCTTTGTTTTAAGGCCGATTAGTCAGGATGAAGATTCGGTATAAATCGACAGCTTTCCAACGACATTGATACTTTCCCCAATTGTTTACTTCATAGATAGTTTTACAGGGAATTTTACGCGGATTCCGATAATACCAAAGCACCAAAATAGCATATTACACCAAAACCATTTTATAAAACTTTTCCGGGGGTACCTGCTCCAAGCACTCTAGTAGTACCCACTCAAAATATTTATTTTCCATAACTTGTGAGGCCATTGCAGTAGTTTCATTTTTTAGGACGTCCCACACTAAGACTTGGGCGTCCCTACGTGGTTAATCTGGGATGAAGGAGGACAACACTCAAACCTGCGTTTTTGGCTATAAACTTGTATAATACTCTGCCCAGGCCTTATTAGTTCCTACCAGCCAGTTGGACGCAGAAATCTGTCTAGTTGTGCCGGTATTTCGAAATTTGATTCTAAGGGGAACGAACGGAGGTTATTTAGTGAAAATAAGGCGCATTCTGACAGCAACTCGCTACCCACTCCTCAATTCTCAACCGATTTGCATGTTTATTTTTTTGTTCAACTCAGATAACTTCGAAGTTGCACATTATTTTACCAGAGTATCAGAATCAGGATGGGAAGAGGCCGAGTGGGGGGGGGGGGGGGATAACTTTCGCAAAACGTACGATTTTTCAATATTTCGGTTCCTTTTTAGCTAATTACTGATTTTACCCAAAATTTGAAATTGAGGGAATCAAAATAAAAGGGAAATCAATCAATATACCTCTGGATTTTCATGAATTATTCTTTGTGCCACCATGGTGCCAGGGCACCAGAAACTATGCACTTATTTCGTGGGTTTTTGGGTGATTCACCTTGAATACGGTTGTGACTTTCTGTGTACTAGCTATCAAAACTAACAGATGAAAGTCAACACCCCCTGGAATGCATGCAGAACCAAACAATTTGTTTTCTCGAAAACAATAATACAATTATTCAGAAAGCTCTAAAACGCTAAATACGAGTAAAAATATTGATTTTAGAGTAGGTATCTACATTTTGAATGCCAAGCTTATTCCCAATCTGCGGTAGTAAAGAAGCAAATAAGACGTACACAGAACGATGTTATTAATTTAATTTTTTAAATATTTTTTTTCGTGTTCATTATCTTGTTCATTATCCCAAACGCTGCAAATTATTACACAGTGGTTTATTATTTTTCATTTTTCTACATAGATCATTCGTCTGCAAAGCCACCAACCACCCAACATGAAGAAAAACATCGATCGCATTTCGGTCAGCTTTAGTTTGAACGGAGATTAGGCCTCTTTTGCGATTCACACTCGTGTTTCTGATTTATCGTACGTCCAAACTTTAAATTCTCGTAGTGAGCGAACGGTTTGTCCTACAGAGCATCGCGTGGTCTCAAAAAAATCTAAAAATTCTATAGAATCTTAAATTGCAGGAAAAACAATACCTTTATATCAAATTTTTTTTTGAGTTAGGTCGTTTTCAAAATTTCAAAATTGATTTTGGAACCCTTAGAAGTGACCTACATCAACCAAAATCGTCGGGGCACAACTAGACCCCAAATGGAGCCTACATACCAAATTTCATCAAAATCGGTCAATGCTGAGTGGCATCGTACGGCGGACGGACGGCCAAATTTTTATTCGATTTTTGGATTCTACGTACCTTGAAACGTAAACCATCAAATTTTGAGGGGGTGTTAAATTTTTTTTTTCTTGGTCGATTCCAAAGGTTCATTATTGAAAATAATAAACCAAAAACACAACAACTAAGTAGGTACTTTTTCTGGCTTCCGCCAGATTTTTATACCTTGCGTAGTTGGGTAAGTACTTATCAAATTATGTTGAAAGGTTTGACAACAAATTTTCATGGGAGTTGGAACGAAAATTTTCGTGCTCGGTTCCAAGGGTTCGTTATTGAAAATAATAAACTAAAACTACAGGGTTTAGTAGGAACCCCTGCGCGCTGAAAAGGGCTGCTTGGGTCGAGAAACCTCTAAACTTTATGTATATTGGGTAGCCCAGTACAGCTCGACCCATCACACTAAACTTACTAATGGAGCATTAACACTAGTAAATCCCCACTCGAGAGAGGATTTTGTTTCGTTTTCTCTCGTAAGATATAATTGCCGTAGCTCTGGAGGGTCCTACGCCGACAATTAGCGGTGGATTTATAATCCTCTTCTCCCGACGAAGTCTGGCGGGGGTCTCACGAAGTTGTGATCTACTGCTCGAGTCTTTTTTCAGTCTCCTTCATTTCCCCAAGTTTCACTACTAGTTTCACCGTAATAAACATGAAATTGTGGAGGTGGACATGTTGAAAAAACCTGTTCAGTCCCCCACGGTTGCGCACACATCGACTGCAATATTCCTAATAGCCCAATCAAATACCAGTAGGTAGGAGTTGATCCGAACATCAAGTCTGCTATTTCATTATATTGGCTCAAATGGTTTATTGGGGCCCTAATAACAGTAATATCTACGGAATACCAACAAATATATGGAAGCCCAAAAATCACAAAATTGACTGACTTTTTCAGTTTTTTTTAATTTTTAAAAGAATGCATTTCCAAAGTTTCCATTTTTTACTTCAAAACCTCAAAAAATCTACTCAGCTCTTCTTTCTGAATTCACAGAGTATCCACACTCGAAAATTTTTTTTCTTCGATTTTCAAACTACAGGGTGTCTCAAAAGTTGTTCACCCCCCTGCTAAAATCGTCTAGATAGTGGTAAAAATTTTTTTTTGAATCTTCATGATTTTTTCCAAGGATCCCAAATATGACCATATTGCGCATTGCGCATATCGTGCGCAACGCACACCAACTTCGTTGGAGTTTACGCCGAGCGGTTCCCGGATAGGCGCCACCCCGACAGACAGACGATTCTGACGAGCTAAATAATGTTATTTTCTTTCTCTCCTTCTTTCTCAACCGGGCTGGGGACCGGCTACGGGGAAGTTATAAGAAAAAAATAAATGAAATTTCCTTCTTTAAAAAACGGGAAAAAAAACGTTAAAGCACCTGCTCGAAATGCAGGCCTCCTTGCTGCAAGCGAAGTTAAAAGAAAAAAATAATCAAATTTCCTTCCTTAAAAAACGAGAAAAAAACTTCAAAGCAGCTGCTCGAAATGCAGGCCTCCTTGCTGCAAGCGAAGTTAAAAGAAAAAAATTAATCAAATTTCCTTCCTTAAAAAACGAGAAAAAAACTTCAAAGCAGCTGCTCGAAATGCAGGCCTCCTTGCTGCAAGCGAAGTTAAAAGAAAAAAATTAATCAAATTTCCTTCCTTAAAAAACGAGAAAAAAACTTCAAAGCAGCTGCTCGAAATGCAGGCCTCCTTGCTGCAAGCGAAGTTAAAAGAAAAAAATTAATCAAATTTCCTTCCTTAAAAAACGAGAAAAAAACTTCAAAGCAGCTGCTCGAAATGCAGGCCTCCTTGCTGCAAGCGAAGTTAAAAGAAAAAATTAATCAAATTTCCTTCCTTAAAAAACGAGAAAAAAACTTCAAAGCAGCTGCTCGAAATGCGGCCTTCCTTGCTGCAGGCAAAGTTCTGCCCGATTCAGCCAATGATCGTGAAGAGCACGCTGAATAGATTCGGTTCGAAGGGCTCGTGCAGAATCTGCTATCCGTCCCTTCAGTTCCTCGACAGTCTGAATTGGGGTATGATTCTCATACACCTTGTCTTTGAGGGAACCCCAAAATATAGCTAAAAACCACCCAATTTTCGACCGCCATTTCGAAAATTCCAATAAAATTAAAAAATGGATACCACCACGTGATTCAGCGTCGAAAAATAATGAAAAACATGTGCCACACTTGGGGTTTACGTGAATCCATATTTTGCGCAATTTGGTAGTTGGGCGACTTTGCGCGCTCATGGGACGGGTTGCGCGCAACCAAAAAAACGCTGCAAATTATTACACAATGGTTTATTATTTTCTATATAGATCACTCGTCTACAAAATCACCATCAATCCAATATTTAAAAAAAAATCAAAAAAAAAAAAAAATAAATAATTAAAAAAAAAATCGAAAAAAAATAAAAAAAATCCAAAATCACCAACCATTGATCGCATTTCGGTCAGCTCTAATTTGAACGGAGATTAGGCCTCTTTTGCGATTCACACAATTCACAATACCTTTATATCGAAATTTTTTGAGTTAGGGCGTTTTCAAAATTTCAAAATTGATTTTGGAACCCTTAGAAGTGACCTACATCAACCAAAAGCTTCGGGGCACAACTAGACCCCAAATGGAGCCTACATACCTAATTTCATCAAAATCGGTCAATGCTAAGTGGCAAAAGTGCCGCGTACGGCGTACGGCGGACGGACGGCCAAATTTTTATTCGATTTTTGGATTCTACGTACCTTGAAACGTAAACCATCAAATTTTGAGGGGGTGTTAAAATTTTTTTTTCTTGGTCGATTCCAAAGGTTCATTATTGAAAATAATAAACCAAAATGGGGGTCTCATTTGAAATAATGAAGTTGGTGTGCGTTTCGCACAATTTGCGCAATGCGCAATGCGCAATATGGTCATATTTGAGATCCTTGGGAAAAATCATGAAGATTTAAAAAAAATAATTTTTTTAACCACTATCTGGACGATTTTAGCAGGGGGGTGAACAACTTTTGAGACACCCTGTATACTTACTACTAATACCACCACATAACTACAATATTAATTTTTTTTGGAAACTCGCTAACATTGATGTTCCTATATAGATTTTTTCACTCCATACTTTTTCAAAAGGATCAAATTATCTACAATTTGCACCAATTAAAGTTAGTTTTGGTTTATTAATTTCAACTATGAACCTTTGGAATCGACCAAGAAAAATTTTTTTTAACACCCCCTCAAAATTTGATGGTTTACGTTTCAAGGTACGTAGAATCCAAAAATCGAATAAAAATTTGGCCGTCTGTCCGCCGTCCGCCGTCCGCCGTACGCCGTCCGCCGTACGCGGCACTTTTGCCACTTAGCATTGACCGATTTTGATTAAATTTAAGGGTTTATATTGAAATATATATATATATATATAAATCAAAACACGAGAGTGAATCGCAAAAGAGGCCTAATCTCCGTTCAAATTAGAGCTGACCAAAATGCGACCGATGGTTGGTGATTTTTATTTTTATTTTTTTAATATTTTTTTTCTTCTCTTCATATTCGATGGTTGGTGATTTTGTAGACGAGTGATCTATATAGAAAAATAATAAACTATTGTGTAATAATTTGCAGCGTTTTACTCTTATAGAGCTGATACTCATGAAAAACGCTGCAAATTATTACACAACGGTTTATTATTTTTATATAGATCACTCGTCTACAAAATCACCAACCATCCAATATGAAGAGAAAAAAAAAAAAATAAATAAAAAAAAAAATAATAATAAAAAAAATCAGAATCACCAACCATCGATCGCATTTCGGTCAGCTCTAATTTGAACGGAGGTTAGGCCTCTTTTGCGATTCACACTCGTGTTTTGATTTATATATATATATATATAGTTCAATACAAACCCTTAAATTTTCGTAGGGAGCGAACGGTTTGTCTTACAGAGCTCCGCGTAGTCTCAAAAAATTCTAAAAATTCTATAGAATCTTAATTTGAAGGAAAAACAATACCTTTATATCACAATTTTTTGAGTTAGGGCGTTTTCAAAATTTCAAAATTGATTTTGGAACCCTTAGGAGTGACCTACATCAACCAAAAGCTTCGGGGCACAACTAGACCCCAAATGGAGCCTACATACCAAATTTCATCAAAATCGGTCAATGCTAAGTGGCAAAAGTGCCGCGTACGGCGGACGGACGGCCAAATTTTGGTTTATTATTTTCAATAATGAACCTTTGGAATCGACCAAGAAAAAAAAATTTTTAACACCCCCTCAAAATTTGATGGTTTACGTTTCAAGGTACGTAGAATCCAAAAATCGAATAAAAATTTGGCCGTCCGTCCGCCATCCGCCGTACGCGGCACTTTTGCCACTTAGCATTGACCGATTTTGATGAAATTTGGTATGTAGGCTCCATTTGGGGTCTAGTTGTGCCCCGAAGCTTTTGGTTGATGTAGGTCACTTCTAAGGGTTCCAAAACCAATTTTGAAATTTTGAAAACGCCCTAACTCAAAAAATTTCGATATAAAGGTATTGTTTTTCCTTCAATTTAAGATTCTATAGAATTTTTAGAATTTTTTGAGACCACCCGGAGCTCTGTAGGACAAACCGTTCGCTCCCTACGAAAATTTAAGGGTTTATATTGAAATATATATATATATATATAAATCAAAACACGTGTGTGAACTTCAAAAGAGGCCTAATCTCCGTTCAAATTAGAGCTGACCAAAATGCGATCAATAGTTGGTGATTTTTATTTTTTATTTTTGATTTTTTGATTTTTTTTTCTTTTTTCTTCATATTGGATGGTTGGTGGTTTTGTAGACGAGTGATCTATATAGAAAAATAATAAACCATTGTGTAATAATTTGCAGCGTTTTATTCGATTTTTGGATTCTACGTACCTTGAAACGTAAACCATCAAATTTTGAGGGGGTGTTAAAATTTTTTTTTCTTGGTCGATTCCAAAGCTTCATTATTGAAAATAATAAACCAAAATCAAGTGAAGGGTCTAAAATTCATGAAATTTAGCGTAGAATCCAAATCTGCAATAAAAAATGGGGGGGGGGGGTCTCATTTGAAATAAAGAAGTTGGTGTGCGTTTCGCACAATTTGCGCAATGCGCAATATGGTCATATTTGAGATCCTTGGGAAAAATCATGAAAATAAAAAAAAAAAAAATTTTTATCACTATCTGGACGATTTTAGCAGGGGGGTGAACAACTTTTGAGACACCCTGTATACTTACCACTAATACCACCACATAACTACAATATTAATTTTTTTTGGACACTCGCTAACATTTATGATCCTATATAGATTTTTTCACTCCATACTTTTTCAAAAGGATCAAACTATCTGCAATTTGCACCAATTAAAGTTAGTTTTTACTCTTACAGAGCTGATACTCATGAAAAACGTTACTAATTATTACACGACGGTATAATTTTTTGTAATTTTTTTGTAAGTATGGATGAAGATTGAAAATTGCACTAATTTTCTAAAAGCTGAAGTAACCATAGGAACTAGAAAACCGTCAAGTTTCAACAAGACTGTTGAAAAATTCATTAACACGAGCCGAAATCGCGAAATAAATGTTGGAAAGTTAGTTAATTGGGTACGTATCTACATAGGTAAGTACCTGTTTTTTCAAGTTCACTCGATAAATCAAACTGCATAATGATTGACGCTTTTTACTGTCGGTATTTCGTTCTTTGCCCTAATCAAGCAATTTATCTTCGCCACTTTCACCAATCGAACCTTCTGATCTGAGAGTCACACAACAAAGATTTATGTGGCAACAACCGGCCCACCCCGATCTTTTTACTTACTATGTTATCAGGAAACTTGATTAATCTATTTCAAAGCGCCGGTTGTGACTAAGTGTTTGTAAATTAACGTCTTAATAACAAGGTTTTCGAGTTCCGTACAAGAAAGTCCATTCGCATTAGGCGTGTGGTGGTTATTATTTAGAAAGTGGAATACTTAGGTAACTGCCGCAAAAAGGGGTTGTTAAAACGGCGGAGCCCGCAGTTCTCACCCAAAGTCGATGAAGTTGATGGACTTTGAAAAATCGTTTGTTTAAAGGAGCAAAAAGTCGATTAGTTTCAGAGAGGACCATTTTTGTTGACGGGCTAATTGGATCAAAGTGAAAGCAATTCGTTGGAGGTGGCCTAAGGTCCACTAATGAACCAAAGAGCCAGATTAATGGATAAATTCACTTTGGGATTTACTTCACTATTTAACTTATTTGCGAACCGTGCAGTCCAGACTGATTGAATGATTTACGAGTATTTTATTACCAAGGGGAATTAGAACTCCTAGGCCCTCTCTACCAATCCCCCTGGCAACAAAAACGTAATACATTTCCTTTATAAAAAATACATTATATACTACACTCCTGCTCAAAATTAGAGCACCACCATCCATTTTTTCGTTTATCTCTTTCCTTCTTCCCTTATAAATTTTGTATCTTGGACTGGCCACCAAAGAGCCTAAACATGAATCCGATAGAGCATGTTTGGGACATGCTGAAAAGAAGAATTCGAGCCAGAGATCCACAATCAGACAATCTTCAGCAGCTGGAAACAGCAGCGAAAGAGGAATGGGAGAATATCCCCAGGAAGGTATCCAAAACTTGATTAGAGGCATCGGTCGATAGCTCCAAGCCCTCATCCTAGCTAGAGGAGGTAATACCGAGTATTGAAAGGCTAAACTGACATAGTTCAAACCTTTTTTTCACATTTTTAATTTTTATAATTTTACCACAAGAAATGCATTTTTCTATAATTCATTAAAAACATATTTTTTTCTCGAATTTGTGTCTTTTTTGGTTATTTTTTTCCTTCTGTGTTTGCAAACAATGTGTGCAAATAGATAAAAACTTGAAAAGGAAAAAAGAAGGGGGCAAACGAAGAAATAGATGGTGGTGCTCTAATTTTGAGCAGGAGTACACTAGCCTATACTCGCATGTTGCCTAATTAAAAATTAATGCCAATTAAAAATTAAAAATTCATGGAAATCATTTGGATTTCAAAGTTAAGGGTTGAAATGTTTAAAAATGCTCTAGTAGGTTGGTAGGTAAAAAATAAAAAATAAATAAATAGTGGCAAAGGCGAAGCTGTGATCTTTGCAGTCGAGTGATCTATACAGGAAAATAATAAACCTTTGTGAAATGATTTGCAGCTTTTTTTTTTACCTACCCACCAGGGGCGTCGCGTGATAATATTCGTCAGGCAAACAGCTAGGCTGCAAATTATTACACAAAGGTTCATTTTTTCTGTATTGATCATGTCCCAGCAAAAAACTCAGCTTTGCTATTGTCACCACCAACCAACCATGTTTTACCTTCACAATCAAGTTTATTTGGAAGAATTAAACGCTTCACTTTCTACTGGAAGAAATAAAGAATTCCTTCGTTTAGAAATTTGATTACTAGTTGCTAAGGAAGCAAAACCGAGTATATCCCAAAGAAACGATCGGTGAACGCATTTTGGTTAACTAAAATTTGAAAGGCGATCACGCCTCTTTTGCGATTCACACTCGTTTTTCTGGTTTATCGTAGGTCCAACCCTTAAGTTCTCGTAGGGAGCGAACAGTTTGTCCTACAAAGCTATGAGTAGTCTCATTCGATTCTAAAAATTCAATGGTACAATCTTAAATTTGTGAAAAAACATTACCTTCATATCGAGAGTTTTTGAGCGAGGGTGACTTTGGAAGTTTCAGCCCTTCCGTTTCACCGCTTAGAAGTGACTTACATCAACCAAAAGCACAACTAGACCCCAAATGGAGCCCACATACCAAATTTCATCAAAATCGATCCATGATAATTTAGGAGAGATCCGCGGACAGACGGATTTTTTTATACACTCGATTTTCAAAATCTACTCGTACTTACCTACCACAAACGTAAACCATCAAATTTGAGGGTGGTCAAACCTTTTTTCTTGAAAACAATTAACCAAAAAGGGAGACTCTGAATTTAGACCTAATAAGATGTGAAACCTTCATTCTACAATGTTTTGCAATTATTTCCTAGTGTCTATCAACAAGAAAAACGATTAGGTACAGTGAAATACAGTAAAATTGGGAACAGGACACCAGTCAACGTCAAACAGCTGCTATTTGCGGCGGCGAAAAAACGAACTGCCTTCCTTCCTTGAGATAATGTGGGTGAATGGATATGTTATGTCTTCATGCGTGGGCTAATTAGTATCCATGACTCATCTTCCAAGTTTCTCTGCATTCAAGGTCACGAAACAGTTTTCTGACTGTTTGCCATGGTGGTAGTGGGGGTATGGCAATACTTGATACCGCGCTGACCCCCCGCCACCCCGCCGATCGTCACCTCTCACTCTAAACAGTCCCAAAAAATTCATTTGTTTGAACTGCTTGCCTTGCATCCAGCGACGCAAGGAGGACCAGCCCCCGCGCTAGTTCGCTTATCATCCGCAATCATCTACATTACCGACCTCTCCAAGTCTCTGGTGTGTTGCGGGCTAGTATCCAAGACAAAATACGTACTTTCTTATTCCATTCTCCTATTTAATCTAACTTCCTTGATAATAATGAAATAGTCCCTAAATATTATAAAAGTTTAAAAATCAGCTAAATATTACTTACAAAAAATGGAAATATAGGAGAATCTCAACAAAAATTAATTAATTTATTTTGCATATTTGTAGTAAGGCAAACAGTGTTTGCTATGTTTGCCTGGAGGAGGCGCCACTGCTACCCACCTACTACATGATTACCTTCACACCTCCACAATCAAGTTCATTTGGAAGAAAGACTTGGACGTTTCACACTCGATTCGAAGAAATAGCGAGCTTCATATGGAAGTTTGATTACTGGTTGCTAAGGAAGCAAAACTGAATACAACTCGAAGAAACGAACAGCGATCGCATTTTGGTCAGCTAAAATTTCAACCTCTTTTGTGATTCACACTCGTGATTCTGTTTTAGCGAAGGAAACCCCTTAAGTAATCGTAGGGAGCAAATGGTTTGACCTACAGAGCTCCGCGTGGTCTCAAAATTTTTTTTAAATTCAATACTATTTTAAATTTGTGAAAAGACAACGCATTTATTTCGAGAGTTTCCGAGTTAGGGCACTCTCAAAAATTTCATCCCTTAATGTTCACCCCTTAGAAGTGACTGATATCAACCAAAAGCACAACTAGACCCCAAATGGAGCCCATGGACCGATTTGGTTCAAATTTGGTATATGGGCTAAATTTGAACCAAATCGGTCCATGGTTGCTAAGAGAAGTGCCGCATACGGATGGAGGACGGACAGTTTTAATTCGATTTTTGGATTTTACGTTCCTTGAAACGTCTTCTTCTTGGATTCCTTTTACTCCGCAGGGGAGCATAGGGCCTCAACGAGCGTCCGCCAGCCAGTCCTGTTTCCAGCGAGCAACCTCAAGCTATTCCAGTTATGTCCTTTCTGTTCGGCCTCTCTTGTTACTGTTCTTCTCCAAGTGATCCTAGGTCTTCCTCGGCTGCGAGATCCTTGGGGGTTCCACTCGAGAGCGGCCTTAGCAACGCCATTGTGCCTCAGAGTGTGTCCCAGCCATCGCCATTTTCTTCTTTTCACAAGCTGCTCGACCCTTTCCTGCCCCGTTCTTATCCACAAGTCTTCGTTGGAAATCACATCTGGCCATCTGACACCAAGAATAGTGCGCAGGGAGCGGTTGACGAAGACTTGAAGCTTCTTGTAGGTACATGGCTGTGGTTCCCCGCCAGGTTTCACTGGCGTAGAGCAATACCGACAGCACGTTACAGCGGAAGATCCTTAGCTTGGTGCGTAATAGAATGTTGCTGGCTCGCCACACTGGGCGGAGCTGGGCGAAGGCTCCTTTGGCTTTGTTGATTCGCGCCAGTACATCCAGGTCGGATCCGCCATCTCCCGAAACAACACTGCCAAGGTAAACCGTCTGATCCGCTTGCTCTATTGGTGTTCCGTGATGTAAGAGAGGTGTCGCGTTGGGGACATTGACGCGCATTTCACAGGATTTGGTCTGGCTAATGGCAAGGCCTTCTCTTTCTCCGGCCAGTCCCAGGTCATTCACCAGCCCCTGGATGTCAGAAAAGCGATGGGCAAGTAAGCAGACATTATCCGCGTATTCCAGGTCTTCAAGTCTCCCGGTGAGCCCCCACTGTATGCCTCTTCTTCTTCTCCTATGCATGCTTCTCATTACTTTTTCAAGGAGAACCAGAAAGAGGATTGGGGAAAGTAGGCAGCCTTGTTTCACACCAACATTCGTGGGTATTTCCCCGGTGAGGTGACCCTCATGGTTGACAACACAAGTGTACCCATTATACATAGCCTGGATCAGCCGGATTATTTTGTCTGGGACCCCTACTTCTCTGAGTGCTAGCCAGAGCCTTTCTCTTTTCACCTTGTCAAATGCCTTGACAAAGTCAATGAATGCCAGGTAGAGTGGGCTGATGTACTCAGCCGACTGCTCAATGATGATGCGGATAGTGTGCACCAGGTCTGTGCAGGACTTGTTATGTCGAAAACCGTGTTGTTCAGGCCTAATTTTAATTTCAAGAGCGGGGGCCATACGATCAAGGACAATGCGAGCAAGCACCTTGCTTACAACAGCCAGAAGTGTTATGCCTCGCCAGTTTCCACAGACTGTGAGGTCCCCCTTTTTAGGAAACTTAACAATAACACCTCTTAGCCATTCCTCCGGTAGCCGCTCCTGAGCCCAGATCCTCTTGAATAGAGGCAGGAGCACGTCAGCAGCCGCCTCCGGGTCAGCCTTCAGGAGTTCCGCGTCGATGTTGTCGACCCCAGGTGCTTTCCCATTCTTCATACTGCGAATAGTTCCAATGATTTCAGATCGCTGGGGTGGGGCAGTGTCGATGACTAGCTCTTCATCATTCATTGGGATGGAGTCACCTCCATTCTCTGCATTTGGCGGATCATCTTCCTCATTAAGGAGATTCTGGAAGTATTCCTTCCATCGCTCGAGCTGTTCTTCCTCAGTTAGAAGGAGGGCGCCTTCTTGGTTTCTGATGGGCTTGGAGCCAAAGCTCCTACGGCCTGACAGCTGCTTGGCCGTTACAAGGAATTCACGTTTGCGCATGCGCAGTCGCTTGTATGAGTCCGAGGATGATGATTTTCATAGGGGACCGTCTACACACCAACCCGCACAATCCCTGAAAATTTCATCGAAATCGGACAATAACTCCGTATAGTTATGCGCGTTACAAGGAATTGATGACAGACGGACAGACAGACAGACACACAGACAGACAGACACACAGACAGACAAACACGGAACCAAAATTGTTCAGGAAGGTCTAAAACGCAAAACGCGAGTGAAAATTTTGATTTTGGAGAACTTTTTTTTTCGTCCTTGAAAAGTGAAAACAAAGCTTCCGCTACCTTGGTAGACTCGGAAGCAAAATAAATAAATAGTGGCAAAGGCGAAGCTGTGATCTTTGCAGACGAGTGATCTATACAGGAAAATAATAAACCTTTGTGAAATAATTTGCAGCTTTTTTTTTACCTACCCACCTACTACATGATTACCTTCACACCTCCACAATCAAGTTCATTTGGAAGAAAGACTTGGACGTTTCACACTCGATTCGAAGAAATAGCGAGCTTCATATGGAAGTTTGATTACTGGTTGCTAAGGAAGCAAAACTGAATACAACTCGAAGAAACGAACAGCGATCGCATTTTGGTCAGCTAAAATTTCAACGGAGATTGGACCTCTTTTGTGATTCACACTCGTGATTCTGTTTTAGCGAAGGAAACCCCTTAAGTAATCGTAGGGAGCAAATGGTTTGACCTACAGAGCTCCGCGTGGTCTCAAAAATTTTTTTAAATTCAATACTATTTTAAATTTGTGAAAAGACAACGCATTTATTTCGAGAGTTTCCGAGCTAGGGCACTCTTGAAAATTTCAACCTCTAATTTTCACCTCTTAGAAGTGACCTACATCAACCAAAAGCTTCGCGGCACAACTAGACCCCAAATGGAGCCCATATACCAAATTTGAACCAAATCGGTCCAGTGTTGCTAAGAGAAGTGCCGCATACGGATGGTGGACGGACAGTTTTAATTCGATTTTTGGATTTTACGTAGTACCTTGAAACGTAAACCAACATATTTTGAGACTGGTAAGGAGGGGGGGGGGGGTACACATTTTTTTTTTGTTCTTGTTACATTATTATTGAAAATAATAAACCAAAAGCTCTGACACGCAAAATGTAAGCACGCAAAATAAATTTTGTTGACTTTCTGCTCGAATTCAAAGTTGGAAACATTCGGAAACGAGATAGGAAAATTTAATAAACTTACTCAGCCCGAACCCCGGTGTCCTGCTTTTGATCTTCAGAGATTCGGTTGCCCTGCTATGTGACAAAGACAATTACCTACCTACGTAATAACGAAGGGATTTCCGAGGATACTCTAATTATCGAGGGCGTGGCGGGTTTGTCGAGGAAACTGATTTGAATAAGATACCCCACCGAGTCGGAACCGCAGCCAGCAGGTACCATGCGATCAAATGAAATTTATAATCCGCAAACACGGCGGGATTTTGAAGTCGGGGGAAGGTCTTTTTGCTTCGTTGAAAGCTGCCTTCAATGAGCGACGGGGTAATTTTTGAAAAGCTACAGAACCGCCATCTTATCCTTTCGAATTAATCTGGACATTGGAATTCCTTTTTCTTTTACGTGGCAGTTCTAGGGCATGTCTGCCGAGGTTTCAATTCGCATTGGCGTTCGAGCTGAGTTGCTTTATTTAGACGGAGAAGGCGTGAAGTCTCGCTCATTCCCGCCACCGTCAATTTGCAGAGCAGTTGAAGTACTGATATAAAAAGGTTGTTTTTAAAAAGTGGCAATCTATCAATGTAGCAGACAATGTAGAAACTTGTTATTTTAACTTTATGAACACCCTGCAGGGCCACATACGCGACTCAACAAAAATAATTTTGGGTAAATCTGGAAAAGACACCCCTCTAAAACCTTGGATCACGAAGGGTTTGCTTGCATCCATTAGGAAAAAAGCTCTATTATATAAAATTCTGATAAAACAACCATTTAACACCACTTTATCATCGTATTTTGCAAGTTACCAGAAAAAAATGAAGTCGCTGGTGAGAGTCTCTAAGGAAAATTATTTTTAAAGCAAAATTGAAAAGACGGAAGGTAATACAACCAAGTTATGGAGGGAACTGAATGAAATTATTGGTAAACAGATGACAGACACTGAAGTTAAGGAGATTAAGAGTAATGATATATTGTATAGCGATCCGGCTACATGCGCTAATATGTTTAATAAGCATTTTATAGAAGTAGGACCACAATTAGCGAATGCCCTTCCCCCGAAACAGTTCCGTTGTTTGCCAACAAATACTAATTCCAGAACATTTTCTTTTAAAAAATGTAGAGAGGAGGACGTACTAAAAGCAATCGAATCTCTAAAAGGGGGGTCGAGTCCAGGCTTTGATAGAATCCAAACAGGAACTATTAAAAAAATTAAAAATAACATTGTGCAACCCCTAATGAGTTTAATTAACATGAGCTTATCGACAGGTGTTTTCCCGGATAAGCTAAAATTGGCAATAGTTTTCCCTCTCTTTAAGAGTGGAGACCGGAAGGAGGTAGGGAATTATCGTCCTATGTCGTTATTAAGTGTTATTTCAAAAATATTTGAAAAATGTGTTAAGTCCCAGCTTATTGAGTACCTGGAAAGTACCTGGAAAAGTACAACTTGTTGGACGAGAGGCAGTTTGGTTTTCGTTCTTGTAGGAGCACCCAAGATGCCATAGCTTATCTTACATCTCGAATTATCCAAGTTCTTGAAACTGGAGATAAGCCACTGGCTGTGTTTTTGGATCTAGCAAAGTGTTTCGATACTATTTCTCACGAAATTCTTTTTGAAAAGCTCTGTGAAGTTGGTATTAGGGACACGGCGCTTTTATGGTTTAAGAGCTATCTTAAAAATAGAAGCCAGATGGTGCGAGTTAATGGTGTGGGTAAGGTCTTGCAAATGCAGGGGTATGGAGTGCCGCAGGGCACGGTTCTTGGGCCTATACTGTACGCATTATATGCCAATCAGCGGTGTCAATGGGTGAGGCAGTGATGTTTGCCGATGACACAGTTATGATTTTTAGTGGTGGCTCCTGGCACGAAACATTCAGAAAGGCTGAGACTGGTCTGAAATTTATTAGTTCTTGGTTGATAGAGAACAAATTAACCCTTAACGTAAGCAAAACAGTTTTTTTGCCATTTTCATGGTCTATGAAAACTATGCCTTCGGAGGACATGATATTGAAACTTCACCGAGTTGATTGTCAAGCCCCCAGTACGTGTCCATGCCCTCCTTTAAACCGTTCTAACCAAGTTAGGTACTTAGGACTAATTATTGACAATTTATTGAAATGGGATAGGCATATTAGTACTCTTCAGGGCAAACTAAGAAAATGTATTTACGTTTTTTCCTTTCTAAAGAAAATAGTGAGCACTGATATACTCAGACAGATTTACTGTTCGCCCGTCCAGTCTCTGCTACTCTACGCTTTAACAATTTGGGGTAGTGCCTATGAAAGTACTCTCCACAAGATTGTTGTACTCCAAAAATATTTTGTACGAGCGGTTTCTAAATTAGACAGCAAAGCCCATACAAGTCCTTTGTTTGTAAAACTAAATCTCTTAAATCTCCGCGATATGTACAAGAAAGCTGCTGTACAGCAGTTACCTACTTAAAAGTAGAGAATTTTCTACTCCGACCCACTCTATTTTCACCCGATTTGCTAATAACGACTCACTATCTCTTCCAAAATTAAACTTTACAGCTTCTCAAAAATTTTTCCCCTATCAAGGCATTCTAACTTTCAATAGTTTTCCTAATACAACTAGAGTTGAATTAATTCAGCAATTAAGAAATAACCCTAAGAAAATAAAAATTGTTTAAAAAAAATTATTTTCTTACAAGTAGTTAAAACCATGATATAAGTAGGTACAACAACATGAAATAAAAATATTGTAATTCTGCTACCACCATTATTAAAATTTTGATTGATACTTACACTTTGTAAAATTTCATTATACTTTTGCTAATTACCGAGCGATGAGCAAGTTGCTCATTCCCCAACACGGGCTGGTGCCCATATGGGGAATTATATTTCCGAATACTTTAATTTCACCTAAGACATGTGCTGTATTTTTGTTATCTTAATTATTATTTTCGGTTAAACTTATATTACTGTATTATGTAAAGGAAATAAATAAACTTAAAAAAAAGCTTGAAAAAAATTATACGGTAGTGGTTTTCTAATCGATTTTGCTTCCTAGTCTTCCAAGATAATGGAAGCTGTTCTCACTTTTAGGATGAGAAAAAGTCCTCCGAAATAAATTAGCCCCATTCAAAGAAATGTTTCAACTAATATTTCGATACCTTAAAGCACAAAGGCGCTTTGTCCAAAAACGGAGTTTTCAAAAAACGCAAAAGAAGTTTTCACCAGTGCACAATTCCTAAAATAGTGGCTTACCACACTAAACTCTTTAATTTCTTAAACTAATTTTCAAGCTATAATCGTCTAGAAGGCCAATAATAGTTTTGTTGAATTTCAGTTTTTCTGAAATTGAAAAAAAACTAAAAAAAAAATGGAAGATGGATGGACATAGCGCCTTTGTGCTTCAAGGTATCGATTTAGCCATTTTTTATTTTAATAATTTTTTCCATTTTACAAGGTGAATATTCTTACATAAAATTTCACCCTGATTCCGAATATAACAAATTGCATCAAAATAGCATTTCACAGTAAAATCTACAAAAAATACGCTACAAATTGTTTCACGAAGGTTTATTATTTTTCTGTATAGATCACTCATCTGCAAAGATCACAGCTTTGCAGATCACAGCTTTGCATATGAGTGATCTATACAGAAAAATAATAAACCTTTGTAAAATAATTTGCAGCGTATTTGTTTACCTACCCACCTACTTAGTAGGTACCTACTACTTGATTACCTTCACACCTCCACAATCAAGTTCATTTGGAAGAAATAAACGCTTCACACTCGATTCGAAAATAGGGAGTTTCATATGAAAAATTTGATTACTGGTTGCTAAGGATGCAGAACTGAGTACAACTCGAAGAAACAAACAGCGATCGCATTTTGGTCAGCTAAAATTTCAACGGAGGTTAGGCCTCTTTTGTGATTCACACTCGTGATTCTGTTTTATCGAAGGAAAACCCTCAAGTTCTCGTAGGGAGCGAACGGATTGTCCTGCAGAGCTCCGGGTGGTCCCTAAAAATTTTAAAAATTCAATACTATCCTAAATTGGTGAAAAAACAATACCTTAAGTAAGGTAGGCGCCCAATAATTTTGTTCTTTAAGCTGAAATCATGCTTTTCTTTGTCTTAGGGTTGTTTTCGTGTTAATGCAATAATTGCATGTATGTTGTATAATTTCATGTTCATAGTTAATTTCATGCTCATGTATGTCGTTGTACTTACTTCCTCTGCATTATAACTCTAATAAATGGCCGAATTGGATAGGTAACTTCGATTTCTACTGTGTATTGTTTCTGATACACCCCTTCCAGTTGGCCTAGGCATACTAAATACGAATTTTACGAATTTTTTTGTAAGGGGGGGCATGTAGAAGAAACAACAATCACCTCCAGCATTCGAGATAAGAGATAAGACTTGGAACGGGCAGACTGATTCCGATCGACCCAAAAGCCGTCAATCTATCGTAGTTATTCCGTAGTTATAACCGATTCCTATTTTCCAACCAATATTACAATTTCGAGAGTTTTAGAGCAAGAATATAGGTGTGAAAGGTTCTTGAGGTTCAGTCAGATGAATAATTACACTGTTAGGCCGACGTTTCGGTATATTTGTATACCATCTTCAGGGCTATAATGAAAAAACCAGAGGGGTATAGACACAGCAAAACATTATTCTTGTATGGATCGTTGACACTATCATTTTAAGTAGGATTAATAGATTAATGATATTTTTACATACCTTTAAGCGGTGTACATATAATTCTTATGGCTACATCAGAAACTTTTAAACAACAGCACTTTTTAAAGTGGGAACTTGACGTTTTTGTAAGGTAAACACGCTGATTTTATTCGAGGCAGTTTTTTATAAAATCAGCGTGTTTACCTTACAAAAATGTCAAGTTCCCACTTTAAAAAGTGCTGTTGTTTAAAAGTTTCTGATGTAGCCATAAGAATTATATGTACACCGCTTAAAGGTATGTAAAAATATCATTAATCTATTAATCCTACTTAAAATGATAGTGTCAACGATCCATACAAGAATAATGTTTTGCTGTGTCTATACCCCTCTGGTTTTTTCATTATAGCCCTGAAGATGGTATACAAATATACCGAAACGTCGGCCTAACAGTGTAATTATTCATCTGACTGAACCTCAAGAACCTTCACACCTATATTCAGTATCAAGCAGTCGATAAATTAGAACCTATTTTAGAGCAAGGGCATTGATGATTTTCATAGGGGACCATCTACACGCCAACCCGCACAATCCTTGCAAGTTTAATCGAAATCTGACTATAACTTCGTTCAGTTGTGCCCGTTACAAGGTAAGGCATGATACTTTTACAAGGATTTCATGATAGACACACAGACAGACAGACACGGAACCAATATCGTTCAGGAAGGTCTAAAACGTAAAACGCGAGTGGAAATTTCGATTTTGGAGAACTTTTTTTTTCAACCTTGAAAAGTGAAAACAAAGCTTTCGCTACCTTGGTAAACTCGGAAGCAAAATACGTCACATATGGTTGGTAGGTAGTGATGGCAAAGCTGTGATGTTGGAGACGAGTGATCTATACAGGAAAATAATAAACCTTTGTGAAATAATTAATAATCTAACTATGATGAAGGAGGTGGTGTCCACTCACTTTCAATGATTCCAAAAATATAGCAGTCACTTTAAATCCATATAACAAGAAGATGGGACTGAATATTTCGGACACTAGACGGTCCCTTATGAATTTAATGTTTATCGGTTCATCAATATCCGAAGCGCATGCGCAACTGTAACTTCTTGCGTTCGTGTAACTTTATGCGTTTCCTACAACCCTTTTCCCTGGTCTATGGAAATCATTGAATATTCACCTTATGGCTTAGGTATTGTAACTTTGGTCTCATTCGACGCAAAATTTGATAGTCTTCGACTTTCAATCAACAAATAGTGAATTTTCGAGGGTGCAAGTGATCAAATAAGTCATGATGTCATCCATGGCAGGGGCGTGGCGTCCATAAGGCCACTCTGGGTCTTGCCCCGGCAAATTTTCTCTCTCTGTAAGCTAGATTTTTACCCCAAAGTTGAAAAAATTCTCCTCAAAGTAGAAAAAATTCCCAAGCAGAAAGTTTTTTCCTCAAAACTCACTCATGATTCATGGTAGATTTTTGGTGTGTATCATTGTTGTGGATGACGTTTGCTAGAGAGAGATTTTGTCACATAAGTATGAAAATAAGTTAAAACTATTGTAAGTTGAAACTAAGTTTTAAAATATTGTTAAAGTTGTTATCTTCAAGGGGTTTGCCTCTGAAATTACTATAGTTATAGATTTACGATTGAGCTCTTTACTGTGTTCCCTAAAGTGTCTTGAAACAATGACAGTTTGCTTTCCTGGTCCTCTTATCATTTTCGGTTTTCCAGTCCATTTTCCCTGCATTTCAAGTCGTCTTGGTGTGTTTTGTTACAATACGATAATGATGGAGTTGACCACTAATTAGTAGGTACTTTCCTAATTATCGTATTTTTTCGTTTCTGTTCTACATTTCAGTATGGGGAAATACAATAGGCAGCCTGGTGCTCTTCAGTTCCACAACTTTTCATATAAATATGCTACGTAGGCGTTGCAAAAGACGATTAAAAGTCATCAAAGGGAATATGACCATCAAAAAGCATTCAAGAGACATTTCGACTAATATGTTTTAGTAACAAATTAAAATTTTTCATCTTTTCGAGTCCCAAAAATGATTTTGCTTCCGAGTCTACCAAGGTAGCGGAAGCTTTGTTTTCACTTTTCAAGGGCGAAAAAAAAAGTTCTCCAAAATCAAAATGTTCACTCGCGTTTTAGACCTTTCTGAACAATTTTGGTTCAGTGTCTGTGTGTCTGTGGGTCTGTCTGTCTGTCTGTCTGTCATGAATTCCTTGTAACGCGCATAACTATACGAAGTTATTGTCCGATTTCAATGAAATTTTCAGGGATTGTGCGGGTTGGTGTGTAGACGGTCCCCTATGAAAATAATCATCCCCGGACTGATAGAAGCGACTGCGCATGCGCAAACGTGAATTCCTTGTAACGGCCATAACTTCCACATTTTCCATCCGATTTCAATGAAATTCTCAGGGATTGTGCGGGTTGGTGTGTAGACGGTTCCCTATGAAAATCATTATCCCCGGACTGATAGAAGCGACTGCGCATGCGCAAACGTGAATTCCTTGTAACGGCCATAACTTCCACTTTTTCTACCCGATTTCGATGAAATTTTCAGGGATTATGCGGATTAGGTTTTAGATGGTCCCCAATGAAGATCACCACCTTCGGACTGATTGTAGTCACTGCGCATGCGCAAACGTGAATTTCCTGGTAACGTCCATAATTTCTACATTCGCTATCCGATTTCAAAGAAATTTTCAGGGATGTTACAGATTAGTATTTAGATGGTCCCCTATGAAAATCACCACCTTCGGACTGATAGTAGCCACTGCGCATGCGCAAACGTGAATTCCTTGTAACGGCCATAACTTCTACATTTTCCGTACGATTTCAATGAAATGTTCAGGGATGTTACAGATTAACTTGTTTTGATGTTTTGAGATTAACTACTACGCATCGGATCATCTATACAATCGGGTTATGGATACGAGGAAGCTATGTGCCACAACCACTTGGCAGACGTTTTTTTCGTTTCTGTTCTACATTTCAGTATGGGGAAATACAATAGGCAGCCTGGTGCTCTTCAGTTCCACAACTTTTCATATAAATATGCTACGTAGGCGTTGCAAAAGACAATTAAAAGTCATCAAAGGGAATATGACCCTCAAAAAGCATTCAAGAGACATTTCGACTAATATGTTTTAGTAACAAATTAAAATTTTTCATCTTTTCGAGTCCCAAAAATGATTTTGCTTCCGAGTCTACCAAGGTAGCGGAAGCTTTGTTTTCACTTTTCAAGGTCGAAAAAAAAAGTTCTCCAAAATCAAAATTTTCACTCGCGTTTTGCGTTTTAGACCTTTCTGAACAATTTTGGTTCAGTGTCTGTGTGTCTGTGTGTCTGTCTGTCTGTCTGTCATGAACTATACGAAGTTATTGTCCGATTTGAATGAAATTTTCAGGGATTGTGCGGGTTGGTGTGTAGACGGTCCCCTATGAAAATAATCATCCCCGGACTGATAGAAGCGACTGCGCATGCGCAAACGTGAATTCCTTGTAACGGCCATAACTTCCACATTTTCCATCCGATTTCAATGAAATTTTCAGGAATGTTACAGATTACTATTTAGATGGTCCCCTATGAAAATCATCACCTTCGGATTGATAGTAGCCACTGCGCATGCGCAAACGTGAATTTCCTTGTAACGGCCATAACTTCCACTTTTTCTACCCGATTTCGATGAAATTTTCAGGGATTATGCGGATTAGGTTGTAGATGGTCCCCAATGAAGATCACCACCTTCGGACTGATAGTAGTCACTGCGCATGCGCAAACGTGAATTTCCTGGTAACGTCCATAATTTCTACATTTGCTATCCGATTTCAAAGAAATTATCAGGGATGTTACAGATTAGTATTTAGATGGTCCCCTATGAAAATCACCACCTTCGGACTGATAGTAGCCACTGCGCATGCGCAAACGTGAATTCCTTGTAACGGCCATAACTTCTACATTTTCCGTACGATTTCAATGAAATTTTCAGGGATGTTACAGATTAACTTGTTTTGATGTTTTGAGATTAACTACTATGTTTTTATTTAAGCGGGAAAGCCTTCACTCGGCTAGAAATTGCGGGGTGGGAGTTACCTACGCCTTAATGTGATGATCAAGGCAACAGCTCTAAGAAAAGCAACAGCAAAACAACAAAATTGTTGAAAAATCATGACATGATGTTGCTTGAGCTTCTTTTACATTGTAATATGAATATGTATTTCTGCACTGAGTAGATATTTGCGGCATTGCTTCACGGTGATACAATGCGGCATACAAATACCTATATCTTTTTGCACTGAATAGGTATTTGCGGCATCGCTGGTCATTACAATGCGAATCATCATGAAAACACATCCGATTTCACTTCACAGCTACCCCGGTATCTTTATAAAAAAACGCTGCAAATCATTGCTCAAAGGTTTATTATCTTCTGTATAGATCACCCTTCTGATTTGAATAGGATTGAAAATGGCCTTGGAGCTCACTCAGCTGATCAGTGATCTGAGGAGTGAAGAAGATCTCCTCGAATGCTGGAGACGCCTGGAAGAGCACTTTCATTCAATAGGATTGAAAATGGCTTCGGAGCTCACTCAGCTGATCAGTGATCTGAAGAATGAAGAAGCTTTTGAGCAATGATTTGCAGCGTTTTTTACCCACCAACATTTTTTTACCTACCAACTTTTTTTTACCTACCAGCTAGGTACTACCTACCACACCATACTGGCTTCACACCTTCACAATCAAGTTTATTAGAAAGAACTAAACGCTTCACACTCGATTGGAAAAATAGAAAGCTTCATATTGAAATTTGATTACTGGTTACGCAGAAGGCAAAACTGTATACAAATCGAAGAAATGAACAGCGATCGCATTTTAGTCCGATAAAATTTGAATGGAGATTAGACCTCTTTTGCGATTCACACTCATGATTCTGTTTTATCGAAGGAAAACCTTCAAGTACTCGTAGGGACCGAACGGTTTGTCCTACAGAGCTCCGGGTGGTCTCACAAATTTTTAAAAATTCAATACTATTTAAAATTGGTGAAAAAACGATACCTTTATTTCGAGAGTTTTTGAGCTAGGGCACTCTTGAAAATTTCAACCCTTAATTTTCACCCCTTAGAAGTGACCTACATCAACCAAAAGCTTCGCGGCACAACTAGACCCCAAATGGAGCCCATATACCACATTTGAACCAAATCGGTCCAGTGTTGCTAAGAAAAGTGCCGCGGACGGCGGACGGCGGACGGACATTGCAAATTTGGATTCTACGCACCTTGAAACGTAAAGTGACAAAGTTTGAGGGGGGGTTATAAAAATTTTTTGCGATACGATCACATAGGCTTATTATTAGAAATAATAAACCAATAATAGAGAATTTTCGAAGGAAAAATTCATATCAAAACCTCGTAACTAGGTAGGGGAGTTTTCCTCCTACAAAACTCGTTAACCACTCGTTGGAAAGCTCTCGATTTATGCCAAAATTTTATGCCCACTACTTGGCCATAAAAATGAAGAAACCATGTCAAATGTTTATGGGAAAGCTTTTTTTTGCAGAGTTGTTGTTTGCGGGCAAAATTTTGGATTGACCACATCGGTAAGATAATAATCATGGCAATACACTCGTACTTCGTGTTTCACAGCTTATGGACAAGTTGACATTTAATGTCTTTACTATGGCACATAAATGAAAAATCGTCACGCGGGGATCGTCACGAGGGGAGCGTTACGCGGAAATTTCTGATGATTTTCACGTACAACCAATCGTTCCTAGGGAAAACTAACTTCCTCATTTTCCACCCCACAAAAATCGTTCACCACTCATTGGAAAGCTCTCAATTTATTAAACATAAGACATAAAATGTCTCTCGTGGTTGCGTACTTGTACGAAAGCTGTATCCACCGATTGTGTTTTTTCTTGGTCGATTCCAAAGGTTTATCATTGAAAATAAACCAAAAGTGGCTTATTAAATCCATTTTTCGCGACACTTTTTTTTGCCAAAAATTTAAATAATGTACGAGAGAATAGAGAAATGAAATAGAGTACGATAAAGTACTCGTAAGAACTTACTTAATGCTAATAAATTGTTCATAAAATATCTTGTGTGTACTCGTATTATATGTCATCATATTAATTTTCAAATTACACCTACAACAATGGACATATCCATCATCTATTGTTTTCCTTCTAAGGGAGAAATTGATAGCCTCTTGAGAAGTGATATTTGATTTCAAATCCAAATTGTTTCATAATTCTATTTTGAGAATTCCAGTACCCCACAAAAATTCTGCTATCCATTAAATATAAAATTTAAATGTAATTTTGGTTACTCCGGTCAAACTTTGGGACAGCTGTGGAGTTCCTGAGATGTTTTTGGTGAAACTAGTGACACCATGGTCCAATCAAGGTTAAACTAAAAAAATTGAATATTAGGTGAATTTTGGTACCAAATTTATCCTGATATGAAATTATTGCGTCCACTACACCTTGACCCAATGCAAATGCTGAATTAGTTGAGAAATGGTTAAAAAATTATTAATGTGTTTTTGCACAAGTTTTTTGTAGGTAGTTGGAAAGTTTTTTTGTAGGTAGGTACCTAAATAGAGGGAGTAACGATGAGGTTTATTTTGGGTAAGAAATGAAACAAAGGGTGGTTGGCCGTTGGGCTTCTTAGATCTCTGGGAAGGACGGAAGGCCGTAATCCTCCAGACTTCCTGGAAACAAACCTCGTTTGTTGTAGCCAAACAAACCTGCTCAACGCATGCGCGGACCCATCACGCTATTCACCTCTCGTCCAATCACAAGCCTTGTGACACAAGGGCAGATCAAAAATTCAGTTTGTTTTCTGTTAAGTCGGGGTGATGCTTGGTGAGATTTCCGGAATCTTGACTGCCGTTGTGAAATTTTTCTCTTGTGCGAATATTTTATTTTGATTAGGTCGTCGATTTATTTCGCGGAGTGTATGGGCATTTCTAAAAAACCCGGTCGGAGTGAAAGTGTTGTGATTTTTGACCATCATCCTTGAAATCCAACGGATCTCCGACTCTACTCCATCTTCCCGACAAGTCAAACGTAGGGCAACCTCTCGTTCAGATCTTCCCAGATGGTGCAGATTTTCAAGAACATAGGCGAAAATGAAGGGATTTATTACTGAAGTTTACACTTTTTCAAGGTAGGTGTCTACTTGAGCTGTGAGGTGCTCGCATTTCAACTAGCGAATTATCAACCGGACTGAAGTTAGCAATATTCTTCGGCAATATTTTTTAAAAATCAGTAAACTCCAACGATTTTACCGATTTTAGTTACGGTTTGTCTTCAGTCGGTGCGCCATTGGCAAAACTAAAATTATTGTTAGGTAATGCATGCATCCCAGGGGACGTCTCATTGGACAAGCATTAGACCAATTATAACCAGTTGGTCAATTATAACCCCTCACAATTACCCACAATAACGTCTAGCAGCATGGGAGCCTCAAATTAGAAGAGCGTTTTAAAATCCATGATCTACGATACCCAACATGCGAATTCGAGTGGGTTTTTTCCTCGCGGATTTGGATTCAGAATGGTCTAAAACGGATACGTGTGAGGTTATTTTTTTCTGTTGAGTGTTGTCCAACTTTACCCGAGATCAATCGCATAAGGACGCCCAAGTCTTACTGTGGGACGTCCTAAAAAATATGGTTTGAAATTGTGATTTTGTTGAAATTTTCAGGAAATGTGTCGGATAGTCTATGGATAGTCCCTTGTTCGATTAACGTTAATTTCTTCGAGCTATAATTTTGCTTCCGAGTCTACCAAGGTAGCGGAAGCTTTGTTTTCACTCTTCAAGGTTGAAAAAAAAGTTCTCCAAAATTAAAATTTCCACTCGCGTTTCACGTTTCGGACCTGAACAATTTTGGTTCCTTGTCTGTCTGTCATGAAATCCTTACCACAGCCGAAACTTCTATACTTTCCAAAAATATTCAGAGATAGTGCCAGCTGATGTGTAGATGGTCCTCTTCAAGGGTGGTGCAAGGTACCTACTAGAGATTAATGTTTTGAGATTAACTACTATGCATCAGATCATCTACTCAGTCGGGTTATGGATACGAGGAAGCTATGTGCCACACCACTTGGCAGACGTTTTTTCTTTTTCATCATTAACTGAATTGAAGTTGAGATGTGATTGTTCCCCACTGGGTCCTCCATTTGACGCAAAAGTATGTATGTGTGATCCTAGGGTCAAGTTCGTGTATTTTCTGGTTTGGTGCCCCACCACTTTCGGAGGTCACCCAACGCCCCTGATCTATGGTAAGTACCTAAGAAGATAGATATTCAAGTGCAAATTTTCCATCGGATTCGAAAGAAGCGAGTCCGAATAAGCGAAGGCACTAGGACCTTCTCAACCTAGATATATTTCGTATTCAAACTGCGGTTTCTGGAACTAGTAATCTGAGATCCTAAAACGAACGAGATGCCTGCATCTCTAACCAGGATCATCCCAAGGCGATGCAGGTTGAAAAACTGGGAACACAGTGGCCCAGTTCGCCTTGTGATGGCTTAGCCTCTTCAGGGGCAGTTACAAATCATCATTCCTTCGGTTATTTCCCTCATTTATACGGAGAAAGTTCCACCGGATATCTACCTACCCGCACAAAAAACGACGTTTTTTCCAAACACTAGAAATATCAGGTATCATTATAAAGTACGTCGGAGTAGGTATAAATGAGAATCTACGCATTTTTTCTTGCACATCTGTATATGCCGCATGTATTGCTTGTAATTAAACACGGTTTTTTGTCACATAAATCATGGCTGTTTTTATAAAGCGAAAACGGCCGGGTTTTCTATACCGGGACGAGTATCCAATAATTAATGTTTTTTCTAAAAGGATGGTCGGAGCAACTTTCTTCGTTAGACAAGGCTGTCACTGATTGGAGGTTTTGAGTTTTTATTTCTACTTTATACAGCGAGGTGTGTTAATAAAAAATATGGGTTTTTTCCATCTTGTACTAATGAAAAAATTGCGGGTTATAAAATGAGACTTTTGCTCTCATTTAGAAATGTGAAAGTTCCCCGGGCATAAGAAATTCCTCTCTAATCATGCGTCTCGATAATTGAAAGATCAATATGACTGATCACTGAATTACGTGCTTTTATAGAATTAGTGGACGTTTGTTTTAATTTGTAGCACATTCCAATTATGTTGGACATTTTGAGTCAATGTTTTGATACGTAGGATATTTTATTCGGTTGCAAGTTGAGATCCTACCTGATCATCGGGGTGAGCTAAATTTACATCTGGAGGCTCGAGAAAGCCGAAATTTCGGGGGCTTCTATTTAACCCTTAACTCGGCAATGTAGCTTTATAGCCCAGGCAAATTAGACCAAAAAACGCTGCAAATTATTACACAACGGTTTATTATTTTTATATAGATCACTCGTCTACAAAATCACCAACCATCCAATATGAAAAAAATCAAAAAAAAAAAAAAAATCAAAACAAAACATCAAAAAATCAAAAAAAAAATCAAAATTACCAACCATCGATCGCATTTCGGTCAGCTCTAATTTGAACGGAGATTAGGCCTCTTTTGCGATTCACACTCGTGTTTTGATTTATTTATATATATATTTCAATATAAACCCTTAATTTTTCGTAGGGAGCGAACGGTTTGTCCTACAGAGCTCCGCGTGGTCTCAAAAAATTCTAAAAATTCTATAGAATCTTAAATTGAAGGAAAAACAATACCTTTATATCGGAATTTTTTGAGTTAGGGCCTTTTCAAAATTTCAAAATTGATTTTGGAACCCTTAGGAGTGACCTAGATCAACCAAAAGCTTCGGGGCACAACTAGACCCCAAATGGAGCCTACATACCAAATTTCATCAAAATCGGTCAATGCTAAGTGGCAAAAGTGCCGCGTACGGCGTACGGCGGACGGTGGACGGACGGCCAAATTTTGGTTTATTATTTTCAATAATGAACCTTTGGAATCGACCAAGAAAAAAAAAATTTTAACACCCCCTCAAAATTTGATGGTTTACGTTTCAAGGTACGTAGAATCCAAAAATCGAATAAAAATTTGGCCGTCCGTCCGCCGTCCGCCGTCCGCCGTACGCCGTCCGCCGTACGCGGCACTTTTGCCACTTAGCATTGACCGATTTTGATGAAATTTGGTATGTAGGCTCCATTTGGGGTCTAGTTGTGCCCCGAAGCTTTTGGTTGATGTAGGTCACTCCTGAGGGTTCCAAAATCAATTTTGAAATTTTGAAAACGCCCTAACTCAAAAAATTTCGATATAAAGGTATTGTTTTTCCTTCAAATTAAGATTCTATAGAATTTTTAGAATTTTTTGAGACCACGCAGAGCTCTGTAGGACAAACCGTTCGCTCCCTACGTTTAAGGGTTTATATTGAAATATATATATATATATAAATCAAAACACGAGTGTGAATCGCAAAAGAGGCCTAATCTCCGTTCAAATTAGAGCTGACCGAAATGCGATCGATGGTAGGTGATTTTGATTTTGGTTTATTATTTTCAATAATGAACCTTTGGAATCGACCAAGAAAAAAAAAATTTTAACACCCCCTCAAAATTTGATGGTTTACGTTTCAAGGTACGTAGAATCCAAACATCGAATAAAAATTTGGCCGTCCGTCCGCCGTACGCCGTCCGCCGTACGCGGCACTTTTGCCACTTAGCATTGACCGATTTTGATGAAATTTGGTATGTAGGCTCCATTTGGGGTCTAGTTGTGCCCCGAAGCTTTTGGTTGATGTAGGTCACTCCTAAGGGTTCCAAAATCAATTTTGAAATTTTGAAAACGCCCTAACTCAAAAAATTTCGATATAAAGGTATTGTTTTTCCTCCAAATTAAGATTCTGTAGAATTTTTAGAATTTTTTGAGACCACGCGGAGCTCTGTAGGACAAACCGTTCGCTCCCTACAAAAATTTAAGGGTTTATATTGAAATATATATATATAAATCAAAACACGAGTGTGAATCGCAAAAGAGGCCTAATCTCCGTTCAAATTAGAGCTGACCGAAATGCGATCAATGGTTGGTGATTTTGATTTATTTTTTTATTTTTTTTTTATTTTTTTTTATTTACTTATTTATTTTTTTTTCATTCTTCTCTTCATATTGGATGGTTGGTGATTTTGTAGACGAGTGATCTATATAAAAATAATAAACCGTTGTGTAATAATTTGCAGCGTTTTTATTCGATTTTTGGATTCTACGTACCTTGAAACGTAAACCATCAAATTTTGAGGGGGTGTTGAAAATTTTTTTTCTTGGTCGATTCCAAAGGTTCATTATTGAAAATAATAAACCAAAAAGACCTCGCTGCCAATAAAATAGCGTGGGCATCCCAAATAAGACTAATATGAGTTTGCGACGGTTTCTGAGGGCCAAAATCGGGAAATGTCTGCCCTTTTTTCGGCTTTTGGCTTTTAACTCAAAATTGGTTCATTCTACGGAAAACTTTCTAAGCACTCAATTGAAGAGCACTGAATTTCTCGTCGAATGATTCTGGAACGTCAAATTCGGCCGAGCAATTTAGTCACGGTCAATCGTCAAAAATCGTCAATTTTTACCAACTTGTGCAAAAATGTGGATTGTTCATGGCTCACGTTCAAACGATTGTGATCAGAAAAAGGCTCCTCTAATCAAAAAAGCCATACAATGAAAGATTTAGGGAATGGAATTCTGCGTAATACGAGCTCTTAAATTTTCAAATTCAGTCATTCTCACGCAAAGATACCCACAAAAGTCCAAAAGTAGTCATAACACTGAATTTTCGCTAGGAGGCTTTTTCTGAAATAACATGACTGTTGAACCCCAAAATCATTTATATTTGTCTAGGTATTAGAAATTGGAGGCGAATTCGTCATATTGGTCAGAAAACGAAATACATTTCCATGGCTGTCCCAATTATGATGAGTAATGATAGGTTTCAAAAACAAAAACACCAAGTCTGGATTTTTTTAATTACAGAAGCTGCAAAAAATTGCATAGTAATAAGGAAAATATTACAATTTATTACTATCAAGTATCGTTATTATTATTATTATTATTATTATACAAGTAATAAAATCCTAAATAAAAAACATAAAAAGTTGTTAAAATCATCATAAATACCTATTATAAATAGCTGATAGGAAAGTTAAAGTTTTCCGTAGAATGAACCAATTTTGAGTTATAAGCCAAAAACAGAAAAAAGAGCAAACGTTTCCCGTTTTTTTGACCCTCACAAGTTAAGCCGTGCTCAGAAACCGTCGCAAACTCATATTAGTCTTATTTTGGATGCTCAAAGTGGATTAAGATCATTAAAAGCTTTTTCGCTATTTTACTGGCAGCGAAAGTCTAATTTGCATGTATCATCACTCTTCCTAGGCGTATCAGAAAATCCCAATAAGTTAAGATAGTTTAATTTTGGATATTTGAAGACGAATCTCGCAAAATTACCTTAATTTATTGTTATTATGGGTGGGACTGGTTTTTAAAAAAAACTAATTTCCAGAATTGATCTTGAATGAAAAAAAAAAACCTCAATTTCTTGTTTATTTGGGAGGAAATGTCTCGAATGAGCTCGTTATGATGGTTTATATTCGGAGACAAATCTCGAAAAATTACCGTTTCTTGTCATTTTGGGTGAGAATTGGTTTTTTCTACCTAATTTCAAGAATTTATCTTAATACCGAGTTTGATGAAGGTTCTAGTTGAATGCAGCATGAGCAACAATATCTTGGCACTGTATTTTCAAAGCAACGTCCATTTCGATATCTTGGCAATGTAGCTTTCACCCTAATAGGACCATGGTATCACTAGTGTCACCGAAAACATCTCAGAAACTCCAAAGCTGTCCCAAGATGTCACCGGGGTAACTAAAGATAAATGAATTTAATGGACAGTAGAATTTTTTGTGGGGCGGCTCAAAATAGAGATAATACAAAAATATCCAAGAAAAAAATTTCAAATTTTTGTCGTAACATCATTTTTTGATTTTTAAAACATACAAAAAAATGGTTCAAAAAATTCAGCTGTCCATTAATTTTTAAATCTAGTTAATTAGTTGGCACGTTGGGACAGATGTGGAATTCCAAAGATGTTTTCGGTGACAGTAGTGACACCATGGTCCAATGGGGGTCAAAGCATTTTTTCCTTGTTTGTTAGCGAATTTGGCACCTGCATTATCCTCGCCACTTGGGTCTCACTCGGTCGCCGTTCGTTCCTCGTTCCGGGTCAGCATTTCGCTAAATTGAAGGGTCAAAAACGTTGTACCTAAATTTGAAATTGTAAAGGATTTTAGAAATTCATTAGTGCGCGGCCTTAGGGAATCGAAAAACTGAAATATTGCCCCTGGAATCATCAAAATCGAACTATAATTGCCAAAGAAAATGGGAAATTCAAATTTAGGTACAACTTTTCAAGTTTTTGCCCCTTCGATTTCGCGAAATACTGACCCGGAACGGGGAATGAACAGCGACCGACTGAGACCACCTTAAGGGTTAAGACTGTCTAAATCTGGATAACAGACTATGATGAGCAACGTGGAACGTGTTTAAAAAAATCTAAATCAGAAATTTGAGTAGCGGTTCATACCTAAATTTTGGGAATAACGTTTCGCGATGCTGCAATTACCCACTCAGTGCAAATACTTTCCCTGATTTTGAGATTCCACTTCAATTTTGATGAAATTTCTGTATCTTTTGCTTCCGAGTCTACCAAGGTAGCGGAAGCTTTGTTTTCACTTTTCAAGGACGAAAAAAAAAAGTTCTCCAAAATCAAAATTTCCACTCGCGTTTTGCGTTTTAGACCTTTCTGAACAATTTTGGTTCCGTGTCTGTCTGTCTGTCTGTCTGTGTGTCTGTCTGTCTGTCTGTCTGTGTGTCTGTCATGAATTCCTTGTAACGCGCATAACTATACGAAGTTTTTGTCCGATTTCTATAAAATTTTCAGGGATTGTGCGGGTCGGTGTGTAGACGGTCCCCTATGAAAATCATCATCCCCGGACTGATAGAAGCGACTGCGCATGCGCAAACATGAATTCCTTGTAACGGCCATAACTTCTACATTTTCCATCCGATTTCAATGAAATTTTCAGGGATGTTACAGACTAGTATGTAAATGGTCCCCTATGAAAATCATCACTTTCGGACTGATAGTAGCCACTGCGCATGCGCAAACGTGAATTTCCTTGTAACGGCCATAACTTCCACATTTTCCACCCGATTTTGATGAAATTTTCAGGGATTATGTGGATTAGGTTGTAGATGGTCCCCTATGAAAATCATCATCCCCGGACGGATAGAAGCGACTGCGCATGCGCAAACGTGAATTACTTGTAACAGCCGTAACTTCAACTGTCCCCCAGGGGTCGGGGGTTCGAATCCCAGCCGAGGCTAAGTATTTTTTTGATCCAATCACATACAATCAGTACATCTACTCACTTAATTTTTCATCCGCATTTGATGAAATTTTCTAGGATTGTCCAGATTAGCGTGTAGATGGTCCCCTATGAGGGTAGTGAAAGGTACTTAGAGATTGATGTTTTGAGATTAACAACTATGCATCTGATCATCTATATAATCGGGTTATGGATACGAGGAAGCTATGTGCCACACCCACTTGGCAGACGTTTTTTTTTGTGGCCGAGTAATCAGCAGAAAATTTCGGCATAACCAGTGGATAACGATTTTGGTCGAAAGAAAATCGACTGAGTATTATTTTCCCTAGTTATGAGGTTTTAACATGAATTTTCCTTGGAAAGGTCTGTTTTACTTTGATAAAGATGTGTGTATGTTAGTGTGGACTGTAATAGCCAGTAGGGGGGGGGGGGGGATATGTGACTAGCGATTCTGCAAAAAATAGCTGCTGACTGCAAAAAGACATGTTCTTGTCTCCATGTACCAGCGTGAAGCGTTGATTTTTCTATGATTTTTTTTTACCTCCTGTCAGGTCACCCAGGTATGGGTTTGGTGTTTAGTGACGTTCGGTACCTACCTACCTAAATTAAAAAGAAATATACCCTTTCTGTACGAATGGGATTCCTGGGAAGGAGTTGGAGAAGATGACGATATTGCTCTCGGAAAATCCTCTGGTTCTAAATTCTAGGTATTTGTGGGCATTGTTACAGCTCTAGGAAAACAGTACACTTTGAATCTGGAGGGACATTTCTTGGACGTCTCGTACGTCCGTTCTAGGAATCCACCACAAGGTTGAGGCTTACGAAGAATTTCTCCTCTTCGACCACTTCAGCCTGTTGATGTCTTCAGACCTTCCAATTTCTTGGTAAAATATTGCTTCCGAGTCTACCAAGGTAGCGGAAGTATTCTTTACACTTTCCAAGGTTGAAAAAAAAAAAAAATGTTCTCCAACATCAAAATATCCACTCGCGTTTTACGTTACAGACCTTCCTGAACAATTTTGCGAACGGTGATGCGACATCGATAGAAAACATCGATGTTTCTCAACATCGATGTTTTTGAAATCCACCATCGATGTCGAGTGGAAACATCGACCAAAAACATCGATGTTTCTCAACATCGATGTTTCTTAACATCGATGTGCCCGATCATAATTATATAAATATTCGAGATCGTTTGCTTGTAGGTACCTACCTACTCGAATAGCCTTTTTTTTCATCTGATGAATCTATTTCTAGCCACTAGGTCAATTTCTACCCCAGTACATTCGCCAAATGAATATTTAAAGCAGTTACAAAATCGGTAGGAAAATTAGCTATTATTTTCATTCCTCCAAGAGATAAGAATGTAATAATTCATCACGATTGGTATTTTAACGCTTGTTTCATTCATTATTTTAATGTGTAAACTATTGAGAAAACCAATGGGAACAACGAATCAGGGGAAGTACGACATCGATTGAAACATCGGTAAGAAACATCGATGTTGTGAAAACATCGCCATCAAAACATCGATGTTAATAACATCGATGTTTATTGAAAAACATCGATGTTTTGAAAACATCGATGTCGATGTCGCATCACTAGTTCCGTGTCTGTGAAATCCTTGCCACAGCCATAACTTCTACATTTCTCATTCGATTTCGATGAAATTTTCAGGGATTATGCGAGTTGGGGTGGAGATGGTCCTCAATGAAAATCATGGCCTCCTATTTAAAGGTATTTTGTGCACATGCGCAAAACTTCTACATTTTCCTTCAATATTCAGAGATTGTGCCGGTTGATGTGTGGTGTCCCCTATGAGGGTACCTATGTACTATGCATCGGATCATCTTTACAATCGGGTTGTGGATACGAGGAAGCTATGTGCCACACCCAATTGGCAGACTTTTTTTCATATATTTTAACGTAATTTTAACCTTTGGTTTACAAGGTGAAGTGCTAGGATATATGTGTACTGCGAGGTTGGGTGGAACAATATCAAGTCCAACTTCATTCAAAATGTAAACCGCATAATTAAAAATACTTTTTGGTTTATTATTTTCGATAATGAACCTTTGGAATCGACCAAGAAAATTTTTTTTAACACCCCCTCAAAATTTGATGGTTTACGTTTCAAGGTACGTAGTGTGAGCCGCAGCTCACGACATAAAGCGGCCGAGCAACCACCACCCTCGCTCCCTTCCCGCCTCTCAGATCAGCAGGATGGAGCGGGCTTGTACCGTCCCCGCTCCAGGGCGCCATCACCATCTCAGGCGCCCACCACCAGAGGCGCTCACGTCGGACTGACGTCACCGTCCGCCAATCGCAAGCCGCCGCGAAGCCCCGCTTGGACGCCTGTTGATGGAGGGTGGGGGCCTCCGGAACCAAAAGATCTAGTCACCGCGTGGAGCGGCGATAACGTCCCCGTCCTTGAAGCTTTCATATCCGCGCTCCCTGGCATCAAGTACGAACGAAAATCGAACCCTTGTTTGCATAAAGTGATCGGATCCCCTCGATACCAGTCCGCCGAGTTAGCCCTGTGCCCACGAGTCTGAGTATTACGAGCCAAACCCCTTCCTCCAACGGTAATCTGTGTGGCAAAAACCGTTCGGACCATTCCCCTCAAGAACTTTACATCGCACCACCTCTGGATTTCCTTCGGGCCCCACCGCTGTGAGTGTAATAACTAATCTATACATTGGCCAATGTAATTGTGTTCAAACTGTGTAGAAAAGTAATAAGTAGAGTCAAGTCAAAAGAACATTTAGAATTTTAGTCAATCAGTCGAGTCAATTTCAAGTTGTGTAAATTCAGTAGAGTCAATCGTCAAGTCATTTGTAAAGTCGAAAGAAGAAGGATAATTGAAAGAACGCACAAAATATTTGTAAAACCATTTATTGTTTGTAAATTGTATTTGCTTGCCAACAACATATTAACGTAGAGTCAACCTGCTTCTTTGTTGCATTAAATTCGTTCCTATTAGTTGTAACATTGCATTTCTTATTTCACTACCTTTATTTCCGTAACAGACAGGTTTTACGTGTGACCGCACTCTTTTTGTGCGATCACACCAGCTAGTGCAAAAAAATACATCATTTTCGTGCGACGCACCTTTTTAGTGCGTGCACCGTTCACCGTGCACCGTTCTGTTTTTCGTGCACTTAGAAATCCCTTCAGGAAAGCAATTTCAGTCCTTCAGACAAATAACATAATTTAAATAGGTAACAGTATTAGACCCTTCAGGTATAATTTTGAGTATTCAGAGCCTTCAGCTACCTCCGAACCGCTACAGCTGTCTACCAGGTAATTATTTCAGTTTATCATTTTAATAATAGTAAATTCAATTGCCTATCACTTGTGTCAATATAGCCTCTCAACCTATATTTGGGTCAGTTTTAAAAGGGCTTACTCGAGAATCCTCAATTCAACAGTGAAGCCCAAGCTTACAAAATGGTGGCAGCGCGTTAGGATTATCACATTCGAAAATTACCTTCAGTAATTAACGAATGAGATTAGGATTGCAAGCTTCACTTGCAACGAACTCACAAAAGTAAAAAACGTAAGCAAACTAACCCGACACGAGCATTTCGAATATATTCGAAAGCAAAAATCAAAATAGGAATTCAAGCGAACTGTCTGAAACGGAAGAGGTAGAAATAGGTAGGATGTGCATCCATTGTTGTTATTCTTAGGAAAAGTGACACCAGCACTCCCTATCCACCTTCCGTTTGCTGAATTGCCTTGTAATTGTGACAGACACAGACAGACAAAACACATTTTCTTTCCTTCCTGTGGAAGTATTTTACCAATTGTGACAGTACCAACCAAAACTATCTCGCAACATGTCGCTCAACTTTGTGAGAAACCATGATGGGGATGATGACGACACACCGTCAATGGCAAATACCGAAGCCGTTGAGGTGATGACCCAAACCATGAGGGAAATGAACTTACTCCTTCAACGGTTACACACGAGTTCAACCGAAAACAACCGAGACGAGATTCCACGTTCGGTCTCTTCCGAAATCGAACCATGGGATCCGGACGCAATAGGCGCGATGAGTGTGACCTCGTTTTTCGCGAATTTTGAAATGGTAACCGCGGAATTAAATTCACGACTTAAATACCGTCTTCTCCGTACAAAAACCCGGGGTGTCGCAAAACAATTCCTAATTGACCGGGATGATTCGTTGGATACGGATAACGTGTACGAAGCGGCGAAGTCGGATATGATCACGTGGTTTCAAAAGGAGAACCCCCAGCACGCAGCCGCACTCTTGTGGACGGCGAGACGAAGCTCAGACGAAACACTTCGCCAGTTCGCCGACAGGGTGCGTAACATTGCACGCTGCGCAGTAATGGAAGAGGGGAAAATGCTCCGCCGGACCGAAAAGAACGAATGGGTCGAGGCGAAAACGTTGAGCGCATTCATTCGAGGAGTAGATAAACAAGTAAGCGCGTTCCTCGTGGCAAACCGACCACGCTCACTCCAGGAAGCGCTGAAAAAGGCCGAACAACTCGAGGAAACCCTCGAAACACCACCCGACCTTGACGAAAAATGGGAATTGGCGGCCGTTAGCGGGGACCGAAGATGCTACAGTTGTGGCAGCCTGGACCATTTCACCGCGAAGTGCCCCAAGAAGAACGAACCCCTTCCCAAGTACCACCGAAGAAACGACGAGGATCGACGACGTGAACGATCGGAGGACAGAACCGTCGACCCAAGACCCCCGCCTCGTTTTCCGTGCATGTTCTGCGCGGACCTCACGCACTACCCGATAGATTGTCCGTTCAGCCCCCATATGGCCATCTTCTGCAATTTCTGCGGCTCGAGAGAACATTTGGAGGACACCTGCTTCAAAAAGAAAGGGCTCCTCCCAGTCTCAAACCCGGAAAGGGAACCAACACGCGCCCTAGAGATAGTGCGGTACAAAAACCCTCCGGGCGACACGCACATACCCGCAGTGGATGCCCCAGTGTCGAGAAACCTGACAGTCATAGCGGAGTTGGGTCCCGAGTCAAGGGAAATGATTATCGACACGGGCGCAGCTTTCTCTGTGTTGTCGTCACCCGTAAAGGGAGTTCCGATGAAACCGACGCGTAGGACCGCGTGGGGCGCGGATGGAGTGATGTTGCCGTTCGCCGGGGAACAGACCTTGATGACGAGGATTGGAGACTCCAAGTTCAAGCATACCTACCTGGTGTTTGCGCGGAAAAGTGCAACCCTGGACCTGATCGGATTGGACATTCTTCAAAAGGTCCCTTTGACCTTGACACTGGGTTCAGACATGACCGTTCAAGCGTGGGCGGAAGAGGACCAACTCCCGTACTACCCGTACGAGATCGACTCAGAATGGGAACCTTCGGAGATGGCGTCGCGGCCGGAGGGGCGGGAAGCACGGGTGTCTGCAATTCGCGATCCAAAATGCGGACCGGACACCCCCTTCCCCAGTACCCTTTCGGTGGCCACAGCCTCTCCCGAGAAGGATCGTCGATCGGGTAAGGAAGAAAAGACGCCTGCGCAGGGACCGAACCCCCATATGAAAAGAGTATCTTATGCGGAGCCCATCGAAGAAATCGTCTCCGAAATGAACCAGGAAGACTTCCCCGAAAGGAATGAATACGCTAATCTCCAACCCCACACGACACCAAGACAGGATCGCATGGAAATCGAGACGTGCGCGCACTACGAAACGCACGAGCAAGATGAAGAGAACCCTGATTTCAGATACGAAAACCGTATCGACGCGCCTATGGATCCTGATCCATCCAATGATCAGGCAGAATTGCCGAATGACACTGAAGGAGAGTACCCCGAGACCAGCAGAAAGGAAGCCGGGACCATTGGAATCGTCGGCGGAAGTAAGCCGCGAGAGAATGAACGCGGGAGACACTATAAACCCAACCCCGAATCGACGAACCATCAGAGAGGGCCCGCCGAGGAAGAAGCCTTCCGAAAATAGTACCGTGATGCTGAACTTTCCCAGGGAAATGATAGCCGCCGCACAAAAGCGGGATGATTGGATTCGAACGATAGTACCGCTCCAGGAACAAAATGGCCTACGCCGGAAAAACGGCGTATGGGAACTGAAGGTGAAGCCTACGGGTTCGAACGCGTGGGTCCCACTCATACCAAGATCCATGAGAGATTGGCTGATCAACCGATGCCATCGAAGTGTGGAGTTCGGTCACACGGGAGTCGAGACCACCAAAAATATGGTGAAGCAATTGGGAATATGGCCGAACCTAGCGCATGACGTGCGCGAGAAAATCAGACTCTGCGGAACGTGCTCCCGACGAAATAAACCGCTGGAACCCAAAACGGAAAACCGAACGTCCACCTTGGTGCACGGAGTTCCGAACGATGCGTTCGCAAACCCGTTCAAGTTCGAACCGCGCACCAAAACCGTGCACCCCTCCGTCCACCCGCCCGAAAGGAACCAAGAAACGCGGGAAAAGGACTTACCTGATGAAAACGAGAAGCCATCCTGCAAAATGAAAACGGGAGGACCGACACCGTCGACACCCCATAACGCTAGACCTCCCGAAGGAACCGTGGAGAAGGCTGCCGAACGCACGGGAGCTGTCAAGCGCACGCGCACGCTTACCGTATCATGTCGACTCGAAAACCCTGTCGATCGGAATCCGACCTTAAATGAAAAGGGTATCACCCATGCAAATCCCCCTCTCAAGGAGGACGATAATGCAGTGGACAATTTCCCAGTCAAGAAAGGTCGAAGAGAGATCAACAGCGGCGAACCCAGATACGTGCTGCGAAGACGAGCCACCCCGTTAGATTATCGTCACCTTCACACGGAAGGAAATAAGTAACTTACTTACATACTAATAGGACAAATTACCGACAGAATGAACATATTGTTAACATTGTCATTTTTAGATCCTTCAGATCGCAAAATTTAACATTGGATCCTTCAGATCAAAACACTAACCTGCAAATTGTTATCACAAAGGTTACAAATTCTCACGCACATTTTGAACACAATTTACATGCAAATCAAGGCCGTAAATATCCCCCTTATTAACATTGATCACTTTTCCTAGGCTGGATGACACATTAGGTTTATCGTTTGTTGTAGGAATAAGATGGCGCAGGAGCAGATCGAGGAATGGATCGCTGATGGAGGACCGCCGAACCCCGACCCGATTATCCAGATTTTGAGAGAGAGAGTTGGTGAAGAGCAGGATAGGGTGTATGATCGTCCGCCTGGGTTCATGGAGACACCGGAACCCACACCCACCCCGTTCCTCCAGTTGGAGAGTTTATTAAACTACATCCGGTTTACCGACTGTGCTGAGACCCATCTGGCCAGAAGAACTAATTGCCATGCCGCCATGATGACGGTGGTGGAAATAGCGAAGTGGGTGCCATCATACCAACGGATCCTGGAGGAAAGGGATGCCCTCCTCGACCGTCAACGAAGATGGACCATGGAGCGTGAGCGCCTGGTCCAAGAACGAGACGCGGCCAAGGAGGAACTGGAGAAGGCTTCCGCACAGTTGTCTGCAGAGCCACCTGCGGCGAAGACTGAGGACTCTGAGGCGACCGCACCCGTGACCGCAGAGCCACCTGCGGCGTTGACTGCAGAGGAAGATGCGGGGGAAGCTGAGGAACCACCGCCTTCACCTGCTCCAGCCGTGGAACCAGAGGGGGAAGCCAACTCCCCAGTGAGCTCGCCCACCAAGTTACCGGCGGACGAAACCCGGCGAAGTCGATCCTGCCGCATTTATTCCTCCTCATCGGAATCAGAGGTACACTGGGTTCCGACCCCGATCCACGAACAGGAACCAGATCCGGAAGGGGAAACGGCGGATGCCTCCCGCCCGAAGCTCACCGTGCGGCTGACGCGTACCGCCAAAAAGAACAAGCTGACTTGCCCCGTCTGCACGCGTCTGGCATCGAGACTGTACAGTTTCCGATGCCCCGCGTGCAAGGAATTCTGGCACCGGCTACGCGCAGCTTACCACCAGGGTCGACCCATCCCAGCTTGCTCCCAAGATCATTCTGGCAAGCGTGATCCCGTCGGGTGCCGAGGCTGTAGAAGATACCGCTACGAGCTGGCCCTGAGGAAGGCACATCCTTCCGTCCCCCTGCCAGTACCCAGTGTCATCTTTGATGACTCTGGCTCACGAAGGGGCGGATCTAGTCACCGCGTGGAGCGGCGATAACGTCCCCATCCTTGAAGCTTTCATATCCGCGCTCCCTGGCATCAAGTACGAACGAAAATCGAACCCTTGTTTGCATAAAGTGATCGGATCCCCTCGATACCAGTCCGCCGAGTTAGCCCTGTGCCCACGAGTCTGAGTATTACGAGCCAAACCCCTTCCTCCAACGGTAATCTGTGTGGCAAAAACCGTTCGGACCATTCCCCTCAAGAACTTTACATCGCACCACCTCTGGATTTCCTTCGGGCCCCACCGCTGTGAGTGTAATAACTAATCTATACATTGGCCAATGTAATTGTGTTCAAACTGTGTAGAAAAGTAATAAGTAGAGTCAAGTCAAAAGAACATTTAGAATTTTAGTCAATCAGTCGAGTCAATTTCAAGTTGTGTAAATTCAGTAGAGTCAATCGTCAAGTCATTTGTAAAGTCGAAAGAAGAAGGATAATTGAAAGAACGCACAAAATATTTGTAAAACCATTTATTGTTTGTAAATTGTATTTGCTTGCCAACAACATATTAACGTAGAGTCAACCTGCTTCTTTGTTGCATTAAATTCGTTCCTATTAGTTGTAACATTGCATTTCTTATTTCACTACCTTTATTTCCGTAACAGACAGGTTTTACGTGTGACCGCACTCTTTTTGTGCGATCACACCAGCTAGTGCAAAAAAATACATCATTTTCGTGCGACGCACCTTTTTAGTGCGTGCACCGTTCACCGTGCACCGTTCTGTTTTTCGTGCACTTAGAAATCCCTTCAGGAAAGCAATTTCAGTCCTTCAGACAAATAACATAATTTAAATAGGTAACAGTATTAGACCCTTCAGGTATAATTTTGAGTATTCAGAGCCTTCAGCTACCTCCGAACCGCTACAGCTGTCTACCAGGTAATTATTTCAGTTTATCATTTTAATAATAGTAAATTCAATTGCCTATCACTTGTGTCAATATAGCCTCTCAACCTATATTTGGGTCAGTTTTAAAAGGGCTTACTCGAGAATCCTCAATTCAACAGTGAAGCCCAAGCTTACAGTAGAATCCAAAAATCGAATAAAAATTTGGCCGTCCGTCCGCCGTACGCGGCACTTTTGCCACTTAGCTTTGACCGATTTCGATGAAATTTGGTATTTAGGCTCTATTTGGGGTCTAGTTGTGCCCCGAAGATTTTGGTTGATGAAGGTCACTTCTAAGGGCTCCAAAATGAATTTTGAAATTTTGAAAACGCCCTAACTCAAAATATTTTGATATAAAGGTATTGTTTTTCCTTCAATTTAAGATTCTATAGAATTTTTAGAATTTTTTGAGACCACCCGGAGCTCTGTAAGACAAACCGTTCGCTCACTACGAGAATTTAAATTTTGGACGTACGATAAATCAGAAACACGAGTGTGAATCGCAAAAGAGGCCTAATCTCCATTCAAATGTTAGCTGACCGAAATGCGATCGATGTTTTTCTTCACGTTGGATGGTTGGTGGCTTTGCAGACGAGTGATCTATATAGAAAAATAAAAAATAATAAACCATTGTGTAATAATTTGCAGCGTTTTTTATTGATACTTTGGACATTTTGATTCGTTAAGAATCTTGATACGTTAAACATTTTGTTCGAGCTCTTTGGATTTTTTGATACATGGGACATTGTGTTCAGTTGAAGTCAGTGAGTTTGATACACTAAAAAATATGACACGTTTTTGATCAACTGAAATTAGTTAGTTTGATACATTGGAAATTATGACACTTTGGGATTTTTGATTATCTGACATTAGTGAGTTCGGTTCATTAGAATTTACTTATTTCATATGACTTTTCGATACATTATCAATTTTGGTAGGTGGGCGTTTCAATTTGATGAATACTTTGATTTATTTGTCCTTTTTAACAAATCGAACATTTCGATTTTGGAGGGCAAAATTTGTTTGCTTGCTCACTGTCAACGGAAGAGAAGCTTTGCAGTCATGCTTGTCAAAAAATGTCGTTCCTCCGATATCAAAAAGGTTTATTCGCGTTCCGGGTTGCAGAGCTTTCTGAATTTCTTTGGTTTTATGTCTGCCTGTGTATGATCAATCGTTGTCCTCAATAACTAGTCGAAATCATGGTCCGATTTTGATGAAATGATTCTTGAGTGCTTGGAAACTCCATTTTCTATTAATATTCGGGTGCATCATTCCAACAATGTCTGTATGTTATTCTCTTTCTCATTTGGTATACTTAGGTTAAAGTAAGCTCAGCTCGGATATGGTGGATCATTTTTCATAAATTTCACACCTGCCTAGGTAGTCTTTTGTTTTAGAGCGCCTCGCGCCGGAATGCCGGCCTTTTCCTAGGGGAAAGGTGCGCGACCTTATTATTCTATGAATTATTTAAACCTTTATTTATGCCGTTGCTTGGGTGGCGTGAAACGTCGGGGCTCTGAGACACCTAACATTTTTCAGCTCCGGAGTGGTAACTTGGGAAAAAAGTCGAAAAAATAGGAAACAAATAATAGGTAGTCAGTTTAATAATTAAATAGCCGAGAACACTAGACAACTCACGCGACCTGAAAATGTGGGAGAGATGAGGTCGGAAACGGAGGATGGTGGAAAAAATGTGAGTGTGTTGGTGAGCATTCGTGTGTGCGTCTTTCCTTCAAGAAGACAGAGGATCGTAAATCCTGGTGACCCGTTAGAAGTTGGTAGAAAGAGGAACGTCTTAGTTGATATTCTAGGCGGAGCAGGAAGATATAAGTAAGGATCCTTGTTGTGAGACAACCGTTGCCTTTTGGTCTTTGTAGAACTATGAGTTTGAGTTATTAATTTTATCATTACATTTCAACTTGTGAGTGGGAAACATGTGTTTAGGTTTGTTAATGAAAAACTCTGGCTAGTCCTTCGTCAGGGTGGCTCGGCTATCTGGGAAATGAAGGAGAAACTTCAAATTCTTCAAGTAAGGTTGCCAGGGAAATTTTGACTTTTTCTTTTTGCTCCGAATTCACATTACTTCAAGCTGAATTCAAGGGTGCTCCGTTAGTTCAGGGTAAAGGGACGAACCAGGGAACAGATGGTGCTATCTTCTCATATCGAGGGTGAAGAACCAACATAGCTTAAGTCACTTTTATTCGGTTTTGAGATAAGGTGATAACCAGATAGAACAAAGTGTGCTGGATCCAATGGTGTGGTCAGATAAACAGTTTAGCCAACGGAAACGGGAGAAAAATCGTTTAAGGCACAGTGCTCAAGTCAAAGTGGAAGTAGGGATGTCCCAAAAGTATCGATACTTAAAAGTATCGATACTTCTTGAAAAAAGTATCGATCCATATCGATACTTTTTCCCCTGATATACAGGGTGTCCAAGTAACTACGCTCCCCCCACTTATTTTCTTTAATTGTGTGAGAAAAAAAATCGGAAAAACGCTATTCTTCATAATTTTTTGCGTAGAATTCAAAAATGACAAAATTGCGCAGCACGAAATTGCGCAATCGTGCGCAACCATGATCAACTTTGTTTTTTCAAATGGAAACCCCCATTTTTCATTGCAGATTCGAATTCTACGTCAAATTTTATGAACATTTTGCTTCAACAACTTTTTTTTTGGACGCGCACAACCCGCTCAGCGAGCGCTCAAAGATGCGCAACCCAGGGATTGCGCCAAAGTTGAGATGAAGGTAAACCTCAAGTGTGGCACATCACTTTGCACTGTTTTTCTACGCTGAATCGCGTGGTGGTGTCCCTTTCTTGATTTGATCTCATTTTACCTCATTTACAGCCAAAAAAGTTAATTTTTGAGGAGGAAATCATCGAATTTCCGAGGAATTTTTTCCGAGTATCATTTCCTTGACAAATTATTTCTTACCTGACACAATTTTATAAATCTTACTGTTTTTTTACACTTCATTGGGATGATTCATTACCCTTCATAAGAAAGTCGATGATTTCCTCCTCAAACAGTGACTTTTTCGGCTGTAAATAAGGTAAAATGAAATAAAATCATGAAAGGGATGTCACCACGAGATTCAGCGTGGAAAAACAGTGCTAAGTAATGTGCCACACTTGAGGTTTACCTGCATCTCAACTTTGGCGCAATCCCTGGGTTGCGCATCTTTGAGCGCTCGCTGAGCGGGTTGTGCGCGTCCAAAAAAAAAAGTTGTCGAAGCAAAATGTTCATAAAATTTGACGTAGAATTCGAATCTGCAATGAAAAATGGGGGTTTCCATTTGAAAAAACAAAGTTGATCATGGTTGCGCACGATTGCGCAATTTCGTGCTGCGCAATTTTGTCATTTTTGAATTCTACGCAAGAAATTATGAATAATGGTGTTTGTCCGATTTTGTTTCTCACACAATTAAAGAAAATAAGTGGGGGGAGCATAGTTACTTGGACACCCTGTATATCAGGTGGAAGATCACAAGTGCCTAAGTCAGTGTTTTTCCTGTCATTGGGAATGATCGCCCAGCCTCCTCCATGAAATTGTGAGTTATTTATAGTAATTTTTGTGTTCTGAGCATGGGAAAATTATTATTAGTGGAGTCAGTAAACCCATTGCACAAATTAATATTGAAAAGGGATAGATTGTGATCATTTTACCAAGGTAAATGATGCCAGAAAATCTTGCTTGACTTGGGTCATTATTTTTCTGCCCAGTTCTGTGACTTAAGGGCCCTGTGGCTTCTGTGGCCCTAAGGGCGGTATTCATAGTCATTACTCGAGTAGGACTTGAGTAACTACTCCATTGAGTAATTACTCTCAGGACATGAGTAGTTACTCGGAACTTTGTATTCAGAGTGTAAATGGAGTAATTGCTCATCCTTCGAGTAACTACTCGAGATTCTGGAGATGCATCGTGAGGCTCGAGTAGTTCCTCAACCAGCAGTTGGTAGCCCTGATTGCTAGTTGAACGGGAAACTTCCTTTGTTTGACAGGGATTTTCCCCTGTTTAACGGGGAACTTCTCTGTATTGATACATCACTGCAGTGGTAACCCTTCCGGTAGGTTTTGAGAGCGCTGCATGTTTGTTTTTGAGTGGTCGGTAGTAAGTCAGTTTGTGTTGGGTTGTGCGTGAAATGGGGAAGGAGATAATAATATTTGAAGATATTCTTTTCCTGTCCTAACCATTTTTGAACCTGGTGGTGCATCAGCAACGGTGCTTTTCAGCCTGTGAGCTAGTAATCTGGTAAGGTTGACTTTTATGTGTGAAACAAGCTGCAAGAATGTGACGATTCAAAAAAGCGGATAGAATGGAATGGAAGTCGTACGAGTATCTTCAGTTTGTTGTCTACTTGGTAATCCTCTCACATTTCAGTCAATACATACCTAATTGTAAATGAATCGAGTAAGTTCTAAATTATTTCTATTACGAAAATTATCAAAATCTATAAAATTGAACACTGTCATTGAAGTATTTCCATTTTCCTCAAAATATATCAATGTTCTCGTGGTTTTGTCGAATTTTCTTCATTGCCCCAAGAAATGTTTAAAAAAATCTTTTTGTTTATTCATTTTTGAGAAAACTATATTGGTATATTAAGGTTTTACTTTGAAGCTGATTGCACTGCCTTCAAATTCCTCTCACTTTACTTATTTCCAAAATGAATGGTTTTGCGAGTGAACGGTTCAAAAAACTGCAATTATTTAACCTACAAGGTCCAGTTGGTCTCAAACTATAGAAAATTCTACCTACTATAGACAATAAATTATGGAAAATATATTTTAGAAGTTATGGTTAAAAAACTGAAAAAGTTCAAACATTTCATGGTTTTTAGCGCACTATGTCAGTAGCAAAGGGTTTTCAAAGTTGCAAATTTGGATAACTTTTTAAATAGTTTTAAAAATTTAATTTTTATTATTAAATTTATTGTTATTGTTATAGATTTTTGCAATTGCAAAGAATCCTAGATATATCCATTTTTGATGAGAACAACACATTGAGTAACTACTCAAGTGTCCTGTCCAGGTGCCTCGAGTTTTTGCTAGTTTCGAGTAGAAGCAGGCCTCGACTCAACGCCAAGTTTTGTTTATGAATACCGCACGCAGAGCAGATACTCGAAGTTTGGAGTAACTACTCGAGTAAATACTCGAGATGACGACTGTGAATAGCGTTGAGCATCTGCCGTCACTCCAAGACCCATTCGAGTATTTACTCGGCTTCGAGTAATGTCTATGAATACCGCCCTTAGGCTATTATTGCTCGGTCTTGGGGACTTGAGCTGAAATGTTTCTGTCTCCTTTGTTGACTTGGGCATTTTCGGAAGGGGTTGAGGGAGGAACACAACAGCCTAAGTAAAAAAAAATCTGCCCCTAAAATAGCCTATCTCAAGCAATTCTACTTAGCCAATAATTTCTCCCAACGAATCAAAAACTGAGGCGACCTGATTCTTCGACACCCAAACCGCGACGTTATTAAGATAAATCACACTCGATTCGAAATCATAAACTCAATTTTAAATGCTTGCATACGAGTCTGAAAGTAGTCCTTAATGCCTCTAACATATCTGTATCTTGCAGAGTTGAAGGGATTCTTTACGTCAAAGGTTGCCAGTAGTGCAATATTTGCTGTGCACCTACTGCCTTCCCGTGTACTTCTTAGTGCAGTTACTACATTTGTCAATGCATAGACGGTAGAACGACCCATTTGGAAACCATACTGCTCAATTGCAGGATGTACAAGAAAGTAGCAGTTTCATCATACGAGTTCGTAGTAATCTCCAGGATGATGGTAACCTTGGGTCCCTCTAGCTTTATCTAGAAAGATCAGGTGGTCAGATTTTCATCGGTTGCCAAAAACCTCAGCCAAGGCATTTTGATACATTGAAAATCTTGATTCTTCGGACATTCAGTTTAGGCTCTAAGTTGATTGAATATTGATCAGATTTTAAGAAAAAAAAAAAAAAAAAAAAAAAAAAAACAGAAAAAGTCGAATCCTTGTTCCTGGCAAAACTATAGGTACGAAAAAATTATCCGTTTTGGGTGAAAGACAAGAATTAAGTCCTTACCTTGTCCCTTATAAACCAGCTATTTGAAAGAAGAACTTCGTGGTTTATATCAAAGAATTCAAGTACCTTTCAGTACTCTGAATACAGCAGTAATTTCTTAACCAACAGACTCTACCTACATACCTGCTAATTTATGAGAAGAAGCTGTACGGCCCACCCAACCTGTAAACGCCTAGGGTTCGGATTAGGTCTGACGAAGTAAAATAGCCAACCTATTCCGATTCCGTGATTAATCGATCTGAAAGCGATTCGAAAGCCTTTTACTCTTAATAGCCCTATTTGTCCTTCCTTCTGGGAATCTGGCTCAAGAAAGTAACACATAATGATCCCGAATGATTTGCTCTAATTGGTTCCCGATGCCAAACCCACAAACAGGATCTTAATCCGAGACGAGCGCAAGCAGAAAACGAGATTTCGATCTGTTTTGGAGCAATGAGCAATCATCCCGACTTTACCAGATGGGTGAAGTACTATGATAACTCCATCCTAGCCTCTGCAGACTGGAAATCTTAACCACTGGTTAGCTTACCACCTGGTTAGTTCGAAACATGCCAAGAGAAATGGCGAGAAGGTGACGAACAAGTGAAATTGTATCACCTTTCTCTTAAATCACAGTAATTTTTTTCCCGACGTTCATTGGGCTCGTCGAGTTTCGACCACTGACCAGGGTGCCAAACTACCTGATTTTACCATAAAGATGCAGGAAAGCCAGGGCTTCTAGATTCAAGAGGATGATCAATAATAATATTAATAATTATTTATTGCGTTCAAGACCATTTTAGTTCTGATTTAGTTCTCTCAGGGTTAACCAACACAATCCTTGAAAGAAAATTTCAACACAAAATCAAAATAGTAATTTTCTGAGGAATGGTTTTTGGTTTATTATTTTCAATAATGAACCTTTGGAATCGATCAAGAAAAAAAAAATTTTTAACACCCCCTCAAAATTTGATGGTTTACGTTTCAAGGTACGTAGAATCCAAAAATCGAATAAAACGCTGCAAATTATTACACAACGGTTTATTATTTTTATATAGATCACTCGTCTACAAAATCACCAACCATCCAATATGAAGAAAAAAAAAAAAAAAAATCAAAATCACCAACCATTGATCGCATTTTGGTCAGCTAAAATTTGGACGGAGATTAGGCCTCTTTTGCGACTCACTCTCGTGTTTTGATTTTTATATATATCATTCAATATAAACCCTTAAATTTTTGTAGGGAGCGAACGGTTTGTCCTACAGAGCTCCGCGTGGTCTCAAAAAATTCTAAAAATTCCATAGAATCTTGAATTGAAGGAAAAACAATACCTTTATATCAAAATTTTTTGAGTTAGGGCGTTTTCAAAATTTCAAAATTGATTTTGGAACCCTTAGGAGTGACCTACATCAACCAAAAGCTTCGGGGCACAACCAGACCCCAAATGGAGCCTACATACCAAATTTCATCAAAATCGGTCAATGCTAAGTGGCAAAAGTGCCGCGTACGGCGTACGGCGGACGGACGGCCAAATTTTTATTCGATTTTTGGATTCTACGTACCTTGAAACGTAAACCATCAAATTTTGAGGGGGTGTTAACATTTGTTTTTCTTGGTCGATTCCAAAGGTTCATTATTGAAAATAATAAACCAAAATTTGGCCGTCCGTCCGCCGTACGCTGCACTTTTGCCACTTAGCATTGACCGATTTTGATGAAATTTGATACGTAGGCTCCATTTGGGGTCTAGTTGTGCCCCGAAGATTTTGGTTCATGTAGGTCAGTTCTAAGGGTTCAAAATAAAATTTTGAAATTTTGAAAACGCCCTAACTCAAAAAATTTCGATATAAAGGTATAGTTTTTCCTTCAATTTAAGATTCTATAGAATTTTAAGAATTTTTTGAGACCATCTCGAGCTCTGTAGGACAAACCGTTCGCTCCCTACGAGAATTTAAGGTTTGGACGTACGATAAATCAGAAACACGAGTGTGAATCGCAAAAGAGGCCTAATCTCCGTTCAAATTTCAGCTGACCGAAATGCGATCGATGTTTTTCTTCATGTTGGATGATTGGTGGCTTTGCAGACGAGTGATCAATATAGAAAAATAATAATCCGTTTTGTAATAATTTGCAGCGTTTTTGGTTTATTATTTTCAATAATGAACCTTTGGAATCGACCAAGAAAAAAAAATTTAACACCCCCTCAAAAGTTGATGGTTTACGTTTCAAGGTAGGTACGTAGAATCCAAAAATCGAATAAAAATTTGGCCGTCCGTCCGCCGTACGCCGTACGCGGCACTTTTGCCACTTAGCATTGACCGATTTTGATGAAATTTGGTATGTACGCTCCATTTGGGGTCTAGTTGTGCCCCGAAGCTTTTGGTTGAGGTAGGTCACTTCTAAGGGTTCCAAAATCAATTTTGAAAACGCCCTAACTCAAAAAATTTCGATATAAAGGTATTGTTTTTCCTTCAATTTAAGATTCTATAGAATTTTTAGAATTTTTTGAGACCACGCGGAGCTCTGTAGGACAAACCGTTCGCTCCCTACGAGAATTTAAGTGTTTATTTTGATATATATATATATAAAAATCAAAACACGAGTGTGAATCGCAAAAGAGGCCCAATCTCCGTTCAAATTAGAGCTGATCGAAATGTAATCAATAGTTGGTGATCTTGATTTTTTAAAAAAATTTTTTTTTGATTTTTTTTGATTTTTTTTTTTTGAATTTTTTTTCCCTTCATCAATATGAAGGGAAAAAAAATCAAATGGTTGGTGATGGTTGGTGATTTTGTAGACGAGTGATCTATATAGAAAAATAATAAACCATTGTGTAATAATTTGCAGCGTTTTTTAGCTCGGATAGATACAGGGTTCCTAAGTGGTTCGAAGAACTCTAAGATACGAGAAAAAGTCCACAAAATCGGTCCACAAAGCTTCCTAATCATGAGGACAAAGAATATGTCAGCATAATTTCTGAAATGTCCTTTCAAATCAAACATTATCCTACAAATTTGACCGAAAAAGTTTAGCCTCCAATAAACAGACATAGTGGAACCAAAATGACTCAAAAAAGCTCTGTCTAGATACATTTTATTAATAAAATTGTGATTTTTGAAACCAGTCAGAATTTAAATCCATATCATAAAGTAGGACTGGGATGTGGCCCATAGATTTCTCGGGTTCAATAACTTTGAAACTTCCAGTGTTGCAGCTTTGGTATGTTAATGAGCGAATTTAAATCTCAAAACCATTGCCAAAAAAACTAATGGGGCTGTTTCAATCTCTAAGGGTCCTATCGAATCACCATCTCTAGGGAACACTTTATTACGTTTACTTCAAGGTCACAAGGCTTCCGGGAGGCCTCCCCGCTGGGACTTCCATTCCGAAGCTCTCACAAAATGAATTGTAGGTATATGGAATGGAAAATAAACTAAGCTAAAAGCGTCTAATTGATATTTATTATCCGAAGAACGTGTTTGTTTTTCTATCACACCTCCACGGAATATTGAGACGCCACCTTTCGTAGGCTTTTTGGGGTAGTCAATTATCAAAAAACGCTTGCCAGGTTGGGTGGGCAGTAAAGCTTCCTCACAAAGAATATCGTAGACACATGAACATCACAGTCGAGTTCTTGGTTTTTCTCATTCGAAAATATCAACCCGATAGAGAATTTATTTCGAGATATAATTGATATGGGACCATTTAATTACTTAAATTTAATGCGATGGATTCTTATAGAATTTCACACACTGAGTCGAATTGAACACAATTCAGGCTCCTACGTTCATTAGTTATGGATATGGACTCTAGCACAAGTACCTAATAGGTAACATTGAACCAACTTTATAACCCGTCTATATTGATAAATTTGGGTAAAATGCGATGGATTCCCATAAAATGTCCAACACTGAGTCGAATTGAACACAATTCAGGCTCCTACGTTCATTAGTATTGGATATGGACTCTAGCACAAGTACCTAATAAGTAACATTGAACCAACTTTATGACCCGTCTATATTGATAAATTTGGGTAAAATGCGGTGGATTCTCATAAAATTTCCAACACTGAGTCGAATTGAACACAATTCAGGCTCCTACGTTCATTAGTTATGGATATGGACTCTAGTACAAGTACCTAATAAGTAACATTGAACCAACTTTATGACCCGTCTATATTGATAAATTTGGGTAAAATGCGATGGATTCTCATAAAATTTCCAACACTGAGTCGAATTGAACACAATTCAGGCTCCTACGTTCATTAGTATTGGATATGGGCTCTAGTACAAGTACCTAATAAGTAACATTGAACCAACTTCATGACCCGTCTATATTGATAAATTTGGGTAAAATGCGGTGGATTCTCATAAAATTTCCAACACTGAGTCGAATTGAACACAATTCAGGCTCCTACGTTCATTAGTTATGGATATGGACTCTAGCACAAGTACCTAATAGGTAACATTGAACCAACTTTATAACCCGTCTATATTGATAAATTTGGGTAAAATGCGATGGATTCCCATAAAATGTCCAACACTGAGTCGAATTGAACACAATTCAGGCTCCTACGTTCATTAGTATTGGATATGGACTCTAGTACAAGTACCTAATAAGTAACATTGAACCAACTTTATGACCCGTCTATATTGATAAATTTGGGTAAAATGCGGTGGATTCTCATAAAATTTCCAACACTGAGTCGAATTGAACACAATTCAGGCTCCTACGTTCATTAGTATTGGATATGGGCTCTAGTACAAGTACCTAATAAGTAACATTGAACCAACTTTATGACCCGTCCATATTGATAAATTTGGGTAAAATGCGGTGGATTCTCATAAAATTTCCAACACTGAGTCGAATTGAACACAATTCAGGCTCCTACGTTCATTAGTTATGGATATGGACTCTAGCACAAGTACCTAATAAGTAACATTGAACCAACTTCATGACCCGTCTATATTGATAAATTTGGGTAAAATGCGGTGGATTCTCATAAAATTTCCAACACTGAGTCGAATTGAACACAATTCAGGCTCCTACGTTCATTAGTTATGGATATGGACTCTAGCACAAGTACCTAATAAGTAACATTGAACCAACTTTATGACCCGTCTATATTGATAAATTTGGGTAAAATGCGATGGATTCCCATAAAATGTCCAACACTGAGTCGAATTGAACACAATTCAGGCTCCTACGTTCATTAGTATTGGATATGGACTCTAGTACAAGTACCTAATAAGTAACATTGAACCAACTTTATGACCCGTCTATATTGATAAATTTGGGTAAAATGCGGTGGATTCTCATAAAATGTCCAACACTGAGTCGAATTGAACACAATTCAGGCTCCTACGTTCATTAGTATTGGATATGGACTCTAGTACAAGTACCTAATAAGTAACATTGAACCAACTTTATAACCCGTCTATATTGATAAATTTGGGTAAAATGCGATGGATTCCCATAAAATGTCCAACACTGAGTCGAATTGAACACAATTCAGGCTCCTACGTTCATTAGTATTGGATATGGACTCTAGTACAAGTACCTAATAAGTAACATTGAACCAACTTTATGACCCGTCTATATTGATAAATTTGGGTAAAATGCGGTGGATTCTCATAAAATTTCCAACACTGAGTCGAATTGAACACAATTCAGGCTCCTACGTTCATTAGTATTGGATATGGGCTCTAGTACAAGTACCTAATAAGTAACATTGAACCAACTTTATGACCCGTCTATATTGATAAATTTGGGTAAAATGCGGTGGATTCTCATAAAATTTCCAACACTGAGTCGAATTGAACACAATTCAGGCTCCTACGTTCATTAGTTATGGATATGGACTCTAGCACAAGTACCTAATAGGTAACATTGAACCAACTTTATAACCCGTCTATATTGATAAATTTGGGTAAAATGCGATGGATTCCCATAAAATGTCCAACACTGAGTCGAATTGAACACAATTCAGGCTCCTACGTTCATTAGTATTGGATATGGACTCTAGTACAAGTACCTAATAAGTAACATTGAACCAACTTTATGACCCGTCTATATTGATAAATTTGGGTAAAATGCGGTGGATTCTCATAAAATTTCCAACACTGAGTCGAATTGAACACAATTCAGGCTCCTACGTTCATTAGTTATGGATATGGACTCTAGCACAAGTACCTAATAAGTAACATTGAACCAACTTTATAACCCGTCTATATTGATAAATTTGGGTAAAATGCGATGGATTCTCATAAAATTTCCAACACTGAGTCGAATTGAACACAATTCAGGCTCCTACGTTCATTAGTTATGGATATGGGCTCTAGTACAAGTACCTAATAAGTAACATTGAACCAACTTTATGACCCGTCTATATTGATAAATTTGGGTAAAATGCGGTGGATTCTCATAAAATTTCCAACACTGAGTCGAATTGAACACAATTCAGGCTCCTACGTTCATTAGTTATGGATATGGACTCTAGCACAAGTACCTAATAGGTAACATTGAACCAACTTTATAACCCGTCTATATTGATAAATTTGGGTAAAATGCGATGGATTCCCATAAAATGTCCAACACTGAGTCGAATTGAACACAATTCAGGCTCCTACGTTCATTAGTATTGGATATGGACTCTAGTACAAGTACCTAATAAGTAACATTGAACCAACTTTATGACCCGTCTATATTGATAAATTTGGGTAAAATGCGGTGGATTCTCATAAAATTTCCAACACTGAGTCGAATTGAACACAATTCAGGCTCCTACGTTCATTAGTTATGGATATGGACTCTAGCACAAGTACCTAATAGGTAACATTGAACCAACTTTTATAACCCGTCTATATTGATAAATTTGGGTAAAATGCGATGGATTCCCATAAAATGTCCAACACTGAGTCGAATTGAACACAATTCAGGCTTCTGCATTCATTAGTATTGGATATGGACTCTAGTACAAGTACCTAATAAGTAACATTGAACCAACTTTATGACCCGTCTATATTGATAAATTTGGGTAAAATGCGGTGGATTCTCATAAAATTTCCAACACTGAGTCGAATTGAACACAATTCAGGCTCCTACGTTCATTAGTATTGGATATGGACTCTAGTACAAGTACCTAATAAGTAACATTGAACCAACTTTATGACCCGTCTATATTGATAAATTTGGGTAAAATGCGGTGGATTCTCATAAAATTTCCAACACTGAGTCGAATTGAACACAATTCAGGCTCCTACGTTCATTAGTTATGGATATGGACTCTAGCACAAGTACCTAATAGGTAACATTGAACCAACTTTATAACCCGTCTATATTGATAAATTTGGGTAAAATGCGGTGGATTCTCATAAAATGTCCAACACTGAGTCGAATTGAACACAATTCAGGCTCCTACGTTCATTAGTATTGGATATCGACTCTAGTACAAGTACCTAATAAGTAACATTGAACCAACTTTATGACCCGTCTATATTGATAAATTTGGGTAAAATGCGGTGGATTCTCATAAAATTTCCAACACTGAGTCGAATTGAACACAATTCAGGCTCCTACGTTCATTAGTTATGGATATGGACTCTAGCACAAGTACCTAATAAGTAACATTGAACCAACTTTATAACCCGTCTACCGGGTGTCCCAGAAGTTATGGTCCACCCTTTTTATCTCCGTTGTTTTGAGGGGTAGACAAAAACTTCAAGCGATAACCCCCCTTAATTTTTTACGAGGAATTCAACTATCACACTTTCGCGCATTGCGCACCTGCGCAATCGTGCGCAACGCACACCAACTTTGTTATTTCAAATGAGAACCCCTATTTTTTATTGCAGATTCGGATTCTACGCAAAATTTCATGAATTTTAGACCCATCAATCGAGTTTTTTGGTTGCGCACAACCCGTCCAGTGAGCGTGCAAACATGCGCAACCCCTGCATTGCGCCAAAATTGAGATGGAGGTAGACCCCAAGTGTGATACATGTTTTTTCAATAATTTTCGACGTTGAATCACGTGGTGGTATCCATTTTCGGATTTTACTCAAATTTCTCGAAACGGCGGCCAAAAAATGAGTAGTTTTTAATACAGGGTGTCCGCAAATTCGTGCACAACGCACACCAACTTTGTTATTTCAAATGGAAACCACATTTTTTTGTTGCAAATTCAAATTCTGCGTCAAATTTCATAAACAATTCACCCCTTGAACGAATTTTTTCATCGCGCGCAACATGCTTCAGCGCTATTTTTCAACCCCGAATCCGGGCATGATATCCGTTTTATTATTCAACTTGATTTTATGGCGACTATTGCCGGAATAATAAATTTTTCTAATCAAAAATCACCATTTATCGGTCATTTAACTCTCAATGTGGATCGAGTTATAATTTTAAAATAATTAGTAATTGAAAATGGTTACTCAAAGAAATCGCGACTTGAATCATTTGAGAGCAAGCAGGCATTCAGGGGTTTGTTCCTTGATTTCTGGTTTACATTGTTTACTTTGGAATAAGTAGATAGTTGCCTAATACAAATGAGATACTTTGAAGCTTGTATCGACTTGTCATCCCTCCGCCAGTCAGATTCTGACGATAAAACAAGCTCAACTACCTATTTTTCAACCGCCGTTTCGAGAAATTTGAGTAAAATCCGAAAATGGATACCACCACATGATTCAGCGTCGAAAATTAATGAAAAAACATGTATCACACTTGGGGTCTACCTCCATCTCAATTTTGGCGCAATCCAGGGGTTGCGCATGTTTGCGCGCTCACTGGACGGGTTGTGCGCAACCAAAAAACTCGATTGATGGGTCTAAAATTCATGAAATTTTGCGTAGAATCCGAATCTGCAATAAAAAATAGGGGTTCCCATATGAAATAACAAAGTTGGTGTGCGTTGCGCACGATTGCGCAGGTGCGCAATGCGCGAAAGTGTGATAGTTGAATTCCTCGTAAAAAATTAAGGGGGTTATCGCTTGAAGTTTTTGTCTACCCCTCAAAACAACGGAGATAAAAAGGGTGGACCATAACTTCTGGGACACCCGGTATATTGATAAATTTGGGTAAAATGCGATGGATTCTCATAAAATTTCCAACACTGAGTCGAATTGAACACAATTCAGGCTCCTACGTTCATTAGTTATGGATATGGACTCTAGCACAAGTACCTAATAGGTAACATTGAACCAACTTTATAACCCGTCTATATTGATAAATTTGGGTAAAATGCGATGGATTCTCATAAAATTTCCAACACTGAGTCGAATTGAACACAATTCAGGCTCCTACGTTCATTAGTTATGGATATGGACTCTAGTACAAGTACCTAATAGGTAACATTGAACCAACTTTATAACCCGTCTATATTGATAAATTTGGGTAAAATGCGATGGATTCTCATAAAATTTCCAACACTGAGTCGAATTGAACACAATTCAGGCTCCTACGTTCATTAGTTATGGATATGGACTCTAGCACAAGTACCTAATAGGTAACATTGAACCAACTTTATAACCCGTCTATATTGATAAATTTGGGTAAAATGCGATGGATTCTCATAAAATTTCCAACACTGAGTCGAATTGAACACAATTCAGGCTCCTACGTTCATTAGTTATGGATATGGACTCTAGTACAAGTACCTAATAGGTAACATTGAACCAACTTTATAACCCGTCTATATTGATAAATTTGGGTAAAATGCGATGGATTCTCATAAAATTTCCAACACTGAGTCGAATTGAACACAATTCAGGCTCCTACGTTCATTAGTTATGGATATGGACTCTAGCACAAGTACCTAATAGGTAACATGGAACCAACTTTATAACCCGTCTATATTGATAAATTTGGGTAAAATGCGATGGATTCTCATAAAATTTCCAACACTGAGTCGAATTGAACACAATTCAGGCTCCTACGTTCATTAGTTATGGATATGGACTCTAGCACAAGTACCTAATAAGTAACATTGAACCAACTTTATGACCCGTCTATATTGATAAATTTGGGTAAAATGCGGTGGATTCTCATAAAATTTCCAACACTGAGTCGAATTGAACACAATTCAGGCTCCTACGTTCATTAGTTATGGATATGGACTCTAGCACAAGTACCTAATAGGTAACATTGAACCAACTTTATAACCCGTCTATATTGATAAATTTGGGTAAAATGCGGTGGATTCTCATAAAATGTCCAACACTGAGTCGAATTGAACACAATTCAGGCTCCTACGTTCATTAGTATTGGATATCGACTCTAGTACAAGTACCTAATAAGTAACATTGAACCAACTTTATGACCCGTCTATATTGATAAATTTGGGTAAAATGCGATGGATTCTCATAAAATTTCCAACACTGAGTCGAATTGAACACAATTCAGGCTCCTACGTTCATTAGTTATGGATATGGACTCTAGCACAAGTACCTAATAGGTAACATTGAACCAACTTTATAACCCGTCTATATTGATAAATTTGGGTAAAATGCGATGGATTCTCATAAAATTTCCAACACTGAGTCGAATTGAACACAATTCAGGCTCCTACGTTCATTAGTTATGGATATGGACTCTAGTACAAGTACCTAATAGGTAACATTGAACCAACTTTATAACCCGTCTATATTGATAAATTTGGGTAAAATGCGATGGATTCTCATAAAATTTCCAACACTGAGTCGAATTGAACACAATTCAGGCTCCTACGTTCATTAGTTATGGATATGGACTCTAGCACAAGTACCTAATAGGTAACATTGAACCAACTTTATAACCCGTCTATATTGATAAATTTGGGTAAAATGCGATGGATTCTCATAAAATTTCCAACACTGAGTCGAATTGAACACAATTCAGGCTCCTACGTTCATTAGTTATGGATATGGACTCTAGCACAAGTACCTAATAAGTAACATTGAACCAACTTTATGACCCGTCTATATTGATAAATTTGGGTAAAATGCGGTGGATTCTCATAAAATTTCCAACACTGAGTCGAATTGAACACAATTCAGGCTCCTACGTTCATTAGTTATGGATATGGACTCTAGCACAAGTACCTAATAGGTAACATTGAACCAACTTTATAACCCGTCTATATTGATAAATTTGGGTAAAATGCGGTGGATTCTCATAAAATGTCCAACACTGAGTCGAATTGAACACAATTCAGGCTCCTACGTTCATTAGTATTGGATATCGACTCTAGTACAAGTACCTAATAAGTAACATTGAACCAACTTTATGACCCGTCTATATTGATAAATTTGGGTAAAATGCGGTGGATTCTCATAAAATTTCCAACACTGAGTCGAATTGAACACAATTCAGGCTCCTACGTTCATTAGTATTGGATATGGACTCTAGTACAAGTACCTAATAAGTAACATTGAACCAACTTTATGACCCGTCTATATTGATAAATTTGGGTAAAATGCGGTGGATTCTCATAAAATTTCCAACACTGAGTCGAATTGAACACAATTCAGGCTCCTACGTTCATTAGTATTGGATATGGACTCTAGTACAAGTACCTAATAAGTAACATTGAACCAACTTTATGACCCGTCTATATTGATAAATTTGGGTAAAATGCGGTGGATTCTCATAAAATTTCCAACACTGAGTCGAATTGAACACAATTCAGGCTCCTACGTTCATTAGTATTGGATATGGGCTCTAGTACAAGTACCTAATAAGTAACATTGAACCAACTTTATGACCCGTCTATATTGATAAATTTGGGTAAAATGCGGTGGATTCTCATAAAATTTCCAACACTGAGTCGAATTGAACACAATTCAGGCTCCTACGTTCATTAGTTATGGATATGGACTCTAGTACAAGTACCTAATAGGTAACATTGAACCAACTTTATAACCCGTCTATATTGATAAATTTGGGTAAAATGCGATGGATTCTCATAAAATTTCCAACACTGAGTCGAATTGAACACAATTCAGGCTCCTACGTTCATTAGTTATGGATATGGACTCTAGCACAAGTACCTAATAGGTAACATTGAACCAACTTTATAACCCGTCTATATTGATAAATTTGGGTAAAATGCGATGGATTCTCATAAAATTTCCAACACTGAGTCGAATTGAACACAATTCAGGCTCCTACGTTCATTAGTTATGGATATGGACTCTAGCACAAGTACCTAATAAGTAACATTGAACCAACTTTATAACCCGTCTATATTGATAAATTTGGGTAAAATGCGGTGGATTCTCATAAAATTTCCAACACTGAGTCGAATTGAACACAATTCAGGCTCCTACGTTCATTAGTATTGGATATGGACTCTAGTACAAGTACCTAATAAGTAACATTGAACCAACTTTATGACCCGTCTATATTGATAAATTTGGGTAAAATGCGGTGGATTCTCATAAAATTTCCAACACTGAGTCGAATTGAACACAATTCAGGCTCCTACGTTCATTAGTTATGGATATGGACTCTAGCACAAGTACCTAATAGGTAACATTGAACCAACTTTATAACCCGTCTATATTGATAAATTTGGGTAAAATGCGATGGATTCCCATAAAATGTCCAACACTGAGTCGAATTGAACACAATTCAGGCTTCTGCATTCATTAGTATTGGATATGGGCTCTAGTACAAGTACCTAATAAGTAACATTGAACCAACTTTATGACCCGTCTATATTGATAAATTTGGATAAAATGCGATGGATTCTCATAAAATTTCCAACACTGAGTCGAATTGAACACAATTCAGGCTTCTGCATTCATTAGTATTGGATATGGGCTCTAGTACAAGTACCTAATAAGTAACATTGAACCAACTTTATGACCCGTCTATATTGATAAATTTGGATAAAATGCGATGGATTCCCATAAAATGTCCAACACTGAGTCGAATTGAACACAATTCAGGCTTCTGCATTCATTAGTATTGGATATGGGCTCTAGTACAAGTACCTAATAAGTAACATTGAACCAACTTTATGACCCGTCTATATTGATAAATTTGGATAAAATGCGATGGATTCTCATAAAATTTCAAACACTGAGTCGAATTGAACACAATTCAGGATCCTACGTTTTTGGAAAACGTCTTTGGAATCATCAACTCACCTCATAGTATTGTCATCATTATCATTCTGCATCAACTCCATACCATTCACCACATTTTTCACCATATCCTTCCTAAAAACCTATCAAACTTCCCCAAAATCCTTTTCTAATTCCATCAGTCAGTCTTAACCAGTCAGCCATCTTGAACCTTTGTTTCTTCTTGCTCTCACCAAAGAAAAGTTTATCTAAATTCATCCAAAGTAGTACCTACCTGAAGTGGATTCTCAACTGTATGCCAAAAATCTAGAGCAATATCTCAGCATTCTGTTGGATTCCCTTGGACTACAAGGATCATCATCTACCACTACCAGGATGTCCCCCTGTATGCTGCCCACCTGCAGCTCAGGGTACCATAAGTAGCTACCAAAATCAAGGTGAGAGTTACCATAATCCAAATCTTCTGTGATCTACCCATACCTGTGATCTATCTTCTGGCTGTCTTCTTCTACCTACCTACCTGGAGTTTGGGCTTTCTTCTTCTTCTTCTGGAACTTTAGGGGTTAGGCTCCTACCAACTTTGTGATATATAGCTTTAGTGGCCACTTTTAGGTAGGCTTCCACAGTATTTGTTACCACCATAATTTATAACATTGTTACCTCATTATTGTTTAATAAAAAGTCATAATTATCTATTTACTGGTTATTTATTATAGCACAACACCCTTTGATATACAGTCCACTCATTTCTTATTATTTATTTTGCAAATCTAGTCAAACTAATAATTAAAAGTCAATAAATAATAAGTTTAGCATCATCATATCAACCAGAATGTAAGAAATTTATTTAAAGGCAATCGAGCATAAACCAAAATTTGAGTTATTTAATAAATGTCCAAATTTGAGCGATTTTGGAATATTACGAACTGAGAAATCGTGGTTAAAAACGAATTCACGTTTTCGCTTGCGCACTTGCTGTTTTACCATCGTACTTGTACGAGCCTGTTTTGGGAATCACAAGCACATTTTCTGAGAATTCCTATAAAACCGTATTATACTGCTTCGGAGTCTACCAAGGTATCGAAAGCAATGTTAACACTTTCCAAGGTTAAAAAAAAAGTTTTCCAAAATCAACATTTCTACTCGCGTTTTACGTTTTAGATCTTCCTGATCAATAGGGTGTGCGCCTGGGTAGGAAAAACTGTTTATTGTTATTTTTATTCTAAGGTAGACCTCATTCTGAGAATTTTGGTACCAACCGCGACCTTCTAGCGTGAGTAAATCTTTTCCTATGAATTTTTAAAGTTTCGACCGTTTATGACGTCACAGTGGGCTGGGGGGTCCCGCCCAGGCGAGAGGGGCGCGTGACGTCATAAACAGTCGAAACTTTGAAAAATCATAGAAACAGATCTACTCACGCTAGAAGGTCGCTGTTGGTGCCAAAATTCTCAGGATGTAGTCTACTTTCGATTAAAAATCTAAAAAAAGTCTGCCAAGTGGGTGTGGCACATAGCTTCCTCGTATCCATAACCCGATTGTATAGATGATCCGATGCATAGTAGTTAATCTCAAAACATCAAAACAAGTTAATCTGTAACATCCCTGAAAATTTCATTGGAATCGGATGGAAAATGTAGAAATTATGGCCGTTACAAGGAATTCACGTTTGCGCATGCGCAGTGGCTACTATCAGTCCGAAGATGGTGATTTTCATAGGGGATCATCTAAATACTAATCTGTAACATCCCTGAAAATTTCATTGAAATCGGATAGAAAATGTAGAAATTATGCACGTTACAAGGAAATTCACGTTTGCGCATGCGCAGTGGCTACTATCAGTCCGAAGGTGGTGATCTTCATTGGGGACCATCTACAATCTAATCCGCATAATCCCTGAAAATTTCATCGAAATCGGGTAGAAAAAGTGGAAGTTATGGCCGTTACAAGGAAATTCTCGTTTGCGCATGCGCAGTGGCTACTATCAGTCCGAAGGGGATGATTTTCATAGGGGACCGTCTACACACCAACCCGCACAATCCCTGAGAATTTCATTGAAATCGGACAATAACTTCGTATAGTTATGCGCGTTACAAGGAATTCATGACAGACACACAGACAGACAGACACACAGACAGACAGACAGACACGGAACCAAAATTGTTCAGAAAGGTCTAAAACGCAAAACGCGAGTGAAAATTTTGATTTTGGAGAACTTTTTTTTTTCGACCTTGAAAAGTGAAAACAAAGCTTCCGCTACCTTGGTAGACTCGGAAGCAAAATCAAGGCGCACCCCCCATTGCTTCCGAGTCTACCAAGGTAGCGGAAGCTTTGTTTTCACTTTTCAAGGATGAAAAAAAAAGTTCTCCAAAATCAAAACTTTCACTCGCGTTTTGCGTTTTAGACCTTTCTGAACAATTTTGGTTCCGTGTCTGTCTGTCTGTGTGTCTGTCCGTCTGTCATCAATTCCTTGTAACGCGCATAACTATACGAAGTTATTGTCCGATTTCGATGAAATTTTCAGGGATTGTGCGGGTTGGTGTGTAGACGATCCCCTATAAAAATCATCATCCCCGGACTGATAGAAGCGACTGCGCATGCGCAAACGTGAATTCCTTGTAACGGCCATAACTTCTACAGTTTCCATCCGATTTCGATGAAATTCTCAGGGATGTTACAGATTAGTATTTAGATGGTCCCCTATGAAAAGTACCACCTTCGGACTGATAGTAGCCACAGCGCATGCGAAAACGTGAATTTCCTTGTAACGGCCATAACTTCCACATTTTTTCATTCGAATTTGATGAAATTTTCTAGGATTGTCCAGATTAGCGTGTAGATGGTCCCCTATGAGGGTAGTGAAAGGTATTTTGAGATTAACTACTATGCATTGGATCATCTATACAATCGGGTTGTGGATGCGAGGAAGCTATGTGCCACACCCACTTGGCAGACGTTTTTTGATTTCGTGTCTGTCTGTTATGAAGTTCCTACTAATGGGCGAAACTATTGTCCTACTACTAATAACTATAAAGTTATTGTCTTATTTCGATGAAATTTTTCGGGATTTTGTGGGTTGGCATGTAGATGGTCCTCTATGAGGGAAGTGGAAGGTATTTAGAGATTTGTGTCCGATCATCGGATCTTATAAACAATGGTGTTATGGATCCGAGGAAGCTATATGCCACACCCACTAGTCAGACGTTTTTAGGACGTCCCGCAGTAAGACTTGGGCGTCCTTAGCGATTAATCTGGGGTGATTGAGGACAATTATTGTCCTCATTCACCCCAGATTAATCGCTAAGTATTATCGCTAAGTATTATACTCAAATGAGGAAATATAACTGTATACCATATCGCGTCCCTATCGTCGATACTGTTTAGATGAGGAGTTGAGATTCTATGAAAAATACATCCTCGATACGATGGTCCCCGATGAAGAGCACTCCAAGGCCCCCACAATTATACTTCCGTACGCATTACTCAATAAAAAATGGTTTCTCAGTCTGACTAGTCTATGTAGAGTTGGTAGGTAGCTTGTTCCGTCTATCTCTACTATAAAATGCGCGTGGCGAATGTCGGTCGTTCTTTCTCTCATCCGGACAAATAATAACCTCCTCGTGAAATATCTGTAAGTCCCGCGGGGTAGACTATTCCTACCTGTAAACAACGAATGCTACAAAAGGTACCGCCCTACGGGCTCCCAGCTCATAAACTCTCTTCCTTCAAGGGCTCAGTATTTCAACCCGAAGGTGACAGAAGTAAAAACCCCTAAAATTATGATTATGTTGATGTTATGTCTCGCGAAACTCTTGCTTCAGCTCCGTTCCGAAAAGGAGAACGAAGATAAACAGACGAAGCGGTGCACTTCAAGATTTTTATTCTCTATAGTTGAGGAAACACGGCTTCATAATACTGCAACACGTTCAACCCATTAAGGGGCATGACTTTATGAGCATTTCATATTCCCAACATGTTCATCTCGATTTGTAGCCAGCTGTTCAGCAGACTTTATTTACCACCGCCGCGAATCAACTTCCGTGGGATTCCTTAGTGCTTTCCTACATATATCTATCATAATGCCGATACCTACCTATAAATTCAACCTAGGATTATTCGGTTGAATCAGAGGTAGTCGTGACGAATGGTAGTTGACGCCAACTATCATAACCATCACTTTAGGAGAAAAAGGCTCTCGAGTTAGGGCACACCTGGAAGACATTTCGTTACTTTTAGGACGTCCCACAGTAAGACTTGGGCGTCTTTAACCCTTAATTTCCCACTTGTTGAAAAACATCGGGTTTGTTTATTAAATTTAGATTCATTTTGACTAATCTACAGAATAATTGAGCAGGTTGTTCCTCAAAAGCTCTATTACAGTCGGTCAGCTCAAGAATGATCTTTCTAAGAGCCTCACTAGAACTATCTGCGTCAGCAGAATCTGTCTATAAACCCAACTTTGTATGAGTAAAAGAAGAAAATTTGGAAAAATCTTTAGAGGGATGTTGCGGTCGGGTATTTCGTCGGCCCTTAAAGTACAGAACCAAGGAATAAGATGGATAAGGTTCACTTCATGGAGGGATGTATGCTGCCTTAGAAAGTGGCTCCATTTCTGACGGGGAAAACCAATTAATAGCCTACAAGGTGAGAAATGTGAGCATAAAGTACCTCGAAGGCCCTACTACAGTCTGTCACCTTGAGAATTATTTTGTTTTTTCTTCGAGTTATGTTACATAATCTATAGTTGGAGTATCGAGATAGCCAAAACATCAGTTTGGGTAAACTGTTGCAGATAAAAATCGAACTTCCAAAAAGATACCTCTGGATATTAAGGGTTAAACGATTAATATGGAGTGAGGACAAGACACAAAGGAGAAAGAAGACTGCCAAGTGGATGTGGCACATAGCTTCCTCGTATCCTAAATCCGATTGTAAAGATGATCCGATTATACGTAGCTTATCTCAAAGTTCCTTGCTCTATCCTAACGGAGGACCGTCTATACGTCAACCCGTACAATCTCAGAAGATTTCACCTAATTCGGGGAGAAAATATAGGAAATATGACTGTTACAAGGAAATTCAAGGGTACTCATCGGTACTCATGTGAACTCCTAGGTACCTTCGGCCGATTTTTACGTGTTAATTTTGTCACAAATTATCATTTATGTTTTAGTATCATGTTCTAAGGATGCTTTATTATCAAGATAACAGGAGGTATTTCATTGACTTCCGGTTGCCATTCGAGAAGAATTTCGCATTATCGACGACGGTCTGATAAAAATCCTTTTTGGAACAGAAATTAGCAAATTTGATGGAATATGACTTCTGCTGGTGCAATGACGCAAAATAAGAAAGGCTGATGGTCTAAAAATGACTCATATAATACAATGTATCAAATCTCCAAACTCCAAATTCAGCACTGGGAAATTGACTTACGAGTTGAGGGTTGGAATTTTACGGTAACATCTATCAAATCAACATAATATGACATATTATCTATGTACGGTAACATCTATCAAATCAACATAATATGACATATTATGTTGATTTGATAGATGTTACCGTAAAATTCCAACCCTCAACTCGTAAGTCAATTTCCCAGTGCCGAATTTGGAGTTTGGAGATTTGCACCCAAATTCCTGTACATATTGAGTTCCGCTCTGCAAATTACGCGTTTCCAAGATGGCAGATTGTATTTTATTGTCTTCTAGCAGCAGGTAGGAGATAATTAAGCAAATTCCAGCCATCAAGTAATAAGTCCATTTTTGGACCAAAATTTGACCAATTTGGACCATCTCTGCTGAATGAACGACGCGGAATCAGAATGGCAGAGTAAGGAATTTCTAAAGAACTAATAAATACCTATTCGCAAAATGAATTCCAGCCATCAACTCATAAGCCAATTTTTCGGTGCTGAATTTCACCCTGCAGATTTTACACACATATTCCTGCACATATTGGCTTCTGCTCCACAAACGACGCGTTTCCAAGATGGCAGAGTGTGTTTTATTGTCTTACAATAGCATGTAGGAGATAATTATGCAATTTCCAGCCATCAACTAATAAATCCATTTTTGGACCAAAATTTGACCAATTTGGACCATCTCTGCTGAATGAACGACGCGGATTCAGAATGGCAGAGTAAGGAATTTCGAAAGAACTAATAATTAGCTACTCGCAAAATGAATTTCAGCCATCAACTCGATAAGTCAATTTTGGGACCAAATTTGATCAAATTATGGACCATCTCTGCTGAACGAACGACTTGGAATCAAAACGGCAGAGATGGTTTTTATTAACCAGATATGCATAGAGAACTAGTAAACAAAAATTCACGCGTCAACTAATAAGTCAAAATTTGAGTCAACATTTGACAATTTTGAATCGATTCTGCTGAGCTGAAGACGGGGGGTGGGGAGGGCAGAGATAGTTTTTTGTTTCTTTCTCGTGGATACCAACCTACTACAAAAATTTCAGCCGTCTACTAATAAGTCAAAAAATGGTCAAAATTTTGACAAAATTTGATCGACTCTGCCTGTACAGGGGCGGGGAACTAGGGATGTATTTTCCACCTTCAGATAATTAGTTCTTGCAAGTGATTTGATTTCCAGCCATCAACTACGTAAGTCATCATTTCTCTAAATTTGACAATTTCAAACGGCCGCCATTTTTGAAAGACGGGGCTTTGGAGTGGCAGCAATTCATTTTTTTACCCACCTTGGAGGACATTCTAATAAAAATTGGTTTGTAGCTTTCAACTCGTAAGTCACCGTTTTTGGCCTCGGCTCCCGGTCTATCAGGGACTATGCGGATTGGCGTGTAAATGGTCCCCTATGAAAATCATTACCCTTGGACTGTAAGTAACCAATGCGCATGCGCAAACGTAAAATCTCTGTAACTGCCATAACTTCCACATTTTCCATCCGGTTATTTTGATATGCTGGGCATTTTGATGCATTTGACATTTCAATACCTATGTTGTACAACTTTGATTCATTGAATATTTTGCAGAGTTTGTAGTTATAATTTGTTTCCGAAGTAGTTGAAATTCCATAGAAATCCAATCAGCAGGGTAATTCTGAGGGAATAAGACAAGTATCAAGTTTCTTATTAAAGAAATTAATTACCTACTCGTGCTCTGATCAACGTAATCATTTTTGAAACGACAAATTCTAAGGGTCCACGTTAATCTTTATGAGGACTCTTTACTGTCTCTCTAGAGTGGCAGTAGATAAGGAATAATCTGTGTTATTGATTTTGTGCTTTCCCAGTCAAAAACCAAGGTAGGTCCAAGTTGTTGTGGATGTAAGTATGGACGTAAGTTATGATGATAGCAAAATAAATTGATATTGAAAAACTAATTATAATACACTCTCGTTAAAGAGTTGCCGCCTCATCATGAGGGGATACTGACCCACTTTAAGCCCGCAATTTGAACTTGATTATCCTTCACGTGAGGAGGCTGATCAAGATGTTGTCTACGTGACAGGTGTTCACGGAGAAAGTGGCTTTGCAAACAAAAAACCTCGGTAAAAACGAATGAATCCTACGCGAGTTGAAAGCTACATCCTGATATTTAGTATGAGGGCTCCGTACATGGCGCTAATTGGGACATAATAACAGTTATGATAACCAGGAACATCGAGAAAACTGGCATCCGGCATGTTAGAAATAAGCGAGAAATTGAATATATTCACAACTAGCTCAACTCGCTCATGTTGAAACATCTAGGTTCTCATCAAGTGATATTTGGAATTCGATTTCTAGGAAAACCAGGAAAACATTGTTTTGAAATTTATCAAAACTGTTGATACGAAAATTGCAGTATGCAAAATTGCAGTATGGGGTAAATGCGGAAGTACAAAATAAGCACCCTATAACAACTATTAGACTGAGTTACCTGTCTGTTCTAGGACAAAAACGCTGCAAATTATTACACAATGGTTTATTATTTTTCTATATAGATCACTCGTCTACAAAATCAGCAACCATCCAATATGAAGGGAAAAAAAAAAATCAAAAAAAAATTAAAAAAAAAATCAAAATCACCAACTATCGATTACATTTCGATCAGCTCTAATTTGAACGGAGATTAGACCTCTTTTGCGATTCACACTCGTGTTTTGATTTATATATATATATATTTCAAAATAAACACTTAAATTTTCGTAGGAAGCGAACGGTTTGTCCTACAGAGCTCCGCGTGGTCTCAAAAAATTCTAAAAATTCTATAGAATCTTAAATTGAAGGAAAAACAATACCTTTATATCACAATTTTTTGAGTTAGGGCGTTTTCAAAATTTCAAAATTGATTTTGGAACCCTTAGAAGTGACCTACATCAACCAAAAGCTTCGGGGCACAACTAGACCCCAAATGGAGCCTACATACCAAATTTCATCAAAATCGGTCAATGCTAAGTGGCAAAAGTGCCGCGTACGGCGGACGGCGGACGGACGGCCAAATTTTTATTCGATTTTTGGATTCTACGTACCTTGAAACGTAAACCATCAAATTTTGAGGGGGTGTTAAAATTTTGTTTTTTCTTGGTCGATTCCAAAGGTTCATTATTGAAAATAATAAACCAAAAACTTGAGAAACAAGGGGTTAACAGAAAACTGCTATGAGAATTTTCATTCCGATTTATGCCGATCTATCTTAGTACTTGACTATTCTGTTTTTTTTCCATTTGTCTATATTATAAAATTGTGTAATATCTGGTGATTTCTCCACTGACTCGAGTTGCCATGAAATCGGGACTCTGATCTTTGAAGGAAAACAAAAACATTAGCATTTCCCCAGATTTTCTCAGCTAACCAGTTTTCACTCTGTAAAATTATTTGATTTTCTTCTGACGCAATTCAGGCCCTCATCATGCAAATTCAACTTACAGCATAACATTAACATTCATGCAAGCTACCCAATTTTTTTTCTCGACACTCGATTAATCCAAATTTCAAGATTTCGCGATGAATAAAAGTATGGTAAGAACTCAATATTCCGGACCTTAATTTACTTATTCTGAAAGTATAACAATCCGTATTCATGTTTTTGTGGAAGCTGAGAAGAGCTGAGAAAACTGTTGGTGAGAAGGGGGTGTGGTGAACTTAAATATTCTTACTATAATAATTAGGTTTCCGTGAATCTCGTACAAACATTGAATCTTTTATTCAAGAAAATTAACATATTAAATAATCACGTGGTTGAACTGAAGTTAATAATTTTGATTGCCAATAATTTTCTATGTTTGGAATCTGAAGGTAAAAATTTAGTCTGTCGAAATCAGAAATAAATTTCGCTTTCGCGACAATCCCGAGACGAAGATTTAAGCCCCGCAGTTGGATTCTTTTTGAACTTCCAGAGGGTACAAGCGATTGACCGGCCTTCGGATCTTCTGACCATTGGATAGTTGAATCAGCGCGTTTCGAGTCCTTCCTTCCTCGGTATCTCTTGGTTGATCCTTGCCAGTTGAACAACCTAATGAAATGGTTATTCTGAACAGACTTCAACATGATTCGAGATTTTTTCATTTCTGAGGGTATTGAGAATTTTCTTTTTTTGATGAGAGTTTTCTTGATTTGTCTACGTATTTAAAAAGGTTGCTGACGAATTCACTTTTCAATTTAAAAGGAAACTGTTGAAAAGTAGAGAGGTAGCGAAAGTTATCCATAGCAGTAAAAGTTGCTATCTTCTCAAATTCCAAATTTTGTTTTTCAATTTCAAAAATTTCTTGATCAAATCGGCAAGTAGGCCAGTTTGGAGCCTCCTGTTTGAGCCATAGCGGCCCTTCCCACCAGAACGAATCCAACTCGTCATAAGTCCTACCTCGTGTCGCCAAATCAGCAGGGTTTTGCTCCGATGGTACATAATGACATTCCACTTGATTGTGATGAGCAAGTGTTCTTATCTCTTTTACTCGATTTTCGATAAATCGAGGTAGAATTTTATTGGAACGAATCCAGAACAGGACGCATTTAGAATCAGTCCATAAGAAACATTTGAAAATCGGAAAATCAAATTGATTCTTGACAAAAGTCAGTGCTCTCATCCCTATCAGTACTCCACACAATTCTAATCGGGGTATCGTGAATTTAGGAGGTGCGAGTCTCAGCTTGGCAAACATGGGATGAGAACAGAATTTATTGTCATTTCGAAATCTTAAGTATACTGAACAAGCGAATGCTTGTTGGGAAGCATCCGCAAAACAGTGCAATTCTGCGTCACTATTTGGGCGACCCACATATCTAGGTACCTCTATACTGCTTAGCTTATTCAGTGAAAGTTGAAGAGAATGCCAATTACTCACATCCTCGGGCTTCAAAAAATCATCCCATCCGTACTGCAACTCCCACGAATAGTTTTGCAGGCAAAATAACTGGACAAAGTAGACCTAGAGGGTCGTAACAAGAGCTGACCGAACTAGTGACTTGACGTTTCGAGACTTGTACCAGAGTTTCAGGTGGTTTTATGTTGATTCGTACAATATCTTTACTTATATCCCAAGTAATTCCCAAAATTTTGATGATTTTCTCAGAAACTTGACTTGTTTCAATTTTCTCAAATTGTGAAGATAAAGAAGGTTCGTTTGTGTACCATTCTCTCAAGTTCATTCCAGCAAGTTTCATTATTGATTTTGATTCTTCATATAATGAAAAACATTCTTCTCTTTCTTGACATCCAACAACCAAATTATCCATGTAGAAATTATTCTTGAGTTTTTCAGTTATTTTTGATTTAACCACGCTCTGCTACCACAAATGTGGTGAACTTAAATATTCTTACTATAAGAATTAGGTTTCCGTGAATCTCGTACGAACATTGAATCTTTTTTCAAGAAAATTAACATATTAAATAATCACATGGTTGAACTGAAGTTAATAATTTTGATTGCCAATAATTTTCTATGTTTGGAATCTGAAGGTAAAAATTTAGTCTGTCGAAATCAGAAATAAATTTCGCTTTCGCGACAGGGGGCATCAGGGAATCACAATGGAGGGCTGTTCCCTCTACCCCTACAGTGTAAGTCCTCAGATGGTCCCCAAAAAAAATCTCATACTCGTAAAGGTTGAAAAATTAATCGAAATCGGATAATTTATTCGTATAGTTTTGCACTGGACAAAGACAATGAATTCTATGTTTTACCTACCGGTTTTTCTTGATCTTACCGAGCCAAATGTTATGATAGCAGTCATCTTGGAGCCTAACTAAAAAAAGTCCATTCATGCAGCATGAATTAATGAGCGAATTTTCAAAGAAATCTTTCATTTGAAGGTACCTATGGTAAAGAAAAGAAACAATAGTGTTGCAATTTCTTTTAGAAAGTTTTTTATTTACACGATTCTTGGTTTTTTCGATTTTCAGCATAGCATACCAAGATAATGTTCTACTCGTCTCCGCAAACTCATAGAGTACCCACATGGCTATTGTTGTTTTTTTTCGATTTTCAGTATACCTACCATACCAACATACCAACATACTTTATGCACTGGGTATGCTTTGAAGATGTTAGAAGTCCATATTCATGTTCTACTCGTCTCCACGAACTCATAGAGTACCCACACGGCTACTGCATTTCTGGGTACAACAAATATACGCTCGTATTCATTATACATATAAATAGACACAAACTTTTCCTAATTTTGGACAATATTCATTTTTGAAAAGAGCATTTATATCAGAAATTTTGTGCTGAATCCGAACATACCAGATATTACCATGATTTTGAAGGTGATAACCACAAAAAACGGAAAACCCCCATTTTTTTGGACTTTTTTTGAATTTTGGACCACTTTGGATTGTTTAAAATTGCTGGTTAACGAACTTGACCGATTGTTTGTTGTTACGAACATTTTGGCAAAAACTAAAAAAAATTCTAAACAATTACTCAAGTTATCGTGCGGAATGACACACACACACACACGTGATTTTTTGAAAAACTTCAGGGATCGTTTCAGAATGTTCCAAAACGGATTTCAGTGTAAAAATGTTTCGAAAAAGTCGATTCTAAAAATTTTGAGGCCATTGCAACAGCTTCATTTTCCTTGAAAATTCGCTAAAATCATCAAACCTTTACCCTTTATGAACTTTTAGGAACTGAGAAATTGTGAAAGAGAGAAATCAAAATAGTTCACGCTTAGCTAGGGAAACTGTAACGAAACTCATAGAGAACTGTTTAGCGAGTAACTCCCACAATTCTTGGAAATACCATTAAAAACATACAGTTTTGTAAGGTTCCTATTATTACCTACGACTTATTACCGTTGTGGTGCCAGGCTGGCACCAAGAGAGGAGAAGGAGGGAGGAGGTAGAATCTAATTAGCATGTTGGGTATCGTAGATCATGGACTTTAAAAATGTTGTTCAAATTTGTGGGTCTCCCGTGAAGGGGGAATATACATGTAAGGTACCTTCTTATCGACTATTTATCTACGATTTCCAAATATCCAGTTAAGGAGGTACCAGTCGGTCGCCGTTCGTCCCTCGTTCCGGGTTAGTATTTCCCCAAATTTAAGGGGCTCAAACTTTAAAATTTGTACCCAAATATGAAATGTTCAAGGATTTTCAAAATTCATTAGTGCATGGGCGTAGGGAATTAAAATTTATGGGGAAAACCAAACTGAATATTTCCCATATTGACAATTATTGTTCAATTTTGATGATTCCAGCGGCAATCTTTTAATTTTTTAATTCCCGACACCCATGCACTAATGAATTTCAAAAATCCTTGAACATTTCAAATTTACGTACAACTTTTAAAGTTTGAGCCCCTTAAATTTAGGGAAATACTAACCCGGAACGAGCGACGAACGGCGACCGAATGGTACTTCCTTAACTGGATGTTTGGAAATCGGAAAAAAGAAGTCGATAAGAAGGTACCTTACATGTCTATTCCCCCTTCACGGGAGACCCACAAATTTGAAAATCATTTTAAAATCCATGATCTACGATACCCAACATGCTAATTGGGTCATTTCAAAATTTGGGGTTATTTCTTGTCACGCAGCTTTTGTGAACACTCTATTTGTCTTGGAAATTCAGAATTTTTTCAGGGAGATACAGCAGGTTGGTGTCTACAAAGATCACATAGAATGAATTTCACTAATCAATTAACTCAGATAATTAAAAATCATTAATGATCCCAATTCTCTCTCCCTACACCTGTCACAAAAGGTAGGTTGGAAACTTTGAAAATTTTTGGAGAACTCTATATTCATATTTTAATTTAAGTAAAAAATGTTATTGGTCCAGGATACTCTCCTCTTCAGGAATAAATTAGAAACGAACGAAAATTCCATGAATTAGAAGGGTTTTTGCTATGTTTTGATGCTGTCACAAGGTTTTATTCTCTCTCCCTACGATTTTTTTGAAATGCCCGCCCACTCCTGGAAAACGATTATTTTGTGTCATGAAAAACAAAAGTGAACACTGCTGCAAGATGGCTTCCGAAGCTACTGAAGTTTGTTGAATTTCCAAGCTCCCAGTTGTGTGGGTTATGTTGTGAAGTGTTGAAGCTTTGAGAGTAGGTAAATACTTTCTCCATCCCTACAACCACCTCACTCATCAGGGTAAGTGTTCAACTAAGTTTAATTAAACTCAAATTACAATTATGAATGCCATAGTGTTATGTATTTTTTCTAACGTTCAGAATCAATAACCTCACAAATCTCTATCCCTACAACCTCTCTACCTACAACTTCTGGGAAGAGGCTGGTTTGTAGGAAGTGAGATGGAATTGCAGGGAGAGAAGTTTTGCTCATGGTCCACCAAGATAATGGTTTAAATTTGAGCTCTTGGTGTATATTCTTGGTATTAGTAGTTATCCATAGGTTACATCAGTAATTACAACAACATATTTTGTGCAGAAGTTCTAGTCAACCTTGGATGAACCGTCTACGTGTGCTGTTCCTTCTACCTCTACTGGACTTCCAGCTTCAGCTAAGCCGCCTGTGCCCGAAACACTCACTCCACGAATGTTCATTTTGGCCAGCTTGAAGAGCGAGTCCAAAAAAAAAGAATTCTATTAATAACTATTAATTAATCCGGGGGTGATGATTTTCATAGGGGACCATCTACAAGGCAATCCGTACAATCCCTGAAAATTTCATCAAAATCGGATGAGAAATGTAGAAGTTATGGCTGTGGCAAGGATTTCATGACAGACAGACAGACACGGAACCAAAATTGTTCAGGAAGGTCTGAAACGTGAAACGCGAGTAGAAATTTTGATTTTGGAGAACATTTTTTTTCTACCTAGAAAAGTGAAAACAAAGCTTCCGCTACCTTGGTAGATTCGGAAGGAAAACATTACGCCTTATCACTATGTTTACAGCAACGATACTATTAATGACGATGGTGCTATTGTAGTAAAAAATGGATTACGGCGTTTCCGGGGATCCATGCACAGTTTGAGGTTAATGACAATGATATTCGAGCCATAAATACAGGAGATTTTGTTCAGATTCCCAGTTCCCATTAGACATTTTTGGATTTTTGATCCTTACCTCATTTTATTTTAGTTAGGCTCTGATTCCCGAATGTTGGACACTGTTGGTTTATTATTTTCAATAATGAACCTTTGGAATCGAGCGTTTTTGTAAGAATTTTATTATTAAGAAACTGAGTTTCCTAAGTATTATCAAGAAACCGAGTTACCTATGTATTACTAAGAAACTGAGTTACCTATGCATTATTAAGAAAATGAGTTACCTATGTACTATTAAGAAACTCAATAAACTATGGGTTCTCAAAAGTTTTTTCAAAGCCGTTTACATTTTTAAGAGTTACCTGAACTATTTACACCGCTGGGTCATATAATTCTGACTTTTCCTTAATCCACATTTTACGAAAGATTAGACTGATTGAAAGACGTGAAGAATCTGATAATTCTGATGTACCTAGATTATAGCTTCGGACTGTGATTGCGATAAATAGAAGAGACTCCTAAACTAAGATTCTCGTATTTTGAAGGAATAAGAAGGTTTCATGAGTTCAACTCACACTTGGTTTTCTCTCTCCCTACAATGTTTTATCTCTCCCTACAAAGTCGAAATTATGGAAAAAAACGTCTGCCAAGTGGGTGTGGCACATAGCTTCCTCGTATCCATAACCCGATTGTATAGATGATCCGATGCATAGTAGTTAATCTCAAAACATCAAAACGAGTTAATCTGTAACATCCCTGAAAATTTCATTGAAATCGTACGGAAAATGAAGAAGTTATGGCCGTTACAAGGAATTCACGTTTGCGCATGCGCAGTGGCTACTATCAGTCCGAAGGTGGTGATTTTCATAGGGGACCATCTAAATACTAATCTGTAACATCTCTGAAAATTTCTTTGAAATCGGATAGTAAATGTAGAAATTATGGACGTTACCAGGAAATTCACGTTTGCGCATGCGCAGTGACTACTATCAGTCCGAAGGTGGTGATCTTCATTGGGGACCATCTACAACCTAATCCGCATAATCCCTGAAAATTTCATCGAAATCGGATAGAAAAAGTGGAAGTTATGGCCGTTAAAAGGAAATTCACGTTTGCGCATGCGCAGTGGCTACTATCAGTTCGAAGGTGGTGATCTTCATTGGGGACCATCTACAACCTAATCCGCATAATCCCTGAAAATTTCATCGAAATCGGGTAGAAAAAGTGGAAGTTATGGCCATTAAAAGGAAATTCACGTTTGCGCATGCGCAGTGGCTACTATCAGTCCGGGGATGATGATTTTCATAGGAGACCGTCTACACACCAACCCGCACAATCCCTGAAAATTTCATTGAAATTGGACAATAACTTCGTATAGTTATGCGCGTTACAAGGAATTCATGACAGACAGAAAGACAGACAGACAGACACACAGACACTGAACAAAAATTGTTCAGAAAGGTCTACAACGCAAAACGCGAGTGAAAATTTTGATTTTGGAGAACTTTTTTTTTTTCGTCCTTGAAAAGTGAAAACAGAGCTTCCGCTACCTTGGTAGACTCGGAAGCAAAATTCAAAATTCTATAAATTTGAAACTACTTGATAAAGTGTGCACCCACTTCAGGATCTGCCTCAGTGGTCAAAACAAAGGACGTTTACGGGAGGAAAAACATAAAAACTTCAACAATAATTTATGGAAAAGTTCGAGGACAAAATAACCCCAAATTTTGAAATGACCCAATTAGAGTCTACCTCCTCCCTCCTTCTCCTCTCTTGGTTTTTCCAAACTAAATTTTCGGGTAAAAAGGTTTTATGCTGTAGGCAGGTAAATAAATTTTTAAAATCATTTACCGGTTGAAATTGGAAAAAAAACTCCTCATCCAATGGGACGTCCCCCCTGGAATGCATGCATTGCTAAACCATACGTTTATTATCTTCGATATTGAAGAAGCGAAATTAACCACGCAAACTTTTTATTATCGTCATTAAAACACAACGGAAGCTATTAAAAGATTAATATAGCAATTTGCCGTTTTCTCAAAATCCGAAGAGCTGAGACTCTTCATTGAATATTGAGTGACCCTTGGGGAATTGTTTTTTTTTCTTCAGAACGGATGCAATAGAAGTCGGACCTCGGCCTGAGTGTTACTTCATCGACCTCGATCACCGCCTACGCGCGGGGGCGCTCCCATTCCCCGCCCATTTTCGTAGGCCCCCCTAATTTTATAGAATAACGCCCTTCCTTTTTTTTCGGTTCTTATCATTAATTTGAAATCGTTTTATGATTCTCTCGAGAAGTTAATAATAAGTGTCTATTTAATAATGATGGCATGAAATTTCGGGAGCCCCACGTGAAACTTGGATTTTCGGTCGGCCCGTAATGGGAAGTGAATCGACGAAATGTGATGCGGACTCATCGTACGGACAGGACTGTAGGAAGTCGGATCAGACGGGTGAGCGATGAAGCTGCACTTCCTCTGATCCTAAATACAAACACAACAAAGTGAAGCTTTCTCAATTATAAGCAATGCTCCTTGGTTTGCCCAAGTACATCCATAACTCTCCACCAATCCTCAGCTTTTGGACACCTCCTCAACTCAGGGGACAGGCAACTTATCCCCGACAAAAGAGAACGTTCGACCTTTAAAAAAGAAAAAAAACGTCTGCCAAGTGGGTGTGGCACATAGCTTCCTCGTATCCATAACCCGATTATACAGGGTGTCTACCATTTGGATGGACCAAACTTCAAGGATCGATTCTACAACTCATTTGCAACAAAAAATGTCTCTTAGCAATTTTTTCTTAACCCACTCAAAATTCTTTTTTTTTCACTTTAAAGTTTTTATTCGTATTTTCGACCTTGCAGCACTAAAATGGTCATAACTCCCTTATTTCTCATACTACTTCAAATCTGAGTACACCGTTGGACAGAGCGTTCAATTTCCTATCCATTTAGCGGGAAACCCAGTTTCTTAAAGCCATTTGTAAAAGTAAAAAATAAATCAAAGTCAACATTTATAATTTTTTTCGAAAATCGACAATTTTTCAGGCTAACGATTCCCCCGTAAAAAATACCGCTATCGTGGTGCACTCAACGGGAAAAACTACCCCAAGATCTCACCTTTCCAACGGTATGCCAGTTTCAAGGTCTAAGAGGAAAGTTTCTTTGAAAAAATTGAGTTTCATACGAAAAAACGTGCTTTTTTAGGCATATTCCGCTAGAGAGTCGACCAAGTATTATTGCCTTCACTTTTCAAGGATTGCAATAAAAAGTCCACCAAATTAAATTTCCACTCGTATTTTACGTTTTGGACCTTCCTGAACAATTTTGGTACCGTGTCTGTCCATCTGACAGTCGGTCTGTCTGTCTGAAAGTCCTTGTTGATGGCAAAAGCAATACGAAGCTACTATCCGATTTCGATGTAATTTTCGGCGATGTTCTCCATAAAAATCAAAGTCAAAGCATTAAATTTTCAAATCAAATTCAAAAATTTTAATTTTCTTTAGAAATTACCATTTTGTAGGTTTATTGTTAACCTGGTATAAGTTGTGCTATCGTGGGCCACTCAACGGAAAAACCGTTCATTCTAATTTTAAAAAGTCTGCCAAGTGGGTGTGGCACATTGCTTCCTCGTATCCATAACCCGTTTATACAGGGTGTCACCCTAACTCGAGGACCAAACTTCAAGGATCTATTCCACAACTAATTTGCAAACTTTTTTGTCACCTGACATTTTTTTTTTAAACGCTTTAAAATTATACTTTTTTCACTTTTAAGATTTTGTTCGTGTTTTCGACCTTGAGCCATTAAAACGGCCTTAACTCCCTCAATTTACTGGATAAACTCAAATATGAGTATACCGTTGGAAAGAACGTTAAATTTCCTATCAGTTCATCAGGACACAAAAGCTTTTTAAGCCTTTCGTATAAGTGAATAAATTGGTCAAAGTCAGAAATTTAAAACTTTCTCGAAAATCACCATTTTTCAGGCTGACTCATCTTATGTAATAAACAGCCGTATCGGCGGGCACTCAACGGAAAAAACTTGCCCAGAATCTCAGCTTTCCAACGGTCTATCAATTTTTCTTTTTAACATTCAAATTAGAAGAGTAAATGAAGTTTGAATGCCCGAAAACGTGTGTTTTACAAGCAAATCCAGTGTTTTAAGCGGTTTCTGGCCCCCCTCGATCTCAAGATAGCTTGACGATTTTGGTATCATTTCCTATGTAATTTTCTACGCTGAATCAAATAGTGATACTTCCGAATGGTTCCGACTGCTAGAAAGTGGATTTTTCGAAGAAAACCTTCATTTTTCGTACATAAAATACGCATTATTCTTAAATGTGGTAGTGAGCATGAAGTAACACCTTTGAACTCAATAAAAACACCGAATTTCTAGTTGATTGAAGTTTTTGTTGAGTTCAAAGGTGTTACTTCATGCTCACTACCACATCTAATAATATAAAACGCCAACCGTACGTACGTACGTACGTATGCACAGAGGGGTTGAAGGGGTCGTGGGAGTGGGGAGAGTTGGAGGCTGGAGGGGTTGGGGGCGGGAGGAATCGGAGGAGTTGGGGGCGGGAGGAGTCGGAGTGAGTGGGTGGAGGAGAGAGTCGGAGGAATTGTTTTTGCCTACTTTTTGTAGGCTTTTCAGCTAGTTTAAGAATAATGCGTATTTTATGTACGAAAAACGAAGGTTTTCTTCAAAAAATCCACTTTCTAGCAGTCGGAACCATTCGGAAGTATCACTATTTGATTCAGCGTAGAAAATTACATAGGAAATGATACCAAAATCGTCAAGCTATCTTGAGATCGAGGGGGGCCAGAAACCGCTTAAAACACTGGATTTGCTTGTAAAACACACGTTTTCGGGCATTCAAACTTCATTTACTCTTCTAATTTGAATGTTAAAAAGAAAAATTGATAGACCGTTGGAAAGCTGAGATTCTGGGCAAGTTTTTTCCGTTGAGTGCCCGCCGATACGGCTGTTTATTACATAAGATGAGTCAGCCTGAAAAATGGTGATTTTCGAGAAAGTTTTAAATTTCTGACTTTGACCAATTTATTCACTTATACGAAAGGCTTAAAAAGCTTTTGTGTCCTGATGAACTAATAGGAAATTTAACGTTCTTTCCAACGGTATACTCATATTTGAGTTTATCCAGTAAATTGAGGGAGTTAAGGCCGTTTTAATGGCTCAAGGTCGAAAACACGAACAAAATCTTAAAAGTGAAAAAAGTATAATTTTAAAGCGTTTAAAAAAAAATGTCAGGAGACAAAAAAGTTTGCAAATTAGTTGTAGAATAGATCCTTGAAGTTTGGTCCTCGAGTTAGGGTGACACCCTGTATAGATGATCCGATGCATTGTAGTTAATCTCAAAACACCAATCTCTAAGTACCTTTCACTACCCTCATAGGGGACCATCTACACGCTAATATGGACAATACTAGAAAGTTTCATCAAATTCGGATGAAAAATGTAAATGTTATGGCTGTTACAAGGATTTTACTTATGCGCATGCGCAGAGGCTCCTGTAAATTTTAAGGCCTTGATTTTCATTGGGGACCATCTACAACCTAATCCGCGTAATCCCTGAAAATGTCATCGAAATCGGGTAGAAAATGTGGAAGTTATGGCTGTTACAAGGAAATTCACGTTTGCGCATGCGCAGTGGCTACTATCAGTCCGAAGGTGGTGATTTTCATAGGGAACCACCTAAATACTAATCTGTAACATCCCTGAAAATTTCATTGAAATCGATGGAAAATGTAGAAGTTATGGCCGTTACAAGGAAATTCACGTTTGCGCATGCGCAATGGCCACTATCAGTCCGAAGGTGATGATTTTCATAGGGGACCATTTATATACTAATCTGTAATATCCCTGAAAATTTCATTGTAATCGGACAATAACTTCGTATAGTTATGCGCGTTACAAGGAATTCATGACAGACACACAGACAGACAGATAGACAGACAGACAGACACACAGACACGGAACCAAAATTGTTCACAAAGGTCTAAAACGCAAAACGCGAGTGAAAATTTTGATTTTGGAGAACTTTTTTTTTCGTCCTATAACGTAATAAATAATGTAATAAATAATAACATCTAACTGTGATTAATGTTGCAGTTGATTAATGTTAGCGTCCGTCGACCTCAGGAAATCCCAGGTCTTCCATTACATCACTGGAAACTGTTTCTGTCGTTCACCTTCTTCAGCCTTCCCGCCTGAATTACATTATGGGACGCTTATTAGCGAAAATCCATCATGAATGTAAATTAACGAAAAGAGAAAATGTTTTCCCAGTATCTTGCAATGAGTCATGGTACAGTTTGAAATCGTAATGAGGTTCAAAAACATCCCATTCGTGCAACGTGAGTAAATTTTTTTCAATAATAACCTTTGGAATCGAGCAAGAAAAAAAGTAACCCCCCTCAAAATTTGATGGTTTACGTTCCAAGGTTTGTACAATCCAAAAATCAAATAAAAATATTTCCGGCTCTACGCCGCAGTTACCGCAGACTAATTATGATGAAATTTGGGATTCCGGCTCCGTTGGGGACCTAGTTGTGCCCGAAGGATGAGGTTCAATGGCTTCCAAGGGGTGAAGAGTGGGGTTGAAAATGTCAAAACGCCCTGACTCAAAAATTTTCACAAAGCCCTGCTTGAAAACTTTTAATGTACTTGTATTGTTTTTTCAAATGATATAATTATGATGTAAGTGTAACTATATGATGAACTAATTACAAAAATCTGAAAAAAATTAACTACTTTTTAAAGTAATTGTACTATTATTAGAGAGGGCGTGCTAATGGACAGTTCCATTGCACTTAAGTACAACAGTTAAACATATATTTTCTAAACAGAAAGTATTATATACAAAAAATTACCAAACAAATTTATAAAAAAAAAAAAACGCATCAGAGGGAAGAGATAGAAGGAAGGGAAGTCAGATGACATTTTTGGAACAGATATTCAAATAATTTTGAAACATCTGGAATTATTATCATTAGGACCCAATAGGAAATATGTAGATCGACCCAACAAAACACACTATGTCATCTGTTATTGTTTTGGTTAACATTAACATTTGGTTCTCTGTATTTTTTATTTGATTGATAGGTAAGGGCAATGACAAAGCTGTGTTCATTGCAGTCGTGTGATCTATGTAGAAAAATAATAAACCTTTACGTGATAATTTGCAGCGGGTTTTCCTTCATTTGAACCATAAAATTTAATTTTCAATAATTATTGTGGCATCTCCACTAGCTCATTTTGTTTTGACTCTTGGTTTGTTCACTGAGTAACACGTCCTTCGAGCCCTAAAGGAGTTAATAAATTCACCGAAAGCTCGGCAAAGAAGGAATTTATCCCAGTTGACACCATTCCCAATCAGTTGACATATTAGGACCCTATTTGTTTTTAAAACGATTCACATAAAAAATGTTGTTAGTGTACCTACTTTATAATATTTAAATTATTTATAAAAAATATAGATCCAAGATTGAAATTTAACAGGAGGTCGGGAGCATTCGCGAGTGTTCGCGCTTTCATTCGGGTGAATTAATTCTAGCTCTTTGGTAGGTGAACTTGGATCAGTGGCCTCTGCATGGTCTACTCTATTTCAACATTTCAGGAGCAATATAAATTGTTCAATAAATCATTTAATAATCAAATCGTCATCGTTTTCACAGCTTTATTTAATATACCTATACCTACAACATTCTGGTATTCCAGTGGTCCTTCGAGTATTTCAGCAACCTTTTAACATAAACTCATCTCAAGAAAGTTCTAATCATTTTCAAGTCATACAGAGGGTAAGAGTTCGAGACCACGTCATAAAGGGCCCCCCTCTGTATGCACAATAAGTATAGGTTCTAACTGGCTAACTCTATTCGAAAAATTTGATCAGCTGAAATTTGAACGTAGGTAGGTATATTGAGCTTATTTCCGTCAGTGAATAATCTTTCTTAATTCTCACTCGAGTGATCCTCGATTTTTGGTCTGGAAACGAGAAACGGTTGTATTTTCAGTTCAACGATTTTCCTGGCCGAGCTTTAATGAACATCAGTCGGTATCGATTTATCGTCCACAGGATCCCCTTGCACTTCTCTGAAGAGAGAGATATGAATTAATCACCAGCCCCAGCTATAAAGAGTGAGGTTTGAGGCCGGCCAATAACTCAGTACCACAGGCCCCCAGCCTCAGGTACCACCATATTTCAAAGAGCGCATGTCCGTATAATGCGAGAGACGGGGTGTGGGCGTTCGGACTCATCGTGGACCCCTGGCGTACATTGAGGCCGATTTTATTCATGCTTGTTGTGACGTCACAGACATTTCCATTGACCAAACACGTATCATGTGGCTGGAATTGCATCGAACGAGGTCTCGTCACCTCCTACATTTCCGTTGATGTACGTGCGATGTGAAATGTGAGTTCGTCACGATGCACAGTACTGTGATTTTATGGGTCAAGTGATCAAAAATCAATTTGTGGAGAGCTCTGTTAGGGAAGGTTGCTCTGATCATGGATTTCATACTACTTCATATTTCAAGGAAAAAAAAATGCACAATAAATAAAACGTCTGCAAAGTGGGTGTGGCACATAGCTTCCTCGTATCCATAACCCGATTATATAGATAATCCGATGCATAGTTGTTAATCTCAAAACACCAATCTCTAAGTACCTTCCACTACCATCATAAGGGACCATCTACACGCTAATCTGGACAATCCTAGAAAATTTCATCAAATTCGGATCAAAAATTAAGTGAGAAGATGTATGTGATTGGATAAAAAAAATACTTAGCCTCGGCTGGGATTCGAACCCGCGACCCCTGGGGGACAGTTGAAGTTATGGCCGTTACAAGTAATTCACGTTTGCGCATGCGCAGTCGCTTCTATCTGTCCGGGGATGATGATTTTCATAGGGGACTATCTGCAACCTAATCCACATAATCCCTGAAAATTTCATCAAAATCGGGTGGAAAATGTGGAAGTTATGGCCGTTACAAGGAAATTCACGTTTGCGCATGCGCAGTGGCTCCTATCGGTCCGAAGGTGGTGATTTTCATAGGGAACCATCTAAATACTAGTCTGTAACATCCCTGAAAATTTCATTAAAATCGGATGGAAAATGTAGATGTTATGGCCGTTACAAGGAATTCACGTTTGCGCATGCGCAGTCGCTTCTATCAGTCCGGGGATTATGATTTTCATAGGGGACCGTCTACACACCAACCCGCACAATCCCTGAAAATGTCATAGAAATCGGACAATAACTTCGTATAGTTATGCCCGTTACAAGGATTTCATGACAGACACACAGACAGACAGACAGACAGACACACAGACACGGAACCAAAATTGTTCAGAAAGGTCTAAAACGCAAAACGCGAGTGGAAATTTTGATTTTGGAGAACTTTTTTTTTTCGTCCTTGAAAAGTGAAAACAAAGCTACCTTCCGCTACCTTGGTAGACTCGGAAGCAATATTAGAAGAAGTTTATGAAAAATATTGAAATTTTAAATTCAAAACAAAAGTAAAATTTCACTAATTTTACAAAAGTTTAGGTACCGAAACAAAGGTAATAATTAGATGTCTTTAGAAGTGCATTACACTGAATGATGAATCTAAATCGTCAGTCATTAGCGCTGCTGATGCTGGAGAGAGCGCTTCCACAACTCAGTTCCACAGCGTTAGATGTGCTTGGTACAGCATTAGGTATCAGTTTTGTGGATGGTGGTCGTCAATGAAGTTATCCCTAATCAGATACTGGTTGATGACTTCATAATCTTTTCTGTTCTATTCTGTTGATATGAAAAATGCGAGGATGTGGTTTTTTTTTTCCTCTTCCCACTTTCCTGCGACTTTAATTTTTCTAAAAGCTTTCTATTAGGATTGAAAATTTCATAGATAAAAAAGTCGCGGCTAGTCGCGGCAAATTCCAACGGGATTGAGTCAAGGGATGGTGCCAGAAAACATTCATCAAATGCTCTAATTCCTCATTTCTCCTCTTTTTGAGAAATTCACTATTTAATGTTAAGGTTTAAGAAGAAAAACGCTGCAAATCATTGCTCAAAGGTTTATTATTTTCTGTATAGATCACCCTTCTGTATATTTTGAGCAATGGCTTCGGAGCTCACTCAGCTGATCAGTGATCTGAGGAGTGAAGCAGATCTCCTCGAATGCTGGAGACGCCTGGAAGAGCACTTCCATTCAATAGGATTGGAAATGGCTTCGGAGCTCACTCAGCTGATCAGTGATCTGAAGAGTGAAGAAGCCTTTGAGCAATGATTTGCAGCGTTTTTTACCCACCAACATTTTTTTTACCTACAGGCTAGGTACTACCTACCACACCATACTGGCTTCACACCTTCACAATCAAGTTTATTAGAAAGAACTAAACGCTTCACACTCGATTGGAAAAATAGAAAGCTTCATATGGAAATTTGATTACTGGTTACGCAGAAGGCAAAACTGTATACAAATCGAAGAAATGAACAGCGATCGCATTTTAGTCCGATAAAATTTGAATGGAGATTTGACCTCTTTTGCGATTCACACTCATGATTCTGTTTTATCGAAGGAAAACCTTCAAGTACTCGTAGGGACCGAACGGTTTGTCCTACAGAGCTCCGGGTGGTCTCAAAATTTTTTAAAAATTCAATACTATTTAAAATTGGTGAAAAAAACGATACCTTTATTTCGAGAGTTTTCGAGCTAGGGCACTCTTAAAAATTTCAACCCTTAATTTTCACCCCTTAGAAGTGACCTACATCAACCAAAAGCTTCGCGGCACAACTAGACCCCAAATGGAGCCCATATACCATATTTGAACCAAATCGGTCCAGTGTTGCTAAGAAAAGTGCCGCGTACGGCGGACGGACGGAAATTTTTTATTCGATTTTCGTATTCTACGTACCTTGAAACGTAAAACAACAAATTTTGAGGGGGGGGGGTTAAAATTTTTTTTTCTTGCTCGATTCCAAAGGCTTATTATTGAAAATAATAAACCAAAATTGGGAATTATTATTGTGACGATTTTACCGAGTGCATAGGGGAAATTCATCCTTCAAAAATTATTAAAAAACGTGAATAAAGCACATACTTATGCCGTGACTCGTCATGAAGAGCAATAAGACCCAACTTGTTGATATGACGGTATCCGCACTCATAATGAGCAGGTAGTTCATCGTTAGCGTTTTGGGTGAAATGAGTTATCAACATAAATGATCGCGGAACTTGCCCTCTGGTGATCCGTAAGAGGCCTGTGAGGTCAGGAAACCTATTTAAACGTGCTCAAAGATTATCTGGGGATAGGTTCTTGCACTCCTTTCCAATACTAATAGTTCGTTTTTTCGATTTTTTACACATACTCACGGTATGTACTGTGCGATGCTTCTTTGTATTCACGATCATGTTTGGACTTCTAGAGCTTCTGATAACGACACAAACTCTGAAACATTTGTCAGAATCAGGTTAAAATTGTGGAAATTATACTTGTGTCGAAATGTTTACATTCCCACTAGTTTAATAGCATTCAGCTCAAAAAATGTATTTCCAATTGCCTTCCGACTTTGTCGGACGACCATGGCTGTAAGGCCCTCAACTGTGATTCTCAGATATAAGTCATCAATCTCAACACATCAAACGTTTTCCCAGCCTTTCTCAGCTTCTTTCAATTGGATAATGGGGCTGTACTCAGAAGAAGCGAATGTGACCATCATTGAGTTTTTACCATAATGTTTTTTCAAACTTGAATTCGTGGAATTTGGAAAAAGATTTTCTAGCTGGCAAGATGTTAATAGTAAGTGATTAATAAATGAGCGGAAATTTGATAAAAGTATGATTAGTAACAGAAAGAGGAAAAGTTTTGAGGATTTATCGTTCCTGACGTGATCGAATGAGATCGTAAGACTGATTATCGGGTTATTCTTATCGAAATCTTCGAATGCTTCTTCCAAACGATGAGGTGAGTCTGTCATCCCCCGAATGAAAACGCATCTTGGGGCGCGGAGTTTCTTCACAGATGATGACCTGAAAAGTGCAGTGAACGCGGTGAAGCTGGTATGAAGAGGGGATAAAAAATTATATTCAGGTATCAGAAGTGTTTGGAAGTTTCAGGAGGCTACTTAGATAAATAACTGACTTATCTGTGAGTTAAAATATGTAACATTTCTTCAAATACATCCTTGAGTAAAAAATACTTTTGGGAGTGCCCTCGTAATGATAAAAGAATTTACTGGCGCTTATCACAAAGTATACCTACTGGACTAACTTTCTTCAAAATTTGATTGAAATCGCTGTGACATACTCTACTTATTTACTTGGGACATACCTATTCTAATGAATTGAACAGTAAATAACAAGGATATGGTTTTAGATAAATACAAGAAAAAACACGACTACTTCTTAATAATTTCAATGCACAAAGCACTTTTATTCAAACATAATTATGACCGTGAGATAAACTTGGAAACATTTTGGTCGAAAGTACCGTAGAATTTTTAATTTAATAAAGTGTTTCTTTCTTGAGCCATCCTCAACAATCAAACAACGCCAGACATCACTCGACTTCTTAAGGCCCATCCTCCAACAGTTCCACAATATTTTTGTATAGTTTTGCCCGAAATTGGTTCAAACTTGTTTAAACAGCTTGAAAATGCTCGTAAAAATCTCGATTTTGGAGATCCCATATTTTGTCAACATGAAGCACAAAACAAAGCTTCTCAACTCCGACATTGAGAAAGAAAAACTAGCGAATAGTAAGAGGTTGGTCATTGCATGTGAATAGACTTGCAAAGAACTGAACATCCGATGCATACCAGAGGTGCTCCTCGACGAGACTGCAGAGATGATGGATGAGTGTAGGCGACCGAATAGCTACGCTGCTCTGAGCAAGAATCTATTAGACAGAGAGGATGATCCATCGAGGATGGAGTAGTTAAAAGCGTCCTAGGAGTAATAGGTATTAGAGGTCAGCACTTTTCAGTTAAGTCGTTAAAAATATACGGGTGGGGAAAGAAAAAGAAAAGGCTAAAGTGAAAGAGAAAGACGAAGAAAAATGTGGGAGATGAAAAATAATACGATCCTCTCGGCTTTAATACGGTCATGTCAAGCTTGAAACTTCAAACTCCGCTACAATGGAGCCGACCTACCCCCATTCTGGTGTCTGAAATAATTACTTCGGCCTCCATGAAACCTTAACCACTTATGGAGCCATTAATATTATCAGATAGGATGAGTCGAGGGATTGGCTTGGCTCATGCAAATCCATTATGAGGGCCTATATGGCGCCTGGGGGTTTTAACGCCTGATTTTTCACACTTTCATAACAGTACTCATTCGGATCCGAGTGAAGAAAAGCGCGTTGCGGGTGGTCTTGATGTTTGGACGGATGGAAGAGAGGGTCTTGAGTCAAGTCACAGACGACTCAATGCTCAACAGAGAGATTATTGGTGAGTGTTGACTGACACACACAAACACGAAACCAAAATTATTCAAATGCAAGTAAAAATTCTGACATCTGAGTACCCAAAATGGGGTAGTTGCATGGGTCGGAATTTCGTGTTTTTGACTTCAGATTCGAATTTAGCGCACTTAAAAACGTACCTATATGGACCAGTTTTCAGTTCGAGATTCCATTTAGTGTAGCCGTATTTCAATAAAGAAGTACCATCCTTTTTGGTGTTGGCGGGCCACTCCTCTTACGTCATCCCTAAACGAGAATCTCACGATAGAGTGCGTTGAGATCACTGCAATCGAGGACAATTCGAGTCAGAAACATTGAAATATACTTGCAAAATGATAGTGATGATTAAAAAAACTTTGTAATATATTTTTCAGTTTTTTATGTTTGAATTAATCGTTTAAATTGAAAATTTTGAAGCATAATTTTGGCTGTTTTTCTTCTTGTTGCGTTGGCGCTAAAACCTCACGTTACTTTTACGGTCATAGTTATCACGTTATCAGTTTTTCGGGTGGCCTTTTCTCGTAGTGCGGTCCGATTTGTTACCATATTATAGTTTACACCAGTATTTACCATAATTTATTAGTTGATTGGTTTGGAAAAGATAATGTTCACTGTAAAGTTTCAAGAAGCTTTTAATAAACGCTTGCATACGAGTCTGCAACACATGTCTTCACTTTTTCCCGCTACCTACCCAATCTGGTTTCGAATGTTGTTGATATACTCTTGCCTTTATTTAAAGAGCTCTGGGATTTTTGAAGGCTCCGAAGGTTCGGCATCGCTGCAAGAATCCGAGCCCCAGCGGAAGGTCGAGATATACCTGCGTGACCCCTCCGCCCGTGAACCCCCCCAACCCCCCAACAGTTTACCCTCTTCTGCAAATGCACACTTGATTCACAAATTATTTCGATCATCCCATCACCAAAATCGTGATCAGCGAGAAAAATTGAACATATCGAGTATAAACTCGAGGCAGGTACGATTAAAACTCAGCAGCCCTCTCCCGGCCAATCCACCCAAACGAATTACGCCCTCTTCGCCGAATTACAGGAAATTTGGACTCATTTTTATCAGAATAATTAGTACGTTACGAATTTAAATTACAAAAAATGTTCACCGAACGATAAATAATTAAATTGTATGTTGATAGAAGAGGAAGAAGGAAGAGGGATGATGGGTTTTGACCACGAAGGGTTGTGAGTTGAGACCCCAAGGTGAGCACCTTGCAACGTTGCCACCTCTTGGCAGGGAAGGGGTTTTGGAACCCGCGGTCCAGAGCTCTTTAAATAAAGGCAAGAGTATAGTTCTTTTAACTCAGGGGTATATCTCAGTTTCTTCCGTAAGTACAACGGTTTTGGCAGTATATCATTTATGCGTAAATGTAGGGCTTTCCAACGAATGGTGAACAATTTTTCTACGAACGCGAATGACGAAGATAAAGTTCGATAGGAACAACTTGGCTGTAAGTAGAAATCATCAGAAAAACAACCGTAACTTTTTGCTTCCGAGTCTACCAAGGTAGCGGAAGCTTTGTTTTCACTTTTCAAGGACGAAAAAAAAAAGTTCTCCAAAATCAAAATTTCCACTCGCGTTTTGCGTTTTAGACCTTTCTGAACAATTTTGCTTCCGTGTCTGTGTGTCTGTCTGTCTGTGTGTCTGTGTGTCTGTCATGAATTCCTTGTAACGCGCATAACTATACGAAGTTATTGTCCGATTTCTTTGAAATTTTCAGGGATTGTGCGGGTTGGTGTGTAGACGGTCCCCTATGAAAATCATCATCCCCGGACTGATAGAAGCGACTGCGCATGCGCAAACGTGAATTCCTTGTAACGGCCATAACTTCTACATTTTCCATCCGATTTCAATGAAATTTTCAGGGATGTTACAGATTAGTGATTAGATGGTCCCCTATGAAAATCATCACCTTCGGACTGATAGTAGCCACTGCGCATGCGCAAACGTGAATTTCCTTGTAACGGCCATAACTTCCACATTTTCCACCCGATTTCGATGAAATTTTTAGGGATTATGTGGATTAGGTTGTAGATAGTCCCCTATGAAAATCATCATCCCCGGACTGACTGATAGAAGCGAATGCGCATGCGCAAACGTGAATTACTTGTAACAGCCGTAACTTCAACTGTCCCCCCAGGGGTCGCGGGTTCAAATCCCAGCCGAGGCTAAGTATTTTTTTGATCCAATCACATACATCTACTCACTTAATTTTTCATCCGAATCTGATAAAATTTTCTAGGATTACCCAGATTAGCGTGTAGATGGTCCCCTATGAGGGTAGTGGAAGGTACTTGGAGATTGGTATTTTGAGATTAACTACTATGCATCTGATGATCTATATAATCGGGTTATGGATACGAGGAAGCTATGTGCCACACCCACTTGGCAGACGTTTTTTCGTTGATGTGCCAAAGTATTGAAATAAAATGTCAATATGCCAAAAAGGAGAGCCATCGACTAGAGTTTCGAGGTAGCTTCCCTGGAAAATATTCCGTACATAAATATTGACATGTTGTACGATTTTTACGTCAATAACAACAAGTTTGTCAGCGCCGAAATAAAAGGAGCCAATAATGTGAAGTAAGTTGACACTTTTATAGTAAAAGGTCAGTTGTAACTGTGATTTCTTGTGTGTAGTACTTCTTCATCCAAATGGTTGCTCATTTATTGGAAGTTTCATTGTAGTGTCATTATCCTGTACAACGTAATACCAATGAGTGTTAGTAAATTGTTAAATAAAGCGATGTTGGTTATGTCCAACTTAGAAGAATCTAGCAAATTTGCGAGGTTGTGGCTCGAGTATCACCAGAACGCCGCGTTTCCTCACAACCATGTACGATTTCAGTTACAGTGGAGGGAATAACAGTAGGAAACAAAATCTTTGATGCAACATGTTTTGATTGCGCAGCTAGCAAAATTCAGTATGAAAGCACCACAAAGTGTGAGTGATTCTCCAATTTTATTGCCACAAACGAACATAAACAAACAGAGGGTTGCTATCAAAGGACCCCCCGGCACAGTACCCCTAACCTTGCGTCAGGGTAACAGTGGTGTAGGGGTGTCTTGGCCCCCTTCACACCCGTGACGTAGCCCCCAGCCCGCAGTGTCCAAGCCGTGTGTAGGTTTTCCCGCCTGAATACAAAATCCCGTTTTTCGAAAAAATCTCTAAATTTTTAGGAAGCGTTTCCTGGAGTTTTATTTGCAGATACGTACTTCAATAGAGATTCTCTACACAGAAAAAATACAGAAAAAATATCATGCAACTACCCCATTGTTTGAATACCCAGCTGCACGAATACAAAGCTTTGACACCTCGATTGTGAAGAAGCAAAATTTGCCATAACCCGATGACTGTAAATAATGTGCAACGCAGTGTACGCGGTAGCGTACAGCTCACTGAGTTGCTGATTTGCTCATACTGGAATAAGAGTATCGATACTTTTTTCAAGAAGTATCGATACTTTTAAGTATCAATACTTTGGGGACATCCCTAGCTCATTATTGAAAATAATAAACCAAAAAGATCGAATTTTGATTAGCTGAACTTGGAATGGAGATTTGGCCATTTTCTTCAAATAAACATTCGTTTGCGGCTCATACTCGTGTTTCTGGCTCATCATTCATCCCAACTTCAAGTCCTTATAGAGAGTGGAATTCCTACAGAGCAGTGAGGGTCTCATTCGATTCTAAAAATTTAATTCTATTTCAAATAGTTCAGTCAGGTCAAATTCAATTATTTTTTTTCTTGGTCCAAAGGTTCATTATTGGAAATAATAAACCAAAATCATCGTTTATGATCTATGAGTATAGTAAAAATTTCAAATTCTTAATCGTACATCGGTTTGTTAACTAAATCAGCATTATCATGAAAATTAGGTTTTTCAACAAAAACAAATTCTCAATCAACTGAACAAACCTAACTCCTTAACTTTGTGAATGAAGAGGTTTTCAAATGGGCAAAATGGAAATTGTGTCTTACTAGATCACACTTATAGTCTAAGTGACTAAGGGCTCCGTCCCAAAATAATATAAAACTGAACAAACCATCAACATGATCGTGAAAATCAAGCTTCATTGGGGCTTCATCGATGGTACTAATCAATACAATTTAGAATTTTCACAGTATCTAGTTCTGTTGCCATATTATTCTATGAGAAGAAGCTTTACTGAACAACCAAGTTGGCAGCCTTTTTTTTCCCTCATATCAGTTTTTTTTTAATTTTTTTATTATTAATTTTAGCATTACTATTATAATATACAGCCATTCTTATGTTACATGAGATTGCAATCTTAATTTCAAATTACATAAAGTCTATATGTTTACATTACAATTGTATAAAAATGTAGACAGTTCTTTATGAATTATCATGTTTCTGGAAGACAAAATGGGATGGTATTCAAAACTAATATCTGTTCTTATTATTATATTACTGATTAGTACGTGTCGTTGGCTGGTATATTCTGGGCTTATCCATGAGTTATAATGCATATTCTGGCATATTCTGACATATTCTGCATATTCTGGCATATTCTGCATCATTCTGCATAGTCTGACATATTCTGCATATTCTAGCATATTCTGCACATTCTGCATATTCTGGGCTTATCCATGAGCTATAATGCATATTCTGGCATATTGTAATGCATATTCTGGCATATTCTGCATATTCTGGGCTTCTCCATGAGTTATAATGCATATTCTGCATCATTCTGCATATTCGGCATATTCTGACATATTCTGGGCTTATCCATGAGTTATAATGCATATTCTGGCATATTCTAATGCATATTCTGGCATATTCTGCACATTCTGCATATTCTGGGCTTATCCATGAGTTATAATGCATATTCTGGCATATTCTGCATATTCTGGGCTTCTCCATGAGTTATAATGCATATTCTGCATCATTATGCATATTCGGCATATTCTGACATATTCTGCATATTCTGGAATATTCTGCACATTCTGCATATTCTGGGCTTATCCATGAGTTATAATGCATATTCTGGCATATTCTAATGCATATTCTGGCATATTCTGGGCTTATCCATGAGTTATATTGCATATTCTGGCATATTCTGCATATTCGGCATATTGTGACGTATTCTGGCATATTCTGCACATTCTGCATATTCTGCATATTCTGGGCTTATCCATGAGTTACAATGCATATTCTGCATCATTCTGCATATTCGGCATATTCTGACATAATATATGACAGAATATTATTCTGCATATTCTGCACATTCTGCATATTCTGGGCTTATCCATGAGTTATAATGCATATTCTGGCATATTCTGCATATTCTGGGCTTCTCCATGAGTTATAATGCATATTCTGCATCATTCTGCATATTCGGCATATTCTGACATATTCTGCATATTCTGGCATATTCTGCATCATTCTGCATATTCGGCATATTCTTACATATTCGGCATATTCTGCACATTCTGCATATTCTGGGCTTATCCATGAGTTATAATGCGTATTCTAGCATATTCTAATGCATATTCTGGCATATTCTGGGATTATCGATGAGTTATAATGGCATGATCTGGGTTTGCCCGCCTTAGCTCCGCCCTTAACCTATTATAATATAATAGGTTAGCCATATTATGGCTATGCTCAAGCTACTTTGATGCATGTATTTGCTAATTTTATTAATTGCAGCGGCGAAGTATCCTTCCAAATAAAAATTAACTCAGCAGATCGAAAAGAGTTCCAAATCAAAAATATCTTCGGATATGGCATTTTAGGAACCTCCTGAACAATTTTGGTTCTGGTCAATCAGTCAGATCAATTCCTCGTCCATCAGATCCAGTCAATATATGGATTGAGCAGACACTGAGTAGGCAGCAGGTACGTTCTACAAAACCTTCAGAATCACCAATTAGACTGCAGTGGCCAACAATCATCAGAAACCAGTGGGTGGATGCGTCGTTCTGGTGTTTAACCTTGTAATTGATGGTTCCGAAACAACCAAAGCCGTTTTCCCACGATGTTCCGTATCACCATATCAAATACCTTTCTGTTTTCAAATCGAAACCTCTTCTTGCCTTGAGCTTGCTTTTTTTGCGTTCAAGGTATTCGAATTACTCTAATGAGGGGGGAAATGGGATTGTCGGCAACAATTATTCAACGCCAGATAAAACTTTCAAGTCTCACGCAGCTAAGTTTCTTCCAACTTCAGTACCTACTTTGCTTACGTGGGGAAGCACAAACCCTCTCCACCACAAAATTTTAAATTCATTGTTACGGCCCAAGCGTTTATTTTTTTTAATTATTATATTAGGATTGTGAATAGTGCTATTAGTTAGTGATCCATGGACCACTAGACTTTGAATAGTTCTTCACAAAAATGCGATCGTTTTGCAGCAAAAGATTATCTATTCCCTTGAAAAACGAGGGTGAATATTCCGTTTAATTTCAAAAAGTACTATATCCAGCACAATGGCGGTCTCTTATCCGTTTTGTTTCAAAAAGTACTTTATCCACTTCGTTTGATTCCAAAAAGTACTAAACGCCACGTTTTGTTTCAAAAAGTATATCCATAAATCTGATATATCAAATCTCGTTCAAAATCATTTTAAACTTTGAACTAATTCACCTTTTCTCCTAAACTATTTATTATAATTTAGAAAAAATATATAAATAATAACATCATTGGTTTATTGCACGTTTTCAGGTCGCTATGGTTTTTTGCGTTTTTCACACGTTTGACCAAAATGGATTTACCTACTCCCTTTTGGAATCAAGCTCCTCAATTATAAGGAAAGTTCGTCATACGTATCGAATGAGAATTAGGCTATAACCATTAGGAAAGGAGCAGAGTGATTTTGTATTGGTTCTAGTCGTCATTCTTCACCATGTATTGTCAAAACCACTTACGTGTTATCACTAGAGCTCGGAATTCGCATATTTTGCATATTTTTTATTATGCGGTATATCTTTGCATTTGAACGTTTTGAAGGTTTCTGAAAGGTATGCGGTGGTTTAAATTGAAATTAAAATTGCATATTTTTGCATATTTCGGTCATTTTGGGGATTTTTGCATTTTTTGGTCATTTTGGGGATTTTTGCATATTTTGCAGCATATTTTACCAGTTTTTTGCGTATTCTGGACTTGTCGGAAGTCAGTGCTGGAAGTTGACAATATTCGAAATCGAATGTTGGAAGGTTTTGTCCCCTCGCTCTCATCACCCCAGCAGGTAATGGGCCATTACCTGCTCTAATGAATAGATGAGTGACAATGCAAGTGAACAAAATCGCAAAAATTCTCAAAGGAGAAGACAGCTCATGGGACTCTCCCTACTCTCCAAAAGAGATTTTCACTTTTAAATGTTTGCCTATTGTATCTTGCGATGTAGAGAGATCGTTTTCTGCATTGAAAGAAATTTTAAATGACAGGAGACACTGATTTACACCTGATAATTTGGAGCGTGTAATTGTCCAATATAATATGTGGTTCATCTTTACATTTTATACCTAGTTCGTATAAATGTATAAAAGTAAATAAAAAATGTATAACTGATTTTTTGAATTGCTTGTTTACTTTACCTGATGCTTCATAACTTTTTTCTAGGAGAAAAAAGGGCTAAAAAAATGTAATAATATTGAACATCCTTTCTTAAAATACTGAATTTCCAAAGTCGTATGCAGTTTCAAGGGCAAATGCATATTTTGCTTATTTTTTATTATGCGGTATATCTTTGCATTTGAACGTTTTGAAGGTTTCTGAAAGGTATGCGGTGGTTTAAATTGAAATTAAAATTGCATATTTTTGCATATTTCGGTCATTTTGGGGATTTTTGCATTTTTTGGTCATTTTGGGGATTTTTGCATATTTTGCAGCATATTTTACCAGTTTTTTGCGTATTCTGGACTTGTCGGAAGTCAGTGCTGGAAGTTGACAATATTCGAAATCGAATGTTGGAAGGTTTTGTCCCCTCACTCACATCACCCCAGCAGGTAATGGGCCATTACCTGCTCTAATGAATAGATGAGTGACAATGCAAGTGAACAAAATCGCAAAAATTCTCAAAGGAGAAGACAGCTCATGGGACTCTCCCTACTCTCCAAAAGAGATTTTCACTTTTAAATGTTTGCCTATTGTATCTTGCGATGTAGAGAGATCGTTTTCTGCATTGAAAGAAATTTTAAATGACAGGAGACACTGATTTACACCTGATAATTTGGAGCGTGTAATTGTCCAATATAATATGTGGTTCATCTTTACATTTTATACCTAGTTCGTATAAATGTATAAAAGTAAATAAAAAATGTATAACTGATTTTTTGAATTGCTTGTTTACTTTACCTGATGCTTCATAACTTTTTTCTAGGAGAAAAAAGGGCTAAAAAAATGTAATAATATTGAACATCCTTTCTTAAAATACTGAATTTCCAAAGTCGTATGCAGTTTCAAGGGCAAATGCATATTTTGCTTATTTTTCCAGTTTCTGGTGCATATTTTCGGGAAATTTTCGTGCATATTTTCCGAGCTCTAGTTATCACTGCCCAATAAAGTTGGGTTGCCTTGGGTGCCTAGTTAGTAATTTCAAATGCGAAAACCACCTTTGTGCAAGCAGTCCAAAACATCAGTTTATCATCCATAGAGGCACATGGAACATTTGTGCTAATTTTCGGATATTTAACAAATTCGTTCCAAAAAGCTGTATTGCCTGCTTTTCCTTCACTATTACCCGACCATTCTGATGCCGAACTTGGAAAGCACCGGCCAAGAAGCTCTTGGTATCCCGAACCGCCTCAGGCGGGACCCTTTTTTTTCATTCCACTCATCTTTTTACTCTCAATCCAACGATCAAGCATATCATAGTTAGCTTGTAGGAACTGCTGGAACTCCTTAGGGTATAAAAAAGGCCTTCACGAGCTTTTTATTTTTATCTTCCATGGATCTGATCTTTTGTTCTAGCGCTTCGTGGGCTCGCCCGAGTGGAAAACCCTACAATCGATATCATCCTTCCTCCCTTGTCCGCCTCTTGTGTTCTCGTTCTTTTATTTATAATAAGTAAGTATCAATAATGATTACTTCAAACGGGGTCCGCCGACGATTTTTTAAAAGCGCCTCTCCCACCCGGAGGTACCGTTTGTAGCATTTCCAAATTGAATTCGACCTGATTTTGGAAAGGGTATTGTGATTCTTTTCTAAGTGATGGTAGGGAAAACGGCACAGAAAAATTGGTAATATTTCACAAAATCCACCATTTTAATGTTTTTTTCTTTTCGTCGAAATTTCGTAGAAATTCTCATAAAATTGTCTTTAAGAATTGCCAATTTAAGTCACTGACACGAGAAACTTCAACTTGTCGTTTCCTTACATCTCTTACATTTACATTCGAAATACAAATTTTATTCGATTTTCGGATTCTACATAGGTACCTACTTAGAAACGTAAACCATCAAATTTTTTCTGCGTCCGAGAAACGTACCGCCAAATTCAGGAGTCAATTCTACAAGATATTTCCAACAAAGAATGTCTCGTAGCAATTTTCTTTTAACCCCTTGTTTTTTCAAGTTTTTCAATTTATAGATTTTTTTCCTATGTTGAACCTTGTATGTTGACCTAAAATGATTATAGCTCCCTTATTTTACGTGAAAATTCAAATTGATTACACCGTTGAAAAGAGCCTTCAAATTTCCCATCAGATGAGCTACAACACACATTTCTAACCTCGCATCTAGTTAGATTTTTGACCGACTTCAACGCGCCGAAGGCGCGCGAAAGAGGAGGTACTCAATTTGGGTTGTCGTGGGACGACGATTTTTTTTTTTTTTTTTTTGTATGTCTGAACACCTTGCATTTCTTTATTCTGGATTTTATTCGATGATCTGGTTAGCATTACAAGAGTAAGTACCAATGAGTTAAACTGTGCTCCCCAAACTATCAGGTACCTAGTACTTCTCTTGCCATATGAGTATGATAGTAAGTGTGAACCTCCCTAGGAATGGTTGTGACGAGTTTTTTGAGACTTTATTATTATAGGAGACAGTTTATTATATTGGTGGACATATTATAATATAGCTACATACCGTCGGAAGCGTTGTTACCTAAGTAATTAACATTTAACACCTCCCACAATTTTAAACGAACAAATGTTTACGTTCATACTCGGTGTGGAAGCATGTTTGCAGTATAGGAGGTATGTATATTTGCGAAAAATAATAATATGTTGGTGAGTAGAAGATCTTGAAGACGTTTGTGTCTAAAGATGGGCACGGCGGCGACTTCAATGCGTACCTACCTACCTATCTGGATACGCTGTGGTTATTAAGTACTACTCGCATGATCTGGTGAGTATTACAACATGCGTCAATCGTGCAATACAAAACATGAATACGAGTAGATATACTCAAGTTAGGTAGTAGGCACGTCACTGCTATTGTATGATGGAGGATATGAGTGTGACAAGAAGTGTGAATCACATTCCATCTGTTGACTAGATATCTATGTCCAACAACCTGCTACATCAAGTACGTTTTCGCTGAGGTTATTATTTTTCCCTTTTTGGTGTTTTTTTTCTAGTCCAAACTTGAAACTTTGCAATTTTTGAGTTTTTTTTCGACGAAATTTTCAAAATTCTCTCAAGAGATTTCCACCCATTTCCTATGGAGGAAATTCGATGCGGTTTTCAGCAAAAACATCCTCAACATCTCAGGTTTCCAATGGTATAATAAAAAATATTTTACAGTCAAATTTGGGGGAGAAATCTGTGTTCGAACGCAACGCGAAAAAACGTGGATTTTTTTCAACGAAATCGACGTTTTGACAGGAGGAGTCGGGAGGCCCCCCGAATTGAATTGAAAAAAACTTGAGAAACAAGGGGTTAACAGAAAATTGCTATGAGAAATTTTTTGTTGGAAATACCTTGTAGAATCGAACCCTGAAGTTTGGCCGTAATACGGCCAAGAAAGATGCTATCTTTCTCGGACACCCTGTAGATCACTCGCCTGCAACGAACACAGATTTGCCATTGCCATTATCTACCAATCATACTTTCGCTCCGCAATCAAGTTTATTTTGAACAAATAAACACTTCCCACTCAATTCGAAAAAACAGGCAGTTGTACCCACAACTGCCTATTTTTTGCTAAGGACGCAAAACCGAGTACAAGTCGAAGAAACGAACAGCGATTGCATGTTGGTCAGCTAATATTCGCAGGGAGCGAACGGTTGCTCCTAACAGCTCTGGGTGGTCTCATTCGATTCTAAAAATCCAATATTATCTTGAATCTATGAAAAAACAATTCTTTAATATTGAAAGTTTTTGAGCTAGGGTGTTTTGAAAATTTCATCCCTTAGAAGTGAAATTTTCAACCAAAAGCTTCGCGGCACAACTAGATCCCAAATGGAGCCCACATACCAAATTTCATCAAAATCGGTCCATGGAAACTGAGGAAAGTGCAGCGTACGGCGGACTGACAGCAAAATTTTTAGTAACCCATTACTGCTCAGAAATCCATTTTTGACAAAATTTTCGAAATTCTTCTTCAATTCTTCATTTTTATACCTTCTAATGTTAAATATAAGGTTACCTTGTCATCCACCATGATAGGAGGGGCAGGAGCCCCCGTTGCATATATGCAACGCTGGGCAGTTACCCAATGAAGTTGCAACTATGTTGTTTTTTGTTAGTGACCTCATTTATTTCCATATTTCCAGCACGGATAAGAATAAAAAGCTCAATCAATACAATATCAATTAAGCTTCAAAATTCACAAATAAGGCCAAATAATGTTGAAACAGTGATTATACAAGATTGTGGTTAGGACGGAATCAACACAAAGTCCCATGTTGCACTTGCTGCACTGATATTTCACGGTTGAAGTACAGTGTTACTCTGTGTATCTCCTCTGTTTTTCTTCCGGTATTTTCTCGATTCATCGAATGATTCAATCATTTTCTTCCGGTCAATAAATTCATTCGTACCGAACATCGGTTCGATCGATAGACGACATTCTTCCTACACCTTTTGGCTGAGTGTTTTACTTGGTCAGGTAACCTGTGGTTATTTTTCTTCTGAATTCCAACTGGCATAAATGTGTAAGTAAAGTAAACAACCATTTCAGGTTGGATTTCGATCTTTTGATTCATGATGTCGCACTCTCCCATGCTTTATATTCTTGAATTATAAAAGGTCGAGGAACTTGAATGGGTTTCTTCTCTCGTGCAGAATATCTTCTTACCACTGAAACTGGCTGAATCCTGTAAGCAAGACGAAAGAAACCACAGAATTGTCTTTCTATTAGGAAGCAATTGCACAATATTTTCAATTGATTGCGGATTCGAAATGCCCTCGACTACTCTTCTTCAGTTCCAGAGGCATAAAAATCAGGAGGGCAATAACAAAAACTTTCTCTCATACAAGGAGGTAGAGAGTATACATCATCCAGATTTTGAAAGACAATTACTTTTGTCAAGAAATTACAAGTCAAGAAAAATTACAAATTGTTATCTTGACAATTGTCAAGGATTACTCATTCATCTTCATCACCAGAATCCTCATCTGACATGTAGTTCTCGACTGGGGGAGTAATATACAGTGAATTCTCATACAAATCATCTTAGTCGGCGAATAAAATAATTATAGCATCTTGAACTGAAATTCCAGGGCCCAAAAGCTGAGAAAAAGCTCTGACAAAATGAAAAATCGAGTCATAGCAGTTGGGTCAGGGCACTGCCCAGCGTTGCATATATACAACACAATATTTCAGACAACACAGGGGAACAATAGGAATGACAAAAAAATTGGACTATAGTACTCATAAGCCCATGCAGGTATCTGAGAGTGGTAAAGAGTCACATCCATCCGATTTTGAAAACAGTACATAACATTGTACTTATTTTTCGTCCATTGGGTCAGCAATTCTCGAAATCGAGAAGAGAGAACACTTTTAATAAGTAAATACGATTATTATACATAATGAAAACGTCACTCTGACAGTTGGAATCTAATTGATAGGCTCTCCTCTTCGAGAAACAGATGCTGAACAAAGTTTTTCATTTCTGTGGATGTCCTGGCCAGCCTCCTAAGAAGAGCTACTCCGCGTTGCATATATGCAACGCTGGGCAGAAATGGGTTTTATTAAACCAATAAGTAAACCAAAAAAATTTGACGGGTTAATTTTTTTGAAGGTCGACACTAAAGGTTCATTATTGAAAATAATAAACCAAACTCTAGTCCTGGAGTTTTTTGGAAGTCAGACTTGTTTCAGAGATTTTAATAGGGTCTATTTGAAGAGCTGTAATCTTTGTAGAGACGCTGATGGTTAGGAGTTGCAATTATCATCAGCTGCGGTTTAAGCCTCATGAGATGCGATGTGCCTCCTGCAGGGAAAGGACGTGAAACTCGGAAAGTAATCTTATCTTTTATTGGGAATAGCTTCCGTTCTCAAGCTGCACTTCATGCGCTCCCCGGCGTTTGTTCCGCCACTCGCCACCGAAATGATAATGGTTCGGCCGAGTCTCTTCCTTCCAGGAGTTGACAATTGACTCGGACTGTACCTGTTGCCAGGGGATTTACAAAGGAGTGTACACGGCCCTCGAGAGGCCCTGGATTCCCCGGGAGTGGGGCTGTGATCCTGCAGGTTCCAGGGAGAGGGAGCAACCTCCCCAGCAGTTCCAGGTCACACTCTCCTCTCTCAGCCAGAAGGTATCGCTAACTCGAGGAATACACCTGTGTTTTTGTGCGCGGGTTTCTTACCTTCTATAACCTCAATTTGTAGTGCAAATACCGGGTTTTGATACGAGTTGTTTCAAAGCAATCGAGAAATCTTCCGTTTCCTTCGTCGAAATCAGTGTTTTTTCATCGTCGAAAACAGTGAAAACATAGAAAGTGCTTCAGTTCTTCCACGTCTTCGTCATGTCATTGGTGCTATGGGCAGCCTCCACCTAAATCTCCAAAATCAGGTATGTCCTTGTCAACCATCCTTCAAATTTGAATCTATATACTTTTCAAAATCAAAATCCTCAAAGAAATCCACGAATTCAGCACAAACGAACTCAACGAATAAGAAACCTGTAGGGTCGTAAGGAAAGGAATGTGTGCCCTCCATTGCCAACTGCTCTCAGAGGAGACATTCCTCTCTCGAACCGAAGTTTTTCTTTGGCTCTGAGATGTCCCTCCGCTTTGAAAATTTCGTTTTTTAAATTTGACCTCGAGAAGCGATTCGTAAATCGACGGTTTTACAGAACGGCTCTTCGTGTTGGGTTACTTATCAGTGTTATCAGTGAACGTTTGATTATACTACTCCCACCGAATGGCCGGGTTGTTGATGATTCTGGCCGATACTTCATGTACATTCTTCATTATGACCACAGAAACGCTGCAAATTATTACACAATGGTTTATTATTTTTCTATTTGGATCACTCGTCTGCAAAGCCACCAACCATCCAACATGAAGAAAAACATCGATCGCATTTCGGTCAACCAAAATTTGAACGGAGATTAGGCCTCTTTTGCGATTCACACTCGTGTTTCTGATTTATCGTACGTCCAAACTTTAAATTCTCGTAGGGAGCGAACGGTTTGTCCTACAGAGCTCCGGGTGGTCTCAAAAAATTCTAAAAATTCTATAGAATCTTAAATTGAAGGAAAAACAATACCTTTATATCAAAATTTTTCGAGTTAGGGCGTTTTCAAAATTTCAAAATTGATTTTGGAACCCTCAGAAGTGACCTACATCAACCAAAATCTTCGGGGCACAACTAGACCCCAAATGGAGCCTACATACCAAATTTTATCAAAATCGGTCAATGCTAAGTGGCAAAAGTGCCGCGTACGGCGGACGGACGGCCAAATTTTTATTCGATTTTTGGATTCTACGTACCTTGAAACGTAAACCATCAAATTTTGAGGGGGTGTTAAAATTTTTTTTCTTGGTCGATTCCAAAGGTTCATTATTGAAAATAATAAACCAAAAAGCTGAGCAATGACATATTATCATAATTATAAGCTATTGCCTCATATACCCAAGTAGATACCCTCATTTTGTGAATTTCCTCTTGTTCCTTGTAAGAATGTTCAGAAATAGTAATCTTTCATTAAGTTTCATCCAGAATTTTAGTGATGAACTGGATTCCAATCTGTTTATTAACCCTTTCAGGCTCAAGTCGGGGATTTTGATGAAACTTTGTCTACTACAAGTTACCTCCAAAGATGAAAAAATTCCTTTTTTTTCGGGAAACCCCGAATTACACCCACTTTTTGTTTTGTTAAGATTATTTTAATATGCCTTCAATTTGAGGAAGAAATTAGGTAATTACTCAAAGAAGGTACTTACTTACTTGAATTAGGTAATTAATTAGAAATTATATAGCTTTTTCAGATTGAATTAAACAGTTTTCAAAATGAAATAAACACTTTTCAAAATGAACTCAACACTTTTCAAAATGAAATAAACAATTTACAATATGAATTAAACATTTTACACAATGAAATAAGCAATTTACAAAATGAAATAAACAATTTACAAAATTAATTAAACACATTCTTATATGAGTTTCAAAAGCTTGTAAACAATCATTTGAACGAGTTGACGAGTTCACAGAGAAGGTATTTCCATCTCGTTATTATGTGAAAGGCACACTCAGAAGAGATTATCATCAGAGTATAATGTAAGCACGGTCTTTCCCATATTTTCCCCAACTGGTCAACTCGTTCAAATTATTGTTTACAAGCTTTTGAAACTCATATAAGAAAGTGTTTAATTAATTTTGTAAATTGTTTATTTCATTTTGTAAATTGTTTATTTCATTGTGTAAAATGTTTAATTCATATTGTAAATTGTTTCATTTTGAAAAGTGTTGAGTTCATTTTGAAAAGTGTTGACTTTATTTTGAAAACTGTTTAATTCAATCTGAAAAAGCTATATTTACCACGTGACAGAAAGTAGTGGTTTACGGATTACTAGGATCTAATTAATTCACCAATAACCAAACTCTGGGTGAGTTGGTAACAGACTTATTACTCACTAGCGTAAAAGCCTGCTAGAAGCAGGCAAAAACAATTCGTAGACATGTGAAAAGAACACCGTAATATATTTATATTATGTAAGTAATAAAATAAAATTTATTAAATAAAAATTTTTGATGTCACGGCCTGGAATCGAACCCGGGTCCCCCACGTTCGGGCGACATACCTACAATCATACAGTTGGGGTTTTATGTATTAGGATGGTAACTTAATGTAAGGTCATATTTTTGCTTTCTCAACATTGATTATAGACACTATTCATGCAGGAAGCCAAAAATTTTGGGTCCTCCAAAAAAAAAATTTTACTTGCATTTTGCATTTTAAAGTTTTTTGAACAATTTTGATTGATAGTTCGAAGCAAAACCAAACGAAAATATTGTACAATTTTAGTGGTTTCTTCAGGAGATGTGTAGGATAGTCCCTGTAACTTTCATTGCAGTTGAACTATCAAGCATTTTTGCGCATAAGTGTGTTATTCTTTTGAACCACTATTTTTAAGTCCCTAATAGACAAAATCGCTCAAATTCGGTTGGTTTATTGACTAAGGTTTCTAAGTTCTTTTGATTGTCATTATATGATTAATATGACCATCAACACCTTCTACACACATCGGCATACCACAGAAAAGAGATGTGAGGACAGGTGATTCACAGTTTCTCCTCATCTTTGATAAGTACAGGTACCAATGGATAAGGCTCGCGGGTTTGTTTACTTTAACCTCTGGAAACTATCCGTATTTACATTTGTACTGAAAATGACTAGTATCGGGTTCTATTTAATTGATTTTGAGGGTAATTATAGTGAAGTTAGAGTTTCTCGAGCTCATAGAAACAGCGGTTCTGGTGATTAGAAGCATCAATTATTGCCCACTCAACGTTTCTAATGTTAACTTAAGACTTAATGATAAACTTAACTATTTTTAAGTCCCTAATAGACAAAATCGCTCAAATTCGGTTGGTTTATTGACCAAGGTTGCTAAGTTCTTTTGATTGTCATTATATGATTAATATGGTCATCAACACCTTCTACACACATCGGCATACCACAGAAAAGAGATATGAGGACAGACGAGTCACAGTTTCTCGTTATCTTTGAAAAGTACCTACAGGTACCAGTGGATTAGGCTCGCGGGTTTGATTACTTAGACCTATCGAACTGTCCGTATTTACATTTGTACTGAAAATTACTAGTACCGGGTTCTGTTTCATTGATTTTGAGGATAATTATAGTGAAGTTAGACAGTTTTTCGAGCGCATAGAAACAGCGGTTCTGGTGATTAGAAACACCAGAACAATAATTATTAGAAACATCAATACAATAATGATTGGTGATTAGAAACATCAATACAATAATTATTATTGTCCACTCAACGTTTCTAATGTTAACTCAATACATAATGTTTTGTGATTTGATTGACTCTTGTTTGATCTTCTAAATCCTGTTTTTAAACATTTACAACAAGTTACAGTAATATATTATGTTTAAATTATTGGGATGTGGTCAGAATTGAAATAGTAATGGCAAATCTAGAAGTCTATTATTTTGTGTACCTCACATTGGGGTAAACAGATACAAATAATACAATTTTTTATCCCTGTATTGAAAAAAAAACTAACTTAGAGGGTATAAAGTTGGTTTCAATGAGTGAGAATGCATGTTTTTTATGAACACAATATTTTTCAAGATAAGAATTTTCACAGTTCACAACAGATGAGTCTTTGAATTTAAGGGAACCACCATACTTGCTGATTCGTAACATTAATAATATAAAAGAGACCTGTTTATTTCTTCAACACTTCCCCTCAAGTCTGGATTGAAGACTCCCTGTCGTGGGATTTGCAAACGTCATCAATGTGCAACAAAATGTATGGTGGAATTTATCAATTGCGCAGAATGGCAGAAGATTTCCCCCAACATGTGCGACTGCAACTCGTGCAATCACTGTTATTTCCAATACTAAATTATGCCACATTGGCATTTTGTGACCTTAATGCTGAACAAGTGAGTGCAGTAGAAAAATCCCAAAACGCCGCCATCAGGTTTATTTTCAAGCTTAAAATCGATGTACATATAACGCCATATTATTTAAAATTGTGTTTACTGAAGTTCGGAGACAACAAGGAATTAGCACTGGCCACGATGGTATTTAAAATTTTAAAATTCGAAACCCCTTCATACCTCTTTGAAAAATTTAAAAAGATGGATTCGGTACATTCAAGAGACACACGTTACGCAAGTAGAATGCTTCAAATACCAAAACATAAGACTACATTATTTAATAAATCGTTTATAGTTCAAGGTACACGCATTTACAATGAAAGGAAAGAACTATTCGATTGTAGTAAATCAGTGAGAAATGTCAAAGAAGAATTTAAGACAAAATTGCTAAGAAGATTATATGAAGTGAAGAATTATGTTATAGAATGATAATATTATAGAAAAATGAAGGGACACAAAATAAATTAATATTGTGAACAGATATATACTTACATGTATTAATCGGTTGATTTTAGCGAGGAATTTGTAAATTATTTGTAGCCAGGGAAGGAGTGAGAGGCCTCAAGGCCCTATCCTATCCCGGTGGTAAAATAAAAAGCTTAATCAATCAATCAATCAAGTGGGCTTCATCAGAGATTCTACTTTCCCATTTCTGGTATGAGCTTCATGTGTTTTGGTCCAGTCAACTCTTGTCAACTGCGCAACCATGCAATCCACTGGTTTGAATTTCAATTTGATGATGCCATCGCTGGAGTATTATTCTTCCTAGTCATTTTTATCGTCTCTTCAGCTCTCGTTGAATTCGATGCCAATCCATGAACTTTTCCATGATCTTTCACTTTGAATTGTTTTCCATGATCTTTCACTTTTCAAGTTCCCTTTCGTTTGCGTAATCCAACCTGTATTGTTCGATGCTATCCAAAGGTCATCAACGAAGAATGATATAGTGAACAAGTCTTCCCCTTGTCTATCCTGTTGTCTATGTCAGCACTGAGTTTCAAGAATATTATGAATATTTATGACATTTTATGTCTTTAGAATAGAATATTTATGACATTCGTTCAATTTTGACATTTTATGTCTTTACTTTGGCACATAAACGAAAAATCGTCACGAAAATTTGCTCACGAAAATTTTTAATGATATCCACTTACAACCAAGTCGTCGCTACGGAACTTTATCTTCGTCATTCGTGTTCGTAGAAAAATCGTTCACCATTCGTTGGAAAGCCCTAAATTTATGCATAAATTATATACTGCCAAAACCGCTATAATTATGGAAGAAACTGAGATATATCCCTGAGTTAAAAGAACTGTAAACAACATTAAATGTACTCTTACTGCAAATTTTGCAGTAAGAGTTTGTTGCACGTCAATGAACAATAATTGTTATTATTATTGTTATTATTATTGTTATAATTGTTATAATAATTATTATTGAGAACAATATTATTATTATAGGTAGGTAGCGAAGGTATTATACCTATAATAGGTAGGTAGACGGGTGAAGGGCGACGGGAAAAGGGGGGTGGGAAAAAGTAAATACATAAAATGTCCCAATGTGTTGTAGACTCGTATGCAAGCGTTTCTTTTGTGGACAGGGATTAACACGTCAGCCCGAAGAATTTCGATTCTACAACTGATTTCGGATTTTAAGATTTTTGACATTTTCATGTCTATGCTTTGGCACATGAACTGAAAAATCGTCACGAAAACTAAGCAAATCTTGCTCACGTACTTGAAATACGTACAAATATGTTCTTGAAAAATTTTTATTCTGTAACAGAAAGATAGGAAATTTAACGTTCTTTCCAACGGTATAATTAGTTTTAATTGTTTACTGTATCCAAAGGGAGTTATAGGCGTTTTAATGAAATAAGGTCAAAAAAACGGAAAAATGCTTCAGAAATGCTTGCATACGAGTCTGCAACACATTGGGACATTTTCATGTCATCCACTACACAACAAGGTAGTGAAATAAGGTTGTTAGTTCAACCCAAGCATTAAAGTTTTCGTGACGATTTTTCAGTTCATGTGCCAAAGCAAAGACATGAAAATGAATTTTTGGACGGCCAATTCTGGTTTTTACGGGTGGCCACCGGAGTTGAAAGATGTTATATTCATTAAAGTTCTGTAATTCATGTAGTTTTCAGCCTCAAAGTTCAAATTTGTTTCTATTCACTCGGTTTGATTATCCCTGTTAGTGAATTATGCGATCAAAGCTTTACAGCCAGATCCTTGTAATAACCATAACTTCTTTACTTTCTATCTGACTTGGATGAAATTCTTTTGAAAAGGTTTGTGTGTTGGGAGCATTAGAAGATCAGTTTCATCGTAATCGGGTTTTCAAATTTGGCAGGTGTTGGTCTTGAAATTGAAGTCTTGAAATCGTCTATACGATAATCGGGTCATGGATTCGAGGAAGTTATACGTCAGAACTTGGCAGACTTTTATTTTTTCGGTTTTCCTAAAAACTTCGAGAAATTTTGCCGAATTAATCAGAGCGACACCCGGAGAAGGATTTTGAGAATTTCCAAACATTTTACTGCTCCCTTGGAAATACCAACCAACGCCCTCCGGCATCTTATAATAAATCACCGTTTTTATTCCGATCACCCCGAAAATATTCCCGCCCCGCGGGAAAAGGTCGAATCTCCCCCATAAAATCGGCCTTTGATCCAGAATGAGAAAACACGACCTTAGTGGTGCTAAACAAAACGAGTTCCTTCAAACCTTGTCGAAGAGTCCCAAGCTTCCTGGGCTTCCTCCTAGCAGCGCATACCTGGGTATGCAAATTATGAAATCACCCCGAAAAGAAACGGTACCTCGTCGGTTGTGGACCGCCGTCCTAAAAGCCGATGATCGGCTTTAATGAAGGTGGGGACTTTCCTTCCTTCCTTCGAACCGTTTTATCCATTTAACCCTATCTAGCCGGGGATGCCCTTGTTTGGGGCGATAGAGCTCGACCGGCAGTAGAGTAGGTATCAACTTTTATCTCAAACGGGGAAATACCAAATTCGCCTTGATGGTGGTCGGCCAGCTCACTTATAGCCCGTCTTTTCAGACCGCGTATTTTGCGCGAAAAACGTTCACGTGCGATAAAACATTTGGAATCCAATTTGCCTACTGCAGAATATACTGAGTGTAACACGAGTGTTTCGCGACCTTTCTCCCACGTGTTCTGCAACTAATTTCCGACAAAAAGTGCTACTTGACATTATTTGGTATCCCCACTCAAAATGCCTTTTTTTTCACTTTGAAATTTTTTTACGTGTTTTTGATCTTTGCTCAATGAATTGTCCATAACTCCCTCAATTCAAGAGTTAGCTCAAATCTACAAAGGCCGTTGGAAAGAGCGTTAAATTTTCAATGTTTTTGATGCCCAATACATTTTTGGTTTATTATTTTCAATTCACTGACGGAAATAAGCTCAATATACCTACCTACGTTCAAATTTCAGCTGATCAAATTTTTCGAATTGAGTTAGCCTGTTAGAACCTATACTTATCTTTGGTATTCGAATTTTGATTCAAATTTGATATTCAGACAGGTCTTCCTTATGAAGCACCCACAATTTTCTGATAAAGATGCTATTAATGGAAATGCCGTGTTATTTGCAGACTAGTTTTCATTGCAGAGTTATGGTCTGTACAAAGGATGATGAACCATTATGTTATAAATTGCAGTGTTTTATTATTTTCAATAATAAGCCTTTGGAATCGAGCAAGAAAAAAAATTTTAACCCCCCCCCCTCAAAATTTGATGTTTTACGTTTCAAGGTACTGAAACTACCTGTACCTACTAGGTACTGAGACTACTTGATACGTAGAATCCGAAAATCCAATAAAAACTTTCTCATCTGTCCGCCGTACGCTGCACTTTTCTTAGCAACACTGGACCGATTTGGTTCAAATTTGGTATATGGGCTCCATTTGGGGTCGAAGCTTTTGGTTGATGTCAGTCACTCTAAAGGGTGAAAATTCAGGGTTGAAATTGTCAAGAGTGCCCTAGCTCGAAAACTCTCGTTTTTTCACCAATTTTAAATAGCATTGAATTTTTAAACATTTATGAGACCACCTGGAGCTCTGCAGGACAAGCCGTTCGCTCCCTACGGGTATGTATTTAAACCACTCAATCGTGGTTGGATATGACGAAGCTATGTGCCACACCCGCTTAACCACCTAGTACCTTTCTATCTACCGTCGCAACTATCGTAGACTACCGATTATTATTTTATATTTTACCATTATCCATCATAGAAACTTAAAACTCCCAAATGAGCAGCTTTTCTATTGAAAACTCTCTAATTGTTCTGAATTTTGACAAGTTGACCGAACTAGACAGTTCTTTCTAGTGACTGAACAATATATCGTTACCTTGATGCGCAAAAGCGTTAGTTATGTCCAAAAACGGAGTTTTGAGAAAAACTCAAAAGAAGTTTCTACCAGTGCACAATTTCTAAAATAATGGCTTATGCTAAATTCTTTAATTTCCTATAAGCCATGATCTTCAAGAAGGTCTTCCAATTATAGATTTGTTGAATTTGAGTTTTTCTGAAATTAAAAAAATTAAAAATGTAGAATATAGATGGACATTTTCTGGGCAAGTAAGGTTAGGGACATGCATCCTCTGGCCAAGTTTGATTGTGAACATGACCCCTTTGGGTAAAGGAATTTATCAAGCTCTCGATCATAATTTGGAGTCACCATGGGATTTATATGCATAATAAATGAATTACTAAACATCAATATTTATATTTTTGAACTCTTTTATTCTCCTGGAAGTCTCATATAGGTAATTACAAAATCTTAATAAAATATCTATTCAGAGCTCAAAAATTGAAGGAACTCTTGGTTTCAAAGGATCATCAAAATCGTCCTCTTTAACTACCTACTATCTGTTCGTAAGTTGCATCCTGTTTAATGAAATATCAGCAATTCAAAGTACTAAAAAAGCTATTTAATATTATCACAACTTTTTACTTAATTGTTACAAATGTGCCTCGATTAAAATAAAACGCAGGGCAGAAGTTAACAACGCTGAAAACTACTACAAAACGGGTTTTTATTATTATTATCCGTCTGCATAGAATACTACCTACTTGTAATAAAATCGTTATCCTGATCAAATCAAATACGAATAATTCGATCAAAAATAAAATCTTAATTTGATAATTGGTTGCGAAGGATGCACAATTGAGCACGCATTGAGAATGCACACAAAACTTATTTCAATGAAACGACTAATGTTCGCATTTAATCCGCTAAAATTTGAACGGAAAATAGGGCTATTTCATATCGTGAACAATCTTTTGGGTGTCCACCACATGATTGAATTATATAGCTATTTTATTGGGACATAGAATCATTGTACATTCCTCTTTTGGACAAAGCACCGAATGTCATTGACGATTTTTCGAGAGGGGACATAGAACCCTGTCAATTTTTCCGTTTTTAAGTCATTTTAAAAGTTTCTGACGCTACAGTCATGTATCTCTATGAAAGGGTATGGCCCTATGATGTCATTGAACCATTCATCTCAAAACTGACATTTTTGGACGTGGCACCTTTGTGTTTTAAGGTATCGATATGAAGACATCATCACAGAACATGTACGGAAAAAAGCAACATCCTAATGTTTCATTCCGGAACAGTTCGAAAAACTCAATACTTTTGAAAAACGAAATAATACTCGAAGTACACTTAACTAAGATTGAACGCGATATCAAACATCAAAATCATTTCCTTCCCAACTGTTGAATACGTGTCACATTTACTAATGTCTCCTAACGTATATTGGGCTCGGGCTCTAAATCAGACCCCGTTATCTCACTTCAGTTTCGTCAGATAAATTTTTCAAACCTCGCCAGCCAAGAAGTCCGTAGCTTCAAACTGGTTTCCGCCCGATATAAATCTCTCGAGTGCAGTTGTTACAAGCTTACATTTCTTGTTCGGGTTCGCTTCTGAGGCCCAACTACCGAAGTGACACCGAACACGGCTTCATCTGTTACCTTCGCCGTCCACACAAACAACCCTCCGGAATGCGCTCAATAATTATATTGATACAGTTTTTTCCTCGATAGTTACAAGGAACTCTTATAGTGTTGAGAATGTCAATGAAAATTATGGTCTCATTGGAAGGGGTAAGTAGTAGGTAGTACTAGTACTCAGGGAGGGTTGTACTCCTATAAATGTATTATGGACAAATTTTGCTTCCACTCCACTGAAGTAGAGGAAGCAATGTTTACAATTTCTGTCAAGTTGTGTGGGAATAAAGAGGAAACTTCGTTGGTTCAAAAATGGTTTCGTTAAAACGTACTTAGGTATCTTTTTTACGTTCTTTGATTTCCATGAATATGTACCTTATAGTTAACCCTTAATGTCCTGAAGTATCTTTTCGGAAGTCCGATTTTTTAAACATTCTGCAACACGGTTCAACAACTTTCAAGCCAAAACCGATATATTCTTTTGGCTAGCTTGATACTTCAACTATCGTGTAAAGAAAAAAAAAACCGGTAAAACCATCGATCCCTGAGATAATATCGTGTTAAGATCAGACCCACCTCCACCATGAATCGGAGAACAGTAAAGGTTAGTTTCATGAACTAGTTCAGGAACCTTATTATAACAACTATTCTACCAAATTTCATTTTGAATATTACAGAAAACAACCGAGATGTTGAGGAAACAATCGTTGTGGTTGGAAACATCCAAGAATAGAAGAAAATTTAGATTTTTCAATGGTGTCTTTTGGATACCTTAGGAGCAGAGTCGATGTACCTTCTGGAAACCTCAGGATTTGGGGGCCACTGCATCAATCTTTCATTAAAATACTCCTGAAGGGGACGGTCTTATTTGACTAACAGTTCCATTTGTATTATTTCGTTTATTTATTTGTTTTAGAATAAAAAGCTGCTGGTTCCAGCAAGCCAAAATTCGACCCCCCCCCCTCCTGAAGTGCCTATCCTCCTGAGGTGTCCTAAAAATGTCATCTAGTTTTCCTCAAATTAAGAGGAAAACTGGTATAAAAAATACTTATAAGTCGATGAAGTGTTGCAGGTAAAAATCGGACATCCAAAAAGATGCTTCGGGATTTTAAGGGTTAAGGGGGTCTCAGTCGATCGCCGTTTCTAGAGTGGAATCCAGGGAATTGACTAGCGTCAGTCGTCGGAAATGTTAAGTCGACTTTGGAAGTCACCAAAACATGTCTTACAGAAAGTGGCAGATGTCGGTAACGACTTGTTGGGGATAGTCTAATCCCTTACGAACATGCGCTCGGTTGCCCCTTCCCCCCACCCTCTGAAGAAGCAACATTTCCACCCACCACCCCCCAGTACCACCTCCAGCCTTCTCACAGCTGGTCAGTATTCATCAACAGTTTTTCCAAGTTTTCTCAGGAAATAATCATCCAATTTTCGTGTTTCTTGTGCATTCTTCTTATTTTTATTATCTCCACACTTGTTTACTTTCAGAAGTAAAAAATTGTACCTAAATTTGAAATTTTCAAGGATTATTTGCTTTCAAAATTAAAAACGTCTGCCAAGTGGGTGTGGCACATAGCTTCCTCGTATCCATAACCCGATTATATAGATGATCCGATGCATAGTAGTTAATCTCAAAACACCTATCTCTAAGTACCTTCCACTACCCTCATAGGGAACCATCTACACGCTAATCTGGACAATCCTAGAAAATTTCATCAAATTCGGAAGAAAAATGTATGTGATTGGATCAATAAAATGCTTAGCCTCGGCTGGGATTCAAACCCGGTACCCCTGGGGGACAGTTCTATGCGCTATCTCTGAGCTATTGAGGCCTAGTGATGCAATGAATAGGATTTGAGATTCTCACAGACCATCCCTCTATGAATGAATCCCTCTACGAAAAACCATTCTCTATAATTTTTATAGGGGACCATCTAAACACTACTCAGTAACATCCCTGGAAATTTCATTGAAATAGGATTGAAAATGTAGAAGTTATGGCTGTTACAAGGAAATTCACGTTTGCGCATGCGCAGTCGCTTCTATCAGTCCGGGGGTGATGATTTTCTTAGGACCGTCTACACACCAACCCGCACAATCGTTTAAAATTTCATAGAAATCGGACAACTTCGTAGAGTTATGCCCGTTACAAGGAATTCATGACAGACAGACACGGAACCAAAATTGTTCAGAAAGGGCTAAAACACAAAACGTGAATGAAAATTTTGATTTTGGAGAACTTTTTTTTTCGCCCTTGAAAAGTGAAAACAAAGCTTCCGCTACCTTGGTAGACTCGGAGGCAAAATTGTACCTAAATTTGAAAATTTCAAGGATTTTTGAAATTCTTTATTGCATCCACCTAGGGAATTACACTAAAGGATTGTCGCATGAATCATCAAAATCGACCAATGCTAGAGTCATTACCGACCTCTGATCCATGTTTTGAATTCATTGCTGCCCCCCCCAAACATAGTTACTTTGTCCTATAAATATCCCATCATCAACAGCTACCAACAATCTCTTGGGTTTCCATTTCTACTTGAGGCTGCAGCTCATGTAATACCATAAATTTTACATGCTGGAGTGAAGTCGTTCGTTGCATTTCCGTATGCCCTGTCGGATGCATGCGATTCATTTACTGCCATTTGAGTAGATAATTATCTACATAACTATCTACATTGAATTATAATTCAATGTCCAGCTATGCTGGACTCAACTCCAACCCTCACAGGCAAGGATTCGGAAATCGATTGCTAATAGCGCGATGCAAGAATTTCACTTTTGCTCATGCTTAGTGTTGGGAATGAGGCTGCTCCATTGAGCTGTCTCATTTGTTAACTTTTTTTATCATATGTTCAATCCGTGTATGTGTTACAAATATCAAAAATAAAAAGTTGTAAGACTAGAAAAAGTTCAAGCTAACGATCTAAACATTTGATCCTTCGAGCCAAAGAGAGGGAAACTTCGTAAACTGGTGAGTTTGTTCCAATTATTCTTTACAGTTAAGAATCGAAATGGACGACCAAAAACGTAACGTAAGAAAACGTGCCACGGCAAAAGCCACTCTAACTAGAATAGCTTCTTTCATTTGCCAATTTGATCACGCTACTCATAGTCTCGGTGATTTGAAGGTGAGGGAGGAAGCGCTCAAAAAAGCTGCTGAGCAATTTGATCTAGTTCAAACAGATATCGAACTTTTCGTAGAAGAGGATGCCGCAGAGCTGGTTACGCAAATCAAAGAACGCGACGATTTTGAAAACGCTTATTTGCAAACGCTAAGTGACATCGAACACTTGAAAACCGGGATCGTAGCTTCTACCAGTTCACAGCACCAACCCGCGCAAGCAATAATTCAAACCGCACCAGTAGAACAAAAATCGGTAATAAAATTGCCTACCATAGCATTGCCAACATTTGATGGCAAGTACGATAAATGGATAGATTACCATAGGACCTTCAACGCGTTAATCCATTCGGATAAAAACATAACTAACGTGCAAAAGTTTCATTACCTAAAATCAAGCCTTCATGGTCAAGCAAGCGAATTAATAAGTTTCTTGGAAATTTCCGATCATAATTATGACGTGGCATGGGAAACATTGTGCAACCGTTACCAAAATGACCGGAAAATAATCGACACGCATGTTTACGCGTTGCTACAATTAGAAAAAATCGTGAAATCTGACGCATCGTCACTACAATCATTTCATAACGCGATAACGAAGCATTTGCGCGCGTTAGAATATTTTGAGTTGCCAGTAGATCAGTGGGACGTGTTACTACTGCATATCTTGATTCCTAAACTTGATAGGTACACGCAAAAATTGTGGGAGGAAGAAACCGCTAACCATCGCGAGTATCCTACTATGAAGGAGTTTAAGGATTTTCTTTTGAGCAGATGTAGAATCACGGAAAACATAGAATCTCGAATAGATGTAACTAATCGCGCCAGGAAACCCGAAAAACCATGCTTACTCTCATCACCAAGAAAAACCGGTTGTAGCCTTTGCAAGGGGGATCACTACATCAATCGGTGTCCGCAAGTGCTGAGTGAGGATTTGAGTGGGAGATGGAAGATCGTGAAAGACCTCAGGTTATGTACTAACTGCTTGTCTGAAAACCATATGCAATCTAAGTGTACGAGCTCCATGAAGTGCAATACGTGTGGGAGGGCTCACAATAGTTTGCTGCACAAATTAGATTCTAGTGGTAGTGCATCAGAAGCAAGGTCTAGGACTAACCAATCGTCGATCAGCGCTTCCACTGGTCCTAATTCTTCACTTTGTACAATCACTTGTGAATCTTCCAATTCACAAACCATTTTGGCAACTGCGCTCGTACGCATTCAAAGTCAGAATGGGAAGTGGTATCCATTCCGAGTTGTCCTTGATAGTGGGTCAATGATCAATTTAGTATCTCAAGAACTCGCTAACAAAATAAAAGCTGTCCAAAAGCAATGCCAATTAGTAGTGAAAGGTGTAGGCCATAATGAAACAAGTAGCAATCATTATGTAACTTGCAAAATCAAATCAAGAAATAGGCCATACCAAAAACTTCTAAAGCTTCAAGTTATTCCCGAAGTACTCTCTGAAAAGCTTCCTGAATCAAATTTAGAAGTCAATCTTCAAAATCTTCCAGACGAAATTCGACAAAATTTAGCAGATCCGAAATTCTATCTTCCTTCTAGAATTGATGGCCTCCTCGGAGCTGAAGTATTCTACGAAATTCTCCAACACCTTGAGCAACCCTTTTCGACCTCAAGATTTTTCCTAACAAAACTTGGATATGTTTTGGGGGGGAAGTTGGAAGGGCAAAGTCAGCACAAAGTATGCTTCCTAACAGCAAATTTAAAATCAATCAAAACCTCCAAACATGAAAATACTATTTGCGAAGAAATATTTCAGTCTACCATCACTAGAGATTCCTCGTCTGGGAAATTCATTGTAAATCTACCCTTCAGAATTCAACCAGAAAATCTAGGACCAAGTTTCAATGTTGCATTGATGCGGTTTCTAAAACTTGAATCAACGTTGGACAAGAATCCTGCTCTCAAATCAAAATATAAGACTTTTATCGACGAATATGAAGAATTGGGACACATGGAGGAAGTACCTAGGGAAGATTTCAACAAGATACCACACTGTTATCTACCTCATCATGATGTGTTGAGAGATAGTTTAACCACCAAGCTCAGGGTAGTTTTCGACGCTTCTTGTCGCTATTCTAATAATTTATCACTGAATGACCTATTGATGGCTGGTCCAAATCTTCAAAATGATACATTCGACCTTTTAATAAATTTTCGCACATCCAAGTTCGCTATGATTGGTGACATATGTAAAATGTATAGAATGATTCTAGTGGACCCTGAACATCAGGATATGACTAGGATTTTATGGAGAGACAGTTCCACTGAACCTCTGAAGCACTATAGGTTGAAAACTGTAACTTATGGTACTAAAAGCGCTCCATATCTAGCCATTAGGTGCCTTCGTCAAATTTCTGCCGAACTGAAGGACTCCGATCCGCGAATCTCATCAATCATCGCTTCCAACTTCTACATGGATGATGTTCTGTACACATCAGATACCGAAGAAGCACTGGTGGAAATCAGACGAAGACTAACTTCTACTCTCTACAGGTATGGTCTAGATCTAAGAAAATGGTGTTCTAACTCTCCGAAACTGATTGAAGACCTGAAGTCAAGTATTGATGAATCCGAAGTTAGTTCTACGTCATACACTATTGTAGAGCCGTCAGAGCACAATAAAATAAAAGCTTTAGGCATCTCTTGGCACCCTACTTATGACTATCTGCATTTCAAAATCAATGAGACGAATTCACCAGTCAGAATCACAAAGCGAGTCATATTGTCAGACATAGCTAGTCATTTCGATCCTCTTGGGTTACTATCTCCTGTATTGATACTTGGCAAAATCTTCTTACAGCAGCTTTGGCAAGAGAAGTTGGACTGGGATTCGGAACTATCCTCAGAATTGCAAGCCAAGTGGAGGAGCTACCGAGAAGATCTCCCGTTGCTGACTGATGCGCACATCCCCAGAAATGTTGGATCAGGAGACCATCATACGTTCCAGCTACACGGATTTTCTGATGCTTCACTTTCTGCCTATGGTTGTAGTATATACATTACATCACTTAACGAAAATGGTGAGAGGGTTAGCAGACTTTTATGCGGTAAGGCTAGAGTTGTACCACTGAAAAGGATTACTCTACCCTGTCTAGAGTTGATAGCAGCCACCCTACTTGCTCTGTTAGTTGATAAAATAGCTAAAATATTAAAAGTGAACAAATCTCAATGCCATTTCTACACTGATTCTCAAATTGTGTTGGCTTGGATAAGAGGGTTCCCAAATCAATGGAAAATGTTTGTTGCAAATCGAGTTGAGAAAATTCAAACTCATTCTTCCTGTGAACAATGGCAATATGTGCCTTCATCCGAAAATCCTGCAGATATTGCGTCGAGGGGTTTGCCGGCTAAAGAGTTCCTAAACTTTAATTTGTGGTGGGAAGGTCCTGCATGGCTATGCAGTGATAGTTTTCCATTGTACCCTACCTTAAATATAGAAACCGTTCCAGAGCAAAGAAAAATTCGATATTGCCTAACGCTGAAACTTGATTCGAGTGCACTCAGATTAGCTAGCGAATTTTCTTCTTGGGACAGGTTGACGAGAGTAACTGCTTGGATACATCGTTTCTATTCAAATACGAAAAATCGATTGAAAAAACGAAAGCATGGAGAAGCTCTACCGCCTAAGAAACTTGCCAAATTTGATAACCGTAGGGACTATTTGAAAATCCCTGAAATAAGGTATTCAGAGACGTTCTGGTTACTGGAAGTCCAAACAGAGGCTTTTGCCAAAGAGATAACCAGCCTCCGACAAGGCGAAGAAATATCATCTGCCAGCAAATTGAAGTCTCTGTCTCCATTTCTAGAGTCAAATGGACTACTTCGAGTAGGCGGAAGGCTCCAGAAAGCATTGATTCCCTGGAGTCAGAAACATCCTATATTGATCCCTCATGATTCTCATATCTGCACCTTAATTTTCAGATCCTACCATAAAAAGTACCTACATGTTGGACCTCAAGCCTTACTCGCGATAATCAGGACGAAGTACTGGCCAACCAATGGGCGTAACAAAGCAAAGAAGACTGTGCATCAATGCATCACTTGCTTCAAGGCAAAGCCTAAACCTGCAACGTACTTCATGGGTAACTTACCAGAAGACAGAGTCAAACCCAACAGACCTTTCACAGTCACTGGAGTAGATATCACTGGACCGATCTACCTAAGATCATTCGCCAAGAGGCCAGTGAGGATCAAGGGGTACATCGCTCTATTTGTCTGCTTTGTGACAAGAGCTGTACACTTGGAGGTAGTAAGTGACTTGACTTCAAAAGCTTTTATAGCAGCCCTCAAGAGATTTTTTGCAAGAAGAGGAAAGAGCTCACGAATTTACTCCGACAATGGCTTGAACTTCGTAGGGGCTCATCGAGAGCTGCGAGAATTATTTTTTGATGCTAAGAGCAATGAAACTGTCCAGGAATGGGCTGCGACAGAGGAAGTCGAATGGTTCTTCATTCCACCTGGATCGCCTAATTTTGGAGGGCTCTGGGAAGCTTCGCTCAAAGCTGCAAAAAAGCATTTAGTGCGTGTTGTCGGCAGCACTCTTTTGAATTTTGAAGAGATGTCGACTGTTTGCTGTCAAATTGAAGCAATTCTGAACTCGAGACCGATGACATACCTATCTTCCGATCCAAACGAGTTCACAGCACTGTCACCTTCCCACTTTCTGGTCGGAGGTCAACTATCATTTCCTGAGGAACCTGACTTAACATCTCGAGTAATGAACCGCCTGAAGCTATGGCAGCGTACTCAAGCCTGTATGCAAGTTTTCTGGAAAAAATGGTCTACAGAATTCCTCTCCTCTCTTCAGCAGAGAGCAAAATGGACAAAAGACCACAAAAACCTGGAAGTAGGTGCACTCGTGCTGCTCAAGGAAGAAAATTTGGTCCCAATGAAGTGGCGGTTGGCACGGGTCATCGAAGTGCATCCTGGCAACGACGGACGTGTCCGGGTTGCTTCTATCCGCCTACCAAACGGATCCATCACAAGAAGGACTGTCTCGAAGCTGTGTCCACTACCGACCCTAGAAGAAGATGAGGCCTTCAACCGCGAAGTTTCAGCCTCCCTTGGATTTGAAATGGACTCTGAAGAGCGCCCATCTCAAAGGGGGGGAAAATGTTGGGAATGAGGCTGCTCCATTGAGCTGTCTCATTTGTTAACTTTTTTTATCATATGTTCAATCCGTGTATGTGTTACAAATATCAAAAATAAAAAGTTGTAAGACTAGAAAAAGTTCAAGCTAACGATCTAAACACTTAGTGCTGCCGTTGGTCTGAAATTCATAGGGATCCACCTAACGATCAATCCCAAACGATCCTCCCAGTATGAGCATAATTGGACAATCAAAAGAAAATGCAATCAATGCAGATCGTTTCACTGAGAAGATACGAAGTCATAATGACGGCAAGTAATGTTCGCGTTCGTACATCGTTGCAAAACGGCGCATGAGTTCCCGACATTAATTCATCCGTGGAAAATACCTTCATTAAGACCGATATGAAATAACGCTGTGACACGAAACAACTTGATTGCTTCTCACTAGTCACTCGCCAAACGCACAGTTTTCGCTCGTTTCAAATTTATTATACCTTCTCTGAGCACCACCAAGAGCAAAATATGATCAACGCGCTCCACCACATCCGTATGTATGCCTTTCGGAATGCTCCTCGTCGTAAAAATGCAAATTATTGAGACAAAGAGGGTTTTTGTTGCGAAAAATAGAAAAGAATACAGACAATACCGAATATCTTCCGAAGAGAGAATGGTGAAATTGTATTCTGTCAAAAAAAAATCCTTACAATATTGGAAATGCCCTACTAACATGAGAAAGAGAACTGGAATAGAATCTATTCCAGTAATATCTGATATTAATGAATACAGGGTGTCACCCTTTCGGGCGCACCACCTGGCAGGGTTCGATTCTACAACTAATTTGCAACAAAAAATGTCTCGTAGCAATTTGTTCTTAGAGGCTTCGTTTTCGAGTTATTTCACTTTTAAGATTTTTTTCGTGTTTTCGATCTTACATCACTAAAATGGCTGTAACTCCCTCAACTGATGAAGTATATTGAAATTTGATTATATCAGTGGAAAGAGCGTCAAATTTCCTATCTCCCTGATGGGGTTTTAGAAAATTTTAAATGAAACGAAGGGGTGTAAAATAAACCAAAAGTAAAAAATTGGTAAAGTTTCGAAAATTTTCACTTTTTTCAAAGCTTGATTCTCGAAACGTCGTGAACGAAAATTTCCATGCTGTAAGCCTAAAAGTTGTATGTGAATCCCAACTTTCTAACGGCGTAGTCATTTTTTTTAAAACACCACTTATTCAGTTAGAAACGACGTGTTTAGGGCAGAAAACGTTCATTTTCGGGTGTAAATCGGCGTTTTTCACCAGAAATGCTTTCCAACTTAATAAATCATTTGACATGAAATTTTACGTACTTTTTGACGCTGAATCGAATGGTAACACTTTCCGATCTCCTCGACAAACAAAAAGTACTTTTCAAGCCCTTTCTGGGTTAAACAGGGTACAACTGAGTCCTCGACTCCCAACTTGTTATCTATCGAAAAGATAAAGCTTTCCGCAAATAATCGGGACGATATTTTCAAGACAGAGGGCAAAAATTGGGTAAGTCAACAAAGTGGAAGAGTGCGAGTCATTAATAACCCAGTCCTCCCTTAATGACAATTTTGGATAGAACGAACAACGAGATTGAGCCCTTCGCCCAAAGGAAAAGGCTTGAAAAGTACTATTTGTTTGTCGAGAAGATCGGAAAGTGTTACCATTCGATTCAGCGTCAAAAAGTACGTAAAATTTCATGTCTAATGATTTATTAAGTTGGAAAGCATTTCTGGTGAAAAACGCCGATTTACACCCAAAAATGAACGTTTTCTGCCCTAAAAACGTCGTTTTCTAACTGAATAAGTGGTGTTGAAAAAAATGACTACGCCGTTAGAAAGCTGAAATTCACACGCAACTTTTAGGCTTACAGCGTGGAAATTTTCGTTCACGACGTTTCGAGAATCAAGCTTTGAAAAAAGTGAAAATTTTCGAAACTTTACCAATTTTTTACTTTTGGTTTATTTTACACCCGTTCGTTTCATTTGAAATTTTCTAAAACCCCATCAGGGAGATAGGAAATTTGACGCTCTTTCCAATGATATAATCGAATTGTAATTTACTTCATCAGTTAAGGGAGTTACAGCCATTTTAGTGATGTAAGGTCGAAAACACGAACAAAATCTTAAAAGTGGAATAACTCGAAAACGAAGCCTCTAAGAAAAAATTGCTACGAGACATTTTATGTTGCAAATTAGTAGTAGAATCGAACCCTGCCCGGTGGTGCGCCCGAAAGGGTGGCACCCTGTAGAATAGAGAAAAATAAAAGTCAGCGTTTCCTTTGTTTAACTAAAATTAATAGATAGTTCGCCTGAAAAGAGTTTGAGCGGTAATATTATGAGACATCTGAGAGAGAAATAAAGCTCTTTATGTAACTATTTTCCTTAGGACGGGGTACTCAGTCACTTAGACTATGATTGATGTGTTGTGACATTATGTACCTATAAGTCTCGTTGGAAGTGTAAAAACTTCAGTTGAAAAAGATTGATAACCAGAAAGAGTAGAAAACCTCTAGTAATAGTCAAGCGTTTTCAGCATTTTTATAGTTACTTAGCAGTTAGATAGTAAGTTAGTAAAGGCTAACGGAGGTTGAACCTTTGAGAAAACGTGGGAGGACTGATGGAACAAGTTATTTCTGGGATGTCTCCTGAGCTATTCCTTCGTGTATCGAGTATAAAGATAAATCATTTAAGGGTCGTGTGTGTTCAATACCGACTGAATTATTTGGCACACCGCAATAACCGCATTGAAATTTAAAGGAATTCATAACATAATATCTGAAAATATTGTCTTATAATACAGGGTGTTACTCAGTATCAAAACTTCAGAGTTCAATTTGACAAGGTATTTCCTAAAAAGAATGTCTCCCAACAATTTTCTTTTAAACTCCTTTTCCAGGTTTTTTCAGTTGTAATATTTTTTCGTAATTTTGACCGTACGACATTAAAACTACCACAACTCCCGTTATTTACCAAGTAAATTCAAATTTGAGAACATCATTGGAAATTGCGGTAAATTTCCAAGCTACCTAGTGCAAAACCAAAATCGATTTTCTTGTAAAAAAGTTTTCTTTTGCATTCAAACTTGATTTTTTCAGCTAATTTCAATTTAACCCTTAATTTCCCACATGATTTTAAAAAATTGTTTTTTCGGATTTTTTATTCAAATTTTGATGTATTTTGACAAATCTATAGAATATTTTAACAGAAGGTACCTCAAAGGCCCTAATCTTTCTGCTCAAGAATGGTCTTTCTAATCTTTCTATAGAATATTTGAACAGAAGGTACCTCAAAGGCCCTAATCTTTCTGCTCAAGAATGGTCTTTCTAATCTTTCCATAGAATATTTGAACAGAAGGTACCTCAAAGGCCCTAATCTTTCTGCTCAAGAATGGTCTTTCTAATCTTTCCATAGAATATTTGAACAGAAGGTACCTCAAAGGCCCTAATCTTTCTGCTCAAGAATGGTCTTTCTAATCTTTCCATAGAATATTTGAACAGAAGTTACCTCAAAGGCCCTAATCTTTCTGCTCAAGAATGGTCTTTCTAATCTTTCTATAGAATATTTGAACAGAAGGTACCTCAAAGGCCCTAATCTTTCTGCTCAAGAATGGTCTTTCTAATCTTTCTATAGAATATTTGAACAGAAGGTACCTCAAAGGCCCTAATCTTTCTGCTCAAGAATGGTCTTTCTAATCTTTCTATAGAATATTTGAACAGAAGGTACCTCAAAGGCCCTAATCTTTCTGCTCAAGAATGGTCTTTCTAATCTTTCCATAGAATATTTGAACAGAAGGTACCTCAAAGGCCCTAATCTTTCTGCTCAAGAATGGTCTTTCTAATCTTTCCATAGAATATTTGAACAGAAGGTACCTCAAAGGCCCTAATCTTTCTGCTCAAGAATGGTCTTTCTAATCTTTCCATAGAATATTTGAACAGAAGTTACCTCAAAGGCCCTAATCTTTCTGCTCAAGAATGGTCTTTCTAATCTTTCTATAGAATATTTGAACAGAAGGTACCTCAAAGGCCCTAATCTTTCTGCTCAAGAATGGTCTTTCTAATCTTTCCATAGAATATTTGAACAGAAGGTACCTCAAAGGCCCTAATCTTTCTGCTCATCAAAATCAGTCTGTAAGTAAACCCAATTTTGTTGGAGTAGAAGAAGGAAACTTGGAAAAATCCTTGGTGGAATGTTGGGGTCAATTATTACTCATAAAGTACGAAACCAAGGAATAAGGTGGAGAAGGTTCACTTCATAAAGGAATCAGTGCAGCCTTAGACAGTACAGCGCCATCTCTCACGAGGAAACCCAACTAATCGGCAACAAGGTGAGAAATGAGGGTAGAAGGTACCTCAAAGGCCCTATTACAGTCTTTGCACTCTTTGAATTATTATCTTCTTATTATTACGCTTATTTACATAAATTTTCTTTCTATTTTTTTACTACCATAGTTAGAGTATCAAGATAGCCAAAGCTATCAGCTTTGGTTTAAAAGTTGATAAACTGTTGCAGGTAAAAATCGGACTTCCTAAAAGATACCTTGGGATATTAAGGGTTAAAAAATAAAAAACGATAGACCGTTGGATGGAAGGCTGAACATTTGGACATGTTTTTTTCCGAAGAGGGGATTGAAATGAGCAGGTATTCAGAATAAAACCTACGATCAAAAAAGTCAAATTTTCGAAAATGTTAAAACTTTGTTTTATGGCAATTTTTTAAAAGTGTTTCACTCTCAAAAGATTTTGGAAATTTAACGCTCTAACGATATCTTGGTAAATAACAAGGAGTCGTGGCATTAATGACATGGTAAAATTACGAAAAAATCTTGATATTGAAAAAACATGGAGAAACAAGGGGTTAAAACGAAATTGCTGAGACATTTTTTGTGTGTTGGAAATACCTTATAGAATTGAAACCTGAAGTTTTGACCAACTTGAGTGTAGACACATATTAGAATATGACATTTATAAGTTAATACCTAGGTTCACTTCCTACATTCTATTAAAACCATACTTTTTTTATATGATTTTGTCCGAAAAATTTGTTTGTGCGACAGACAGATATGGAAATTGTGTAGATTGGGAGAGATTGTTCAACCTTGATTAAAACAAGGGCCACCTCTGGAAAGGACTAAGGTTATTCTCTATAAAGGCCTTAGGATATTCTCTTCGAGGTATGAGGGCATTCAAAATAGTTCTTACTTGAAGGCGAGATGTGAATATTCGAATGACAAAACGACGATTGTTCACAAATTGCTAGATTTCGTCACAAATTATTCACTCGTAGGGCTGAAATTCTTGATGTTGCGGCCAGAAAGGAACAAAACCGGTACCTTCCAAAATCAACGAAAAGAACTGTGGACAACAATGAAAGAAATTTTAGGTACGTACAATGGGGGACATACACTACAAATGTGCAGATTTACCATCACCTCACAATCACAAACTTGAAAACCTTTGAGATAGGAGTAGTAACCAGCTGAAGAGATGAATTATATCTGAAGTAGGGGAGTGGGGGGCACATTTGACATAGGGGCACATTTGACAATGGCTGTTTGTCACACAAGATTTGAATTTTACCGCGATTTCGTGTTTTTGTATTGTGAAGAAGAAGAAGAAGAACCATTCCAGGTGAAAACCGTGCAGGTTACAAATCATCTAGTCGGCTCATGGCGGTTTGAGTGTTTGGACCCCTCAAAAGTAGGTTTTTTTTCATTTTGTTTTTCGTTGATTACCGAGTGGATTCAGTTTTTTTTCAAATGTAGCTCATCCAGTTTGTCAGTCGTATAATATACGAGTATATTATACGACATATTATGTCTCCATGCAAGTGTTTTCCTTGGATTCTTCAAAACAATTCATCATTCGAGGTTGGCTTGGGTTTTACTGTAATGGCTACCCTCGGGGTAGGGGTGTGTCGGTCCAGGCATTTCCCTGGAACGGTTCCAACGGTTACGGTGACAAAGATGTAACCGTTCCAAATTACCGGTACAGTTCCATTACCGATACAGGCGATCAAATCCCACTCACATGGCATGGATGAAGCAGGCAGTCAAGTCCCTATCGTCCTTCTTCCATGCTTATGATCTCAACTTGCAATACAATAGCATCATTTTCCTTGACAATTCGCTAAAAGGAAGGAATTTGAACAAGTGTTACAAAAGAGGCAATTTATTATAACTAATAGTTACCAAACAATTCAAGGAAAGAATTATGACGTTGCAGTTTAAGAACTTAACATGACAATAATAAATTAATAAAACTGGAGACAACTTCCATGCTAACCTGTCCAGAAGATAACTTCCCGCTCAAGAGCCATTCCATGAACCATTCTCAGTCCATGGAAGTAGTAAGGGCGCTTCCAGGTACAACATGGAACAGAACTGAGAACAAGATCCATGCTTACCGGTCCAGAGCCATTGAACCATTCTCTGTGATATCTTATCGGTCCGGTTACATCCTTACCGGTCCAGTTCCATCCTCACCAATCAGAATGATCAGATTGATGAGATGATTGATCAGATCATTCTGATTGGTGAGGATGGAACTGGACCGATAGAAAAGATTCTCTTCCCGGTCCAGAGCCATCTTAAGATATCTTATCAGTCCGTGGAACTGGACCGGTAAGGGTCGAGTTTTTGTCACTGCGTGGAACCGTTCCAACCTGATACTCGGTTCCACAGTCCCGGTACAGCTGTACCGACACACCTCTACCTCGGGGTAGTTTTGACAGTTTTGCTAGGGGAACATTTGACATATATTTTGACATATATTTTTATATACCTATGAAGTTTGTCAATGCTATGTTGATGTAGGATTTTGAATACCTACTCGACCTGACGTTTTTCAATAAACATCTTTGTTTTGATCATTATTTTTTGTTACTTCAATTCCTACATCCATAAAACTTGGTGTTCCTTTCAGAAAGAAGAGTGGGTACTCATCTAATTGAAATTGTGTTGGTAGTGTTGATTGTTACAGGCTGCAGGGTCTATAGTTGTTCTGTCTGACTCAACATTATTGCCAGATAATGATTTGCCGGACGTTCCATGGTTTTTTTTGGTAAGATTAGTTTAGAATTATGGTACTTTCTGTGAACTGTCAAAAGTGCCCCTTTCTCATGTCAATTGTGCCCCACCGGTGGGGCACAATTGTCACTTCCTAAGCATTTTGAAAATTTACAAAAAAAAAAAAATACTTGGCATGCAGATTGAAAAAGGAACGAGATGTATGTAGGTAGCAAAAATACCGTAGTTAACGATAGAAGAAAGAAATTCAAGACCTCTCGTTCTTTCAACCTTGTAGGATGGAAAATGCGAAAAAGTGTCAAATGTGCCCCCCACTCCCCTACCTACTACTAATTATCTTTTAATTCACTTCCTTTCTTCCTTATCTTTTTCCCAAGATCGATACTGATAGGCATTAACGTTATGCATCACTTCACGCTGTATCTCTACTCAATGTGATGACCAAACGCTTTTCATTTCGCCACGAAGCATCTCTACTTAATGCATGATTTGATGAATAGTTTCTATCCATCCAGCTCATCTTGAAGTTAGGATTATCGTAAATTCCTCAATTCTCTCCTTTGTTTTCGGGGAAATTTGTAGAGTCATCTCAGATCCATCATTCATCAAATCAAGAAGAATATTAGTATCTAGTCATGTCTGAAACCAATACTAAATCGAGTAAGAATCTACCTATGAAAATTACATCAAAATCGAGTAGTTTTATTCCGTCAGTCCGCGGGACTTTCCATAGTGAGCCCATGGACCGATTTTGAGAATAGAAACAGGACACGTGAGTTATGGAAACCGCCTGAAATCTAGAATGAAATTTCATTAATGCGTATCACTTGGTACAAAATTATGAAAATCAAACTAAATCTATAGGTACTCCTGCTCAAAATTAGAGCACCACCATCTATTTCTTCGTTTGTCCCCTTCTTTTTTTTTCCTTATCAAGTTTTTATCTATTTGCACATGTTTTTTTTGCATAGGTACACAGAAAGAAAAAGGTAACTAAAAAAGTACAAATTCGAGAAAAAATATGTTTATAATAAATTAAAGAAAAATGCATTTCTTGTGGTAAAATTATGAAAAATGAAAATGTGAAAAAAGAGGTTTGAATTCTGCCAGTTTAGCTTGTCAAACCTTGGTATTACCTCCTCTAGCTCGGATGAGGGCTTGCAGCCTTCTAACGATGCTTTTAATCAAGTTTTGGGTACCTTCCTGGGGATATTCTCCCATTCCTCTTTTGCTGATGTTTCCAGCTGCTGAGAATTGTCTGATAGTGGATCTCAGACTTGAATTTTTCTTTTCAGCATGTCCCAAACATGCTCTATCGGATTCATGTCTGGGCTCCTTAATAGCCAGTCCAGGATTCAAAATTTATAAGAGAAGAAGGAAAGAGACAAATGAAGAAATGGATGGTGGTGCTCTAATTTTGAGCAGGAGTGTATATCAAAAATGTCTATAGGGTGTCACTTTTCCCTTACTGAGGACTAGGTACTGGGAAAAATTATATCACCTCCTTCTGAACCAGAACAATCCCTCCGATACAACGAAGAAAACGAGCTCAATCGTCTGCGGTCGTTAACATTGTCAACAAGGGACGCTCCAATATATTTCAGGTGGAGGGTCACCGACTCAAAACATTTATCTTACTAAATCAGTCATGACTAATCACAGGCGCTCAGGCCCACTAATGTATCGGCTTAGACCTTCCCAGATTATCAAGTCCACCTTGACGGGAACCCGGTTTTTTATTCTCTTTATTAAAGGAGACATAAGTGCTGTAGAGTTTTGTTCCATCGCGCGGGTTTTTTTTTGTGTTGCGACCCCCGTCCTGATTACATAATGAAACTTTGTAGACGCCCACGATATATCTAGAGGGCCGCTCTGAGGACTTCCGTCTCGCGACTGCCTCTCCGGGAGCCTAGGTCGGCCATTTTCGCTTTCCGTCGGTTATCTTGGATGTAAGCTTACCATGGTACCTTTGTGCAACTCAGTCAACTATAAATGCTGTTAGTTACCGACCGACCAAGAAAAGTACTTGTTCGTGATATTTTTTCTTTCCAACTTCCAATTATCCATTTCCTGACAGAAGGTGATGAAAATAAGTTTTTCTTCGGTTGATTTTCCTAGTTATCCGGATATAAACAGATGTTGCCCTAAAACTTTCTCACATCTCAGCTCTCCAACGGTTCTTAAAAACTGCACAGTGATTCAGGGAAGAAAATAAGGTTTAAATGAAAAAAAATAGTTTGACATCCGATTTTGGGTCTCAGAGCTTTTTTTCGAACAGTCTAGTGCATAGTTTCTACTTCGCTAATAGAATCTCAGTCAGTCACGGTATGTTTCGGCACTACGCTAATGTTGACATCTCCTGGTTTGTCAGCCAGCATGATATTTGGATCTGTATCGCAATTCTCGAACTCCTCAGTACTCTGCTTACCCCAGAGAGAGGTTCAGCTTCTAATTTCAGCATAAAGTTCGCCGATTTATTTGTTTTTAACCTCTGCGGCCTGTAGGTTCAGTCTAGCTACAGTCTAGCCACTATTTCATGTTCTTATTATGCTGAGTTTCCAGGTTAGATAATAATAAATAGCCCCACAATTTACCCTAGCTGAATTGGTTTTTTTCTTGGTTGTTGTGGAGAAGGAAGCGGAGGACGTCAATATACTCTTTTCAACATTTATTTGGCTAGCGCTTTCGGGGCAAACTATGGCCCCTTTCTCAAGCCTACAAGAAAAAACAATTAATTGAAGACTACAAAATTAACCTCTAACATGAACAATACAGTTAGTATAACCAACCAGTCAAAAAAAAAAAAAAATTTATGTCAAAAAACGTCATTACTTAATAATACGTTATAACTTAAAATAATTAACGTTTTTTGACATAAATTTTTTTATTTGACTTGTTGGTTATACTAACTGTATTGTTCATGTTAGAGGTTAATTTTGTAGTCTTCAATTAATTGTTTTTTCTTGTAAGCTTGAGAAAGGGGCCATAGTTTGCCCCGAAAGCGCTAGCCAAATAAATGTTGAAAAGAGTATATTGACGTCCTCTGCTTCCTTCTCCACAACAACCAAGAAAATGACTACAGCAGGAGTACAGAACAATGAATTGGTTTTCTTGAGTGGGAGGTCTCTTTGGTTAAATTCAATAAAATATTACGTTTTTGGCTGGTTTTCTCGAGATGGAGATCCCATTCTGAGCCTTCCTTCGTTCAATCGAATCAAATAGTTTTAAAAAATGGTTTAATTCTACGTTTTGAGCTGGTTTGATCGATAGAGAGGTCCCAACCTCGTTCCTTCGTTAAATTGAATCAAATAGTTGAAAAAGACAGTTGAAATGAACGTTTTGGGTTGGGTTTTTAAGAGGGAAGTCTGATTCTGAGCTTTGTACCTTCGTTGAATCGAATCTGGTAGTTGTAAATTCGACGTTTCGGGGTGAATTTCTTGAGAGGGAGGTCCGATTGTGAGCCTTGTTCCTTCGCTGGATTGAATCAAATACTTGAAAATGGAAGTTGAAATCGACATTTTGGATTGGTTTTTTCGAATAGGTACGATATTTAATCACACGATTTTTGCACACGAAAGGTACAAAACCTTCTTCTTCAACTTTTACTTGGGTCCAGAAAAGTAAAAATTTACTCTTAAAGCCTTTGGTGTGGGTACATCGTTGCTAGTAGATCTGCTAATGACAATAAATGATGCCGTTGTCCAATCAGAGCCTTACTGTTATGCAGGTACCAGAAACACGCTCAACTGATTCTCAACATGCAGTTCATTAGTCTCCCAGGGCCGTGGCAAGGCACCAGTTTGTTGGGGACATTAATGATGGAGCAGCGCAGATGTTGGCCCCTTGATTACATTGACGCAGACGTAATAATGAAATGGGAGGCTGGCGGGACCTTTTGTTCTGTCTTCCCTACACTCGGTGAAACTTCTACCTGTTATAATTAGCCGTTGAACTCACTGGGTTTACGATTGATTGGTGAAAGTACTTGACAGTAATTATTATTCATAAAATGAAACAACTGCAGTAATAGTGGAAGGCCTGTTGTTATTTGAGTGGACGTTGGAGATTGCTCTACAGATACGTGTGGGCCCGTGCAACGGATGGATAAAGAAGGATAATAGCTGGAAGTAAGACTGGGAAAATACTTGGGAAAATTTTGCCATGCAAACTAAAATTACACTACTAAAATTTTTTTTTTTTTATAATTCAAATTATTTTTGGAAAGGTCTTGCCCTCACCTTCATTTTGGCGTTTTCAAATTCTTCTTTCTTTCCGTAGGGGAGCTATACATTTTTCCCAATACCGTTCTCAAATTGCCCCTACAATAGGTGTAACTTGGGAAAACACGTTTATTCGCCAGTCTTCAGGTGAAAAAACTCATAACAGTAAGTTTAGGCAACGTTTCAAATTAAAAAAAAAAAATTGTGACGAAAATCTTACAACGCGTCAAAACATTTTTATTTGTGTTTAGAACAAAAATAACAGCAAATATTCTTTGAGTGTTTCTCCAGTGTATGGAGCAAAGAACATCCTTTTTCTGAAAGAAAACTTTCTGAAATACTTACGGACTAACGGAAATAACATTCCCAGTTTCGCCCCCAATGATAAAAACGACGATAGCAGAGCTCATTTCATCAATAAATTATTGAAAACTTCGTAGATTACAAGTAAAATTTACTCTAAGGAAGAAACAAGTTAAGGTATTTACTGAAAAAATTTCTGTAAATTTAAGCATTTAATGCTACGAGAAGGCCGGGGGCCTGGAAGTTTGACAGTGCCTGTCAACTAGGGATGACAACGATATTTCGATATATGAAATTTATCGATAGATCGCGGTTGATATATGGATATAGAGAACCGATATTATCTGTCAATATCAATATATTTACCGATAATAATATATCGCGACTTAAGTAAAAGTATCTGTCTAAAACATTATGTAATTTTATTCCAAATTTTGTAGGTACCTACGAGATGGCTTGATTTCAGCTATTGACTTCAGCTCAAACACGTGTACATGAATAGTTTACGCCTACAGAGGCGCTCAGGGCTCAATTATTTGACTTGAGCCGAAAATAAAGGAGCCGCGTTTACATTAAAACTACCTACTGGGTATACGAAGTGAAGCAGGTTTTCACAACAATAGTATGTGCGCCTGGGTAGGAAAAACTCTTTATTGTTATTTTTAATCTAAGGTACACCTCATTCTGAGAATTTTGGTACTAACCGCGACCTTCTAGCGTGTGTAAATCTTTTCCTACGAATTTTTAATGTTTCGACCTTTTATGACGTTACAGTGGGCTGGGGGGTCCCACCGAGGCGAGATGGGCGCGTGACGTCATGAACGGTCAAAACTTTGAAAAATCATAGAAACAGATCTACTCACGCTAGAAGGTCGCGGTTGGTGCCAAAATTCTTAAGATCTACTTTAGATTAAAAATCTAAAAAAAATCAAGGCACCCCCCCATTATTTTCAATTTTGAAGGACCCAGTCAATTTATAAATCCAACATTGCAGTCCAATATTGAATCCAATTTATAAATCCAATAGTGAAGAAATCTACGATATTTTATATGTTAGAACCCCTGAAGGTAGTTTTATCAACCAAATTTGAAACCCCAAAAAGTCCTGTGCTCTGAAACCACGACATTTTCGCACTTTTTCTCTTTTTAAACTATGAATTTTGATAATTCATACCCGTTAAAACTTTTTAAGTAGGTTAAGTACTAATTTCAACCGGATTTCCGAGTAAATCTTCCGATATGTCGAGTATATCGATATATTTCTCCCAAAATGATGTTAGAAACGTGTCGATTCACCTACCTACTTACTTCAACACGTTTTTCCAACTAGATCTTCCGATAGGTAAATCAAAATATCGATACGATACATTTTCTACAATAATATCGAAGGTCGATGTATCATCTCATTGATCATACATTGGTTTCATTCGATATGAAATCCCTACTGTCAGTGACAGTCTGTCACCAAAAGCGGCTGGTACGGTTCGTGATATGAAAAGCCGCCATCTTGGCTGCCTAAAATTTATCAACTCGAAACAGCTGTTACTATCACTGGGTGGAAGTTGGCAAACCAGGAAAATTTGAAGCAATTGAAAGATACTATCGTTATTTAGGTAGGCATGGAAGGAACAAAAAAGCTGATTTCCAAATTGCCCCGTGATTCTCAAGTAACCCTCTCTGACAACTAAGTTTTCTGTTCCCCGATGCGCTCTGGAATGCATGCATTACTAAACAATGTTTTGCAATCATCTCGCCGCTCTCTTTGGTTTTTTAGCTTTTGGCATTTTGGAAACCTCGCGTGTCTGCATACGCTAGGTTTCCTTCTAATATTCTCTATATAGTATAATTTATTTTCATCATCGTCGTGTACGCGCCCTTTCCGAATGCCGCCGTAGGATAATATGAGAAGAGAATTGAATGAAAAAAAGGAGAAAATCCCACCGGGCATAGCTTGCATTATTCATCGGTGCGATTTAAATTAAGCGCCCATTGCCGGTGATGTTATTGGAAGTGCGTGAGCGTGGGCGCCCGAACGGGGGTACAAGTTGAAGGATGATGAAGAGGGGGAAGCGGGACCACGTCGACCCAAATACTGGTAGCTCTGAGAAACTGCATATATCCTGCCTCGGCCAACACGACGCATACCCGGCCTATTTCAAGGTCCGATCCCTCAGACTGATTTATCTTTTCGTCTTCCTGAGCAAACCCTCCGTTGAAAAGCGTTAATTCGGTGAGAAAATTACCTCTGGTGACCATTCCTGTGGTGGGAACCTCTGTACTCGGGCTTCTTGCAATATGATGGCAAAGTCCCGTGCCGGGTTATGGATTCTCTCAACAATCCCAGTTTTGAGAGATCCTGGGATTCTGAGTATGTGGAAGGAAGGGATTCTAATATGTCAAGAACCAAGACAAGAACCTAAACACCAAGAACAGTCAGAACCTCAAAACCTATTCTTAATCAAGTCTATTACACCTATTAATTCGTCTTCCTGAGCAAACCCTCCGTTGAAAAGCGTTAATTCGGTGAGACAATTACCTCTGGTGACCTGTGGTGGGAACGTCTATACTCGGGCTTCTTCCAGTATGATGGCAAGTCCCGTGCCAGGTTATGGATTCTCTCAACAATCCCAGTTTTGAGAGATCCTGGGATTCTAAGTATGTGGAAGGAAGGGATTCTGATATGTCAAGAACCAATACAAGAACCTAAACACCAAGAACAGTCAGAACCTCAACACCTATTCTTAATTAAGTCTATTACTATTACTATTAATTCGTCTTCCTGTGCAAACCCTCCGTTGAAAAGCGTTAATTCGGTGAGAAAATTACCTCTGGTGACCTGTGGTGGGAACCTCTGTACTCGGGTTTCTTGCAATATGATGGCAAGTCCCGTGCCAGGTTATGGATTCTCTCAACAATCCCAGTTTTGAGAGATCCTGGGATTCTAAGTATGTGGAAGGAAGGGATTCTGATATGTCAAGAACCAATACAAGAACCTAAACACCAAGAACAGTCAGAACCTCAACACCTATTCTTAATTAAGTCTATTACACCTATTAATTCGTCTTCCTGTGCAAACCCTCCGTTGAAAAGCGTTAATTCGGTGAGAAAATTACCTCTGGTGACCTGTGGTGGGAACCTCTGTACTCGGGTTTCTTGCAATATGATGGCAAGTCCCGTGCCAGGTTATGGATTCTCTCAACAATCCCAGTTTTGAGAGATCCTGGGATTCTAAGTATGTGGAAGGAAGGGATTCTGATATGTCAAGAACCAATACAAGAACCTAAACACCAAGAACAGTCAGAACCTCAACACCTATTCTTAATTAAGTCTATTACACCTATTAATTCGTCTTCCTGTGCAAACCCTCCGTTGAAAAGCGTTAATTCGGTGAGAAAATTACCTCTGGTGACCATTCCTGTGGTGGGAACCTCTGTACTCGGGTTTCTTGCAATATGATGGCAAGTCCCGTGCCAGGTTATGGATTCTCTCAACAATCCCAGTTTTGAGAGATCCTGGGATTCTGAGTATGTGGAAGGAAGGGATTCTGAGTAGAAGGAATTCTGATATGTCAAGAACCAAGATGTTGGGGCAAAGGGGTGACAGGTGAAATTAGTCAACCAAATTTTGCACACCAGAATTGTATTAAAAAGAAAATTATCGGAGCTCACACTGACTGGTGGTTATATTATAAAATAAAGAAAAACCTATAGGAAGCTTCCCTATACCTAATAAATATTCAAAATACATAGAATAACTAAATCACTCGTATATATTCCAAATTAAATGCTGCGATGAGGGGATCCGCGACGTCCGGAATTCCGCGATTCAGAGAGTTCGCCGAGAGGATGAACGACTATTGGTAGTATGTACTGGTTACGTACGTACTACATACTAGTACTATAGATACATCCAACCTGAATATTTTGAAGGTTTGCTTGGCGCTGCCGAAGACTCCGGGACAATCTCCTTGTGTCCAGAACTTGAAGGAGTTGAAGTAACCTCCAGATTATGAAAAGTCGCCTTCTTGTAGTTTTTCCAGGAAACTACGTTGATTTTGACTCAGGATACTGCGACCTGCACTCAAATTATTGAATTCAAAACTTGGAAAAGGCTAGAGAGGTTGTTGTAGTGGCGAGCGCACACGATGGTAATGGCGTCGGAAGTAGGGATGGGTATCGATACTCGATATTTCAAAATATCGATACTTTCGTACCGATACTTGATATTTTAGTATCGATACTGCACTATCCGATATTTTTGGATATCGATACTGTGGATCCGATATTTCTAAATATCGAATATCGATACAGTTCTCGCGGAAAATTCAACATAATGGTTAAAAAATGAAGAAGGTAGAGAGGCTTTTGGGTCATTACTCCTTGGTTGCACAAATAACGTTCAAACATCATGGAGAAAATCACTCTACTTGAACTCTTGATAGTGAAAAAATGAATAAACATTGTTCAAAACATTATTTTTCTTGAGAATATTGGATAATATTGGTAGTTTGTGACACTAAAGTATCGATACTCGATATTTTAAAATATCGATACTCATGCCCTACGATACTTGGGATATCGATACACGGAGACGATACAGTATCGATACAAAATATCGATACTTTTGTAACGATACCCATCTCTAGTCGGAAGTCGACGTCAGGGGGAAAGAAAATTAAAGTAGTCCCTTAATTTTGGAACTAATACTCACTCACTTCACTACAAATTACTTCAAATTAGGTTGAAAAATAATAAAAAATACAATAAGATCCTATTTACGTTAAAATAAATTTAATTACGATCCAAATCGATAATTTTCTTCAAACATTACTGTAGCTGTATGAGCACAAGACAAGCACCTAAACACCAAGAACAGTCAGAACCTCAACACCTATTCTTAATTAAGCAGTCAAGAAAAAAGAACATTATTCCAAATAATAGCAAACCTATTCACCTATTCGTCGAACTGCCTTCCTGGCGTCGCGGACGTCCTTAGCCTTCCAAAGGGAAGAATTTGGTTCTGAGGATTTCGCTCATGACTACTCGAGAGGGGTTCACGAACGACCCGATTCGAAAAATTATTCTAACATGTGATCTCGCTGTCCACGAAAGGACTGAATGTCATCAAAGAGCTGTCAGCTTGTACTTCTGATGCGTTGGTCATCATTATCAGATGCCTCCTTACACACTTCTGTTCGGTCGAAATAGATGTAGGGTCTTGGGCGCCTACTCATACTAATTTTTTCGAGTGATCGTATGAGAGATGGAATTAAAGGGTTCTCAGTCGGTCGCCGTTCGTTCCTCGTTCTGGGTTAGTGTTTACCTTGTTGTACCTAAATTCGAAGTTTTCGAGGATTTCAAAATTTATCAGTGCATCTGCCTAGGGAATTGAGAAACTACAAGATTGCCGCTGGAATCATCAAAATCGAACAATAATTGGCGGCGAAAAATGGGAAAAACCTAACTGAATAAACGGGTTTTACCATTTATTTTCGGAATTATTGGTAGATTTTGATAATTCCAGCGGCTATTTTTTAGTTTTCTAATTCCGTAGACTGATGAACTAATGAATTTCGAAAATCCTTGAAAATTTCAAATTGAGGTACAACTTTTAAAGTTTGAGCGCCGGTAATTGAGGGAAAACTAACCCGGAATGAGGATCGAACGGCGATCGACTGAGACCTCTTTTTCTCCTGAGAGTTAAAAGTAAGTAACGGCTTCTTCGAAGAATGCTAAAACGTGGTAGACAGCCTCATGTAGACCACTGGAAGTATCTGAGAGAATAATAAATCCGCTAAGAATAACATTCTGCCAACTTATTTCTTGTACATCCATGAACGCTGTAATTTGGTGCCCGTTCTTCTAATGTCACAGATGTATGCAATTAGGAGGATGCAGAACAGCTGAATAATTGTTGATGGAAACTTCAATCCTGTTCATCTGACGATGGAATTCGGCACCGTTATGACTTTCATCACTCCAAGCATCAATCAACAACATGTACACCAGTGGGCTCGTGCAATGCTAGGATAACCTGCTAGTATATTAAATTTTTGGATTCCCTGTTTTTGAGTTTCGATGTCCAAATTGAACCTTCAACCAATAGTTCCATCAGAATAGAATAGAATAGAAAACATGCTTTATTTAACAAAAATATAAGTGATTCAATATACAAATGAGGAATTTCACCATGTCGGAATTTCCTATTTTTGACCCCAAAATGGGATTCAGCACCTCGAAAAACATCCTACGGCAAACTTTCAGCCCGAACTTCCTAATTTACGAATAAACAAAACAGTGTAGAAAATACGAATGTTTAAAAAAACCGGGAAAATGACGTCATCCTGGAATAGTTCATTTATGGCCGCTTGAAGCGCTGAGATCGAGAAATCTATAGTCCCCAGATGCAAAATTTCACGAAACAGTAAAGTTCGAAATCGAAAAACTGAAGAAAAAAATAGAAAAAGCAAGATGGGGAAAATTAGGTTTCCCCTGTTTTTGTTTGATAACTTTTCTCTTAGAAAACACGATTTCGTCGTCCCAATGGGCAACACTGGGAGGAGATGGCAATCTGAACAGCCCAATCAGCGAGCGTTCCCGCTTCACGTCCGTTTTCTCGGTTAGTTTTGAAATTAAAAATTTTGACTGTCCCAAAAATAACAGGAGACTTATTTTCCGAAATCAGCCCGATTTCTATCTATTCCACACCATTAACTATTCAGGAAAAATGCAAACAGAATTCGGTGAAATTCCTCATTAGCGGTCATGCAATAATCATGGTCACTGTGTGACCGTCTGATGGGTTACCTTAACTATAATTTTAAAGAAGGCATGAAGGATGTTGGCGTTCGCATTCTTTCCTAAATGGGTATTTCAATCAATTATTATTATTATTTTTTTTTTCAAAAGAGTAGGTATGGCTCAGGAATAACGGTAATCGGGTCTGTTCGTCGAGAGAATGTTTTTAAAAAATCAGAGAAGCTAAGGAAAGTTGAAGATTTGAATGGTGTGACGTAGCTAGCCTACTGTCTTTGAAAAAGTATCCATGCACAGGGAAGAGATGAAACCCTTGGAGGACCTCTTGGATACTACAAAATACTACTCACACACGCGCGCGGCTAGTGTGTGTGCATTTATGGCGGCCCGCCTTTTTTTCAAACGTGCGATCTCTTTAATTAATTTTTCTACCACATGTTATAGTATCATTGGGCTTAAAGTAGGAGTATACAGGGTGTCTACAAAACAGTTGTAAGGAATTCAAGGAGTCGATTCTACAACTAATTCCCAACAAAAAGTGTCTCTTAGAAATTTTTTTTAAAACGCCTCTTTAACCGACTTTTTTCACTTTCAAGTTTTTTTTCGTGTTTTCGACCTTACACCATTAAAACGGTCATAACTCTCTAAAATTACACTCAAAAATTAAAAATAAGGATACCGTTGGAAAGAGCGTCAAATTTCCTATCTCCCTGATACCAAATAACAAATTTTCAGTTGAATTACACGGGGAATAAAGCAACCTAAAAAGTGAATTTAGTAAATTTTCGAAAAATTCCCGTTTTTCAACGCCTAAAATCTCCAAATATTAACTGGTAAAGTTCTGTTGCCGGAAAGCCTAAAAACTGCGCCAGAATCTCAGCTTTCCAACGGTATAATCAAAACATATTTTACAACCGAATTTAGGGGAGAATTTTGTGTTTGAACGCGGAAAAACGTGCATTTTTTCAACGAAATCGGCGCTCTGGCCTCCTGTTTCGCGGCGCCGACCCACCCACTCTCATCGTCCGACCCCTCAGATCGACTAGGCGGAGCGCCGATTTCGGTGAAAAAATGCACGTTTTTCCGCGTTCAAACACAAAATTCTCCCCTAAATTCGGTTGTAGAATATGTTTTGATTATACCGTTGGAAAGCTGAGGTTCTGGCGCAGTTTTTAGGCTTTCCGGCAACAGAACAAACCAGTTAATATTTGGAGATTTTAGGCGTTGAAAAACGGGAATTTTTCGAAAATTTACTAAGTTCACTTTTTAGGTTGCTTTATTCCCCGTGTAATTCAACTGAAAATTTGTTATTTGGTATCAGGGAGATAGGAAATTTGACGCTCTTTCCAACGGTATCCTTATTTTTAATTTTTGAGTGTAATTTTAGAGAGTTATGACCGTTTTAATGGTGTAAGGTCGAAAACACGAAAAAAAACTTGAAAGTGAAAAAAGTCGGTTAAAGAGGCGTTTTAAAAAAAATTTCTAAGAGACACTTTTTGTTGGAAATTAGTTGTAGAATCGACTCCTTGAATTCCTTACAACTGTTTTGTAGACACCCTGTATAGGTTTTCAAGGGTGCTGAATCCAAATTTGAGGTCAAAAACCTGAATTTCCGACCCACAGAAATACCTCATTGAGAGATCTAGCGGAAGGAACAATAAAATAATATAATAATGATAACAAAGACAGGCAATAACAAAAATAATAATGATAGATAATACAAATTATATTAAGACAAGGGTAATAATTTACTATAGAGGATCATTCAAGCCATATTCTCTCATGGTTTCAAACCTTAGGTACCACGAAACTACAGTATCTCAATAGCCCATCCCCAGACTTAATCATATTGAAATATGACTCCCAACTGAGTTCCATCATTCTGTCCAAAAACTACGAAACTCAGTTTAGCTCAGCCTCCCACAAGGAACACCTAATCATCAAAAGCGCTGGAAGCCGTACCACAAAACAAAGTTCAAACCTTTCTTCTACACTCTATTGATGCTTCCCACATAGGTATAGAAGCGAATAGTAAGGGAATTAAAAGAAGTGAAAAACTCGATCGTAAACCAAGGGAGGATTCGATTTTTTGCCGTTTCGAACAGTGCATTGGAGATTCCTATAAGATTTCTCATTCGATCCGCATCGGTAGATGCCAAGAAATATTTACTCAACTACTTCTTTCTTGAATTGGTTTTTGCGCGTTTAGAAAGAATTTTCGTTTCATTTCCACACCGCTTACGGTACTCAGTTGTTTTTAATGGTTATATTGGACGTCTATCTAAATTTTAACGGTTTAGTGAATTATGTACTTTCTAGCTTGAGATTATTAAAATCCTAACATTTTTCTTGAAAAAGATAATCAGTTGTGGGTTGTGGTAGCTAATTAGCAATTAGAGTTCCCATCGTGTTTCATTAAGATTGCTATCTTTAGTTGGAAAAGTTTCCTTGAGACGATTCGCGCTCTTTCGATAATTTCCTCTCCTCGAGTCAGGTATGCTCTTGGCCACTTGTAGGAGATTTTTGATAAACTGTTAGTTGATTTACTAGAAACTTTGTAGGGCTTTGCCATATGCATAACATTTTTTTTCTCTTTTTTTTCCAGTATTCTTTATTGCACCAAGTATAATTTATTAACAATATTATTTTGAAATTATGGACATATATTCAACACGTTTTGTTGATTATGGTGGATGTTTCACTTCGCTGCTTCACAAGTAAGCTAGGTCAAGTGGTTTGGTACGCTTCAATCTTCTGATGATATCACTCATATCAAGGAGTTGGACAGCTTCCTCGTTGATGTGACATCTTAGCCGCTGTAGGTGTCTCACAGCTTGTCGCTCTATCCCTTTAGGGTTCAAGGAACAGAACACTACTTTTCCCTGAAGGATTTGTGGTCGCTATATTAACAACCTGCTTTACTGCATTAGTTAGAAATGTCTAAGTCAGAGTGCGCGAAGGAGCCACTATATCAATATTTTGAACTGCAAGGAATCGATAGGAACACAAAAATAATCGATCGAACAGTGGGATCGATTCCAACCATCGAAGTGGTCGCTAGAGTTACCACATGTGTAGTATCTTGCCCCTGATTCTGGAAGGTTACGAAAGTGGTAACCTGGCGGTGAGTGGTGGTGGTTGTGGATGTTTCCGGCGTTTGAATTTTCTGCTGGCGGTTTTCCGATTGAGGTAAGTAAGAGATTTTCATGTACTTTACTTCAATCAAGTATTTGCAGCCATAAAAAACTTCCATTTAGATTGAAAACATTGGTGTTTCATCTGATTCCCATGCTGATAACCCCGACATCACTCCTGTTTCCCCGATTTTTTCACTAATGAAAACTCTTCTCATGGTCAAATCAATTCGGTTTCATGAATCTGAAACCTAATACGCGCTTTGGAGTGTTTTTCCAATCGAAATTATGTTCGGCTTGGATAATCCGAGCTACAGCCCTCGATGCCTGTCATAGTGTTTATCATAACTCCACTACTGTTAAATCTTGCAATGTGTTCTATCAGCTGTAGCAACTTTCTACTTTCGTATAATTGCCTAGTTTATTATGACTCGGTTTTTCAATGAATAAAAGCCAACTTTTGGTGATTTGCTTTTATACTTATAACAATTTTATTCATTGAAAAAAAGTAAGATATGGACAAATACCTTCGACCCAGTCGATTCGACACCGATCCAGACTCACCATCGGCAGGTAAAGAATGGACTCATTGGTTTACCACTTTTCAAAACTTTCTCGACATGACCGAATTCACCGAGGATGCAGATAAACTCAAGGTACTCGTAAATTACTTATCGCACGTCGTTTTTGAACTAATCAGTGATTGCACCTCGTATACATCTGCTATAGATACATTGAGGTCTATTTACGCCAAACAGAAAAATGAAGTATTTGCTCGGCATTTGCTCGCAGTTCGAAAGCAACAAACCGGTGAAACTGTAGATCAGTTTATTAAGCATTTGAAGTTACTAGGGAAAGACTGTGAGTTTAAAGCAGTTAATGCAGCTGACCATCGTGATGGTTACATTCGAGACGCTTTTATAAATGGCATTTTGTCGTCCCATATTCGTCAACGGCTGCTTGAAAACAACGTACTCACCCTAGCAGACGCAATCAAACAAGCTCAAGCATTAGAGATGGCCCAAGTTCAATCTGAATGTTACTCCCAACCTACATTCGTCAACGCAGTTCCAAGTACGACGTCTACACTTTCCCCGTCCACTTCTGAGTTGGAGAAACCTGTAAACGAATCAATGGTTTCAGCTACAACGAAACGTCGAACTTGGAAATGCTTTTTTTGTGGAGGGGCAGATCGTCATCCTCGTTCAATCTGTCCAGCTAGGGATACAGAATGTTCAAAATGTCTCAAAAAAGGACATTTCCCATCCGTATGCCTTTCAAAAAAACGAACTCCTGTTACATCTGCTCTTCTAGCGAGTCTGAATGACAAATCTGGCGTTCTCAACAAAGCTATAATCAGAGTGTCTGTGAATAACTATCCCGCAAATTGTCTCATTGACACCGGCAGTTCTATTAGCTTCGTTGATCATTCGTTTGTCGCTCGTCACAATATACCTACTCATCCTGAAGTAGTAAAAGTATCAATGGCGTCTACTTCCCTCAACTCTATCATCGAGAATTATGCTTTGGTTGACTTAGAAATTCAAGGCCACTCATATCCTAAATTCAAATTGGCAATACTTCGCAATCTATGTGCCGATATATTGATTGGGCATGATTTGATGGCAAATCATTCTAACATTGAGGTGTCATTTGGTGGAAATAAAACTCCTCTAGTTGTCTGTTCAGCTGCAAGCGCAAATGTTGAACCCCCTAAATTGTTCGCCAATCTCACACCTAACTATAAGCCTGTTACTGCTAAATCCAGGCGTTATTCACACGAACACGCTCTGTTCATCAAAAACGAAATTTCTCAACTCTTGTCTGATGGTGTAATCGAAGAAAGCTGCTCCCCTTGGAGAGCTCAAGTGCTCGTAGTTGAGGGTGATTTTCATAGGAAACGGCTCGTAGTGGACTACTCTCAAACAGTAAACCGTTTTACACTACTTGACGCCTATCCATTGCCTAACATTGATGAATTAGTGAGAAAAGTGGCTACGTATTCTGTATTCTGCACGATTGACCTCAAAAGTGCGTACCACCAGATTCCCATTTCTCCTGAAGAAAGACCATTCACTGCTTTTGAAGCATGTGGTCGTCTGTTTCAGTATACGCGAATCCCCTTTGGGGTAACTAATGGCGTACCCTGCTTTCAGCGAATCATTGATAAAATTATTCAAGACGAGAATCTTTCTGGGACACATGCATACCTCGATGACATTACTGTCTGCGGGAATGATGAATTAGACCTTCAAAATAATCTCAAGAAAACTCTGGATGCAATTAGAAAGTACGGGCTTGAAATTAACAAACAAAAAAGTGAGTTATCACCCAAGAAAACTATCACTCTGCTTGGCCACCTTGTCTCTAACAATTTAATTCGCCCTGATCCTACTAGATTAGCCCCTCTTCTTGAGCTGCCACTTCCCCATGATGCTGCCTCTTTAAAACGCGTTCTTGGATTATTCGCTCACTATTCCAAATGGGTGCCCTGTTTTTCAAAAAAATTCGCTCTCGCGTTGATTCAAAATCTTTTCCTCTGTCTAAACAGGCTGCCAAGGATTTCAAAAATGTGAAGCTTGACATTTCGAATGCACTTGTTGTTACCATATCTGCTGACATGCCATTGGTAGTTGAAACGGATGCATCTGACGTCGCTTTGGCTGCTACTCTCAGCCAGGACAATCAGCCAATCGCTTTCTTCTCTCGGTCACTAAACCATTCTGAGAGACGTCATTCAGCTATAGAAAAAGAAGCTGCCGCGATAGTCGAATGCTTAAAAAGGTGGAAGTGCTTCTTGTTGGGTAAAACATTCCAACTCATTACCGATCAAAAAGCACTCTCGTTCATTTTTGATTGGAAAAACTCTAGTAAAATTAAAAATGACAAAATTATGCGCTGGCGGTTAGAGTTAGCTCCATTCAGGTACGACATCATCTATCGACCTGGAAAGGACAACGTCAAAGCAGATACTCTATCAAGAGTATGTGGCGCAACTACTAGTACCAAACTGTTTGATCTCCACCTGTCACTCTGTCATCCTGGTGTAACACGAATGCATCACTGGATAAAAACTAAAAATTTGCCCTACTCTCTTGAAGAGATCCGAAAAATGACATCCGCGTGTCCGATGTGTGCCGAAGTAAAGCCCAGATTTTGCAAACAACAAGGGCATCTTATTAAAGCAACAGCTCCGTTTGAACGACTAGATGTTGATTTTAAAGGTCCATTACCTTCAAAACGCAGCAATCGGTATCTTCTAACTATAGTTGATGAATATTCTCGTTTCCCGTTCGCGTTCGCCTGCAAGGATACTAGCTCTGCTACAGTTATAGAGTGTTTTACTCAACTCTTTGCCATCTTTGGAAATCCTGCTTTCATCCATTCAGATAGGGGATCTTCTTTCTTGTCCAGAGAACTGACCGGTTTCCTTCATTCGAATGGAATAGCCACTAGCCGTTCTACACCCTACAATCCAATGGGGAATGGATTGGTAGAACGGTATAATGGTATTATCTGGAAGACCGTCACACTAGCTTTGAAGACGCGAGAGCTTGATAATACCGAATGGGAGAAGGTGCTTACTGAATCTCTCCACTCCATCAGATCATTGCTTAATACGTCCATTAACTGCACTCCCCACGAGCGCTTCTTCAATCACCCTAGACGAACAGCCAATGGAGAAACCATTCCGACCTGGCTGTTAAATCCCGGACCCGTCTTACTCGCCAAACAAGTGAGGAATTCCAAATACGAAGATTTAGTCGAAGAAGTAGACCTTGTGGAAGTTAACCCTCAATACGCTACAATTCGCCGTCAGAATGGTACAGAATCAACAGTGTCATTGAGGCATCTAGCTCCCCGAGGTGACAAAACTATTTTGCAACAACGTGATGAAGAATCCAACACTCCAAACGAACAAGAAGATACACCTGTACAGCTGGAAGAGTCCACAATAAATACAAACAAGCTTCCAGTGATCCAGTCTGTACCTCAAGACCAGCGAGCATCTCAAGATCCACCTAATGAAGACGTGAGTGGACCACTCAGCGGACCGCCAACTGAATTTCGTCCTAGAAGAGAGATTTCAAGGCCTGCATACCTAAAAGACTATAAAATTGGATACCTTCCGTCAAAATGAACTCATCTCCCAGTTGGTTTAAATTTTCCGTTTGAACCCTAGTAGTTTCGGTTCTCTACTACAGTGGGGGAGAATGTCATAGTGTTTATCATAACTCCACTACTGTTAAATCTTGCAATGTGTTCTATCAGCTGTAGCAACTTTCTACTTTCGTATAATTGCCTAGTTTATTATGACTCGGTTTTTCAATGAATAAAAGCCAACTTTTGGTGATTTGCTTTTATACTTATAACAATGCCATGTGACAAGTAGAGGTGGTCGCTGTAGCGACCACCAAGCCTTCAGCGTTTCAACTATGGGTCTCCCAAAATCAGTGGCGGATTTGGGAATTCTGTGCCATACATTCTTGTCATGTAAGTGAGTAGGAGGTAATAGGTACCAGTACCGGTACCGGTCATTCTAGAGACCACTAAGCCTTGAGAGCCGTACTTTGTTTACAATCAGTGCATTGTCCTGAAAGTTCTGTGGTCGCGATATTGACCACCAGGAAACCTGAATTATAACAAAACAGAAGCTTTTACAAACTGACTGTCATGTTTTTTCAAGTCTTTGTGGTTCTTTGTGCCTTACTAGCAAATTTTTTCTAGTTCCTGATATCTTTTCTGTGATTGAAATAAGCGTCTACGCTTCTAAATAAGCGCATGACCATTGTGATCAGTGCGACTAATTCCCAGAGCTGTGATGTCTATAACTGAATACCGTCAAACATAAATATATGAATAAAAATCTTATTCTGTGGTTCTGCGCATTTATTCCATGACCGCGTATCGCCCCCGATGAAAGTGTGGTCATTATAGAGACCACTAAGCCTTGAGAGCCGTACTTTGTTTACAATCAGTGCATTGTCCTGAAAGTTCTGTGGTCGCCATATTGACCACCAGGAAACCTGAATTATAACAAAACAGAAGCTTTTACAAACTGACTGTCATGTTTTTTCAAGTCTTGGGGCTATTATGAATGGAATATAAAGCATTTCAGCCTAATTCTCAATGAAAAATGGCTTGCGCTTTCAGGGATCATTTATTGTATCATTTATAGCATCGTTTATTGTTTCGATCCGAAGCTCATGATGGAGACGTTCGTTTCGAAAGTACCATGGTGCTTTGACCACCGTTCTTAGCACATTGTTCTGGAATCTTTGGATGACTTCTCGATTTGACTGAGCCGTACAGCCCCAAAGCTGAGCTCCATATGTCCAGACTGGTTCAAGGACTTGGTTGTACAATGTAAGCTTGTTCTGGATTGACAACTTCGACCGTCTCCCCATTAGCCAATGCATTTTTCTGAATTTTAGAAGGAGTTCTTCCTTCTTTTTTTGACATGGGCTTTCCATCTAAGTTTGGTGTCTAGTGTCATGCCTAGGTATTTGGCTTCATTAGCATTCGGAATAACTTTTCCCATGAAATGTACCGGAATATACTCGATTCTCTTGTTAGTGAAATCGACATCTACCGACTAGTTTCATTTATTTTGATTCCCCATTTTGCTGTCCACTTTTGTATGCTGGATATTGATTGATTTAACTTGTTGATAGATTCAGTGTTACATTCTCCGACTTCCAAAATCGCTGTATCATCTGCGAAGGTGGCTGTGGTGTTCATTCCAATTTCTGGGAGATCACTGGTATAAAGGACATACAAGAGCGGTCCAAGAACATTCCCTAGTGGGACTCCTGCATTGATTAGCTTTGGCTCTGAGTAGGCGTCTTCTTGCTTTATTCTTAAATAGCAATTGGTGAGATGAGACTGAAGCAGCTCAGCATACTTTATTGGTAGATTTTTGCGCAGCTTGTAGTTGAGTCCCTCATGCCAAACTTTGTCAAACGCCTGAGCGACGTCAAGGAAGACGCCTGAGCAGACTTTCTTTTCCTCAAGGGCTTGTTCAATTATATGTGTTATTCTATGGACTTGACCGATCGTGGAATGTTCCTGTCGAAAGCCAAACTGGTGCCTTGGAAACAGCTTACGTTCTTCGATTATGGGTACTAGTCGCTTGTGGATTAGTTTTTCAAATAATTTTGATATTACTGGTAGAAGTGAGATTAGTCTGTACGAACTTGGCTCCGTAGGAGGCTTTCCAGGTTTAGGAATCATTATGACCTCGGCAATCTTCCACAACTGAGGAATGCAACGATGTTTTATAATTGCATTAATAATCATGGTTATTTTTGCAATGGCTTTACGTGGGAGATACTTAAGGTCGTAACCTGGAGCCTTTTTTGGACTGATTTGCTTATCGATTATGAGCTTAATCTCTTTGATAGTAACGGGTGGAATGTCGACATCTTGATCAATACCATTTGTGACCTCGAGTCATTTCATCTGCTTATGCATAAAATGTACCGCATGTAGTGCATGTTTGCATCCTGGACGACGGTTTTGTCGTGCCCTTGAAAAATCTGCGTAAAAAGTAGGTAGGAACCTAATTTCCATTTCTGTACCTGAAAAAGATCGTACAACCTACAAAAGATTGCATCGTTGAAGATAATTCTGTACTGAGCATGAACAGGTAGCAAGTAGCATCCTTCGGGGTCAAGGGGTGACCACTGCGTGATGAATTTTAATGGATCCGTCGATCCTCTCCCTAGTAAGGATAACGCTGCAGTTTCTTCGCAGTTATGTCGAAGGTGGCGAGTCTTCTCTAGACGCGTTCCCTGCTTTGGTTTTCAATCACGCAAGGTTTTACCCCGATCTTGATAAAACGAGACCGCTAATAGGGGTACGAGGGGAGGGGAAGTCGCCGTTCTCCGGGTTCATTTGCGGGTTTCAGACTTCCCCCCTAAAGAAGAAGGGTTGTCACCTTTCCGAGTGAAGCCGGACTCACGACCCTGGTGACAGTTGTATGCCTAATACAGACTATTGAAGAAATCAAACTACCTAACGAGTGAACATAATTTGGGAGATTGTGATGCTCAAGTCGGGCGTTGCTTGCCCAGTGTTCTCTGGAACAGTTTCTTTACAAAGTTACTTGAATATGTTGCATATTGAACCAAGGGTTTACCAGGGCATGGTCGTAAGTCCAGAATACAATATTGAAAAAGATCAAACTACATAATGAGTGAGAGCGATAGTCCCATGATTTGGGAGATTTCGATGCTCAAGTCGGGCATTGCTTGCCCAGTGTTCTCTGGAACAGTTTCTTTGCAAAGTTACTTGAATATATTGCATATTGAACCAAGGGTTTCCCAGGACATGGTCGTAAGTCCAGAATACAATATTGAAAAAGATCAAACTACATAATGAGAGCGGTAGTCCCATGATTTGGGAGATTTTGATGCTCAAGTCGGGCATTGGTCTTCTCTGGAACAGTTCCTTTAGATTTTTTTTTTTTCGGCAGGCAGGTGAGAAAATCTTTAAGATCCACAGGTGGAGTTGGATCTCGTAAGATACCTGGAAGGGTCCACGTCCTCCAGGTTATGTGGGATTCAAACCCACTAAAAAAACACCTCCTTTTTCCCCCCATGTTGGAACTCAGCCCGGAACCGTTTAGCACATTACTTCGGGCTGAGTCCTGGGGCATTTAATCAGTTCTGGGTGAGGGGGCGGACCAGATGCTCCCTCCTCTCTTTTTCTCGTTCTAAGAGCATTCCTTGTCATGATGCTCTCCGTGTATTCTGCCACAGCAGTCCAGCTCCTTTCACCTTCCAGCATCCTGCTGACAACAGCCACTGGTGTTGAACTCTGGGGAGCTATCTCCAGGTCTGCCATATGTTCTCCCGTCCATATATCTTGCCAATTTGCCATTGTGCGCTCCCTTTCTTCCTTGGCTATGTGGGCCCTGTCTCCTTCATCCCTTCTGTCAAAGATTATTTTCCTCTCTGAAGCCATCACCTGAATGGGTATGACTCTCGTGAGGACAAAGATAGGTTCTGATACTGTTCGGTAGGCACAGGCGATTCGTAGGGCTCCTCTTCGCTGCACATAATCATGTGGCATAATCTCTGTAGGAGATATGCCACATTCAATGCGTCTGCCCATACCTCCGCTCCATACAAGAGGATTGACTGTACGACTGACATCATTAGGCGTCTCTTGCAAGGTCTAGGGCCGTTTATATTCTTCATAAGGTGACAGAGAGCTGCAGTTTTTTGTGCTGCTCTATCTGCAGTTCTTCTTATATGTTCACCAAATGTGATTTTGGTGTCCAATATGACTCCTAAATAGAATGTTTCTTGAATATGTTGCACCTTGAACCAAGGGTTGCCCAGGAGAATTTTTATCATAGTGGTAAGTATTGATGCTGTTGTCAGGCATATAACATGCCTTTCTTATTTTATTTCATTGTCCCAGTCACTTCTAGGGTTTTTGACCCTCTAAGTACACATCCTTATTAATGAACAGGCAAAATGAGAGCAGGTGTTGGGGGTTTTATGTGTCATTTCCCCCGCCTCAGATCGTCTGTAGACAAGCGAAATGGGATTCGGAAGTGGGGTTGTACCTACCAAAAAGCTGTAAAATGTTGGACCGCTTTTCGAGCTCTTTATACGACCTATAATTCCGTCAAGGTCCAATTTGGCACCTTCATCTGCGTTGTACCCGAAAAAAACCCAAGCCAGTCCTGTCCGACGGCCGTAAACTGTGGATTTCGAAGGAAGTCGGTTGCGTTTAACCCCCTGACACCGTTTCGCGGTCCTTTCTTGGCGGTAACTGCCATTATCCGCAATGCAGCACGGAGGAACGATCGTAAACCCTTCCCTACTCTTTCTCAAAACTGATTCATGTTTGTTACGGATGTCAGTGAGCCTTCATGGAACCACTAGAACAGTTAGGTCCAGTCATTATATCTGAAATAACCGGCCATGCCGCACAAAACCACGTTTTCTGGGTACATTTTGCTTCCTCGCTACTGTTCAAGAATTGAATGAAAAATGTCACTTAGCGTTTCAAGGCTTTTTGAACAATCTGTGTTCTGTTTGATGTGTCAATATTGTCTCAGGTTATACGAGATCGTGATTCTACAGGGTGCGGCAGCCTAACTTCCTAATAAAACGCATTTTATGAATCAAACAGTTTGTAATTTGGTTTTTACATTGAAGGTACTCTACTAACACAGCTACACTACTTTGGTTTTACTTAGTTTCGAAGATAAAATCCCTTAGGTGACGTCCTCCATTCTCAATTCATTGAATATACAGATTTCTGGCGTTTGTCATGACTCAATCAAGCATAGCAGGCATTATGATGGGAATTCCTTCCTGATGTCGTTTTTTTAATCTTAAAGGATCCCTGGACGGTTCACGTAAACACGGGATTTAAAAAAACCCCATACAAAAAATCACAAGGGGACAAATTGGGAGATCCGGCCACAGCAAATCACTTCGGATTGAGACGAGGCGTTCTGAGAAGCCTTCCCACAAAACAAACCAATGATGCTCTTGCGATGTGAGCCGTTTCCCCGTCTTGATGGTACCAAATATCCAAAAAAAAAAAAAAACAATAAATCCTGTAACACCCAACAGCAACAAGATGGCTGTTTTAAGGGAACTCTTCCCAGAATGCCTCATCTCAATCAGGGGCGATTTGCTGTGACAGAATCCTGAATCAGGCCAATTTGTCCCCTTGTGATTTTTTTCTATGGTTTTTTTGAAATCCCGATTTTATGTGAACCTCCAGGGATCCTTTAAGATTTAAAGAACGTCATCAGGAAGGAATTTCCAACATAACGCCTGCTATGCTTGATTGAGTCATGAAAAAACCAGAAATCTGTATACTGAAAATGGGGGACGTCACCTAAGTGATTTCATCTTCAAAACCATGTAAAACAAAACTTTAGCAGTTTGGTTACCTACAATGTAAAACCCAAATTACAAACTTCAGTTTAAATTCAGTTTTGAAAAAAGGAAGTTGTGCTGCTGCACCCTGTATGTTGATGTAGTTGTTCAGGATACCTTATGGGGGCTAGTAGGCCTTAGACCAGTAGAAGTTTGAGTGCCGCTGCGAACGTGATTTCCAGCCATACCAATTTCTCACGATTGAACCGTCCGATTTCGCTCAATTTTGGATGTTTGGTTAGTTGAACTGGACCAGGACCGGTTCAGCCCTGATAGTGACTATTGACCATATTTGGGGATCACCTTGAAATGGTTGGTGTACCAGATTTAACAGTTGAGGATATCCGATTTCCTTTCGTCGACTGAGTTGATATTGTTTCTGTACAGAGCAACTTTGAGGGTATATAACATGATTGTCTCCATATCCTAAGCTCCGAAGGGATTATTCTTCGCTGATTCGATTGGTAATAGATACGTTGAACACCGGTAGTTCTTGCAAATAATGTTATCGAGTTGATTGATTGCGCGAAGCCGAAGTAGCTAACACCTCCTTCGCCGCACAAAAGAAGAGAAGCTGAGAGACGCATGCGCGGAGCTGGACGATGGAAGAGTTCAATCACCTCGATACGGCAGGACGCAGGATACAGGGGGTCTAGTTCTTCGTCTAATCTCTATATTGACAACACCTTATCAAGTCCTCCGCCCCGGAAGACCGTCCGAGGCCGCAACCTCACGCTGGCTACTGCTTCTTCTTACTTTCCTTCGAGATTCGGTTTGAACGTTGAAAGGTTTGAACAACAACAAACCGATCAAGCTAGACAGTGATCGATTTTCATGAAGCCTTGAAAGAAGTAGTATTATGTAGTAATTGTAGGAACTATTTGTCGTAGCTGGTATGAGTTACCAGGAGGATTGTAGATCAGCTTATAAAGAACTGGAAATTCTAACTATCCCCGCTGTCTACATCCTTGAAAGCCTATGTTATGTAAGGAAGAATATTGGGACTTTCCATACTCCAGATCGCGGTTACTCCACTCGTAGCAAAAATAATCTTTACATCCCGTTCCATCGACTTGCTACTACATGTAATGGTACCACCTAGTGGGGTTTTAAATTTTTCAACGCCCTTCCCATGAATTTGCGAAATGCTCCGATCAGCATTTTTAAGGCACGTATTAGAAAGTACCTCGTCAGTTTGGCTCCTTATAATTTCGACGAATTTCTTGGTGATCTTGAGCACACTGACGCTGTGTTGATATCCTAGGTGTTTTTTCATGTTTTATTATTATACCTACCTAGTCATTTGATACCATTGTTGTAACTTTTTGTTTTGTTTTTGTGACCAAATGTTTAATTTTTATTCTTGTAAGAAAGCTGACCATTGCTCACACACTACGTGTTTTTGGCAAATAAAAGATATTGATTGAGTAATGTTTTCTTGGTCAGTGTTAGGTAGTTCCTTAATTGAAAAAAAAGAGTTCCTTCAATTCATTTTCAATCAATAAGAAGATGGTTTTGAAACAAAAAGTAGTAACAGAGAGTAGTAACAGAGAAAGTTTTGGAGATTGAAGGGATTTTTCAAACGATCTGAGGATTACTTGAGTTTTTCTGCTTCCTCACTAGGTATTGAAGATTGTAGAGCTTCGCAGTTTTGCAACATGTCAAAACGATGCAAATTGTTACACAAAGGTTTATTATTTAATCTACATACTACATACCTACTTCACAATCAAGTTTATTTGGAAGAAATAAAAGCTTCACACTCGATTCGAAGAAATGGGGAGTTGTGGGGGCCCTCATTAGGAAATTTGAATACTGGTTGCTATATATGAATACAGGAAGCAAGACTGAGTACAACTCGAGGAAACGAACAACGATCGCAATTTGGTCAGCTAAAATTTAAACGGAGATTAGGCCCCTTTGGTGATTCACACTCGTGTTTCTGAATCATCGTAAGCATGGGGAGCGAACGGATGGTCGTACACAGCTTTGGGTGGTCTCATTAGATTTAAAAAAATCAATACTATTTTAACCCTGTACTTGGCAATCTTCAAGGCGATTCTTTCTAATTTTCCTCCCTAAAGTGTACTTTAGGGCCTCCAAAAACATGTTGAATTGAAAAAGCTTTTAAAATGTTGAAATTTGAGCACATTTTCAACACATGTGGTATACTAAGTACATTTATATCGTGCACTGCCAAGTCACCGATGGATGAGATTCGTAATTAAATAACATGTAGCTATTTAGTTCTATTTCAATCAGAATAAAATGAAAAGAATAAAACAAATGGGATAAAAGAATCCATAAAATAAAATAATGGAAGAATCGCTAGTAATAATTAGTAGCAAGGTATTATACCTTCTCTAGAAATAAAGAGTTTACTATATAAAATGTTGGTACTTTTCCTATGGGGATTTGTTTTAATTTTTCCCTAAAGTGTACCCTTAGCTCTCTTAAACATGATAACTGAAAAAGCTTCTATAATGGTAAAATTTGAACAAAAAACACGTATGGTATATTAGACGTTGCGAAGTACAGGGTTAAGTTGATGAATAAACAATACCTTCATATAGAAAATGTTTGAGCTAGGACGTTTTGAAATTTCAACTCTTATTTTTCAACCCTTAGAAGTGATTAGCATTAACCAAAAGCTTCGGGGCACAACTAGACCCCGAATTTAATCAAAATCGGTCCTTGCGTTAACTGAGGAAAGGCGGGGGGGGGGGGGGGGGGGTAAAAGTGTCTTGGTCGATTCCAAAGGTCCATTATTGAAAATAATAAACCAAAAAGAGTTGCTTTCAATTAATTTTCAATCAATTAGAAGATCGTTTTTAAACGGAAAGCGTTAGTAGCCGGATTTTGAAATTATGGAGACTGAAGGTATTTTTCAATCGCTCAAAGATGTATTTAGGTTTTTCTGCAAGTATTGAAAAATGTAGATGTGCACAAACTAAAAAAAAAAAAATGGGTCCTTGAGATTCAAAATTTTTTCGCTCATGAGTTTTAGAAAATTCCCCGTGTCTGTCCGGGGCAAAACTAGACGATTTCATGATTTTGATGAAAATTTCAGGAAACGAGCAGGTTGAGTCCCTATGACTTTCACTGCTGAAATCCAAGCTGAATTTAGGATGAGATAAGTTCAAAAGAAAATGTGTTCAACTCATTTTGCAAACTTTCAAACTCAACTTCCGCAAAGATCTCCCAATTTCGTGACTGCGACTTGTTTTTCGCCAGGGAGCGAAGTGCGGGGTTGAGCAATAATTTCCCGTTTATTCGTCCGTTTCATTTTATTGTTAACGTGCGACTGCAAGTCACGTTTTCCACTTCGGTTTCGAAGGAAGTGAAACCCCATCCGGAGTTGGCAGAATGGTAGAGCAGAACTCGTGACGGTGGTTGGTATGTCCTTGCCATCCGATCCGGACAAATCGATAAGATGAATGCTTTATAGAAACGTCGATAAGGGACTGAGTAGTTTATATCGTATGACTTCAGGACAGTTCTCGATGTGGAACCAGTGGTTAGGTACTATTAGGTATTATTCTCCACTTAAATGAACTGTATTCAGAAGATACATGGTTAAGCCTTTTTGGGTGTTCGTCGATCCTGATTGCACAATTAACCATGGGGGAGAGTATTGCTGGGGAACGACAGACCTCCTTAGTAGGTACCTGATACACTCGACACGATGTTGATTATCATGTGATGAAGTTTGTTAGTAACTAGGTTTTGTTGTTTTGAGAAAATACTTATTACAATTTGTGATATCGTCGATCTGTGTTGATGGTCAAATAAAATTCATAACAAAGGTTTTGAGCTCAGGATTGCTCTGCTAAAAAATGGAAGAAGAAGATAACAGCAAGAAGATCGGGAGAGTTGTGAAGCTGAATCGAAAAAATTATAAAACTTGGTCATTCATTTCAACGTTTAGAACTTGAAGACCAAAATCTTTGGTAAGTCGTCTCCACTGAAGATGAAACTAAATTAAATTTAGTATTATAAAATACTAAATTTTTATAAATACTATTTATTTATTTACTTATTTATATTTACTTATTTATTTAGTATTATAAATACTAAATTTACATTATAAATGTACTTAGCAAATTTTGCTACATTCTCAGAAGAGAAAAAGAGAAAAGCTTTCAGACTGATTGCCCTAATTGCCTAATTGTCCTTAATTACCGAAGAAATCCAACAAGGTATATTGGATTGTACTTGCCCTCGAAGCCTTTGGTCCAAATTGGCTTCAAGATTTCAACCAATAACACGACTGCGAATACTACAAGCATCCAAAAGTCTATACTCAGCAAAGATGTTACCAATACCCTGTGGCTTTTGTTTTTGACTAGGTTTTGTTGTTTTGAGAAAATACTTATTACAATTTGTGATATCGTCGATCTGTGTTGATGGTCAAATAAAATTCATAACAGTACCTAACAATTTCGAGATTTTTTCACGTTTTGTATTGTAACTAAATCTACCTTGCTAACTAAATAGCTCTACAGCCCGGGGTGGCCTTTGGCTCGCCTAACAATATTTTGCCATTCAGACCTGCTCTGGGCTTTCAGCCTCCAGTTCCTTGCACCCAGCTTTCTCAGGTCCCCTTCAACATCCTGGAGCCAGCGAGTCCCCATGATCCTCGCATTAGGGATGGGATATCGAAGGTATGATATTGATATCAGTACTGATATCGGTATCGGGCATCCCGGTATCGATACCAGTAAAATATCGGACCTGTGATATCGATATTCCCGATATCGGGAATATCGGTACCAGTTGAAGGAACTGCCAAAAAATACCACAATTTTCGAATAAGAATATTTTTTATTAGTTCAAGTCAGGATAGCGATAATGAATCAAACATACAATGGAAGGGAGAACATAGAAAATCAATAGGTAGAAACGGGTTGGGGTTGCACAAGAAAAAGAAACGGGTGGCACTAAAAAGAAACATATTGTTTAGTAATGCATGCATTCCAGGGGACGTCCCATTGGATAAGCATTAGATCAGTTTAACCAGTTGTTAAGTGATAAAACTGTTTCACTCGATGTAATTTATTTATTACTTTAGGCAAGAAATACTGACCCCCCCCCCCCATTATCCACCTTAACATTTCTAGCGGCATGGGAGCCTCGAATCTGAAGAGCATTTTAAAATCCATGATCTACGATACCCAACATGCGAATTCGAGTTCACCCCCCCCCCCCCCAACCACCTTCCCAACGCCAACAATGATGCCAGTCTGGCACCAAAGCGGAAATACGTCGTAACATTGAACTTTCATCTGTTAGTTTTGGTAGGCAGTCCGTCGAAGTTCACATCCGTATTCAAGGTGAAACACAAAAAAAAAAAACACGAAATAAGCGGTTTATGGCATCATGGCACCATCTCCTGGCACCATGGTGGCACCACTATTAGTTCCATGGTGGTACAGAGAATAATTCATGAAAATTCGGAGGTATAATGAGAATTTTTCCTCAATTTCAAAGCTTGGGTACAATTAGTAAGCAGTAAAGAAACCGAAATATTGAAAAATCGGATATTTTGTGAATATTATCCCCCCACTCACCCCCTCCTTGCGAATTTTGGTACTCTGGTAAAATCATGTACAACTCGGAAGTTATTTGAGTCAAACAAAAAAAGAAACACGCAAATCGGTTGGAAATTGAGGCCTGGGCAGAGTTTACAAGATTATGCACGCAAACGCACGTTTTTTAAGCATTAACCCCCCCTTTCCCCCTCTTAAAAAGCAAAATCCAAAATTCCGGCGCCGTAGTGCACAACTAGATAGTATTTCGCGTCAAACGAAAAAAGAACCAGGAAAATCGTTTGAGAACTAAGGCCTGGGCAGAGTACACAAGATTATGCCCAAAAACGCACGTTTTTCGAGCATTAACCCCCCCTTTCCCCCCTTTAAAAGGCAAAATTCGAAATTCCGGCGACGTAGTGCACAACTAGATAGTCTTCCGCGACGAACAAAAAAAGAACCAGGAAAATCGGTTGAGAACTAAGGTCTGTGCAGAGTACACAAGATTTTGTTACACACACACATACACACACACACACACACAGACATACAAATATGGTTTTTTTCGCGGATTTGGATTCAGAATGGTCTAAAACGGATTACTGTGTGGTTATTTTTTTTTTTCTGTTGAGTGTTGTCCTCCTTCACCCCAGATCGATCGCATAAGGACGCCCAAGTCTTACTGTGGGACGTCCTAAAAACAACTTGGGCTGTGTAGATCTGATAGGGTGCAGGTTATGTATGGCTACCGTTAGGTACCGATATCCATATCGATTAAAGGATATCGATATATCGGCTTTGATGGTATCGATATCGAGTATTGACAGCCCAATATCGATATTTTGGTAATATCGGATATCGATATCCCATCCCTACCTCGCATGCGAGATACCATGTGGCATTCGCGCTGGTATGCGCTCAACATGATCGAGCCATTCAATCCTCCGATCTTTAATAAATTGGATGATGTCCTCCTGCTGGTAAAGGTGCTGCAGAACATCGTTGGTCCGGATCCTCCACTCTCCATCAACAGTCTCTGCCCCAAAAATATTTCTTAATATTTTACGCTCAAATAAACGGAGCTTAATGGCGGCAGCTGTACTGACTACCCATGTTGCGGCACCATAGGTAACGGTTGGGCGAATCAGTGTACGGTACAGTCGAACCTTGGTTGTTCTGGAGAGTAGAGAGGACCTGAGGAGCTTAAGGCTAAATGTCGCGATGTTTTAGTGTGATTCTGAAATAAGATATGGCAGCTCGTTTGATCGCCGCTCTCCCCCCCCCCCCAGCCCATGATTGCCTCCCTCGCCCCTCTCCATATCATAGAATCGAGAATCCGACGGCTGTGATCAAGTTAGAAAAATTTCGCAAACGGATTCGTATTCTGATGAACGTTCTGCAAGTGGTTATAAGGCCACTTTTTGAAGATGTTCAAAATTTGAACAAATTTTTGTTGGAACTGTGTGCAAACAATTTTTGCACACTTTCTAAACCAATTACCCAGAATTCTACGGTGATCTTGAAAAGAAATCCGTTTGCGGAATCAAAATATCTCGATCCGTTCTCAACTGAGGAGTAAACGAAATGTTCTTCATTTTGATGCTGCCACGTGGTGGCGGATTTCACAACTAAACTCGGGACATTTAGCCTTAAGATTGGCGTAGTATGCTCGGTCAGCCATAATTCTTTTTTCAATTTCGTCTATCATTCTGGCTTTATCATTGATATCTACCCCATGATTGGACCTTCTGGAACACGCAACCGTCGAGTTGCAAATCCTTCGTGGACTCTGGATCACCGTGGCGGGTCATTCGCAAATACTTTGTCTTGTCAACGTTTATTCTCAATCAAATCCACCTTAAGGCTAAAGGGGACGGGGGTCTAGTATGATTCTGAGATGATAGATGGCACTAGTGTCGCCCCATACTTTCATCCGGTTTATCTAAGCTTGGAAAATCGTTATTTTCAAATCTAACCATATGTATGTTATCAGAACAAGAAAATCTTACAAGCCATCATCTAACATATTACCAACAAAACAAATTTTTTAAAATATTTTTTTAAAGCTTCATTTAATAATTGAAGTATGTTTTTAATTCGACCGGTTGTAGAGATTAGCTAGATATAAGTTTGGTATTCACCCTCTCACTCGCACAACTGTCGTCCCCTTTAGCCTTAAAGGACGGAAAAAAGTGAATTAATCATGGAGAAAATTAATTTGAGACTCTTCTGCTAAATGAAAGTTATCTTTATTGGATGCCGGTTGCTATTGTTCCCATCATCAGTCCTAAAATCAACTGTACAAAATCTTCATTTATAATTCGGATTTTGATAATGAATAGGCAATTACAATCAGAGATGGGCGAATTCTTATTCATAAATACGATTATGAATACAAATCATATCTGCGATTTTATGATTATGAATACGAATACAATTGTATTCACACTTTGAATATAATTTTCCCCCGTATTGATATTTTGAATACGATTTTATAATTTTTTCTATAATTTCCCTAAAAATCGAATTTTTTTTACAATTTTCCCTGAAAATCATATTTTTTTTATGATTTTCTCCCGAACTGTGGACATATTTATGACCTAACATTGTCAAAATAATCAATCAAAATTCGAAACGCTAACAAATACTTGTAGATTTTTCACGCAGAATCGAATGAGACCAACCCCAGGTCGCTACGACCAACCGTAATGAAACTACGACGAAATTTCCGCTGAAAATCGTAATTATTTTTCCAATTTGCACTGAAAATGATAAAAAAATATGATTTTTACCGGAATTTTGGTCGTATTTATTCCCTAAAATTGTCAAAATAATCAATAAAAATTCGAAACGCTCACCAATTCTTATGGGATGTTTCACGCAGAATCGAATGAGACCAACACCAGGTCGCTACGACCAACTAAATAGAAAGTACGACAAAATTTCCGGTAAAAATCATAATTTTTTGATGATTTTTAGTGCAAATCGTAAAAAACACGATGTTCAGCGGAATTTTCGTCGTAGTTTCAATACGGTTGGTCGTAGCGACCTGGTGTTGGTCTCATTCGATTCTGCGTTAAACATCCCATAAGAATTGGTGAACATTTCGAAAAGAAAGTTCAAAAGAGTTTGGCTCAGGAATAACGGTAATCGGGTCTGTTTGTCGGGAAAATGTTTGGAAGAAATTAGGGAAGCTAATATAAGTTCTACAGAATGAATAAAATTATTATTGAATACGTTATCAAAGATTGTTCAATCCTTCCCTCCGTTCTTTTCTTGAAGTTTTGACTTTGAGAAGCCCCTATGAAACCAAGGAAGGACGTATTTTTCCATGTACAATTTGTGCTCAAAAATGTATTCACAGACCTTTAGAATCCATTTTGTTGGGAAACTTCATATTCTAAGCTTCAGAGTTCCCATACGATTGAAAACAACCAAAATCGTTGTGTTGATGCGTGTTGCTTCCATTTCCACTCTGTCTGGGTTGATTTTGCACATTCGAGTTCTATGAATCTGTAGACAGGATCTACCTACGTAGAGTACCTATCTATTCTTGGAGAGAAAGTGCAAACTCAGAAGGATTTATAGGTCCGGAGTCCGGGGATTCAGGGCATGAATGTAGGCGTGTCTCCTTACAAATCATTATTAGGTAATGAGAAGGGCACTCCTGTGTCAGAGATGGGAAATACTTGATAAACCTTCTCTATGTAAGTGCCTACCCTATAAACCCGCTAAACCTCACTCAACCCTCAAACGACGGATTTGTAGTGAAATTAGAGCAATGTTGAGACAATCAATTTTAATGAATATTTTTCTGTGAACTATTAATACCTACAAGTATATTTCAGGTTACTATAATTTAGGAGGTGACGTTTTAGGTAGAACCGCACGAAACTGTTGTACGATTTTAACATTTCTGCACTGATTTGAATTCTGGATCGTATAGCTTTTTCAAGGGACTTTCGAATTTTAGGTGCATCCATCCCGAGATTTTGATTAATCGATGTTTAAGGATTCAATTAATCGGTGAATCGATCATTCAGATGAAATAATCGTTGATTTCATTATTCGATTATTCGTTGGTCGATACCCATCCCTATTGACAGTGTCCTAGGAGGAGAGAAGGGTCATCGTAGTAGAACCGCTCCAAACCGCAATAATGTGAATCAAGCATAATAGGTGTCGATGGAATTTTCAGAACATGAGCGGATTTGTTCCTAGACAGAATCTTAGAGTAGACGTAAAACAGCCAAATTGCAAATAATATAAGCAAAATATTCTGAAAAAACAACATGAATGGAAAGAATTTTATGTTTTATATTATTGAAGAAAGTGGGTACCTATTAGTGATGTGATCAAATGCTATCATTTTAGGACAATCATGTCCTTGCTATTCTTTGCGAAGAAGCTCACACTCACACCCCTCCACTACCCTTCCACTACTTGCCCAAATTTTTGTCCATGAATTAGATGTTTCTACTATGCTATAATATTGATGCATTCATGACAATGATTAATCAAAGATTCACCCCCAAGTACTAGATATCGATACCTTAAAGCACAAAGGTGCCATGTCCAAAAATGTCACTTTTGAGATAAATGGGTCAGTTACATCATAGGACCATACTATTTCATTTGGATACATGATTGTAGCTCTAAAAACTTTGAAAATGGCTTAAAAACGGAAAAATTGACAGGGTTCTATGTCCTCTCTCGAATAATCGTAAATGCCATTCGGTGCTTTGTCCAAAAACATATTGTTTAGTAATGCATGCATTCCAGGGGACGTCCCATTGGATAAGTATTGGATCAGTTTAACCAGTTGTTAAGCGATAAGACTGTTTCTCTCGATGTAATTTATTTATTACTTTAGGGAAGAAATAGTGACACCCCCCCCCCCACCATTATAAACCATAACACTTCTAGCGGCATGGGAGCCTCTAATCTGAAGAGCATTTTAAAATCCATGACCTACGATACCCAACAAGCGAATTCGAGTTCACCCCCCCCCCCCACCCCACCACCACAGTCTGGCACCAAAGCGGAAATACGTCGTAACATTGAACTTTCATCTGTTAGGTTTAGTAGGCAGTCCGTCGAATGTCACATCCGTATTCAAGGTGAACCACAAAAAAACCCAAGAAATATGAGGTTTATGGTGCCCTGGCACCATGGTGGCACCTCTTTTATTTCCATGGTGGTACAGAAAGTAATTCATGCAAATCCTAAGGTATAATGAGAATTTTTCCTCAATTTCAAAGCTTGGATACAATTAGTAAGCAGTAAAGGAACAGAAATATTGAAAAATTGGATATTTTGTGAATATTATCCCCCCACCCATCCCCTCCTCTTGCAAATTTTGGTACTCTGGTGAAATCATGTACAACTCGGAAGTTATTTTAGTCAAACAAAAAAAAGAAAAATACAAAACGGTTGGAAATTGAGGCCTGGGCAGAGTTTATAAGATTATGCCCGCAAACGTACGTTTTTTAAGCATTAACCCCCCCTCTCCCCCCTTAAAAGGCGAAATTCGAAATTCCGGCGCCGTAGTGCACAACTAGATAGTTTTCCGCGTCGAAGAAAAAAAGAACCACGAAAATTGGTTGAGAACTAAGGCCTGGGCAGAGTACACAAGATTATGCCCAAAAACACACGTTTTTTGAGCATTAACCCCCCCTTCCCCTTCTTATAAGGCAAAATTCGAAATTCCGGCGACGTAGTGCACAACTAGATAGTTTTCCGCGTCGGACAAAAAGAAGAACCAGGAAAATCGGTTGAGAACTAAGGCCTGGGCAGAGTACACAAGATTTTGTTACACACACACACAGACATACACCTATGGTTTTTTTTTCGCGGATTTGGATTCAGAATGGTCTAAAACGGATTACTGTGTGGTTATTTTTTTTTCTGTTGAGTGTTGTCCTCCTTCACCCCAGATCGATCGCATAAGGACGCCCAAGTCTTACTGTGGGACGTCCTAAAAAGGAATGCACAATCGTTTTTTGTCCCAATAAGATAGCTATAAAATTCAATCGTATTGTGGACACTGGAGCTTTGTCCGGACATAGCTCCTTTGTGCACTAGGTTTAAGGAAGGCGGACACTGTTTCTTAAAGAAAAATAAACCGTTCTCTCCCTTTAGGAAATCAAGGGTTGGACTTGAAGGTAACCAGAAAACCAAACCTGAATTTCAAAAGATTGTTCACTATAGGAAATTGGCCTAATTTCCGTTCAGATTTCAGCGTATTAAATGCGAGTGTTTCATTGCAATGAGTTTTGTGTAATACTCAGTAGTGCATTCTTTGCAACCAAACAGGATACCGATTTTATTGCAAGTAGGTAGTATTCTATGCAGATGGTTAATAATAGCCAACCGTTGTGTAGTAATTTGCAGCGTTGTGGCACATTTTTTGTGATAATTAAGTAAAACATTTGATGATAGTTCATTTTTGAATAGCTTATTTAGTACGTTGAATTTCCGTGATTTTTTATTAAACAGTAGGCAACTTACGAACAGATAGTAGGTAGTTAAAGAAGACGATTTTGGTGATCCTTTGAAACCAAGAGTTCCTTCAATTTTTGTGCTCCAAATTGTTATAATATTAAGATTTTGTAATTATTTAACATTTCTAGGAGAATAAAAGAGTTGAAAAATATAATTATCGGTGTTTCCATATAATATAAAATCGGTGTTTCCATAAAAATATAATTATCCATGTATTATGCATGAATAACTTTCCAAAATTCCTGATCAACAACACCTACCCAACACGCGAAACCTCCTGGCGACACCACCCTCTGGTGCCAGTCTGTCACCAAAAAACTGGTGGTGACGCCAAATTATGATCGAGAGCGTGATAAAATCCTTTACCCAAAGGGGTCATGTCCACAATCAAACTTGGCTAGAGTATCCATGTCCCTAACCTTACTTGCCCAGAAGAGCTATGTCCACCCATCTTCCACTTTTTTTATTTTTTTAATTCCAGAATCCTTCAAATTCAACAAAACTATTTTTGGAAGATCTTCTTGAAGAGTATAGCTTATGAGAAATTAAAGAGTTTAGTGGAATAAGCCGTCATTTTAGGAATTGTGCAATGGTTAAAACTTCTTTTGCGTTTTTCTCAAAACTCCGTTTTTGGGCATAGCGCCTATGGGCTTTAAGGTATCGATATATGCAGACAGTTCGAAAGAATGTTATTTTCTCTATTTATATCATTGTAGTCGTAAAATTTTGTCAGTAGTTGGCACTGAGTAGGTAGCTCTTTGTTGGAGTCACGTCTACTGGCCGTTCCGTTACTTATCTCAACGTTGTTTACTTGTAAAATTCGAAGCTCGAGTGCTTGATGGAAACGCACGAACGCAAAACTGAGTACAACACGAGGAAACGATCAGCAATCACCTTTTGGTTAGCTAATATTTGAACGGAGATTAGGCCTCTTTTGCGATTCACTTTTGTGTTTCTAATTTATCGTAAGCCCAATTGCGAAAAAAAAAGAATTGGAGGGTGGTTCCCTATGAATTGGGGATGATCTCTTTTGAATGGTAGGATGACCCCCTATGAATTGGTAGGAGGTAAGGGAAGGGGGTGGAGTTGCCACGGAGGTTACATCCTAATTAGGGGATGGTCCCCTATGAATTGGGAGATGGAGGACAAAGGGGGTGGAGTTGCTACGGAGGTTACATGACACCACAGAGCACTGATACGGAATTGGAGGGTGGTTGGGGAAGGGGGTCAAGTTGACATGGAGGTTACATGAAACCACTGAGCACTGCTGCCGAGATGCCTAGAAACTGTGTCAGAACCCTTTTAACCCCACTACAATTTCTACGTAACAATATTGCAGATGACCTTTATTGGGAAGAAGGGAACGCTCAGAAGTAGCAGAATAGGGGTTCAAATGCATCACAGAAGGGTGATCTTTGGGGTGGTAGAATAAGGAAACTACTCATTGGATTTGGATGCCAATTTTTTCCCCCAACTCAGAATATTGCAAACTTGCATAATCAAAAGTAACAAAGGTCATTCCATATCGAACAAATTTTATTTCGAATTTTGAATGAGAAGCGATATTTAACAGTTTTGAAAATTGGTTCTCAACAGGAATGTCCAATAAAAAATATAACTATTACCTTTTTGAACCCCCAATAATTTTCATCATTGTTTAGATGCTTATAGAATTTTAAGCAACAATAATTTCATTTAAAAATGACAACAGACACAAGATTTTAATTTTTTGTAAGTTGGGGTACATTAAATGTACAAATTTTTACAAATTTTGTGCCCCTGTGTGAGCTCCATGTCACAAAAACTTATGTGTGACCTCCTAGGGTTAAGTTCTCGTAGGGAGCGAACGGTTTGCCCTACAAAGCTCTGGGCGGTCAATACTATTCCAAATTGATGAGAAAACAATACCTTTACTCCGAGAGTTTTCGAGCAAGTACTGTGCAGGCAGTTCGAAAGAATGTTATTTTCTCTATTTATATCATTGTAGTCGTAGAATGTTGTCAGTAGTTGGCACTGAGTAGGTAGCTTTTTGTTGGTGTCACGTCTACTGGCCGTTCCGTTACTTATCTCAACGTTGTTTACTTGTAAAAATTCGAAGCTCGAGTGTTTGATGCAAACGCACGAACGCGAGTTGTAGGTGCATAGTTGTTTTCCTTGGCAGTTACATAGTTAAATCCTCGGAAAACAATGGGAGTGAGGTAAAGTATGGAAGAAGCAATTTCAGTTCTGACGTTTTGTTCAGATGTGTTTGACTGATGTTCCTGAGCTTATATCCTGAGCGAAACGGCAGGATGCCCCGCTGGGGCCATTGTCTCGGACGCAGCCTGGCCAACGCTGCATCTTCGGACTTGGCTTTGGAGCTGATTTATAGTCAGGAAGGGCGATGGGCGTTTCGATGAGGCAGAAGACGAAAAAGACGTCGTGCGAGTGAAATAAAATATTCCTGTTTCGGGATGCAGATGGACCCTGAGCGGGAGGGAGGTGTTGGAGGATGCTGTGACTTTATGATCTCTCCCTCACACGGATTTTTACGAGTTTGGCCGCCGATGGCCGGTCTTCTGCTCTTCTTCCATACCCTTTTATAGGATCGAATGTGTCGGCCACTAAAACTCTTAGGAGCGCAGTGCGTGAGCGTGAATGTGCACAGAATTACGTTTCCATGCGCACATGCAGTAACAGCCTTGGCTGTATATAAGTACCTGCCATGAAATTGGAGGTCATAATCTCCACTCTCCTTCACTAATGGGTTTCTCTTCAATCAAAACTTTCTCTCTGAACCTTTCAAAAAGTGATTACTTCCTTTTGTTTCTGAGCCACGCGAGGTATAGCATGCTATGTACTGCACTAATCCATATCCTGGAAAACGTTTGCCAAGTTAGGTGGGCAGTGAAGCATTCTTTAAAAAAAACGCTGCAAATTATTTCACAAAGGTTCATTATTTGTCAATGTAGATCAATCGCCTGTAAGAACTCGCCTTTGCCCACCAACCTACCATCTACCTTCAGAAGAGATGGGCGAATTCTTATTCATAAATACGATTATGAATACAAATCATATCGGCGATTTTATGATTATGAATACGAATACGAATGAATGAATGAATATGAATACAATCGTATTCACACTTTCAATACGATTTTCCCCCGAATTCGTATTTTGAATACGATTTTATGATTTTTTCTATGATTTCCCTAAAAATCGAATTTTTTTGACGATTTTCCCTGAAAATCATTCTTTTTTTAATGATTTTCTCTCGAACTCTCGACATATTTATGATCTAACATTGTCAAAATAATCAATCAAAATTCGAAACGCTCACAAATTCTTGTAGGATTTTTCAAGCAGAATCGAATGAGACCAACCCCAGGTCGCTACGACCAACCGAATAGAAAGTACGACGACATTTCGGCTGAAAATCGTACTTTTTTCAACAATTTGCACTGAAAATCATTAAAAAATTATGATTTTTACCGGAAATGTCGTCGTACTTTCTATTTAGTTGGTCGTAGCGACCTGGGGTTGGTCTCATTCGATTCTGCGTGAAAACTTCCTTAAGATTTGGTGAGTGTTTCGAATCTTTATTAATTATTTTGACAATTTTAAGGAATAAATACGACCTAAATTCCGGTAAAAATTATGATTTCTTTTATAATTTTCAGTGCAAACCGTAAAAAAATACGATTTTTAGCGGAAATGTCGTCGTACTTTCTATTTGGATGGTCATAGCGACGTGAGGTTGGTCTTATTGGATTCTGCGTGGAAAATTCTTTGAGAATTTGTGAGCGTTTCGAATTTTGATTGATTATTTTGACAATGTTAGGCCATAAATATGTCGAGAGTTCGGGAGAAAATCATTAAAAAAAGTATGATTTTCAGGAAAATCGTAAAAAAATAATTCGATTTTTAGGGAAATCATAGAAAAAATCATAAAATCGTATTCAAAATACGAATACGGGGGAAAATCGTATTCAAAGTGTGAATACGATTGTATTCGTATTCGTATTCATACCTGTATTCGTATTCATAATCATAAAATCGCAGATATGATTTGTATTCATAATCGTATTTATGAATAAGAATTCGCCCATCTCTGACCTACAGCGGTCGCATTTTGGTCAGCTAAAATTTGAACGGAGATTAGAGCTCTTTTGCGATTCACATCCGTGTTTCTGATTTATCGTTAGTCCAACCCTTAAGTTCTCGTAGGGAGCGAACGGTTGGTCCTACAGAGCTCCGCGTGGTCTCTAAAAATTCAAAACTATCTTAAATTGGTGGAAAAACAATACCTTTATATCGAAATCGTTTGAGCAAATTTCAAAATTTCAACCCTTATTTTTCAACCTTTAGAAGTGACTGACATCAACCAAAAGCTTCGGGGCACACATGGTTGCGTTGATCAGAGTACTAGGTAATCGTTAAATTCCTAAATTAAATCGCGTGAAACGTAAATTTTACAATTTACAATAATACAATACTTTGTCGTAGTGTATGACAATCGACCCGAAGTAAATTATGTCAACTTTATTTTTATGGGGAACTTACTCAGAGGATGTGTTTAGGTTTGAACATCAAACCACGGTCGGGAATGAAGAGGTTGTATAAACCAGGAACACTGAAGGACGATTTTGGAAGTCAGTATTTAGATATTTTGGGTGAATTTGTGTATAAAATAATAGATGAGTAATTAGCAATAATTAGGTGTAGTATTCTAGTAATATTTAAAAGATAAAATATGACAGAAACAGCAAATTGACAGTAGCCTCTGCGCTTGTGCAAACCTAAAATCCTGGTAATAGCCTAAACACTTAAATTTTTCATCCGAATTTGATGAAATTTTCTCGTCCAGATTGGCGTGTAGATGGTCCCCCATGAGGGTAGTGGAAAGTACTTACAGATTGATGTTTTGAGATTAACTACTATTTTTAATGTTAGAAAAACTAAAATTCAACAAAACGATTATTGACCTCACTGAAGATTATGGCTTGAAAATTTCTCGAAGAATTTAGAGTTAAGTGTAATAAGCCATTATTTTAGAAATTGTTCTCTGGTGAAAACTTCTTTTGCGTTTTTCTCAGAACTCCGTTTTCCTTTGCGCTTTAAGGTATCGATATAATGCTTCACAATATCATCAAAATCTAATCATTCGTTTGTGTAGTTTTGCCCAAAACGAGGAATTCAATGCTTCTCTGTATCTTCTCCAAGATGTGCCTTCTGAAAGAAAGCGTTTTGCCTCGTCTGGCAAAAGACACGAAAATAAAATGGTTTAAAAATTTCCAGAACGCACAAGACCATACTTTTCTTACTTGCGTAAAGCTTCCTTAATCCCAATCCGAGGAAATTTTGCAGAATTAGTATTGTAATTTTTGATGATATTTTCTTAAGGAAATTTATTCTTTGTGGGAATCATTAGGAAACCTAGATACTTCTTGAGCCTGAGACAAGGCATACAATTGAGGTAGATCTGGCAACAATGCGCCCGTACAGGTATAGACTATCGGTTCCCTGATCCTCTTTTTCAAGACATCAGTCAGAGTCCATTTGATGGTCTTGAGACTTTTCTGAGAACTAGAGAAAGCTGGTCGGAGCCTCTTCCTGAGAACCCTGGTTCTTGGAGTCGATGAGGATGAGAACAAAACAGGGTTCAAAGTATTGTTCCTGACGGATTAGAGAGTTTGAAATGAATGTTTCAACGCCGATATTGTTTCTTCCTTCCAGGAAGACTGGTCAGTGACACTTGCCAATCTTGCATGGGTTTTCTAGGAAAATACTCGATACACTGTGAGTTGGAGCTGAGGAAAGTGCTGGAGTGCCACGTCTCAAAAACAAAGTCATACAATGTTGCCATTCATCAAGATTATTTTTACCTAAACTCCAGTAGCTGTGTTTTTCGTGAAGTTATGGTCATGAGCTTGGTACTTTGTCTTAACTAAAATGAAACTTCCAATACAAAAAACGCTGAAAATAATTACACAATGGTTCATTATTTATCTGTATAGACAATTCGTCCGCAATGAACGCGGGTTTTCCACAGTAGTACCTACCAACTACATTACCGCTCAGTTATGTCTACCACCTAAACATCGTTATTCCAAAGTTGTTGGTGCCTTCAGTTGATTTGATTGTAGGTCGTTGAGGAAACAAAACTGATGAAAAAAGTCATGAACATTCACTATTAGGTCATTAATTATCCTCATTAGGCAAACGGTTGGTCCCACAGAGCTCTGGGTGGTTTCAAAGAATCTTAAACGTCGCCGCTATTTTAAGTAGATGAAAAAAAAAAAAAAAAAAATCAGTAGATATCTATCTGTTTATCGCAAGTTTTCGAGCTAATGGGTTTCCCCCTACTACCAATAACTGAAAGCATCGGTGCACAACTAAGGGGAAAGCATCAATAGTGGACACTGTACCAGTAGTGGACACTTTGGAAAAAAAGTTGTAGAATAAGGATTTGGGTTGAGCTGGGCACTTGATGCTTTTTGGATTCACTAAAGTAATATCCAATTAAACGTGAAGAACAAGAAGAAGACGTTAGAGTTAAGGTGAAAAACAATGACTCAGCATCAAAACAACCAGTCAGTGGGTGTAGTGATTTCGTGCAGGACGTTGTGAAAAATGCTAAGGAAAAGAAGGTAAGTTTTAAGAAATATTCATGTATAATCTTCAAATATTTGTGCCCATTGGATTGAATAATCACTTCAGTAACTAATCAGATGATTTTCCGGCCGCTTAACTTCGTTTATGTTGGTAAACTGGGCTTTTTAAGCATGTCCGCTTCTAGTGCAGCAAAAATGTTGGATGCTCAAGTAGTGGACACCCCTGTTCACTACTGGCGCATCTTCCCTTTTCGAGAGAGGTTATTTTTTTTATTTGCCACTTATTCATTTACATTGCAACTAGCTCACGATACGATTTTCAAATGAATCTAATGTTGCGGACCAGAGGCGGACAGGGGTGTCCTCTACTAGTACAAGAGATGTCCACTACTAGTACAGAGGTATCCTCTACTAGTACATGAACTGTCCTCTACTAGTGCTCACTTTATTCTTCTATTTGAATGGCATTTTTTTTTGAGATTTTCTATTGATTGGTTATTTTTACATTCTTCCATAGCAAAAATGAAGCACAGAAGAAGAGAAGAGTAGGGATGCGAAAAAAGAAAATTCAAAATTACTCCCAAGAACAGTTGGATCAGGCGATAAGGGATGGATTACAAGAAACGGGTTCTTGTAAAACGATTTATCTCACGCATATTTTAAAATTTTCTGTGATTTCAGGGCCTTGCAACAATTTTGCTTCCGAGTCTACCAAGGTAGCGGAAGCTTTGTTTTCACTTTTCAAGGTCGAAAAAAAAAAGTTCTCCAAAATCAAAATTTTCACTCGCGTTTTGCGTTTTAGACCTTTCTGAACAATTTTGGTTCAGTGTCTGTGTGTCTGTGTGTCTGTCTGTCTGTCTGTCTGTCATGAATTCCTTGTAACGCGCATAACTATACGAAGTTACTGTCCGATTTCAATGAAATTTTCAGGGATCGTGCGGGTTGGTGTGTAGACGGTCCACCATGAAAATCATCATCCCCGGACTGATAGAAGCGACTGCGCATGCGCAAACGTGAATTCCTTGTAACGGCCATAACTTCTACATTTTCCATCCGATTTCAATGAAATTTTCAGGGATCGTGCGGGTTGGTGTGTAGACGGTCCCCTATGAAAATCATCATCCCCGGACTGATAGAAGCGACTGCGCATGCGCAAACGTGAATTCCTTGTAACGGCCATAACTTCTACATTTTCCATCCGATTTCAATGAAATTTTCAGAAATTGTGCGGGTTAGTGTGTAGACGGTCCCCTATGAAAATCATCACCTTCGGACTGATAGTAGCCACTGCGCATGCGCAAACGTGAATTTCCTTGTAACGGCCATAACTTCCACTTTTTCTACCCGATTTCGATGAAATTTTCAGGGATTATGCGGATTAGGTTGTTGATGGTCCCCAATGAAGATCACTACCTTCGGACTGATAGTACCCACTGCGCATGCGCAAACGTGCATGATGATGCATCGGATCATCTATACAATCGGGTTATGGATACGAGGAAGCTATGTGCCACACCCACTTGGCAGACGTTTTTCCATGTGTTTGTATGATTGAATAAATGATTATACATGATTATGAACCAAATTTTACATTGTCTTGTTGATATATACCACGTGTCCACTACTGGGTCATCAAGTGTCCACTACATCGACATTCAAAAATTTTAGCTGTCCACTACTGGTGTATTCTATTATTCCACAAATTTTGACTCTATTTCTTCAAAAATTTATAAAATTTGTGATTCCATCGATTAAAATCAATGAAAAAAGGTCTGAAGAACATGCAGACACCCAAAAAACAGTTTTGAAGCTAAAAATGTATGAGGAAACACAAAAAAACGCACACGATTTTCTCAACATGTCCACTACTGGTGCTTTCCGCTTAGATCCTATTTGTATCCGATATACCAAATTTGATCAAAATTGGTCTTTGGTAACAAGGCCGAATGACGCGACGGACAGAAAGACAATTTTATATTCCATTTTCGGATTCCACGTACCTTGAAAAGTAAGCCATAAAATTTTGAGGTGGCGGGGAGGGGGAAGAGGAGGTACAATTTTTTATAAGTAGAAACCAAAATCAGAACCAAATACAAAAATTATCCTCAAATCGACAGTGAACTTGCAAAACCATGTAGGTAAGTCGTTTTCCAGAAATTTTACAGGATAACGAGAAAAACTGTTAGACTTGCTTCGATCGTGGAAGGTTCTAAACTTACAGGTTATTACTTTGGTGCATAGAGAAGAGATATTCGAGATTTTGCCAGTTTGGCTCCGTTTGATGGATTAAGGGGGTCTCATTCTATCCAAATAGCTAATAACCTTATTTTCGAAAAAAATCGGACTTACATGGTTTTGCAAGTTCACTGTCGAAATGTTGAATTTTAACTTTCAAAATTACAAAATAAAACCCATGCCCAAATTTAAACAGAATGAAAACAATATAATACTCAATATTATTGAGTATTGAAAGTAATAAAACAAAAGTCTGCCAAGTTGGATGAATAGTAGGTAGTTTTGACATGAAGAATGAGGAAAATGAAAAACAAGTGGGTGTGACACATAGCTTCCTCGTATCAATAACACGATTGTACCCTGCAGTACCCTCATAGGGGACCATCTACATGCCAACCTGCACAATCCCTGAAAATTTCATCGAAATTGGATGAAGTTATGGCTGTGGCAAGGATTTCATGACAGACAGATAGACAGACACGGAACCAAAATTGTTCAGGAATGTCTGAAACGTGAATCGCGAGTGGAAATTTTGATTTTGGACAACTTCATTTTTTCAACCTTGAAAAGTGAAAACAAAGCTTCCGCTACCTCGGTAGACTCGGAAGCAAAATAATGAATATAATACGACAGGTATATCGGGTTGTGATGAAATCAATGATCAGTCAAGTTAAGGCAAGTACTGCCCTCCGAATAGTTGCTCAAATTGAGCCAATAGGTAGCTAAACAAAATTCATGTTCGATCGGACCGATCTGCTGATCTGCTCTAAAATCGAACCATATTTTCGTACAATTAAGCTGGAAAAAAAAGAACTTGACCCTCGCACCAACATTTATTATGATCTAATGCATGAACAATACGAAGCTCAATGTATGTATTTATTGCACACAAGAAAATTTAATAATTATTGGAGCTAGAAGAGAGTTGTACTCCTACTGCGTACCTACCTACACTTATATGATGTGCAAAATAATGAAAAATCAATGTTTATTTGGAGTTTAATGGTGAATCTTTGTTGCAGGTACGTGGCTTCTATTCAACATTATGGGCTGCAGTACAGAAATGGTGAAGTATAAGCCTCTCTTTTCCCCGGCATTTGATAAATTGATATTTAAATAACTTAATAACTTAGTTTAAACAGTTTCTTTCCGTAGACTTCCCAACTCATCGTCTATCCTTAGATAGACATTGTCCCATCTATTCGTCTATCTCTCATCCGCCATCTCTCATCTCAGAATCTTACTATGTGTCCCCTTTACGAATTGTTGTCTTTGTTTTGAATGAGAATTTTTGATATTGACGGATATTGGCAACTATTAATTTTGAGCGTTACTTATTTCTGGTAATTTAGCAGCTCTCGTGAAAAAGCAAAAATATTTGGATGTGGTCTTGGGAGATTAAATTGGGAATGAAATGATTCACAGGCGTGAAGGTTGTTAGGTTCTGAAGACGGAAGGAAAATGGACACATTCGGCCCACATTCTAGGAAGAAAATTGGACTTTGAAATAATAAATAATTGGAGTGGAAATACGTTTAGGGGGGGTCTCAGTCGGTTGCCGTTCGTTCTTAGTATTTCACGAATTTGAAGGGGCAAAAACTTAAAATGTACCTAAATTTGAAATTTTAAAGGATTTTAGAAATTCATTAGTGCACGGCCCTAGGGAACTGAAAAATAGAAATATTGCCGCCGGTATCATCAAAATCGAACGATAATTGCCAAAGAGAAATGGGAAAAAATACTGAATAAACGTGTTTTCCAATATGTTTTTTCCATTTTTCTCTGGCAATTACTGTTCGATTTTGGTGATTCCAGAGGCAATCTTTTAGTTTTTCAATTCCCTAGGGCCTTGCACTAATGAATTAAAAAAATCCTTGAACATTTCAATTTAGGTGCAACTTTAAAGTTTGAGCCCCTTGAATTTAGGGAAATACTAACCCGGAACGAGTGACGAACGGCAACGGACTGAGACGCCCTTAAGTCTCTTAAGAAACACTCAAATTGGTTGGAAATTGAGGCCTCGGCTGAATTTACAAGATTATGCCCGCAAATGCACGTTTTTAAAGCATTCATCTCCCCTTTCCCTCTCCCTCTCCCTTAAAAGGCAAAATTCAAAATTCCGGCGACGTAGTGCACAACTTGATAGTTTTCCGCGTCGAACAAAAAAAGGATCTGGAAAATCGGTTGAAAACTAAGGCCTGGGCAGACGACATAGGATTTTGTCTCACACACACAGACATACACCTATGGTTTTTTTCCGTGGATTTGGGTTCAGAATGGTCTAAAATGGATTAGTGTGTGGTTATTTTTTGTCTGTTGAGTGTTGTCCAACTTTACTCCAGATCAATCGCGTAAGGACGCCCAAGACTGTGGGACGTCCTACACAGTGTGCGGCGGCTCTTTGGTTGAAAACCACACTCACGCCACACATAGACGCTATCAAAATCGGCCTGGAGGCAGTGGCGGCTCCTGCCCCGAAACTTAGGGGGTGCACAGAGATCAGGAGAGGCTATGGAGAAGGGACAGAATAGGGTAACTCGCCCAATGAATGAACACTTGAGCTCTTAGCACACTAGCGACGAACTTTAATGTCTATAGTTCTTAAAGTTGCAGTACTACACTACTTGAATTTGTCTGATGTTGTTTAAAATTATGTAAGGAACAAGAATAGCATGGGAGAAGACGAGAAAAGTTGATTTTGATAGCTAATTTTCCACAATAAAGGAGTTATTGTATTTCACCCCATGAATGAACACTATATCCTAGTGAATGAACCCTGAAATTCCAGTGAATGAACATTATAGTTCATTCACTGGATAGGATAGTTATTTAAACAAGATTAGGCAAAAAATCAGCAGTTTAGTTGTTTCTTCACTTGAGAAGCCTCCATTCGTTTTAAAACCGTGAAATAACCCTCCAGCCAGTGAATGAACAGTCATTTTACTGTCGTTCATTTACCTACTGGTTGGAGGTCATATTTTAGCTCCCACAGTATGAACACCCAACAAAACATATCATAATCAAAAAAATTCCCTTCTACCCGAATAGTTCTCTCTAGAAAAACATATCAGCTACAATAATAAAGCATGACATTGACTGATTTAGCATTTTACTTACATCTAAACACTAATCCCCACGTAATGGCCAACTCCATTTCTTACCCCCAGAGACGTTCTTGGAGACAGACCTGTTGATAACATCAAAACCGAAGAATATGGCAGACTTTTTTTTATCTACTGCTTCACCCTGCTATCTATGATATGTTGATGGAACTAATGAAAAACACCGTTATCACCAGGGTGCATCACGAGCCTTATTATTCCCAAATAACCTCGTACTGTTCCTTCACTAGGCGAGTCACCCTAGGTGATTTTCTCTGCCAAATAGAAATTTCAACGATATGCAAATGGGATAAATCTTGGTAACTTTTTCATCTTAAAATTGCAAACGGTTCTAAATACGTAGTAAATAGACTCGAAACATGTTCTCTAGTGGTTAACAGAAATTCTGAAATACTTAATCATCAAAGGTCGAAACCCAAGAAATTCATCCATCATATTGCAATAGCTGAAATGTATATTTGCCCGTTATGATTCAAAACATCGTCCAATTCGGAAGAAAAATTAACGAGCCCCTTGAAAACTCCGAGATGCGAAGAATCTTCCCTCTCATCATGCCCACGCACGGCTAGCTCGAAAACACCACAGAACTTGATACAATCAATGATTCGGGATAAAAAATGTACCTATTTTTCTTAACCATTTCGTTTTTTCTTTCTTTTTTTATCAGATTATGACGATTTGCACTGACTAGTTGTTGCATTATATTTTGACGACCCAATATACGCAAATCTACCAAAGCGTTCTTATGGGAGACAGCCTAAGCGTTTATTCAATTTTTCGGCTAAATGGGAGATCACTTATGCCGTCTTTAACTCAAACCTCATTTCGGTTGGTAGAAAAAAGTATTCAAGCAAAGCAAAATTATCAGTTAGTCACTTCACACCCACAAAGCCAATAATATTGAGTGTTTTTTTTTTGCGAAGGTCTTATTCTTCAACACGGGCCAAGCCCAACTTAACTTGTCTCCAGTACTCTGTGGCCAAGCCTAATGTAGGAAAGGAAATCTAAGCAGTCGCATCAGCTCTGTTCACGCATTTTCTCCTGTTCTTGTTTTCTCCTCAAATATCACTACCTATTATTTGGCGAGACTTATCAGATAATAAGGAATTTCAAACATCTCAGCTTCCAGTCTTAAGCGAACGATTAAGTTAGTCATTATGCTAAGAGTATTTTCTCATTATGCGAGGACACGCGAAGCGCAAGGTCTCCGGAGGGCGCCACAGCGCAGGGAGGCGCCATGTTCCGTTGTTGCGTCACCCGTTTTCTTGCAGTCCGCAGATTTATGCATCTCCTTGTCACCTCGCCAATACGCGCCATATAATTTCCACTCGGGAAAATGGCTTGAGTTATTGATAGAGCGATAACACCCACATTGTCTTGTATTCGCAATCAGCTCGGCCGACGAGTGGAGACCTATAAAGATTGAATATTTATATCGGGAGACTTTTAAAACGGAAACTTTTCGGAGTTGCGTAACAATTAGGGTTGAGGAGGATTGCAGTGCTGGAGAGCTCAAGTTCGCTTCGAGAATGATTTGCTGCTGGACGGCCACTCATGCGGTCATATACGGATGGGGGTGAAACAGAATACTGATAACCGTGGTGATCGCTGTACCTTTCTTCAGTTTTTGTGGTTTCCCTGTGGAGGATCATTCAAAGGTAATTTTACTCAAAGCCTCGATGAATGATCCCTATTAAATTTAGTGGACTGTAAATTTTGTAAAATGAAAGAAAAAACAAAAACGAAAATTGAAACCAACTGAATAACTATATTTTGACAGAGTAGAAATGAACAAAACGTACGTAATGTGGGCCCACGGAAAAGTATCTTTCACTACATGAGTAGTATTATGTAAAAGAAAAAAAATAACAATAAATACCTAGGTACCTATGTACCAAAAATAAAGTCTTTTTTTATTTTTAAAAATGTGGAGAAAAACTGGAGCACATGGAAGTCATATCCGTGATTGCCCCAAAACGTGCACCTCGACGATAGGTATCAAAAGGAGACAATACCTGTCCTTCTTCTTCCTGTATGAAGTAGGTAGGTAAGTAGTCAGCGATTCCTACGTGCTGCACCCAAGGCCTTGGTTGAGGACTCCGCAGCTCCAAGGTTGTTACCAGGTGTGCAGAATATGCTTCAGTCAAAATTCGGAGGAAAGCTTGTAAATTGACCGGTCAGGAGATACTGGTGGACTAAAGCTCTAACCAGAATGTACACTAATAATCGTGTACATTCTGGATTCAAAACCCCCCAGATTCAAAACCGGACTTATGCAAAAAAATCGATTTTCGTTTTTCTATCTTATTCAACAGAAAACCATAGGGCGCATTAGCCTGCACAATCTTAGGGCCTTTTTGATATTATCATGGATTAAGGAAGAAGACAAGGGGGGTTCAGTTCGCCTCCTGGTCAAGGTCGTTGATTGTTGGTCGTTTGTCGTTGATCGCTGATCTCTTGCCTAGATAATACTGTAAGATACTAATTAGTATCTGTATTAATACTGTATTAATGGATTAAGTACTGTATTAATACAGTTGCCTCAACACCCTGTTTCCGTAGAGTTTACAAGTTCATGTAACTTCAAAGTGATTTATATTGAAACATGTTGAAAATAGTACAATAAACGCTGCAAATTATTACACGAAGGTTTATTATTTTTGTGTGTAGATCTCTCCCCTGCGAAGAACACAGCTTTGCCACTAACTACCAACAATATTTTCGCTTCACAATCAAGTTCATTTTGAAGAAATAAACGCATCACACTCAAAACGAGTTGTGGGTGCTTACATTAGGAAATTTGATTAACTAAGGAAGAAATGAAAAGCGATCGCATTTCGGTCAGCTAAAATTTGAACGGAGATTAGGCCTCTTATGAGATTCGCACTCGTGTTTCTGATTTATCGTAAGTACAACCCTTAAGTTCTCATAGGGAGCGAACGGTTTGTCCTACAGAGCTCCGCGTGGTCTCAAAAAATTCTAGAAATTCAATACTATCTTAAATCGTTGAAAAAATAATACCTGTATTTGGAAAGGTTTCGAGCTAGGGCACTTTTGAAAATTTAAACCCTTATTTTTCACCTCTTAGAAGTAACTGACATCAACCAAAAGCTTTGCAGCACAACTAGACCCCAAACGGAGCCCATGTACCAAATTTCATCAAAATCGGTCCGTGGGAACCAAGGAAAGTGCGGCGTACGGCGGACGGACGGAACAATTTTGGTTTATTATTTTGTAGATAATATCAAAACATATATCTCCAGGTATCTCCTATCTTGTACTACCCTCATAGGGAACTCTACACGTCAACTCGTACTATTTCTGAATGTTGTTGGAAAATTTAGAAATTATGGCTGTTACAAGGATTTCACGTTTGCGCATGTGCACAAAATACATTCAATTTGGGAGCCAAGATTTTCATAGGGGGCCATCTTCACCCAAACTCCTAAACATTTCATCGAAATTGGATGAGAAATGTAGAAGTTATGGCTGTGGCAAGGATTTCGTGACAGACAGACAGACAGAAACGGAACCAAAATTGTACAGAAAGGTCTGAAACGTAAAACGCGAGTGGAAATTTTGATTTTGGAGAACATTTTTTTTCCAACCTTGAAAAGTGAAAACAAAGCTTCCGCTTCCTTGGTAGACTCGGAAGCCATTCCGAAAGAAACAATCTTTTTGAGCAAGTGGGAAATTAAGGGTTAATTCTTATACGAGATTAATGTGTTTTCCAACTCATCTCTTCGGAATCCGTCCCATTCCGTGATGATGCGTAGGACTCGACCAGCCTTGTTTGCTGTGCACTCGATTTATGAGACCAGGACCATCCGCCGTCTCCTTGTGGGAGTCAAGTTTACTGTCTCTGTCACGCTTTTCTTCTTGATGCATCTCAATAAACCTACGACATAAATATCTGTTATCCCATAAAAAATCGGCTTTTTAAGACGTCTTTCAGTAGTGCAACAGACGATGGATATGATTGATTTATAGGTAATAACGTTGACTACACTCAATATAAGCGACATTTATAACCAGGAACAAATACGTTTCTGCCCATCCTGAATCCAAATTCCTGGAGAAATGCCCAATATGTTGAAGAATGATAAGGACCTAGAGAACCTGATTGCTCGAAACAAATTATAACGTTGATATGCATGTACTCGAAAATCGGGTTTTGCCTCAGGCAGATAAGGTACCAAAAATGTTGATAAAGATCAGAAAAGCGAAATGAGAGTGAAATTTCCTACCTATGGTTGTTAGGTAGTGGCAATGGCTAAGCTGTGTTCCTGCAGGCGAGTGATCTATATGGAAAAATAATTAGCTTTTTTGTAATAATTTGCAGCGTTTTAAAGTATGCACCTACCAATTTCTTCCGTCTTCACTTTTGAAGGAGGTGGATCCATAATTAGTAAATATGTCACTAAATAAATATGTACTTATGATTGATGTATATGTAAAAATCGGTAAGATAAAAACGCAGCAAACTATTACACAAAGGTTTATTTATTTCTATATAGATCACTCGTCTACAAAGAACAAGGTTTTGCCATTGTCACTACCTACCTACTACATACCTACTACATACCTACTTCAAAATGAAGTTTATTTGGTTGAAATGAACGCTTCACCCTCAATTCCAAGAAATAGGGAGTTCCTTCATATTGGAATTTGAATACTGGTTGATAAGGATGTATAACTGAAGAACTCGAAGAAACGAACAACGATCGAATTTCGGTCAGCTAAAATTTCAACAGAGATTAGGCCTCTTTGTGATTCACACTCGTGTTTCCGATTTATCGTAAGTCCAACCCTTCAATTTTCGTAGGGAGCAAACGGTTCGTCATACAGAGCTCCGGGTGGTCTCTAAAAATTCAATACTATTCTAAATTGATGAAAAAAACAATACCTTTACATCAACATGTTTTGAGCTAGGGCGTTTTCAAAATTCCAACCCTTAGAAGTGACATCAACTAAAAGCTTCGGGCCACAACTAGACTAGAGCCCATATAGGTACCAAATTTCATCAAAATCGGTGCAAATAAGGTAAGTGCGGCGGACGGACGGCAAAATTTTCATTCGATTTTCGTATTGTACGTACCTTGAAACGTAAACCAACAAATTTTCAGGGGGGATTACAATTTTTTTCTCTAGTTCGATTCAAAATCTCCATTATTGAAAATAATAAACCAAAATGCTCTTAATCACACTGAAACCATGTTAACCATATTTCTTTGGTCTAAATGGCGATGAAAGACTGCAGAAATGATTTGTAATTACATGCAATCCTAGCCGTAATATTAGTCTTTGGATTTGTAACTGCTCTTTGTTCATCGAATGAACCATGGTTAACCATGGTATAAGGATGCCGGAAACAGTCTAATACCGTTTTGGGGTCTTTTGTTGGAATTGTGTAATAGTGACACTCGATAAGACAACAAAAATTTGTTTTATTACTTGATGTTTTTACCACACAATGAACAAACATTCTCTGCACAAAAATATTATTCTCGCTAGAACTTTTGTTCGTGTATGTAATATTGAGAATATAATTTGCCTTTGCTATTTATCTGTTTATTCAACCAGCTTCCACATTTAAATGTCTGTAGGTTATGGGCCCAGTAGAATTGTCGTATAAAAACGCTGCAAATTATTACACAATGGTTTATTATTTTTCTATATAGATCACTTGTCTACAAAATCACCAACCATCCAATATGAAGAGAAAAAAAACAATAAAAAAATATATATATATATATAAAAATCAAAGAAAAAAAAATCAAAATCACCAACTATCGATTACATTTTGGTCAGCTCTAATTTGAACGGAGATTAGGCCTCTTTTGCGATTCACACTCGTGTTTTGATTTATATATATATATATTTCAATATAAACCCTTAAATTTTCGTAGGGAGCGAACGGTTTGTCCTACAGAGCTCCGCGTGGTCTCAAAAAATTCTAAAAATTCTATAGAATCTTAAATTGAAGGAAAAAAAATACCTTTATACTCGTATCAAAAATTTTTGAGTTAGGGCGTTTTCGAAATTTCAAAATTGATTTTGGAACCCTTAGAAGTGACTTACATCAACCAAAAGCTTCGGGGCACAACTAGACCCCAAATGGAGCCTACATACCAAATTTCATCAAAATCGGTCAATGCTAAGTGGCAAAAGTGCCGCGTACGGCGGACGGACGGCCAAATTTTTATTCGATTTTTGGATTATACGTACCTTGAAACGTAAACCATCAAATTTTGAGGGGGTGTTACAATTTTTTTTTTCTTGGTCGATTCCAAAGGTTCATTATTGAAAATAATAAACCAAAAAACCCGTCAATCAGCGTGAAAAATGGCAGTAAGCAACTACCGTATAGAACCGTTGCGGAAAGACAATTACGACACTTTGAAGATTCATGCAGAGGCAATCCTCATCAAGAACAAGCTTTGGGGACATGTCACAGGGACGATTCCTCGACCACCAGATACAGCCACGGCGGAGGAGAAGGAAGCTTGGATCGAATGCGACTTGAATGCGAGGTCTGCTCTTTTATTAGTTATATCTCCGACCGAGCTTAAACAAGTCAAAAACTGTACAACGTCAAAAAGCGTATGGGATACTTTAAAAGGTACATACCAAAGTACAGGTCCAGCTCGAATAGCCACACTCCTTAAGAGACTAGTTTTGCTTAAAATGAGAGAAAACGATGATATTCGCGATCATCTTAACTCGTTCATTGATGCTGTAGAAAAACTACACGAAATAGATATAGAAATAAACAAAGATTTACTGACAGTTATGACTTTATAGCCTACCACAGTTTTGAAAATTTCCGCGTTGCGATAGAAAGTAGGGACAAACTTCCACTATGAAAGTCAGATCTACTAACCCCAAAACAAAAACGCTGCAAATTATTACAAAATGGTTTATTATTTTTCTATATAGATCACTCGCCTGCAAAGAACACAGCTTTGCCATTGTCACTACCTACCAACCATATTTTCGCTTCACAATGAACTTTATTTTGAAGGAATAAAACGGTTCACACTCAATTCGAAGAAATAGGGAGTTATGGGTGCCTTCATTAGGCAACTTGAATACTGGTTGATAAGGACGCAAAACTGAGTACAACTCGAAGAAACGAACAACGATCGCATTTCGGTCAGTCAACATTTGAACGGGGATTAGGCCTCTTTGGAGATTCACACTCGTGTTTCTGATTTATCGTAAGACCAACCATAAAGTTCTCATAGGGAGAGAACGGTTGGTCCTACAGAGCTCTGGGTGGTCTCAATCGATTCTGAAAATGCATTACTATTTTAAATTGATGAAAAAACGACATCTTTATATTGAAAGTTTTTGAGCTAGGGTGTTTTGAAAATGTCTGACATTATTTTTCCTACTTAGAAGCCATTTTTTTTTTCTTTTTTTTTTTTTTTTTTTTCGGCAGGCAGGTGAGAAAATCTTTAAGATCCACAGGTGGAGTTGGATCTCGTAAGATACCTGAAGGACCCGCAACTTCAAGGTTATGTGGGATTCAAACCCACTAAAAAAACACCTCCTTTTCTCCCACGTTGGAAGCTCAGCCTGGAACTGTTTAACACATTACTTCAGGCTGAGTCCTGGGACACTTCATTAGTTCTGGATGGCGGGTCGGACCAGGTGTTCCCTTCTCTGTCTCTCTCGTTCTAACAATGTCTTCCTTGTCAGGATACTCTCTACGTACGCTGCCACAAGACTCCAGCTCCTCTCACCTTCCAGCATCTTGCTGACGACAGCTTCTGGTGTTGAAATTTGGGGAGTTAATCCGAGCTCTGACAGCAGCTGGCTTCTTTCAGCCGCCCATTTGGTGCATTTGAAAAAGGTGTGTAGCGCATCATCATCTTCTCTCTTCTGACAGTGCGGACATGTTGGGACAGTTACCTTTCCCATTTTATGTAGATAGGCATAAAACAGTCCATGTCCTGTGAAGAATTGTGTGAGGAAAAAGTTTAATTCTCCATGCTTCCTGTCCGTCCATATCTGGATGTTTGGCACTAGCCTTGCGGTCCACCGTCCTCTATATTCTCTTATCCATATCTCTTGCCAGCTTACCATCGTGCAATCTCTTTCTTCCTTGGCTATGCGGGACCTGTCTCCTTCATCCCTTCTGTCGAAAATTCTTTTTCGCTCTGAAGCCATCAGCTGGATCGGTATGACACTGGTAAGCACAAAGATAGCGGGTTCTGACACCGTTCGGTATGCACAGGCGATTCGTAGAGCTCCTCTTCGCTGCACAGCTATCAGTCTCTGTCGGAGATACGCCACGCTCAGTGCATCCGCCCACACCTCCGCTCCATACAAGAGAATTGACTCCACCACTGTCATCATCAAGCGTCTCTTGCATGGTCTAGGGCCATTTATGTTTCTCATAAGGTGACAAAGAGCTGCCGATTTTTGTGCAGCCCTGTCTGCAGTCCTTTTTAAATGTTCACCAAAAGTGATTTTTGTGTCCAACATGACTCCTAGATATCTGGCTGCTGGTTTAGTTGTTATTTCAGTGTTTCCGATCCGCATTGGGATGATGGTAGGTATGCGCTTACGGGTGAAGATGACTACCTCTGTTTTTGATGTAGCTAGTGCCAGGCTATGTTCTTCCATCCACTCCGTTACTCGTGTCATGATCTGCTCCAACTTGGCTTGGGCTGAATCCATTGTCCTTGCGAGTACTACTGCTGCCACATCATCAGCATATCCAACAAGGAAACAGTCCTCAGGCATTTCCAATCGCAGCACACCATCGTAAGATGCATTCCACAGTTGAGGACCCAACACTGATCCTTGAGCCGCTCCTGATGTGATCTCTTTCGTTCGTACCCCTTGAGCAGTCTCATATGTTAGTGTTCTGTTCTTAAGGTAACTGTCCATCACTGCCAATAGGTAAGACGGGACCTTGAAAGTATTGCTCAGGGCCTCCATCATATCAGTCCATCTTGCAGAGTTGAAGGCATTTTTTACGTCGAGACTTAGAAGCCATTGACATCAACCAAAAGCTTCGAGGCGCAACTAGCTCCCTAATGGGGCCCATATACCAAATTTCATTGATGGGTGAATGGAGTGACCATGTTTTCGATGTAGTTTTTGGAGTCTAATATTCAATTTATTATTGTAGTTTGGTACATGTTTCGACAAATACAACGTTGCCTTCATCAGCCTAAAAAATTATTTATAATTAAATTAAATAAGTTATAAACTACAACTAGGTACTTAAATTTAAAAGATCAAAAAATATATAATACATGTAATGTAAGTATATACTCAATGTAGATTTTTATTCTACTGCATAGCAGCTTTGTCAATTTTTTATTACTGATAATTACTCAACTGACCTTAATAAAGGATACATTTCTTCGAAGGTTCGGCCTGTGAAGGAATGAAGAGAGAGGGAGAGAATGGGGAAAATCATTCTTCATTGGTAGGTAGTAGGCATCAATTTCATGATGATGAATACAATGAAATGATTATTAGCATCAACTATTTTTTGATAAATATGAAATATGAAGTTGTTGTAGGGTTACAGATCAGAAAAATTTAACAAATTAACAGTATGCTCCATAACGAACAATGAAAAGAAAAAAGCAGCAGCACAAGGGATGATCCCCAAACCGTTTTATAAAGGTCAGATGAGTAATTATCAGTAATAAAAAATTGATAAAGCTGCTATGCAGTAGAGTAAAAATCTACATTGAGTATATACTTACATTACATGTCGTCGCTCCTCTGCCAAAACCACGAAACTTTAAAACTATCCTCTGCCAAAACCGCTAAACTGAAAATTTATTGTTTTTCAATAGAGGCTTCCAAAGTTACTCCGCAACTTATTATCGTTACGGAGTAGCAATACTTCGATTGTTGCACTGTTTTCCTTACCTTACTACATGACAGAATAAGTATAAATAGGTTTCACTCCATCAAATCATCATGAACAACCTAGATGACCTCACAATGTCCTAAAAAACGCAGATTCGTGGTTTTGGTGGAGTGGGTCCGCAAACGGGAAATCCTTCCAATAGCCATAAATTCTACAATTTCCATCCGAATTCGATGAAATTTGCAGGGATTGTTCGGATTGGGGTGTAGATGGTCCCCTAGGAGTTTCATCACCCCCGGATTGATAGTACCCTCTGTGCATGCGCAAACGTGACATCCTAGTAACAGCCACAACTTCAACAATTTCCACCCAAATTAGATGACATTTTCAGGGATTGTTCAGGTTGGGGTGTAGATGGTCCCCTATGAAATTCATGGCCCCTGGATTGATAGTAATCTACTATGAACGAATATAATAAACAGTAGCTTAGCAATAGTTCATGAATTCACTCTCTATAGTAAGTATACATTTTATTCATACTATAGAGAGTGGCTGAAGAAGAATTGAGTCAACACATTGGTTTTAAAAAGTGAATTTTATTTACATTGTTAATAAAATTTTAATACTAATACAATTAAGTGTCTGTCCTCAATCCTGTGAGATAAAATTAAGAAAATGTAGAAAAAAGTTGTGAGAAGTTATTCGGACTCTAGGTCCGACTCATCCTGATCTGGATGTGGAAGCGCATCTCTGGTGGAGCTACAGTGTTCAAGATTCCTGTAGAAACTATGATACTCTGTCGGTATGACGGATTCTTCGCACATCTTCATCAAGTCCTGATACTTTTTTGTGGCGATTGGCAGCGGTCTTTTGTAAGCAGGTCTTGGAGATGTCTGATACCGATTCGCGGGTATTTTTCTTCTTCTTGTTGTTGCCCCGGAAGTTGCCTCCAAATTTACTGTTGTGAAGTCGCTCTTGAAAGTCCTCTTGTAGCTTGCTGTGATAACAGAAGATCCATCGCGAATCTTGTGCTTGTGATGGGGACGACTACGCCAAACTCACGTATCTGTCAGATTCGCGAAAATGCAGAGGAGGAAAAAAAATTTCAGCAGATTCGTGGAATAGATACAACTCAAATAACCATGTTCTAGTGGAGTTAGAGAGTTGAAATTTGGAGGAGATACTTGACCAATGTCACTACTCAAAGTGATGCTTAGCCCAATTTTCGAATTTTTGCAGTTTAGCGGTTTTGGCAGAGGATAGTTTTAAAGTTTCGTGGTTTTGGCAGAGGAGCGACGATGCGTTATATATTTTTTGTTCTTTTAAATTTAAGTACCTAGTTGTAGTTTATAACTTATTTAATTTAATTATAAATAATTTTTTAGGCTGATGAAGGCAACGTTGTATTTGCCGAAACATGTACCAAACGACAATAATAAATTGAATATTATACTCCAAAAACTACACCAAATTTCATCAAAATCGGTCCATGGGAACTAAGGAAAATGTCGATTCCAAATGTACATTATTGAAACTAATAAACCAAAATGTTTTCAAACTGAAGGGACGTGTCCTGAAATGTATGCTTCAATACGGTATACCATACCGTATACGGTAATATCGTATACCGTATACCGTATTGAAGCATCAATTTCAGGACACCTTCCTTCGGTGTACATAACAAGCTTAGGTGATATTAAAAAAGAAACATTAATCAAGCTTTAATCATTGTCAACCAATGAAATAGAATTGACAGATAACTACCATAAGTAATCAACCAATGATGGCGTGGATTCCGTCGATCGGAGCGCCGCTGCGGCCACTCCTGGAACTAGCTAGGCGCCAGCGCGCGTGCCCTTGTGACTCGCTCAATCTAATGTGCTTAGTAGTTGAGAGGCCCAGTATCTCAACTATAAATCTGAAACTTGCAAAATGCCATCTGGCTCTGACCATCTGCACCTCAAGGATTTCTTTCGATACAAAAGCTCACTCTTTCCGGTCGTTGGAAATCGCAAAGGTTATGTTAAATAGCGCCCGCTATTTATTTGCGATTGAATTGTTTTTCATTTGTTTTCAACGCCTTTCGAGTCTTTGAAGGATTTGAACTTTGCTCTATCAGAGGCCGTTACAACACCTACACGTCCAGCAGCCCATTGGTAATCCAGTGCTTCAGCCCATAAATACAAGTTCTTTCGTTCTTGCATAATGAGGACATAAAAGACTCGATGCAGTATTTTGAAATGACGTGACCTAATTTTGACATTCATCAAGAAATGCAGACTCGAATAAAACTATCTAAGATTGGACTTGAATGTGATGTGATAACACCATGCATACTATGAAAGTACCTACAAGCCAGAAACAAGTCGGTGACTTATCGCTGTTTTGTTGTAAAGCACGTATTGTTGTGAAGGAACACGACAGCCTGTTTTAGCGAATTTTCGAATTTATGTTATATTGCTGTGGTTAAAAAACGCAAATTGATCGAGTCTAGTTCCATAATATGCAAATTAGACTGATCGCTCAACTAAGACAGTCAACTAGTAACAGCAATACTACTGAAATGGGGGGAATTAAATTTATCATTAAACGCAGCAAGTATGTGCTTGACAATAGAGAAAATTATGATCAGCATGCAACTACATGGTACCAGAAACTATTGCACTCTTTGTGCTCGAATACCCTGAATACAAGCAGTACAGGGAATACCTGCCGCATGACATACATGAAGACAAAGAAGGTGAAACCGACATTTGCAACGTACTGGTTCCCGGAAGCCACCTCAAATTAGGGACGGCACGATACTCCACAGTATCGATACTTCTTTCGATAAGATAGTTCTGAGGAAGTATCGATACCCGATCTTTTCGATACCGATATTATTAGATATCGATATTCCGATAATATCGGCTCAATGTATCGATACCACCGATCTTTCAAATTAACCCACCGATGATTTTACAAACCAAAACGCTGCAAATCATTGCTCAAAGGTTTATTATTTTCTGTATAGATCACCCTTCTGTATAGATCACTGGTTCTCCATCAATAGCACCTACCACCATCTGTATTCTCCCTTGACCTTCCCTCTCAAATTTCAGCTTCCTGCGTTCAATAGGATTGAAAATGGCTTCGGAGCTCACTCAGCTGATCAGTGATCTGAAGAGTGAAAAAGATCTCCTCGAATGCTGGAGACGCCTGGAAGAGCACTTCCATTCAATAGGATTGAAAATGGCTTCGGAGCTCACTCAGCTGATCAGTGATCTGAAGAGTGAAGAAGATCTTCTCGAATGCTGGAGAAGCCTGGAAGAGCACTTCCATTCAATAGGAGTAAAAATTGGCTTTGGAGCTCACTCAGCTGATCAGTGATCTGAAGAGTGAAGAAGATCTCCTCGAATGCTGGAGACGCCTGGAAGAGCACTTCCATTCAAAAGGATTGAAAATGGCTTCGGAGCTCACTCAGCTGATCAGTGATCTGAAGAGCCTTTGAGCAATAATTTGCAGCGGTTTTTACCCACCAACATTTTTTTTACCTACCAACTTTTTTTTACCTACCAGCTAGGTACTACCTACCACACCATACTGGCTTCACACCTTCACAATCAAGTTTATTAGAAAGAACTAAACGCTTCACACTCGATTGGAAAAATAGAAAGCTTCATATGGAAATTTGATTACTGGTTACGCAGAAGGCAAAACTGTATACAAATCGAAGAAATGAACAGCGATCGCATTTTAGTCCGATAAAATTTGAATGGAGATTAGACCTCTTTTGCGATTCACACTCATGATTCTGTTTTATCGAAGGAAAACCTTCAAGTACTCGTAGGGACCGAACGGTTTGTCCTACAGAGCTCCGGGTGGTCTCAAAAATTTTTTAAAATTCAATACTATTTAAAATTGGTGAAAAAACGATACCTTTATTTCGATAGTTTTCGAGCTAGGGCACTCTTGAAAATTTCAACCCTTAATTTTCACCCCTTAGAAGTGACCTACATCAACCAAAAGCTTCGCGGCACAACTAGACCCCAAATGGAGCCCATATACCAAATTTGAACCAAATCGGTCCAGTGTTGCTAAGAAAAGTGCCGCGTACGGCGTACGGCGGACGGACGGAAATTTTTTTATTCGATTTTCGTATTCTACGTAGGTACCTTGAAACGTAAAACATCAAATTTTGAGGGGGGGTTAAATTTTTTTTTTCTTGCTCGATTCCAAAGGATTATTATTGAAAATAATAAACCAATAAAAGCCCCCATCAATTAAGAACTATGAATATTGACGATTGAAAATTTAATAAAAATGAATGATTATTCAATTTTATTTTTATACCAATTCCTGTTTGCAAGAAACCTGTTCAATGATTTTTTTCCTCCACTACAAAAATGGAAAGAATCAAGTAATAAATCAGTTAAGTACAATACAAATAATATTTATTATTAAATCACAAAAACATAAAGTTGAATACATGGCTACACTTGAATTTTTAAAAAAATTAAATAAAAAAATTGTTGTGATTTGAAAAGTAAAACAGTGATCTCAACGAACTGTTCTAGAACTCCAGCGAAATGAAAAACGCAAGTGCGAGGTTACAGGGAGATAACCTGTGGAAAGTTTTTGAATATCAACGAAGGATATTAGAAGCGATATGTCGTTTCAATCGATACAATTCAGAGGCTATTGTGTATTTTCTGTGGCAGAAAAAATATGATATTGGTTTATTATTTTCAATAATGAACCTTTGGAATCGACCAAGAAAAAAAAATTTTAACACCCCCTCAAAATTTGATGGTTTACGTTTCAAGGTACGTAGAATCCAAAAATCGAATAAAAATTTGGCCGTCCGTCCGCCGTACGCCGTACGCGGCACTTTTGCCACTTAGCATTGACCGATTTTGATGAAATTTGGTATGTAGGCTCCATTTGGGGTCTAGTTGTGCCCCGAAGCTTTTGGTTGATGTAGGTCACTCCTAAGGGTTCCAAAATCAATTTTGAAATTTTGAAAACGCCCTAACTCAAAAAATTTCGATATAAAGGTATTGTTTTTCCTTCAATTTTGGATTCTATGGAATTTTTAGAATTTTTTGAGACCACGCGGAGCTCTGTAGGACAAACCGTTCGCTCCCTACGTAAATTTAAGGGTTTATATTGAAATATATATATATATATATAAATCAAAACACGAGTGTGAATCGCAAAAGAGGCCTAATCTCCGTTCAAATTAGAGCTGACCGAAAAGCGATCGATGGTTGGTGATTTTGATTTTTTTTTTTAATTTTTTTTATTTTTTTTTATTTTGTTTTTTATTTATTTATTTATTTATTTTTTTTGATTTTTTTCTTCATATTGGATGGTTGGTGATTTTGTAGACGAGTGATCTATATGAAAATAATAAACCGTTGTGTAATAATTTGCAGCGTTTTTTTTCTGAGTAGGTACCTACTTAATATATTGGTATCTTTTGACCGGTCTGCAAACATTTTTGACCGGTGGCAAAAATATCGATAATGTTGTCAAGAAAGTATCGATACCTCCGACATTTTAGGTAAAAGTATCGATACCAATATATCGGTATGAGTTTTTTAAATCAAAAGTATCGATACAAATATCGGTATCGATACCAAAAAAGTATCGATACTCTGATATATCGGTGGTATCGTGCCGTCCCTACCTCAAATTGATGACCAGCTTCTATCAATTTTCTTTCGCGCTCTTTGATGCTAAGGGCATTCGCCCGAAACGAACTTTGATAGCCTAATTGGGAGACATAAAATGAACCCCGTCAACAAACAAGTCAGCTTGATCAAAAATTGAAGAAAGGTCTACCTATTTATGTCTATTTACACATAAATATTATATCTAATGGAGACAAGAAACTCAATAATAAATTAGCAACAACTGAAAAGAAATCGGAATTTTAAAATGTTAAATTTAATTTGTATTTAATTAAAACTTCAATATAAACTGAAATAAAAATCAATTGGTTGTTTTACAACTACTTCAGTACTTGTCCAATTTTTTTATTTCTAGAATGTTTAACCAATGTTTTTCTCTCCTTAAAAAAAACATGTACGATATTATGAATAACTAGGCGTAGGTTGAGCAGCAAAACGCAGAAAAAATAAATAATAATTTAAAACGAAGAAGTACAAACTAAAATTTGATTTGATATCAAAGAACTCTTGTAACAATCCTTGGGATTTTATACAATGAAAATATTTGATTGATAGTTCCGTAATATGGAACTAAAAATAACATTTTCTTAATAACGGCCAGAAAACACGAACCATATCATGAAGATTTCGAGAATTTTCGCTGTTTCTGTTTTGTTGATGGTATTATCTTGTTTTATTCCTCCTCTGTGGACATTGAAGTTAATAATACTTCCATGTTCGTAATGGTTGCATGACGTTTAAATGCCCTCTTAGTTTACTAATTTACCGCCTATTTCACCCTAGACTTTCATACTTAATTGATGAAAGATTTGAGCCGGACACTTTGTACCCTCGAGACACCGAAGTGTGCATCAGGTGGATACTGAAAAATTCGAGGTGAAACGGAGATTTTTAAATTTCGACTACTTTTATATCCTATCAAAATCCCTGGTGAATGTCGAAGTACGACAGCGAATGCTTATCGTAATTGGTTGAAAACTCATTTTTGATATGGATATGTCTTTTGTATATTTTTTTTGCCACGAAAATGCAACGCGATACCAGTAAACAAAATCATAGCTAGAACATAATATAGAACATAGATAATAGATATTATCTAGAATACTGCGATATATTACATGCGATCGTAGAGTTTTTTAAGAAAAAAAATCTGTTTATTCGTTGAGAAACTAGTAGGTAGGTACATATTATTCAAATAAAGACTTATTTCGACATTATTTCTTAAAAATGCTGTTTATTCATTGAAAAAGTAATAGGTAAAAGTGAAAAAGTAAATAGGTATTTACTTTATTCATTGAAAAAGTAATAGTTACATGTTATTCAATTTTTCACAATTTCTCTAACGATTCATAATTTTGACAATTCGTGCTAATAAATGATTAGTAAAATATCTTGTGTATATTTTATTTAATCATTTTAATTTTCGAATTACACCTACAACAATGGACATTACCTGCCTTCGCTTTCTCTGATTTCCCAATAGATCTTCCGATATGTCGAGCATATCGATATATTTCTTCCAAAATGATGTTAGTAACGTTTCAATTCACTTCCCTACTTACTTCTTCAAGTTTTTCCAGTTTGCCACAAAAAATTCCAGTGAACAAAGTGTTAAAGTACACTCAACCCTTTTTAACTTTCATTTAAACCTTTTTAACTTTTTCAATCACGACCTTACGCAACACCTGTATTATTATTCGGTAATGTACGCACCTATTCAGAATTAGGTACTATTGATGATATTCCACCACAATATTATTTTTACGATTGGAAATAAATGTGCGTTTGGACGTAATAAAACCATGCGTCTCCTTAGATTTTATGGTCGCACAAAAACGTTATTGGCGCAAATAAATTCTGAGTTCAAGTGTGGAACGCCGCGGCCGCATGCATTCCCACGTCACACCCACTTTAGTGGAGGGCGAATTCCTGGCGATATTCCTTCTGAGAGACGGATTCCTGCTTTTACTGAGGTTATCAAAAGTGTCTGTGACTGGAGATTCTTCCCGCGTGAATCTTGGATTGAGATCTTATGGATACGCGTAGATCAACATATTGGAATGAACGCACATCTTGAAAGAATGCATGAGAATATAAAACGTCTGCCAAGTGGGTGTGGCACATAGCTTCCTCGTATCCATAAACCCATTGTATAGATGATCCGATGCGTAGTAGTTAATCCAAAACATCAATCTCTAAGTACCTTCCACTACCCTCATAGGGGACTATCTACACGCTAATCTGAACAATCCTGAGGAATTTCATCAAATTCGATTGAAAAATGTAAGTGTTATGGCTGTTACAAGGACTTTACGTTTGCGCATGCGCAGAGGCTACTGTCAATTCTAAGGCTTCGATTTTCATAGAAGATTGTCTACAGCCTAATCAGCATAATCCCTGAAAGGTTCATCGAAATCGGATAGAAAATTTGGAAGTTATGGCTGTTATAAGGAATTCACGTTTGCGCATGCGCAGCAACTACTATTAGTCTGGGGGAGATGATTTTCATAGGGGACCGTCTACACGCCAACCCGCACAATCCCTGAAAATTTCATCGAAATCGGACAATAACTTCGTATAGTTATGCGCGTTACAAGGAATTCATGACAGACACACAGACAGACACGGAACCAAAATTGTTCAGAAAGGTCTAAAACGCAAAACGTGAGTGAAAATTTTGATTTTGGAGAACTTTTTTTTCAACCTTGAAAAGTGAAAACAAAGCTTCCGCTATCTTGATAGACTTGGAAGCAAAAAGTTTCATAGAAAGGAGCTTTGAGTTTGCTCAGGTATGGGTTGAGCCATTTACAGCAGCCTACTTGCTACAGCTCATCTTATCCTACGAGGTGATCCACTTCTCATTCACATGAAACTCCACCACAGATATGAGACAAGTCGATTAAAACCAGCGATCGTTTAAAAAAAGTTGTAATAATCAGTTCTATGTCACAACAATAATTTGTCATCCGATTTATACGAACATGCAAAATTTCAGCTTAATCGAAAAATCAGGAAGTGGATCAAATTTAACTTGAAGGTTTGATTACAGACCGACAGAAAACGGGACAGGTGAAACTACGAGTAAATACAAGGTTGTTATTAATGTTGATTGGTGTGTAGTTGCAGTTTTGGAAGACCACTAAGGATGAACCACTGTTATGAAGGAACTCTGGGATGTCAGATCAGAAGTGTGAGCTATACACTGCCGTGTGAAGGAAGAACGACTCAACTCAAAATTTTCGAAATCCCAGAAATCAGCTTCGAAGTTTTTTCTGGAAAACTCGCCATAAATTCACTCCTGATCACTCCCATGACCCCATTTTTTTTTCAGACCTCATATCGATACCTTAAAGCACAAAGGCGCTATGTCCATCCACCTTCCACATTTTTTATTTTTCTTTAAATCAGAAAAACTCAAATTCAACAAAACTATTATTGAGTTTTCTTGACGATAATAGCTTGAAAATTTATTGAGGAAATTAAAGAGTTTAGTGTAATAAGCCATCATTTTAGGAATTGTGCATTGGTGATAATTTCTTTAGCGTTTTTCTCAAAACTCCGTTTTTGGACATAGCGCCTTTGTGCTTTAAGGTATCGATATGTTGTTTAACTCAATCGACTGGTACAATTATTCCTCTTTACACGTACCATCAATCGATTCGTGTCATTTGAGTCAAATATCGACAACCATACGAGAGGCCCCAACCCGATCTTGAAGCCAACAATGTGGAGGAAAAACAACTCAACGGCGTTTTCAGCGAGTTGAGCCTTTTTTTTCTCCACAAATAAATAGCAAATCTAGCAAGTTTGGGTGTTTTAATCGAGGAGTTGAGATGTTTTTCCTAAAAAGCATGGAGTTGAGACGTTTTTGCTTAAAATTAGGCAATTTTCAAACTACACCCCTAACGATTTCAACCCCTTTCCGGGGTGAATTTCGAGATTTTGACTCGTTCATCGGAAATGTGGGGGGGGGGGGGGATTAGAGGGGATACGTAAAAACCCCATTTCCGAGTTGAGTCGTTCTTCCTTCACACGGCAGTACAGCTAGCTTCTCTCCAGTTTCTAGTGCCGACGTTGGGTGCACACGAGTTTTGTTGCAACATTGAATTAATTGCGGCGTTCGTGATTTTACACCAATTTCTGACGATTATTCAGGTCGATTTGGTTCAAATTTGGAGGGAAGTACAAAAACAATGTACGTTGGAATTTTTATGATTTTTCATCATGTTGTTTTTTGTTGACTCCGCAAACAATAAAGCAACAAGTCAATATCACCGTAATAATAAAGTATCGTATTGGGGAATTTGTCACTGGTATCGCACAATAATACGATCAAGAATTTCTATACCAACACTAGTTATATAAGGTAATGCGTCAGAAGTCGACACGTTAAAGGAAGTTTGAACTTTCAGCTTACGCTTCATGTAGGGAAATTAGTTTTTTCTCATTGCAAACCTGTTCATTGTGTACCCAAGATCCTTCCCTAAAAGACCTGGCAGCGGGAAATATTATTCAACATGGTTTGGAATGGGAAAATGAGTTTTGTAAAAAATCCCAATGCTCTAGTAGTCGATACCAGTGAACAACATTTTCTCCAGTAGTCGACATGGTTTTGCACTAGTAGTCGACCTACATGTGTCAGAAGTCGACAGTACCTCTTGAGTCAGTAGTCGACAGGATTCGTTATTCCATTGTTTTAACTTTTTTCGAAGTAAGAAAAGTATATACAAAGTTTATAAGATTCCATTCTCTAAACCTCCAGACTATTCTATGAACTTAGTTGGTATATTTTCGATGAAAATACAGCTAGTGTCGACTACTGATGCACAGCAAATTTTGAAAATTTTCAGAAGTCGTCACCCCCTGTCGACTAATAAATATGAGCCGAAATTTGTGTCAGTAGTCGACACCCTCCCCGAACCAATCAAAACATCATACGATACGCAAATAAACTGAATTAATGTTGCCTAGAAGCAATAAACGACACAGAAATTTAAAAGATATTATTAAATGTCAGGTGATAAGAATGAAATACTCTTACATTTCCAGTGCGTCCTTAGCCAAAACGCCAACAATCAGCATAGAAACGTAGTCAAACGAACGATGGCAACTTTGAGCGATCAAGCGTCCTTTAAACCTACATGTTTCTAAGGCAACCTTATCTTTCTACATGGGAAAGACATAGTATAATAATTATACTAATTATATTAATAATTATAATAATTATACCTATAATTATACTTGTTTTTTAATAATTATACTTCCTATACTTGTTTTCCAATTATTGGAAGCAACAATTAAAAACCTCAAACCATGTTCTTATCCTTAGCTTTTGCCCACTTTTGAAGAGGGTGTCGACTATTAGTGCAGTGTCGACTTCTGACGCATTACCTTATGTCCATGTTATTTTGGACATGTTTGTTAATTGTCCAGCAAACTTGGCAGATTTTAACACAGAATGTGTTTTAACCATGGACCAACTAGCCAAAAACTATCGAAATTTCATACCGAAATCGCGAGTTTTCTTGGTGAATATTCCTCACCGAGTTTTTGTGAGAATAAAACGTATGGTAAGATGAGGGAGCGCCATCCACTTAACGTCAACGGAAAGTACCTACTCCTGGGAGGTTGAAAATGCTTGCATACGAGTCTGCAAGACATTGGGACATTTTCATGTGTGTTTTCTTATTGTATTTATTACTAGGCAGATCTCACCCGTGCATTGCCATCAATTAAATGGGCCATAAGAGAAACCGCCCACCCGTGGGTACTTAATTGAATTCGCGATCGTGTTGACTCTAATGGTTGAAACTAATAAACCAAAACAACACCAAGTCAACCATTACACAACAAGGTAGTGAAGTAAGGTACCCAAGCATCAAAGTAAGAAAACAGTTGATTGTTCTCTACGCAACACAGTGAGTCTATTTTATTTATCGGTATCGTGAGCAAGTTTTCGTGACGATTTTTCAGTTTATGTGCCAAAGCAAAGACATGAAAATTTTTTTTCTGACAAAAATACCGAGATCAAAACGTAGTTTCAAAAAAATTGTTAGCAAACCACCAGGTAGGCGTTTTTCTATAGAATCCGGTCGTCCAAGAACCTCTCAGGAGAACCTAGACAACTCTGTAGTGGAGCATGTCCCTGTTGTGAATCTAGAAGAAGTGAATATGGTTAGTACTCCTGCCTCAGCTTCCACACCATCATCTTCCGGGAGAAAATGCTCTAGGTGAATCTATCGTAACCTACAGGTAATCTAAGCAGTAAGCGTCCAGGCGAGGCCCGAATAGTCAAGTTTTAAATTGAACACCAAAGTGAGCAAGGTTTCAAAGTCGATTGATGAAGATTATGAATAAACATATATGATCTATTATAAATGCTTGCATTAGAGTCTGCAACACATTGGGACATTGTCATGTGTTTTCTTCTCTACTACCCAAGCATCAAAATAAGAAAACAGTTGATTGTTCTCTACGCAACACTGTGAGTCTATTTTATTTATTGGTCGCGTGAGCAAGTTTTCTTGACGATTTTTCAGTTTATGTGCCAAAGCAAAGACATGAAAATGTCAAAAACTGATGATACGTACCGTAATTACGTAGGTGCCCGAAGTTGTTAGTAAATCGATGTATATGATTTGTTCCTTTAAACAAGCAGAGAATGTTCCTGTTAAAATTTAACTGAGTGCCCTCATTCTGGAGATTTCCATCTTCACTGATAATTGAAGGGACGGCGTATCCAAGGGTGTAATGAGAACAATACGAAGCTAGCCACCGTCCGACTTACGAAAAAGAAAGGTGAAAAAAGGAGAACTCGCCCTACCCGTTACATCTCTTGAAGACGCAACTCATTCATTTGTAATGATTAATAACTTCTGGAAGGAAGGGACCATTGCGATACCTACTAACCGGCGTGAAAACATCGTGAAGAGATGAGACGCCTCGTATACCTTTACCGTGGAAGCTTGGACACAAGAAAAGGACCCCGGCTACTGGAATTCAAAAGGCCTCCCCTCTTCTTCTTCCTTGGACTCCCTTCTTTTTCCTCCTATCCTATAATTATACAAATTAAATAATCGCGGGACCCGGGCTTGAGGGGAAGCAACCACCACCCGCCTGGGCCTGAAGAAATGATGCACTTGTTGGTGGGGGGGGGGGGGGCGTGGCTGAACCGGTAACAGGAATTGATGGGTAGAGGCTTCTCCTGAAAAGTAAGCCGAAAGAATACTTTTTCGGGGATCATTCCTTCTTGATGTACGAGTAGGGCGCTGTCGTTTCTGTTATCACCAGAGACCTTCAAAATGTGGCACTTATTGTGGCCAAATGTGGCATTTATTTCAGCTGATGTGGTATTTATTTTTTTCAACTTTCCACCCCCTCCCCACCATAAAAGGGATGTTAAACCATTAAATCATGAAACTTGAAAGCATATCAACTAGGTACTGTATTATGTATATCAACTATTTACATGTATTTCCAACAAATTTACATGTTGGTTTACCATTTACGTTGGTTACCTTTTACGTTGGTTACCTTTTCACACAGCTGAGGTACGATTCGTCGTAGAGTGCTCACGCTTGGCAATTTGACGCCACAGTATTTGTCGAAAATGTCGCGCAGGGGACCGTTCTCCAGTTTGTGTAAGGGAATGCTCTCTTTAAGAAAAGCCAGGATGACGTCTTTCGAAAATTCCTGGACCTCTGGCTTTTCCATTGACACCACGTCTCTAAGGAGCTGCTGCTGTTTCCGATCAGTACTCGGAGATTTCACCCTTGCCTGGTGCAGATCACTTTTCTTGTGAACGTCGAATTGGCACTTCTTCTTAAAATCATACTGTAAATTAAATGCAAGAAAGATGTTCAATCAGTATTCAATGTCATACAAGATGACTCAGGCCCTAACTGGCCATGGAAGGAATAAGGTCTCACTCTTCCGTTTCGGCCAGGCCGAGGACCCTTTTTGCCGATTTGATGGAGTGACCGAGCAGACATGGGACCACCTCATCAATAGCTGCCAATTGTTTGAGCAGGAGCGAAGTAGGCTCATTCGGAAAGTGATGCTGACGGGTGAGCTGTGGCCTCCTGATGCGCGAGTGTTGGTAGGGAGATTTCTCGAGCCGTTCTCCACATTCATCAATAGTATGGACTTCGATTTTCTGTGATACTTATTGATAATTTGTAATAGTGAAATACATGTAGTCATGTAAATGGGAGCATGTTGAATAAAGTCCCTCAGCCCAGGGTGTACTGGCTGCTGAGGGAAAAAAAACTCAGGTAGGTACACATGCACTTCCCATTATGATCCTGCATCGGACTTTCTAATCCGCATCCAGGAAAGTTATTTTCGAACGGACATGAGACCCTAACAACAGCCGAAGACCCACGTTGACTTGTGATGACAAGTTAATCTTACCTGGTTTTAGCAAACATCCATTTGTCATATTTTTCTCGGCGTTCTCGGGCGTTAGTAAAAATAAGTATTAGTAAAATAAGGCGAAATGTGGCATTTTAGTGTGGCGCCGTGGCAATGTGGCATTTGAAGGTCTCTGGTTATCACACAAAGCCAAAGTCTACAACTTTTATATTATAGTTATAGAATGTATAGGTGTGTTGAATTTGAACTACCTTGTCTTGGTTACCTTATATTGGTATTGTTTTCTCCAAAATTGTCGTAAATACCTCCTTGAGCAGATTTTTAGTTCCGGTGTTTGTTCCCAGATTTGTTCACTTGTTCCGTAGTTTACCTCCGGATAAGAATACTGACATGGTAATAGCTCACGTACTTTGTCGCAACAGTGATCTTGCTTCAACAAAGTCGTGTGTTACAGTTTGTGGACTTCTTTCTATTGAATGAATTATTGTAAGAGCAACCTACCTTTCTTAAAATTGAGGAAAATCATCTCCTAGAAGGGTAGGCAGTAAAGATTCCTCTCAAAAAAATAACATGACGTACCGAATCTGTGTTCCAAAAACACGTACATGATTGATCAGAGCACCAAATTGTTTATTATGAAAGTTGAAATTCACGCTCAAGTTGTTGGTTTCTGGTTCAGAAACAACATCATGACCAAGAATTCTTCCGGTTATATTTTGATATCGATATACCACGATATTTTGCGATTTTGGGTACCTAATTAGGAACTGAAAAGTTTTAGTTTCTCTTGTTCAGAAACAACTTGCATAACTCAGCTATGAAACTGACAGGGACTGTCTAGTGCCGAGAAAAAGACGTCCTCCCTAAAATGCCATTAGGATCGTACAATATCTTTGTTTGGTTTTGCTCGTAATACTAATTTTGCCCAAAAAACTGATTTTGAAACTGGAGTAATTAATGAATTGAGGAAGAGGGTGCGAGAAAGGCGAAGGTATGCGTCAAATCGTTGTTTTCAGATTTGAACATACGATTTTTTCTGATAAATATTCCAATCTCTCCAAACCTTTTCTCCTCAACTGTGTCTTTATTCTACTTCACATCCCACTAGTCAAGATTAGGGTCGCTTGTATTGATATCAGGAAGGTAAAATATGAAGCACGTTATACGCCCATCTTAGAGAGATTCTCAAAAGTCATTTTGGGAAGCATTTTTTGAAAAATTTAAACGTTTCGGTTAGAAATTTCTCAGTATTAAACATATTTTTACCATTTCATTTCCATGTGATGACTAAACAAATCGTTGAATTATTTCAGAATGTCTCTAGGTTGACTTAAAAATGCGTACCTACCTCCTACCTACATTAACAACTCGATTCTAATGGCTTATTATTGAAAATTATAAACCAAAACTTGAGATCCTTTGAGAAATATTGTACTACAGTAACGCACTTGGTGACATTTGGGTTTTTGAAGGTATCCATGTGAACATCTCTCGACTTATCCAGCTAATAAATCATGCAAAAATATCATTCTTCTGGAAACAAGGCGAAAGTACAAATGAATCCAATGTCACAGAGTGGGGGGAGTCTTATTTTGCACACAACCGATGAAACTTAAGTGGAAAACTGATGTTCTCTGAAAGAAATGCTTAACCCATTTTAAGCCGAGGATAGAAATGACAGAGTAATGGGGGGAGAAGGATGAACTATTTTACAGAATGCCGGCCGAAATAAGGCATCATTTGCTCACCAATCGAGAGCAAAAATGCTCCAAATTTTGTGATTTTAACATTTTATAGTGTTATGACTGCGTGTCGGAGCGTGAAGGCGATCGGCTTCCTTCGGTTTGTCGATTTGATTGGTTCCTACTCAACGAAGACAAAGGACGGGACAACACTCGATGCCCGGCGCGGGTAACCGCAGACCGTGTGCAAGAGTGTTAAGATCGCCAGCTCGGATACATTCCTAGGCGCGATTGCTCGCCGACCCGGGGGATGCACCACATTTACCTATACCTAGTTGGAGGCAGACGACGACTAGGGTAAATGGGAGCAGAAGCCGGCGCGATGAGCTTTATCGCATACCGAGACCCTCCGATGAACTGTGGGCTTCAGAGAAGAGGCGAGGTAGATCGAGAAATAAACAAGTCGAGTTTTCGAAGACGAATGCATGAAAGGGAAGCCCTGAGTCCTCCTTTTATATGGACTTGACAAGGTAAGAGGAGGGTGGAAAAAGGTGACGTCAACTGATGTCACTGTTCCCCGTACCTCACCCTACCTACCGTGCATAGTGTGAGTCACTCAGGGTTTCCCTCGACCTTTATTGGAGAACTACACAGTTGAAAGTATGAGTCATTACATAGGTCCCCCAGTTCGTACAATAAAGATAAAATATTGAAGTGTTATGATAAATGAATACAACGTGTGATCAAAAAACAGAAGCAGTCGGTAGAGTATAGTTTTGAATTTAAACATATTGCATAATCGGAAAATAAAAATGGTTCAGCTGGAATCCGTCTACCGTTTTCTCGTACAAGCGGAGTTCGTAGATGTTGCACTCGTGTATCTGCATTGTGACGATATAGTCGAGTGAAGACTGGCTGCGTGAAGCGGCGTTATTGATTTCCATGTTGATTGAGATACGCAGAATATCCCCTGGCGCAATACGGGCGATGTTGGAGTCTTCATGGTCGTAAGTAACGGGTTTGTTCGTAGGCGGAAAAACATCTTGGATCGTATTTTCCACTAGCAGGTTTACGTTGATTTTTTCCTTCGTCATAGTGTCCCTTCGATTGACGTTGACTAATATGATGGAGGAGTGGTGGATTGTGAGCAGTGAGTCGTTGAAGTGGACCGGGAGATCGAGAGGTTGGACGTTGAGCCGCGGCGCTTTTAGCACCTGTTGTTGGTTGGCCGGTGGCTGCGACTTGCGCGTATGTGCGCAGAGGCGAGTTCGTCGCGGCATCGGAGCGAAGTTGGTTGAGCCGATGTAGCTGTGTTGAAGGGCAGGCGTCGAATGATTCGAGTAGGCTTGTGTCCGGAGGTACCTCAGGTAAATCCGTCCCTGTTGTGGTGGGGGAAATACCGAAAGCCGGCCGACACCTACTGAGAGAAACGGTTACCTGTGAGCCGTCAATAAGCAGCGTAGCCGTTCGTTCTCCTTTGTTAACCACTTCGTAGGGGCCGGAGTAGAGGGGGTTCAAGCCTTTCCGAAGCCCTTCTTCTCGCAAAAACATCTTTTTTGCGTTTTGGAATGTATCGGGGAAAACCCGTGGGCGTTTGTCCGTTGAGGGTTTTGCGGGCGGTCGGTGATATTCCGTCGGTTGAGGCGGAAATAGGTCAGCAGGGAGGCGGAGGGGCGCACGAAAAGTACGTTCGGCGGCGCTGTAACCGTCCGAATACCGAATGGTAGTGCGGAGCCCTAATAAAATGGTCGGAAGATCCTTAGACCATGATGGCGAAGAAGTAGCAGTACGTAGGGCGTTTTTTAAATCCCTATGCCATCGCTCGATTTTTCCGTTCGATTCGGGATGGTAGGCTGTCGTGCGATTGCGTTTGATGCCGAATTTTTTTAGGAATTCGGAGAATTCTGCACTCTCAAATTGCCTGCCTTGATCGGTAATAATCGTTAAAGGACAACCGAATCGCGCTATCCAATTGTTAAGGATGCCGTCAGTGACCGCCTTTGTAGTTATCGTTCGTAATGGGATACATTCCGGCCAGCTGGTATGCCTGTCGATTAGGGTTAACAGATATTTATAACCTTGCGAATCCGGAAGAGGCCCCACGAGATCAACGTTTAATTCCTCGAAGGGAAGCGAATCGTCAAATTCCGCTGGGCGAATTTGAGGGTGGCGGAATTCTTTAAATTTCGAACATTTGGCGCATGCCTGTACATATTCCCGTATTTCCGTGTTCATTCGAGGCCAAAAAAGTTTCGCGCGAATTAGGTCTCGTGTTGCGCGTATTCCTGGATGACTAAATGAATGATAGTGTTCAATTAATTTGCGGCGAAGTCGTTTAGGAACAAACGGGCGAGGCATGTCCGATGTCGTATCACACCACAGTGAGAGGTCGAGCGCAGGTACCTGGGTTTCTTCGAGACGCCCGGTCGAAATAAGGTTGCGGAACTCGGGTGATTCATCGGTC